>CM028131.1:1102532500-1103132500 GCA_016271365.2 Neoceratodus forsteri
TCAATAGTTTTCCACCTCTGCCCTGTCTCCCTCCTTGAAAATTGGGACTGCCATAGCCCTCACCTGTGGTCAGTGATTTTTAAAAAAGTTTTAGTAGTGGGTCCACTAGCCAAGAACTTACTTCTCTTATTACCCTGGAATGAAGGTTGTCTGGCCTGCTTATTTAGATATATCTATTTTCTGAAGTTTAGTTATAATATCAGCTCTCATTATAGTACATGTATCAATTTCTGATGGTAAAACTACGCTGCTGCCTATTGTTGTATTTGTAGTTCATGTTGTCTCATAAACTGAGCAAAAGTATGTATTAAATATCTTTGCTTGGGTTTTTGGGTCTGAACATTCAATTTCCACTGACCTGATTGGACCTACTGATCTGTCTACAGATTTATTATTTACGTATGCAAAAAAAGATTTTCTATTGTCTTTTGTATGTGCCAATCTAAATTCTATTTTTTTCTTTCCCTGTCTTATTGCTCGCTTACATTTCCATAGTTGTTTATATTTGTGTGTGTGTGTGTGTGTATATGTGTGTGTGTGTGTGTGTGTATATATATATATATATATATATAGTAGCTGCTATTATCCCTTTCCAATGCCCTATATGCCCTTTTTTTTCCTTCTTAACTGTTGATTTACTTTATTCGTGTAACAGATGGGTACCTTTCCTCTTTTATTATAATCTGCTTTATTTGGTACATAGATGTCCTCTAATTACTATAGTTTGTTCTTGATTTTTAACCAAAGCCCCTGGTTCATACATTCACGTTTTTCCCAGTTCCATTTCAACAACTGCTGTCTTATGCATTAAAATCAACTCTGTTATAATTTTTGGATATGGTGGTTCCCTGGATAATTCTGGGTTTAGTGTCATAAAGAATAGAATCACATTATGGTCACTGTTAATAAGTGGTTCCTGATCTGCCATACATTTTACACCATCCACACAGTTAGTTAGGACCAGATCCAAAATATTATCATTTCTAGTTGGTTTGTCAATCATTTGGTATAATCCATTTTCAGTTTATAAACTCATAAGGACGTGCTCCTGGTTGTTGTGGACTGACCTACTATCCCAGTTGATTCCAGGTACATTAAAGTCACCCATAAGTAATACTTTTTTATTTCATATGGTGTCATGAGTGCAGTTCAACAATAGTGTGTTATCTGCAGCATCTATATCAGGTGGCCTATAGCAAACCCCTACCAGTAAGTTCTTATTATTATCCCTAGTGAGCTCTACCCATAATAATTCAGTCTTTGATGTTTCAGACTCACTGATGGTAATCTGTTTACACTGTATTTCATTCCTTACATATAGTGCTATACCTCCACCTCTTTTGCACTTTCTGTCCTTGTGAAAAAGTCCATAACCCACTATGGCCCTTGTCCAAGTGGCATTATCTGTCCATCATGTTTCAGTTATTGCTGCAACATCCACCTCTCCCTCTTTCAAACTTATTTCTAGGTCTGATTTTTTAACCACATTTAAACTTCTTGCGTTTGTTAGGAGTATGTCAATACCATACTTGACTTTACTTGGTTTTCTCCTTTTTGTATTTGTTCCTTGCTTTATAACTGTAATGTTGTTCCCATACCCCTGTGCAATTAGTTTTTTTTGGTGTCACACAATTCTGTTTATGTCATTATAAAAAATGCTTCTCAATATTTTAGCACCCTTTCTGTTAAGATGGAGGCCGTCAAAACTGTAAAGATCCTGACTGTTCTCAAACTTTTCCCATGTCATTAGGCACTTAATTCCTTTTTCATGACACCATCTCCTTAGCCAGTTATTGTAGCATATTATCCTTTTTATTCTTTCCCAACCTGACCTGGGTACTGGTAATACCTCTGAGGAAATTACCTTAGTTTTCATCTGACTCAGTAGTCCATGAATATTCTCTGTATCCCTTACTGTGTCCTCTATGGAGTATCTCCCTAAGTTGTTGGTTCCTATGTGCAATAGGACTGTTTTGGGGGCCATCTATGTTGTTTAAAATACCTGGTAGCATTTTAGTGATATCACTTATTCCTGCCCCACTGTAACTGCAGCTTGTAATGTTTTGTTTATTTCCCCTTGCAGAGTGCTAATCTTTATACTTCATCATTGAGTCCCCCAGTTTAAATATCTGTTCCTGTGGTATTTCCATCCCACTTGTTTCAAGTTGTTCCCTTTCCCTATGACCTCCACTGGGTGTCAGTAGTATATGTGTATACTAACTGTCAAAATTTGATTAATTGCCAGAAATGATGTAATGTCCCACCCCTTCCACATGCACTGGAAATGACACTATGTTCCCACCCATTCTGCTTCCCATTTGTACCGGAAATGATGCAATGTCCCACCCCCCCTCTTGTGTGTACCAGATATGATGCCGCACCCCTTCCATATTGCGATGCTGCTATGGGTGGAGTGAACATTGACTTGTCTGGGCTTACCCAGGACATGTCAGACAGGCTAAAAGTAGACTTGATGCTGATATAAACATATATCACTGTGCCTCCATAGTCTATCTGGTTGATGTTCTGCTCCTGTGTGTGTGTATTTCCTGATGAAAACAGCAAAATGGATGAATGTAGTCGATTTTGTTCTGCAACATCTGCAGTGCCACACCAGAGGATTCTGGTATGACTGAATTGATTGAATCATTCATGAGACTTGGTTTGCATGATAATCATGAGTGTATTAATATGGATGAACAGCTGGAAGAACCAGATGTACCAGATGTTGAAAAATGCCCCGATGAAAAGTCTGATGACAGCAATTCAAGTGCCACCTGAAAAGACTATCATGTTGGACCTGATAAAGGGTATTCTAATACAGTTACTGCAAGACTTGATGGCTCAGAACTTGAACTGTGAGGGATGTATCATAGACCACCCCTCACAGATAAGACATAACTGTTTATATGAACAAGATGTGGTGTACTGGGAGCGTGCTTTTGCTGAAGTCTGTGAGGGATTGCACCCACAGTGGATCAAGCTACTAGTCAAATTGACAGCATTGAAACTTGGGTGCACAGCATCCTATTTTGATACAATACGAGCAATATATGACACTTGTCAGAATTTAAAGAGATGCCATGTATTGCTAAGGGACTTGACACACTGTATGAACAATTGAGTGTAGCACTAGAGAGTGCCATTGAAGAAGCAGTTTCATCAGGAAGTCATAGAAAATATTTTAAAAGCCCACTGCAAAGAGGAAGCCCTATCCCATATTATATATACTTGTATGATTGCATGATATTGGGAGTTCTGATGAGGAACACAGTGCTGCATGGTGAGAGCTGTTTGGATGGGTAACCTGTGGGGAAAACACCAAAGAATGTTTGAAAAGCAGAAAATAAAAAATATTTTACTGACTTTGATAAACATGCACATTTCAAACCATGCTGCTCAAACTCCAGGTAACCCTGTAGACTGTGAAAAACTTCAGTTTATACAGATTTTAATGAGTCACATTAAAAAAGAACTACGCTGGTGTGAAATAATGAACATGAGCAGGTGCCTAAACAATGAAGTGTTAGAAACTGTTCAAAATGTGCTACCACTAATATTTGAAAAAATGGATGTGGTTTCTCATGGCCAAGTACTGGTAACTGTGACCTACATTGTATAATATTTGTTGTTATAATTTAAAATATCAAAGACAGGAAGATGTTAGCAATGTGATTGAATTTACATCCAATGTTCTTGTTACACAGCAAAACAAGGCCCGTCTTTTATTGTTGTAATATATATAATGCAGTATAGCATCAATTTATCACAATGGCTAACACATGCTCTGTGTTGTTATATCATTAGATGTATACATTGTGTGGTCTTTCATAATAAAATGTTCACATCTGAAAAAAAAATAATTGAAAAAATGTATTGTGACCCTCATACACCTGGTAACTTAGGAGGTTTTCAGAGACTGCATGGTACTGCTGCAAAACAGGGGGAAAGAATTACTCGCACTCAGGCATCACAGTGGCTATCTTTACAAGATGCCTACACTATGCACAAACCTGCAAGGACATTATTTCTTAGAAACAGAGTGGTTGTTAACAACATTGATGCACAATGACAGGCTGATTTGGTTGCTATGGCAAGTCTTTCCAAACACAATGATGGTTTCTGGTTTATTCTAACAGTTATTGAAGTCCTTTCAAAATACGCATGGATCAAAGTGCTAGAAAAAATCTGGAAGAGATGTGACAGAGGCTTTCAAAGTGATAATCAGAGAGGGCTGCACACCTGAAAAATTACAAACAGATGAAGGAACTGAATTTCTTAGTGCTAATTTTCAATTATTTTTAAAAGAACAAAATATACATCATTTTATGACACCAAATGATGTTAAGGCTTGTATTGTGGAAAGATTTACCCATACACTGAAAACAAAAAAGTGGAGATATTTTATAGCATTTAACACATATCAGTACATAGATGTATTACAAGCTTTAACAATGGCCTATAATCAGAGTTATCACTAGTCCATTAAAATGATACCCACAGATGTGACAGCTGCCAATTCTTTAGATGTCTGGAAAATTCTATATGGTGATCTTACACTCAAAGTGAAAAGGTCTTTTAACTTTTATGTGGGTGATCATGTGCAGGTTTCTAGAGTTAAGAAAACATTTGAAAAAGGTTATGAGCAAAACTTTACAAGTGAAATATTTATTATTTCTGAATGTATACCTATGCCTATACCAGTTTACAAATTAAAAGATTGTGATGGAGAAGAAATAAGAAGTATTTTTTACAAGCAAGAATTGGTAAAATTCAAATTGCAAACCATGTATATAGGGTTGAAAAAATAGTGTCACAGAAAAGACAAGGGAAGAAAAAATTGGTTTTAGTGAAATGGTTAGGCTGACCATCAAAATTTAACAGCTGGGTAGAATCCAAATAGCTGAAAAATTTAAAATTATAAGGGTGCTCCCATGTTTTGCTTGACATCAGTTGAGAGAAGACATTATTGGTAAAACAATGTCTGAGAATGAGTTTTACATTACATTGCCCAGCAATGCATCTTTTAAAATGTTTCCCAAAAATACTATTTCAGAATATACTGTGAAACTGGTGAAACCTATCAATTTAGTAGGGGTGTGGGAAGTCAGCTTGTCAGAAATACAGTACCAAAGGACTTGGGACAATATTACACAACAAGATGGGAGATTTCAAGCAGGTAAAACTTCTAAGTCATTATTACCATTATCAGTTCCCAGAGGTTATTATCACAGTGTTCTTGGTGAGGCATTGGAACAGGCACCACTAGGCATGTTTTTAAAACATGACAGTTGGGAACAGAAAACAAAATTCCACAACATCAGTGTTAGAGCATTTATTGCTTGCCATAATCTGACTCATATTTTGGGAATATTCACATAGTATACTGCAACTACAAGCAAGCACAGAACCATATTATACTGACATCAATGGGAGATTTTACACACTGTATGTGTATACAGACATTGTTGAGCACCAAAGAGTCAGTGATAGTCACATGCCCCTACTCCATTGTGTGGAATTATCTGATACGAATAATGCAATCATAACCATCTGCTATGGTAAACCAGATTATATACCAATCAGCAAACAACAGTTTGACAGCATAACTATTGTGGTAAAGAATGATCAAGACAAAAATGTGTTATTCTTGTTTTGCAAGGTGATTGTGAAGCTTCATTTCTGGCCTATTAAAGGAACCGTCTGAATGACAACATGTCACAGAAGTTGTACAGTGGCCCAAACCTTTATGCAGCCAATTATAAAGCACAAGCTGGTCATGGTTTATCTGGTTTTCATGGTGCCTCTGTTATGTATGGTGCCGGTATAGGCAATATATTTATAACTTTATTTAGAAAAGTTGGACCACTATTACAAAAAAGGCTTCCAGACAGTAAAACCACACCTTAAAACAGCTCCTAAAAATATTGTAAATGATGTTGTGGGAAATGTTGTGAGTTTCTTCACGACTACAGATCAGGGACAGCAGCAAGATGGGGCAGGAATGGCTGTTTACAAGAAAACCAAAAAGAAGAGGAGAATGCTCCTACTGGAGGCCCATGAAAGTGTTATTAAAAGGTGGCCTGTTCAAAAGAAAAGAACAGTTGTGAAGCATAAGCACAAGGAGAGAAAACCTTGTAAAACTAACAGTCAAAGAGACTTATTTTAAGCCATGGCTCTGGTACAGTAGTAGCCACAGACATTGCCGGCTATTTCCAGATATTTCACACAATTTCTAAAGAATGTCTCTCTGCTGTCCCTACTGTAGAAATGGAGGAAGCATTAGACATATCCGGAAATATCACAGAAATTTTGGGAAATAGCTGGCAGTGTCTGTGGCTGCCACTGTACACTGCATGTCTCAAGAATGTGGAAAGTCAGAATTAGACCATTTCATGTTACCACCAACCCAAACCAGTAAAGAGAAAAACCTTTATGTTGAAATTCCACCCTTGTCAGCTGTAAGTGGTAATGCACCACTGGAATTTTATGTGGTGGGTAATGATTAAGCAATAAGGTATGACCAAGGGTTATGTTAATGGTCTGTTAATCACCTTCTAGGGGTGTACTGTGTCACGAGGTGTAGCTGAGTGCCACATGCCCCTAGATGGTGATTAACTGACCATTAACATAATCCCTGGGAGTGCCTTATTGCTATTGTAATAAAAAATGCTTTAAAACAGTTTTAAACCTTGTTCAACATGTGGTTAAGCTCTACATGTACGTTAATAAAAGATTAACATAAGGCTGTTAGAATGTTTGCAGCCTATCAGAATGCTCCATTTCTCAGACCATTTTTATAATGAAGATTACATCGACCTAAACAACACCTTGTTATACCTTTTGTGCAAGATCACTAAGACTGATGGTAGTGACATTGAAGATGTAACTAGAGTAAGTTTAATTAACTACCCCCAGCAACTATCTTTAGCCAGGTGGATATAGTGTTGGGTAACCAGCTGATTAGCCAGGGTAATAACTGCTACCCCTACAGAGCAATCATTGAATCATTGCTTAATTATAGTGATGACACCCTGTCTACACAATTTTCATATTTATTATTTTATAAGAACCACACACTGAAACTCCAGCACCACTCACTGCTGTAAAGGACAAATAAGACCCAAAAAAGAAAACAAACCCCTCAACAAGCAAATTGCATGTTGAAAAATAATTTAAGTTTTTATTCAGTACTTACACACATAGAAAATAGTCAGAGACACAACACATACCTTCTAAAAAAGGGGGCTCAAATGAGACCAACAAGCCTCCTACCAGTTTCACTTCAAAGCATCATCAGGGAGTGTTTAAACAGGTGGTGCACTCTACTTTTAAATACAGAATGTTAAAGTGACAGTGTACCTTAAACAAATCAATCTCACTTTAGAGTGGCATACAACCCTAATAAAATATGTACTACAATGTACAAAATACATATATAAAATAGCTCACTACAAATACAGATGAAACAAACAATTCCTATACTAATAACAACATTTAAGTACAACATTTAAAAGACACCTGAAAGTGTACATTCATAAATATCACATATATTTCCTCAGTCAATTATGGCAAAATCAAAATCAGAAACAAGAACGTGACAAGATATTAATATCCAAATATATATATAATGGAATAATCATAACCCTCAATAGTAGTCAAATTGTATTCGGGAAGCATAATATCAAAACATATGAATAATTCTTACATAGTGTAAAAAATACACATATTTTAATATTTGTTATATGTGTATATAATCATAAATTGATCTATGTTTTCTAATTTTATGACTTCTTAATTTCTCAAAAATTCTTTAGAGTCCTCAGATCATCTGCTGTTAATAATAAAATATTTCTGAAAATACTCATATATTTGCTGATAGCATACTTTTTGAGAAAACAAATCAATTACATGTATATATTGAAATGTGATTAAACAGCAAACATACAAACATAAGGAGAAACAACTATGCAGTCCTAAACATGGCCTACCAAATGCATCATATTTTTTTTTAAACAAACCAAACAATGATATAGAAATGTCATTGTTTCAAAAATGGTGTCAATTCAAAAACTTCATTTAGTCATGGATAACATAGTGCACTCAGTCTGTGTATCCAAAACTGTTCTCTTCAAGATAGAAGCAAATCAAGGTCACCTCCCCCCCGACCTAAACTTACCCTTTCTACTCCACAATACAGAAATTGATGCTGTTGCATGTCCTGTTAAGACTCAACATGACAAAATAAAGGATTTCCATAATCTCTCATTCTAATATCACTGAGATGTTCACCCACCCTTATCTTGAATGCTTTTATCACTTTCCCACATAAAAAGCGACACAGCCACATGTGGCCAAACAGACCACACAAGTGGTGCTACAATTAATGAATCCCCTAATATCAAATACAGTTGTAACATTTGCAGATGTGAAGGTTTTGATTTGTTGTATTTTGTCACAATAAGTACATCTACCGTACTGATAACATCCCAATGGTGGTGCTGGCAGCCAAGTATGTTTCTGTGGAAACAGCAGGAAACTGTGGACTAAATAATCTGATAAATTCTTGGTTTTTCTGAAAGTGATTTGTGGTTTTTGTTTTACAATTAATTTTAAAGCTGGCTCAGTGTCAATGACAAGCCAAAACTTATCAATTGTGCCCCTAATGATATTGCTCTTAGCACAATATCTGGTGATTAGCCTAATCTCTCGGTCGCCGTCATTAGAGCTGTTTTGCTTGTACTGTAATAAATCTTCCTTGGATATATGATTAAGTTCTCTAACTTTACCATTAATCACAGCTGGACTATATCCTCAACTAATAAATCTACTTTGTAGTTCCTGATTTCTCTGCATGTATGTCATTTCATCAGAACAAATATGTTTCCCTCTCATAAATTGAGATTTGGGGATGTTGTTGATGGTGTGGCGGGGGTGACAACTACTAGCCAACAGTAAACTATTTTGCTCAGTAGGTTTCCTATATAAATCAGGACCTTTCATTGATTTTAATATCCAAAAAGGATGTCTGTTCTGTGTTGTAACAGACCAAAAACTTAAGATTGGAATCAGACTATTCCAAATACTGTACAAATTTCACAAGGTGGTCATAGTCCCCCTGCCACACCATCAACTCATTGTCAATATAATGAAGCCACATATCTATAGCATCATAGAACTGATTTTGTGACATATCATAAATAACCATTGATTCCCATTTGCCAAGATAAAAAATGGCATATGTGGGGGAAAACATTGCCCCCATGGCAGTCCCTTTCATTTGTAAATAGAACCACCCTGGAAAAGAATGACATGAGGCACATTTGAATATAAGGCCTCCACATCTAAAGTAACTAAACCCCATTCCATTTCCATCTTCAAATCTCCCAGTATGTTCAATATTTGGGTGGAATCTCTAACATAGGACCTTCATTTTGGCACCAGAAAATTAATGTGTTGGTCTACAAATTTCGATAAGGGTTCCATCAGGGAACCTATGCCTGACACAATGGGGCATCCCAGGGGATCAATTACACTCTTGTGAATTTTGGGCAATACATAAATGGTTTGCATGGCACGACATGCAACACTCAAATACTTGTAGGTTTGCAGATCAATAACCCCTTCATGTAAAGATTTAGACAAAAAAGCATCAATTTCCTGTTTAAAGTGCACTGTAGAATCTGATTTTAATTCTTTATAAAAATCAGTATTCGCTAGCTGCCTCATGATCTCCTTAACATACTTATCTCTGTCCATCAATGGCCCCCTTTGTCAGCAGATTTAATAATCAATTCTGTATTTTTTTGTAATTGTTGTAAACCCATACATTCTTCATTGCTAATATTTACATAGTTTAAACTACCCAATTCATTCTTGCATCATTCTAATTCTTTAAACACTGCTTTCTTAAACATGATAACTGCAGGTGAATAGCCAGGCAAAAAGGCAGATGGACGTTTACATTTTTTTTCCACTCCCTCATGGCTACACTGCACCAACCCAGAACCAACAGTCTGTGATGATTCTGCTGAAGCCTGCTCACTCTGTTTGTTAGAAAGTTTAGAAAAATGAACATACAGGTTTAACTTTCTTGTGTATTTGTTTATATCCAAAAACAATTCAAAGTCATTGGTGGTACTTGTTGGGCAGAAACTGAGACCTTTAGACAGTAAATGATTTTGAGAGGCAGTCAAAGGGGAAAGAAAACAGATTTACCACATTTATTTGCACTTGTTCCTATAAGATCATGTCCCCCTGGATTGTACAGTCTGATTCCCTTGTTGTTGCGACTAAGTCTTTGGAATCATAGGCTGTTGTTGTTTCCGGCCATTATGTTGTAAATCCACACCTTCTCCTATTCTTGCAGCCCCCACATCATATGCGTTTGTGTTGACTTAGAAATGCACAACTCTGGGACTGCATCGAGGGGTTGAATGGTGAAACTCCCCTCTCTTACTGGATTTAATTACTTCATTAACTTCATCAACTTCATCAATTGAGCCAGTGCTAGATTCAGAATTGGAAGTGTAGTGATCAGACACCTGATCCAAAGACTTTAAAATTGATCTTAAAGGGGGTAGCCATACCGTGTTGTTGTCCATTGTTATTCATTCTTCCTCTCTGATTATTTCTGCCTTTTGTAGTGTTACTATTCTGTGTTGTTTTCCAATTAGATACCCGATCATTAATGTAATCTTGACAATCTCATTCAAATTTTGCCATTTTTCTAGCTTTCAGCTTTTGATCATGTTCCACAAAAATTCATTTAAGTTCACTTTCAAAATCCAAAAAATCTGGATGTTCTTTATAAATTAATATAGTTTCTTCTCTTTCTTTTAATTCTTGCTCCAACCCAGAACATTGTGTAGCATAATCACAAATAAGGCAGTGAACAAACTGCATTGAAGCAGTCTGCATTTGTTGTTTCCAATCAGAAAAGAATTAATTTCTTTATTTACCATAACTAGGCCATTTAATGACTCACAACCCATGTGGGGCACAATTAACTTTAGCATATGCTTCCATAGTCTTAAGATGCCACTAATTGCTTCTCCGTTAATGGCAATCTTCTCCAATTGATGAAATGCTGTAACTATGCCCGATGTTTGAGTTTCAGGAATAAATTGTGTACATAAAACATTCAATTCATGTGTCAATTCTTCATCCCCAATGGGACTGACTACTTCATCTGCTCCACTAAGTAGTGCAGCTACTAGGGACCCACCAGAGCCACCCAAATGGAAGTCTCGAAACATTGTTAGACCTCCCCAACAGACCCAAAATAATTGTATAATTTTATAAGAACAGACCAGAACAGCCATAGAACACTGCTCTTAATGGCCATAATAAGGGTTTTAAAAAGTGTGCAACTTTTACAACAGAGAGTTGCAGTGTAGAACTGCTTGGACCAATTAATGCAGGCCTCTTCTTCCAGTAAAAGCTGCTCCTGAATGGTGTGGATTTTAAAATTAAATTTGTTCATAACAAGAACGAATTTTGTTTAATAAGTGGTGAGGCAGATGAAGATTATAAGATACTAATCAATCTGCATCTATTTATGTAAAAAGGGTAAAAGTTTCACCAGCTGTATGTATTGACCATGCTCAGGCTTTACAGGCTGCTAATGCAAAGTACTCTATTGATAGTGTTAGCATGAAAGTGTTTAGTATATCTGGGGGTGGCTGTGTGTGTAATCCAGATAATCTGTTTCTGGGGCAGATACCAAAATTATTGGTGATAGGCTTTGTTGATAATGATACTTTCAGTGGTGTATACAATAAAAAACATTTAAAGTTTAAACATTTTAAAATTAACTTTATAGCTCTGTATGTAGATGGTGAAAAAGTTCCTGCTAAACCACTGCAACCTAACTTTACAAATGTTAATGCCATCAGAGAATATATCAATCTGGTCCATGCTAGTGGTAAACATATGAAAGACAATACATTGCTGTTAGACCATGTAGTTTTCTATCAAGGGTACACATTATTTGCTTCTGATCTAAGCCCTGAGCAAGGCTGTGGTGACCATTATTCACCAATCTGCTCTGGCAATTTGAGATCTGAAATACATTTTGCTGACCCTCTACTGGCTACTGTGAATATGTTGGTGTATGTAGTCTTTGATAAGGTGGTAGAAATTAATCAAAGATGAAACTTTGTGTTTGATTTCAATTAAATATGAATGCTCAATGACTGGACACCTTTCTCCAGGCAGACTCTTTTACCAGAGACAGTTTTGGTTTTTGCAAGTGATCAACTACCTTCAGAGAGACTAACATGTGTGCCAGCCTCTTTTGTAGGGAACACACAGCCCCAGTCTATGCCGGTGAACATTGGTTAGCTATTTATCTTACTGACCATACTATTGGGGAGTTTTTTGACTCTCATGGTTTTCCTCCAGACTCCACATTTTTTCCACCAGCAATAATGAAGTTTTTCTGGAAGAATGTGACAGAAACACTGTTTAACCTGAAACAGGTTGAAAATATAACATATGTGACCTGTGGCCATCATTGTATATTTTTCCTTCTTCATAGATGCAGAGGTACAACCTTTAACAATGCGGCTAGTATGCATTCTGATAATTTCATGACAAATGATTGAAAAGTTTATGCATTTGTCAATCAATGGAGAATTGTTAAAAGGTTAAAGCCTTCTTTTTCTTTTAGTCCACAGTCAGTAATTTCACATTATGATTATAACCAGTGCCATTACTGCTGGTAGATATAGAAATAAGGCATGCTTTATACTATAGCCAGCAAATGTAGTTTACTTTTATAGTGCATAATTATTAAATATTCTTATTGTAAGGAGACAATAAAACACAACCATTTCTACAATGCATCAGCCTGTCTGTTTATTTTTACAATGTGACAGCAAAATCAAAGTCAGCATGCACATAATTTTTTAAAAATGTACATAAACACAATATTACCAGAAATGTGTGGTGCCCTATCCAATATGTTACACCATCAGCCAGGCCAGTTATTTAAAAGAGGATTTTCTTATTTTTGCCACAGGTGATGGTGTGTGAGTTTCAGATACTGGTGTTGTAGAAACACCTGTCAGAACATTTGAAAACTTGTTCTTAGCACTCTGAATCAAAGACCTGTTTTGGATGTTAGGCACCACTGATTCAGGAGTGTTAATTTCTGCTAAAGCTCTGACAAAATGTTCCCACCCCCTAGGTTTTTTAACATCAGATGTGTGTCTTTGTAAAGTAACAGCCTTGACCTAGTCATACATATGAGACCCTTCAACAGGCACACCATGATATATAAATTCACCATGATCATTCCAGTCTGTACCACCAGCAGATCTTTTCAGTTTATTTAACAATATTTCAGGTGTTTTCTGGCATGCACAGAAACACCTTGTAATATGTCATTGTAAATATCATTGGTGCCATGTGGCTGTGTTGTGTTATCTTGTGGTTGCATAAGCTCATGTGGTGTCAAAGATTAATGCATCAGCTCATGTGGTGTCAAAGATAATGACAAGTTTGCTATATCTTTTTCACCTTGGTATACAACTGTGAGGTAGCATTGCAACACATTCCCATGTACTTTAGCCTTCTCATATTCAGAGAGGTCAGTCCTTTGAAGAACATCCTGCATTTCAGCATCCAGCCATTGTTCCACACCGTTTCTTGATGGACCTTCAGGGAGTGGATGACCTCTTAGCAAGTCCAGCTGTTGCTGTGGTACTAAATACATTTTTTGTGCATGATCCATGCCTATTCACCTGCTTGTTAGAAAACTGGTTAAAAAGGGTATCAAATCACTAAGCAAGGTGCCTGTAAATCCCCAGACTGTGTTACAAGTTTTTGCTATGTTTAACAGACAGCTTTTTATTACTTAATTTTTTGATAATGTTATGTCTCTCTTCAGCGTCTTAATTTGGTAAGCTGTGAGAGGTATAGTTCCTTTCACAGCATTGAGTGCCACCTCAGCAATTGCTGCTATTAAATCATCAGAGGCTGAATAGAGTATAGCTTTTCTTTGCTCTGGTGGCCCCTTCACCAGCAGCTTAAGCAATGTAATGTTTCTTTTTAGATGTACTGACATGTCTCAGCACTATGAGCATCTGGATACAATGAACAATTAGCACGTCTCTTATTTTCATGGGGCTCTTTTTTGCATGGTGTATGCAACCGATAAATCAGGGGAAAACAAGCCAGATCATAAGTGGTAAGATTCAGGAGCTGGGGCTTCTAAGTCTACCAAAAGATAACCATAAGCCTTGTGAATTGTATCCTTAAAGGCCTCTTCAAAAAATTTGATCTTTTCAGGATACACCTGGCAAGTCAGTGTACTAACCTGTAGCTTATTTCTAAGATTTTTAAATAATACTATATAATTTGCGTTTAAATTTATGGTCTGTTTTTTTTTTTACCCTGGGCATATGAATTTTGCGTGACATACATGATACTAACATTTCTGTGATTGCAGTACTGAGTGAACCATTTTGGAATTTCACAATTTTCAGATGCTGTTTCCACTAAGCCATCTATAATTAAAATATTTACTTTTTGGGGAGGTAATAGTTCATCATCTTGTAGAGTGCTCGAAATGCCCTCTATAAATTTCAGCTGAGAAAATTTTCCACATAATTCTGTAAACAAAGGTTGCCAGCAACTATAACACCAGATAATATTTTCTGGAAATTTGGTCAAAGCATTGAGACCTGCATCCAGCATGCTTCTTTTTTAAATACATGTACTTTTTTAAATATATTATAGACACAAACAACAACCACAACAATGCAACATTACAGAATAGGTATACAGCAATTAAACAGTACAAAACTCATGATCAGTGTTGTGACTCCCCTCTATTAAAGCTAACCCTGATGCATCCACTGAACAAGTAGAGAAGCTGCAGACCAAGGAAATGTAGGCCGTGTGGCTGAACATACACTCACACAGTATCTCAACCTGGTTAGGAAACAACAACATTAACAAACCTACTTAATAAAACTACTCTACTGAAACCAAAAAAACCCTACCCCTTACCTCCCCCATCCCTCCCTGGAGCCTCTACTGAGCACATCACTCAGGCATGTTGTGGGGGTAGCCCAGGGCTTCACTCCTGCAGAAAAAACAGGAGTGAAGATGACCTCATATGATCAGGAAAAAGAGACCTACACCCCTTTTAAAGAGGAAGAACAATTGGTGTCCCTTCATGGGCTGGGGCCAGAGGGGGGAGCAATTTATGATAAGAAGGCATGCCAGCAAGGGCCCCCACCTATTGTTAAAAGCCTCTGTATGGTGCATTCTGGAGGCAATATGCTTTTCAAGTTCTAAGGCCTGGAGAATCTCCACAAGCCATTCCCTAAGGCAGGGACTGGATTGGTCAAGCCAGTGGTGGGTGATAACCAGTTTGACTACAGCTGAGATCAGAGACATGTGGGCTTTTTGACATCCTAACATGCCAGCAGGGAACAAACCTACCAGGCAAACCTGTGGCATGAAGAAGGAGTCTAGGCATGGCATAGGGTCCAAAGCTCCTCTGATAGCCTACCAGAAAGGAGTCAACAAGGCACAGTCCCAGAGGAGGTGCTTAAGGGTACCCTCTGAGGTCCCTCATTTAATGCAGAGTGAGTATTCAGACTTGCCCATTCTGGCCAGCTTGGAGGGAGTGAAATACATATTATGCAGTACCCTGAACTGAAAAAAAACATAACCGGTTCTGCTTGAAGTATTTATAAAGATCAATCCAGACTTGCCGCCACTCCCCTGTCATCCATTGGTAGCGCAAGTTCATGCTTCCAATAGAAGCAGACTCTCTAAGGTTTCTCCAGGTCAAGACTCTGGAGTAAACCATAGTACTTCAAAATAGGATGTGGCTGAGTAGTGCTATCTACTAGGTCATGAAGAGCCTGGTTGGTACAGCCTTGCCAGGGAGAAGGGCCTAAGAAGGAAGAAATTGCACTCTGCAGTTGTAGGTGTCTAAAGAAATGATAGGTGGGAATAGATAAAGTGGCTTGCAGTACCTTTGCAGGGCACACTTTACCCTCTGAGATCAAAGATGAGGCTGGGGTGGTTCCCAAATCCAGACAACAGTTCTTGGGTATGAAGAAATTGGCAATCTTGAAATGTAGGTTTTTGACAAGCGACTGAGACAAGTCTTTATGGAGGAAGAGGTTCCAGTGGGCACTAAGCTGGAGCAGAGCCTTGAGAGACCACCAACGTAGAGAGTTTCTGAGAGGTGACAGGAGCTCTGAGGTCTTCAGGAAAATTAGACAACCCAGTCATAGTTCATGTAGCCTACACAGGGCCCTCTCTAAGAGGATCCATTGGGGGACATAGTGGGCCACTGGCCCTTCACTGTATGAGCTCCACTGGACAATCTTGCTACAGTGTATAGCACAATAATAAAGGAAAAAATGGGGCAGATGCAAGACACCCAAGTCCTTTTGATGAGTAAGCATGGTGTAGGCCCATCTGACTGCTTTCCCATTCCATAAAAACTCTGAAATAAGTGAGTACAGACACCTGAACCAACACTTAGCAAGGAAAGGGCACACCATTGACATGGGATAAAGTTTCCTGGGCAGAACATTCATCTTTATCACATTCTCCTGACCCCAGACTGACAGAGGAATAGATTTCCATCTTAGGAGGTCTGCCTGAACAGATTGTGAATGGGTGAGAGATTAAGCTTAACTAGAGAAGAAAGAGACTGATATATTTTCATTCCTAGGTATGAGAAAACCTTGGGCTCACACACAAGGCCCATATTCTCGATCTGGTGTTTCCTGACATGCACATTGAGGGGCAGGATTTTCAGTTTCTCCAAACTGAGTTTACACCCCACTGCTTGGGAGAATCTGTTAATGAGAGACACTGCAGCCGGGATGGAAGAACCCAGCCAGATCTTCTAAATGCAGTAAAAGATCATTGGCATAGGCAGATAGTTTGTAGTTGGTGTCCCCGTGACATATTCCCTTAACTTCTGGACATGCTTGCAACGATCAAATAAGGGGTTCAAGATAAAGGTAGAATAGGAATGGTGAAAGGGGGCATCTCTGCCTGGTCCCTCAGCCCAAGGAGAACAAAGATAAGCAAACTCCATTACATCGCACCTTCGCAGTGGGTTGATGGTACAGAACCCTAAGCCAGTCACAAAACTGGACCAGGAAACCATATCAGTGTAGAGTGACAAACAAAAAAGGCCATGATACACAAACAAAGGCTTTTTTGGCATCTTCCAGCATGCTTTTAATAAAGTAACTTTTTCCAGAGTTTGATTGCCCCACCAAAATACAGGAAAATGAGTGCTTCAAGCATATATTCATATCATGGTCAGAAGCCATAAGGCAATGTTCTAAAATCCTCAGTTAAAACCCTTTTGTTGTAGACAACCCTGAATTTTTTTTCTTTCTTGTTTTCAGTAGTGATGCTTTTTTTGTTCAGTACAATTTTTTTTAACCCTATACTGACCTACTGTACCCCAACACCTTCATTCTCACCTCTGTCCTTGACAAAATGGTCAACTAGTGATTTGAGGCAGCTGTAATTAACCTTTTACATTATTTGTCACTTGAAGCATAATTCATTTACACATCATACAAATGTTGCCATTGGTCAGTTTGTAACCACAGGTTTTAGGACTACCTGATAAAAACTTCACAATGTGTTCATCAGGCAGTAGTTCACTGGTCAGGTCACCCAAATAGTCACCCAGTGGTGGATCCCAATCACCTGGCCTGCTAACAAATATGACACAGTCTGTGTCATGGTACAGTCAGTGGTCCTGTAGGCTTTCAAGAAAACTGTACAGTTTAAGTCTGGTGTAAGCTGTGGTAAAGGCCACTATGACAACATTAATGTTGGTAGCATTAGCATAGTGTTTTTAAGTGTATTTCCAGCACACCGATGCTGTATCATCATTGATAAAATACAGACCAGATACATGGCAGCAGTCTGTGAAAAGATACTGAAAGAGTTCTTCAGCATCTTTGACAATGGCAGTGTTCATCAAATTTGGGTGCTGACCATATTTTCCCCCACAATGAATTCAGAAACAGCTTCAAAATCTGTCTTTGTGCAGGGCTGCATGCTATATTTTCTGACTATAAACCAACACCCTCCTTAGCATAATACTGACTGCTATACTTTACATTCTACATCAGTAGTACACCTAGTTGGATACCCTGAAGCTTCCTTTCCTCTTTAGGCATAATTTAATATACTCTGTGAAAAGACTGTCAGATTTTTCTGGTTAGTGCCATAGTTCATACACCTCTGCCACCTTGTTCCCCCTCTTTAAACCCAGATTTAATTCCTCAGAACACCATGTACCCTCCAGAGATCATTGATCATCTAAATGAGTGCAAGGCTGTGACTGTTGTGCTGTCTCAGCACATGTGCAACACAGTGTAAACATCAGCTTTCCACCTATCCTGCTGGGCAGTATGGGTAAAAAGAGGCAATGAGGTGGATACACATTAGCTTTAATAAGCCCAAAATAATGTCTGAGATCACTTAAATTCTCATATATCACCACTGGGTGCCCTGTGCAGTATGTCTTGGTCTTGTTCACATAGGGATGCAAACTGGTAAAATCATAATAATGGAAGTTCCCGTCAGGCTGCGCATGGTAATGTAAATGCAGAGCATTTTTGCACCCCCCCCATAAAGTGATTCACATGGTCCATCGGTTCTGGAAAGTGGCTTACTTTCAAAAAAACATGCACCTGTGGATTGTCACACACCAGCTGTTTCCATTCATGCTCCCACATAACCCTAATATGCATACCTTTATCATGTCTGAGATAGTTTAATTTCTTGATGGTTAGGTAATATAAATGTCTGTAGGTTGTGTTAAGCACCGGGTACAACAGGTCTTCAGAGTAACACACCTGGCAGCCATGGTAAAAGCAGCCTAAAAACTAAAAGCCTGTGGGGACACCATCTATTACAGAATAACTATAAAAAAATAAGGACCTACCTGTACTTCACCATTCATTGCATGCTGTATGGAAGTGTTTTCTTGTTTACGGATGTACATCAGCCACTGTATGGCCAGTGTGGAGTAACGCTTGCACTGGCGGTGATAGTTGTCCCCCGATCCCTTCCCAGGAATGATGAAATGCCACCACTTAGTAACTTTTGGATGCTCAATGGCAATATTTATTTTGGCACAAAGAGACTATTTACATTCCTCATTGTCATAGTTCAATCACAATATACAACAACTCTGTCACCAACAATTTTCTTCTCTCCAGCCTTCTCCTTCTTCTGGCTGCTTGTCCTTTCCATTTTCTGGGTCTGGACACTGTGAATCCAGCCTCCTCCTCCATCACCAGAATCAGGCCAGTTCCACACTTACCTGGGCCCAGACACTATGAATCCGACTCCTGGATTTATTACCCTCTTTGCATTAACACCACACCTGGGTTCCTTGTCCCAAGCCCATGTAGCCAACCCTCTCCCCCCTCCTCAGCTCCCCCTTCCCCTCACTCCTTCTTTTCCTTCCTCCACTGCCCCACCTCCAGCTTAGGCGATCGGTGGGTCCTCTGCAGGCTGAATCTAAATCCCTTCTTGGCTATTTCCCCCACTAGGTCACTGAACGGCCTTAGGAATAGGCACATACCAAATTTGGACAAATAAACCCCATCAGACCTGTATACCGTAGCTTGATCAAAGAAGATGTCCTTCTACTGGATGAGCACCCTCTCATTTCAATTACTGCCCTTACTACCCTCCTGTTAAGGCATTTCCTCACCTACACATCCTTGGTCCCCCTCCACACCCTCCTGGAGGTGATCTCTGATCAGCTGATGGTGACCCTCAGCCACCACCCCTTAATCTTCTCTAAGTCCCCCGTTATGTCCTGCTCCAGCACTCTCCATGATACCCCCCAAATCATTGCCCACAAGTGGGTGATCAATCAATCAAAACTTTCTTTTTATAGCACCTTTCAAGAACCAAGGCACTATACACTTTAAATACACAGATATAAAAACTAATTAAAATATAATATAAATTAATTAAGAAAAGCTTGGGAAGGCTAATGTAAATAAATATGTTTTTAACATTGATTTAAAACTACTAATGATCAGGTATGCTCTTAACTGACGAGGTAGAGAATTCCATAGGGTTGGTGCTACAAATGAAAAAGCACGTGCACCAGAGGTTTTTAAACTGATCGTGGGAATCTCTAGCAATCCCTTGTTGGTGGATTGGAGAGGATGAGTGGGGGAGTGGGGAGTCAGGAGATCTTTCAGGATCTTCATGATAATGCAATCGCCCTTCCCCACAGCACCCTTAGTTCATCCAGTAGAGGCAGCAGCTGGGCCCATTTCATGCCCCTGATGCCTTTCCATTGCACTTTTGGTGTGCTCCATGCTGCTGTGTAATTGTGTCCCTCTGCCTGTGGTAGCCACAAACATCTTCAACCAATAGATGAAGGAATGCCTCACTATCCAGACCTACCTCTTGGAACCTGCCACGGAAACAAGAGAAACAGCGTGAGTTACTGATATCAATACCTGACATACTTCCTGTAGCAGTTGGACCTCCAGCACCCAAAGCTTTTTAACTCCTCCACTGAGATGCCTTTTTAGACTGTCTCTGAGGCTGCTCCAATCTGAAATGAGTGGGGGACGAAATACCCCAGTTCTTCACCTATGAATGCTAGGGACTTCCTGAGTATTGATCCAACCTGAAAACTAGTGACAGGGGAGTCATCCCCATGGTGGAACAAAGCCCCCCAACCACCCCCAAATGCTCTTGTATGCCTCCAAGGTGGACACTGTGCAGCTGGCTGCCTGTGGCTGCTGTACCAGCATCACAGTGGTCCCTCTCCCCCCTTGGTCTGTTTTTGACCTAGCCAATGTGATGACCAGTCTGTTATTCCCCCATACCATGCGCTTGTGCTGTAATGCCAGGCCAGCTGCAGATTTGTGTGGGGCCACCATTTCACCCATCCGAAAAGCCCCAGCTGCCATGACTGCAAAAAAAGCACTTAACAGGAATGCCTCCTAGACAGAGAAGCACACCTGCTGTGTCTCCTCCAGCAACTGAACCAGCAACTGCCCCTTAATGGGGTGTCTCCCATCCTTCCTAGTACCTTGTCCACCCTGCCAGCCCACGACCATCCTTTATACTGTCCTGCTGGCCATGGCATCCTGCCACCCCCTATCCTGGCACACCCAGCTGATTCCAGCCAGTTGCACCACCACCACTGTAGGGTGGGCCAACCCCTCTTCCCACTTCTCCAGTATGAATCTTCTTACCTGTTCATCCCAGGCCAGTTTGTCCTTGTCCCACCCATGCTTCCCCCTAAACTCCTGGAGTCTCACCCACCCACCTTAGTAGGCCCTCAGTGTGTTTGCTGACTAGGAACCACAGTATAATGCCTTGGTTGTATCCCTCCAATCTCACACAAACCAGCCCAGGATCCTGGTCCTGTGGGTTGCCACCTGTGGCACCAACTCCCAAAACTGTCCAAGTTGTAAATGGGAAAGACTGTCAGCCACTTCATTCTTAAGCCCTTTGACATGCTGTGTTTTAAAAGACAAGTTAATTTGTAACCCCAGTAATACCAAGCCCCTCATAATCATGCCCACGGTCTCTGTCTTCCCACCCTGTCTATTAATGACCTCCACTACCCCTTTATTATGACAACAGAAAAGGATGCACTTTTCCATCATCCTGGTCCTCCATACTTCCAAGGCCACCCATATCGGGAATATCTCTAGGAATGTGATGTCCTTCAGTACCCCACTTGCCCTTCACTGCTCCAGCCATGCTTCTGACATCCAATTCCCCTGAAAATATGTTCCCATTCCCAGGACACCTGAGGCATCCGTGTACAATTTCAAATCTGAGTTTCACTCCCACTTAACTTGCTAGAATGTCACCCCATTATAGCTGTCCAAGAACTCCTCCCACACCTTAAAATCTTCCCGCACCCCTTTTGACACGTCCATCCAGTGGTGCAGCTGCTTAACCTTCCCTGTAGCCCTATCCAGTCTCCTAGTAAATGTCCTGCCTGGACTAATGACCTTGCATGCAAAATTAAGGTACCCCAGCTGTTGCTGTACCTGTACCAGTGGCATCCCCCTTCTCTCTGTCACTTGAGCCAGTAACCCCTTGAGCCGGGCCACTTTGGCCATTGGTAGATGGAAGCATCCTTATTCCATGTCCACCTCTATCCCTAAAAATTCTAATCTATGGGCCGAGCCCTCCATTTTGCCCTGTGCCAATGGTATTCCAATATGCTGGCATATCCCTTTCAAATCATGCAACATTTTATGCACTTCCCCCCGTGTCTCGCCAATGAGGAGGAAGTCATCCAATTAATGCACAACCCTCCTGTGCCCATACCAGTCCCAAGATACCCACTCCCCCAGGAGCTGAATGCCTCAAAAGTGGAACAGGCCACAGAGCAGCCCAGCAGGCCTTGTTAAACTAGAGCCTGCCCTCAAATTGAAAACCCAGATGGTCCCAATCTGCTGGACTGACTTGTAATAGCTGAATTGCTAACGCTATGTCCGTCTTAGCTAGCCATGCCACTCAGCTGCCTTGATCAGTACTATAGCCTGCTCCAATGAGGCATAGGACACTGCCCTGATGTGTTCTGGTATGCCCTTGTTCACTGATGAACCCTCTGGGTATGACAAATTGGAGATCAAGCGGAACTCTCCCTTCTGTTTCTTCAGCACTACTCCAATGGGGACACCTGAAAGCTGTCACATGGGGGGCCTCCAGAGGCCCTTCCACCCAACCTGCCTCAATCTCCTTTTGTATCTTGGCCTGTACTACTTCTTCCTTCTCTCTCACTGACCCAAGGTTCTTGGGCCTCAGCCCTATCCTCCCCCCTTGAAAACCCTGTGAGAAACCATTCCAGAAACCTTCCCTAAGTAGTCCCACTCCTTTTGTCATTTGGGTGCTCCACTGTCCATGCCTCTACCACTTCTAAAGAGATGGGTGTGTGTGCCAGTGCACATCCCCACCATCCCCTTGCTTCCTAGCCTCAAATTCCACCCATAGCTGGAGCCCCCATTGTAACTGCCCCTGTTGTGTCCCCCTCGCCCTCTGCCTTGCCTCCCTCTGGCTCCTTGAAAGGGCTGCTCTGGTACTGTCCCCCGCTCAGCCCCCTTTTGTCCCCCTTATCTGCAGCTGGATGCTGGGGCTGGTCCCCATTTTGAACAGAACGTGTTCTGAATTTACAATTGTTCCAGGTACAGGAGGCTTTGTTGAAACCCCAGCAGGTCTTGACCCCTGGGGTAGGGGGTTCTTCTTTCCTTGTTCCCCCACATTTCTGCCCCTTCCCCTGACAGTGTTCTGACACACAACTCCAAACGGGTACAATCCTGCCCCAGGTCCCCTTTTGCTGCCATTCTTTTCCAAAAAGCCTTACTGTATTTTAGCCAACTGTATCCGAGTTTAGCCTTGTAAGAGTACCTAATGATGGAGGTGTATGTCAACATGGGAACTGCTAGCCCTGGTTGTTTCTCCAGTACTAATGCACTGTAAATAATAAAGCCCACTTGCCAGTTCTCAATGGTCTTCCCTTGAAATTGGCCTCTTCTTTTTTATGCCCCACCACTGCCAGTGCTACTGCCATCTCTGACTTCCCCACTGATTCCTTCTGCTCGTACTTTCTGGCCATGTCCACATCCACCAGGCCAAAGATGTCCACGTATTCCCCCTTTCAAATCTTCTGTTTGTTCAAAACTGGAACGTGGTCCCCAATGAGAAATCTGGGGTCCGTCGTACAGCTTCTGGCCCCCTGGCTTGGCCCTGGCCCTGCCCTTTTCCACAGCCCCTTTTCCCTTCATGGCCTGCAGGGCCAGTTCCACTTTTTTTATCCCTGCTTCCCCAATGTCACCGAACAACCACTTCAAATATTCCTTCATTACACTCTCATTGGTGATATCTATACCATCCTTACCCTCGTCCAGGCCTTCCCCATCTGGCTGCAGTGTGGGCACTGGGGTGGGTGCAGGGTTTAGTCGCACCCATCTGGGTCTCTTCCCAGTCATTCCCCTGCCTGGGCACTCCTCCTGCTCCTTCTACTTCTTCTGTGCCTTCTCCTTTGCCTCTTTCCGCTTGGCCACTGCCATCAACTCGGTCATCTGGCTCATCAACTTTACTGCCTCCTCCATTATCTTCTCATTGGAAATTGGGGCTTGCTTGGGTGCCATTCTTGCACTGTGTACCACTATGTGCAGAGAGAAAAGAAAGAACAACAAAAATGTGAGTACTCCATTGTACCTACCAGAGTGGTCTCCAGTGGTCCAGCCAATGGCAGGGCCCCCACCCTTGCTTTATCACCTGTAGCAGGCCACCTCTCTGCCACTGCCAATCATAGCACACTGCCACTCTGGGGCCACTTGCCCGCGAACCCAACTGCATGGTGAGCACCTGCTGGGGAGGTACCATGAGGCACACCAATCACCTCATGAAGGTATCTGCCCTGCTGCCTGTGGGCCCCAGAGGGGAGGTACCATGAGGCACACAACTCACTTCCTGGAGGCATATGCCCCACTGCCTGACAGACCCCATGTTCTTCCACCCCTCCTGTCTCCCTGTCCTGCCCTGGCTATGCGCACTGATTGACAAAATGGGGAATCATGCCCAACAAACAAAAAGCATGCTTTGACACCATGTGGGTGAGGGCCTATAGGTGAATACCTCCAAGGTCCTCTAACACAACAGCGTTGGCTCTTCCTACTTCCCCATCAGAAGCCCCTTCGGTCCTGCTAGCCCCAATGCATAGATTACCCAGGCCCATTAGTTTGCAGCTACCTCCTATGCTGGAATAATCTGGACCCCTCCCCCCCACATGGGCCCCACCACCATGTCGCCTGGCTGAGGCCTACTCAGCCAGAGGGAGGGGAAGGCCACACTACTATAGTTTCCTGCTGTGCTCCATCGGCACCCTCAATCTCCTATTTAGTTATTTCTTATATTTTATTTCCCTCTTATTTTATTTTTTTATACCTTCCTACTCCTTTCTCTTTTAATTCCTTGCTGCCTGCCTCCCTGTTTGTCTGTTCTATCTCATCCAGCTGCCATCCCCCTCCCAGGCCCATGAGGCTATCTGTGGAGTGGGTACAAAATACTATGCGGCATTTCTTGTCTTGTATTTGCCTTTCCCTACTAAATCACAAGGGGCATCTTGCTGTCTATCACTAGAGCCTGATTGGTCCAGTCAATACAAAAACCCTTTCTCCCTGCAGGGTCTTGTACCCCTTTGCTTTCCTTGGCCTGTGGGTGATGTCGTCAACCTCCACATGGCCTGGGCCTCCCAGGCATCTGCTCCCCTCTCCCTTCTTAATTTCAACCTGTCCCAGCTGCCTCGCCTGCTCTCAGGCCAAGCTACTCCTTGCACGCTCCATCCCCTGTTCCACGGACCCTGCCCCGAGGCCTTCACTTCAGCAAGAAAAACTCCGGAACCACCAGTAAGCTTCTCCCAGTTCTTACTCTTGCCACAAGGCTCTCCTTTTACTCTTGGACCTCTTCAACTTGATCTGCCATCTAGCACCCTTCACTTCCCACTCCAGTGGGTGATTCGCCCACCACCATGTGGCCTGCCTGGCAGGCTGCGTCCACTTCCAAAAACACTCCTGAATCCTCCACCAGCCTTGCTCATGGCTCTCATGCCAAGCTATTTGACCTGCCTGCATCATTTCTTCCACCTTGCAGTCAGCCCCTGCAGCCTGAACTGGCCTATTGGCTCTTATCACACACACCGGCACAACCAGGGGGATCTCCTCCAACTACTCCAGTTGTCAGCACTCACTGCTGATTGCCTCAAGTGCAACACCTTGTTATATTTCTCTTCTCATCTTTCTTTCTTTCTTTCTTGAATGCACCAACTACTCAGATCACATGAACTACAACAATGCCAAACCTAGGGCTGCCCCAGCAGTGCTCTGCTGTGTGAGGTCCTGTTCCCTCTGCAATTGGCCTCTGCTACCACTGCATCAACAACCTTGCATCGACTCCAGAAGTAACAAACAAAAAAACAACTTCATCATAAAGTGCACAGCCCTTACCCACAACTGCTCTATTTTAACTCAGTTGCTTCCTATCATTATGAAAGCACTCCCCCACCTTGCTTAAGCAAAAACAAGCATTCCATTGTTAACACATAGCCTAGCTGCAAAACCTCAGCATTCCTAAGAAATTACTACCCCCCATGCTGCTTCTTCATGATGCCAAGGGCATGTACTTTAATATAAACCGCAAACTTATCACAATGCAGGCCACTATTCCAAGCCTAGTTCTAAATCACAAATGATTTTAAATCAGCATCTCTGCTGTTACCACTGAACCCAGCTGTAACCTCATTCTTATACAGAACCTTTTTACTCACAAATCACCACCCTTTTAAAATCAAGCTAAACACACTGGGCCGCATGACCTACAAAGGCCTAGCTGCCCTATGTGCCTTACCTGGATATTGCCAAAAAATGTGCTGAGCTCCAAGTTCAAGGAATTTCTCAACAAAGGATGGCTGGCTGAGGGTGTCCAACCCTGATATTCCCCCTCAGGACCCCTGATCAAGACCCCTGGTAGCTCCACCCTTGACCAATGCACGTGCCCCAGCCCCTACCCTGTCATATTACTCATGCCTTCATCATAGGTGATGTCAGCAGCGCCCGCATTCCCTTCCCCTCCACCCCTTCCCTCCCCATCCAATTGTTTCTTCCTGGAAGGGGCCATGGGACAACCTGGCCTGCCTTTTAGTGGCAAGACTAATTGTTAGTGTATATAATCCGTATGGTGTCTGACTCTAAAAAGTGTAACCGCAACATGGCCATGCAAACTGATGCTATAGTGATGTACCAAAGGGGGTCAATTTAGCCCCTTTCCTCTACATCATCTTGAAACATCTGCTCAACACCATCTTGAAACATTTCACAGGCCTGCTTGTGAATCTACACATCTGACTTACAGTAATGATGAACTATAATTCCTTTTCAAAATCAAACACACCATCGTTATGCATTTAATACCACTCCAAACACTTTTTTTTCACCAGCCATCATGTAGTATACATTGTACTCTTTGTGATCTGGCACAGGCCCTACATAATTCTGATTTTCTGGTTTGTTAAAAAAAATTGCAGAAAGTAGCTCTTTACTCCTTCAAAACCCATAGCCCATGGCATTGGTGAGAGCCTCATTAGAAGGAAATTTAAGCTGTCTATAAATCAGATATTTAACTGTTTTACAGTTATGGACATCAATTTACTTCCCTGAGTCAATAGCTCCACTTCCATGTTTTCTTTTACAAGCTGGTTTAAGATGAAGTGAGAGTCATACCATTTTGAATTGTGAGTTATGAAGGCATATCCCTTAAACTGTTTTTGAATAAACATTTTTACAAATTGTGCAACACAGTGCCTTCAGACTCCCACTTTTGACCTCTTTCAAGGACATTGATATAATTTGGAATATGTCTAGAGTCACCGGGGCTGACATCTTGCATGCATTCAAAATCACAAAATATATAACTAGCTGAGCAAGGTGGTGACTTTAAGGGCTGGATGTATCATAAGTGAGTTTCAAAAAGGTGTACGTCTGTAAGACAGTTATGGTACTTTGGCCGAGAACAAACATGGTGCTCACCCTGAGGTTTTCTGCATGATGTGCACAATTTAGATAAATGACAATTGGGGTAAGCCAATTTATGCTGTCTGTAGCAGGCTGCTGAGCAACAGTATTTATGACAATCAGGGCACTGTAACACCTCACTTTGTACTTTACTACAGCCAAATGATCTGCATGCATATCACATGTTAGAGCATGTGTGAAAACCTTTGTGCACGAAAAGGGTATGACAATGTTCACATACATTTCTGGCCCAAAAAACTCTTTGAGATTTTTAATACCTTAATAATAGTTTTCATGTAACAGGATGAACACAGAATTTGCCCGTTTATTAGGGGATGCAACAAACTTCTGCCATCCTTCAGCTTTGTTCACAAAAAAATCAAACAAAGATGGTCACATCTAGCTCTACCTCAAGTAGATGTATATGGTTCAAATTTACCATTATTTGTTCTGCCAGTCCTACCCTGCTCTGTAAGTCTCAAGCTTTTGCTAATATCTGTTGGTCAACTAGCTGCTGGTTTAACAAAGCCGCTAAGCTCCCAGAGAAGCTAATGCATTATTTAATTAACTAGATGCCTTGCTTTCTGTTTGATAATATGGGTAGATAAAACACTTCTAACATATATGGAAGCCCCTCTCTCCCACGCACGTTTCTCACAATAGTGACTATCAACATTAAAGTCTCATTAGCACACACTTCCAACTTGCTGGTTTTTTTTTTGAATATTCTGTTTATTAAGAAATTTTTCAGTCAAGACACATACAATATACAACAAAAAAGAGAAAAACACTCACACAAATAAACATACTAGCATTTCCTCTAAAACTAACAGTGCATACTGACTATTAAATACAATTATACAATGGCAACGATTTTTCCTTTAATCTGATTGGCTGCCACCACCTAGACACAGTGATGATATTGAGCAATAACCTCACTGTATCTAGGTCTGGCATACTGATGACCTCATCACCTGTCAAACAAAACATCCAGATCACTGTCCACATTACTTACCTGACATCTGTCATGAGCTTCAACGTCACTTTCAACATGATGGCTGGCAGGAATCTTGACGAAATTTTCAGCACCCATACAGAACCAGCCACAACCGTGAGTACTGGAAAAAAAAGACAAAACAAGACATGTAAATGTAGAACCAGGCACACACTAGATAAAATAGAAACCGACCACAATGAAGTAAACACCCGATGACAAACAGCCTGTCAGTCGAGTTCTGCAAGATTGGCTGACAGAAAAACATAGACTGCAATTTTAAAACGGTAACAGCAGAAAATTTAAACAACATCCTTCGGGAATTCTATGCGATGGTCAGAAATTCAAACAGAGATGAATACAGCATTTCAAGCTATGTAGGTCTCAGAGCGGGAATAAACCACTACATCAATGAACCACCTAACAGTAGAGCAATGAACATAATAACCACCACTGAGTTCCAGGCAGCAAACATCATTTTCGTTGGTCATGTAAAAAACATCCAGTGACAGCGCAAAGATCTAGCCACCCACCATCCTCCAATAAGTCTCACAGATCTTGCTACAATAAGAAGCTCCGAAGCCCTAAATACTGAAACTGCTACAGGTTTAGTGCGCCGCATCTGGTTCGAGTTACAAATTCACTTCGCTCGTCGTGGGTGTGAGGGCCAGAGACAGCTAAAGCCAGAATCCTTCCAGATAAAACACAGTGAAGACGGACTAACCTATATCACGATGGCATTCAATGAGAAAACAAAAAAACACTCAAAACTTCAAGAGCGTGACAGAGAGAACCTCTGCGGGGCCATGTTTGAAATTCCCGGGAGTCCAATCTGCCCAGTCAAATGCTTCAACCACTACATTTCAAAACTGCCGCCCAACCTGCCCTGCCTGTTCCTTCACCCCCGAAGAAAGCCACAAATAGAACTTCAAACTCAGGACATCTGGTACTCCCTAGAACCGATGGGAGTAAACTATTTAAGCAGCATGCTACCAAGAATCTGCAAGCTCGCAGGCTTAAGCACAAAATACACCAACCACAGCCTGCGAGCAACAACCGTTCAGCTTCTTTCCGACGTGGGGCTTCAAACAAGAGAAATAATGTCTGTTACTGGGCATAAAAATGAAATGTCCCTTAAGTCGTACTGGAGTGCAAAACTAAACCAGAGACAAACCTGGAGCGAAATTCTGTCCCGCACTGAATCCTACGCAACCATGCCAGGAAGTAACCTTCAACCCGACGCAGGAAATGAACCCGGAACCTCTGCAAACACGACGCAACCAAGCACCAGCAGAAACAGTTCCTCCTCATCAACCCAAAACAAGGACTGCTTCAATATACAGGGCAACACCAATTGTGTGTTTAACTTCTACAAATAACCTGAAAATCAATTTAAAAAGTCATTTTAAAAAAAACACTATTCACTTCCTTGTTAAAGATCGTTCTTGCTTGTGAAAAAAACAGTTTAAAACAACATGTTGATTTTAAAAATATATTTAATCTTTAATGTTAAACTAAACATATTTAAAGTTGAACTATTGTATTTAACTCATCTACAGCACAATTGAATTACAACTAGTATTCACTGTTCAGGGACTATTTTGTGTCAAATTCCTATTTAATGACATTTTACAAAGTAAAGTTACTTTTAAAAAGCAAACTGTGTATGTCAATTTTTTAAAACACACCTACAATACCCAATGAGCCATTATATATTAGCATAAGCACTGTTGTAGTGTTATGTGTATAACTGTTACTCCTGGTGATGGAAGCACTGGCTTCACCCTCGTGCTTCCACCCACCCCAGGAGTGACGTTATTACACAATAACACACACCCTGGAGTGCCTTATTGCTTAAATAATTAATACCTGAGCATAGTCATTCAGCCAGTGCTTACATTCAGCATATGATTATACCAAATTAAATACATTAAGCATATTAACAATGTAAGTAGTTAAGTAAATAAATTAATCTATAAATACATAAATAAATAAATACATTCATACATACATGCAGTCGAGTGTGCAGTCCCCTGTCCGCCTAAACGCTCAATCAAACACACCTCCTTGCCCACCCATCTTCCCGCCTTACTCACTTCATATTCGCTTTAAACGTGGGTATAATGTCATAAGCATAGAAAATATTAATCAGAAACTCAAGGCGGTGGCTATTCAATTATCCAGCAGGTCTCTTTCTTTTGCATCAACACCCCTATTGTTACTTATACATTCAGTCCTATACGCAGCATTATGTTTTCAGACATGCTCAGGGATGCCAAGAAGGGAGCCCAGTCCTTCAAAAACCCTTCCTCCCTATCCTTCATCAGTAGAGTGAGCCTCTCCAAAGCCAAGAAGTGAATGACCATTCTACGCTATTCAGATACCGTGGGCCTGTTCCCATTGACCCAGGTATTCTGTATACAGTGCCTGGCCAAGACAAACATGACCCTTGTGCTCCTCGACAGCGGCAACCACTCCTCTTCCCCTCCTACCATCTCCACCCCAAATAAGCATACCAAGGGGTCTCGAGGTAATTGCCTCCCTGTTATCTTATTTACCTCATATACTACCTCCCCCCAAAACTTGACCAGGATCGGACATGACCAAAAACAATGGAAAAAGGTGCCCCTCCCCTTGTTACATCTCCGGCACAATGGGGACACTGCAGGGCGCACCCTGTGGACCACTGCTAGGGCCCAGTATACTCTATGTAAAAACTTATAGAAAGCCTCTTTGAACTTGATGCATACCATGATCCCCTCTGGCATCCCCAGAACCAACTCCCAGTTCCTCTCTGATATTTGTAGACCTAGGTCTCCCTCCCACTGGGCCTTTGTGGCACCAGTCAGATCCGGTAACCTTTGCCTATCCTGTTTAGCCACTTTCCCCAGAAAGTCCTTCGGGGCTGATTTGGCTTGACCTACCATCCGCTCTACTTCATTCGGGTATAACCCTCCCTTCTCCCCCTTACTCATCTTTCCCACAAAGGCTTTCACTTGCAAGTATCGGAATAACTGAGATGACCCTAACCTCACATCTCTTCTGACCTTATCAAACCCACTTATCTCTCCCTTTCCCAGGAGAACCCCTAGAGTACTCCCCCCCCCTTTCCCACTCAAAAAATCCTCTATCCTCCATCCCAGGTACAAAGAAGTGGTTATTTGCTATCGGCAGTAACAACGTCTCCCTCTGACCCCCACTCTTCCGCCGCCACATACTGTATGATCCCATGCCTCCAAGGTCTCCCTAACTAATGGGTTACCATTCCCTAGTTCCATATATGCTCACAGACCCCTACTGTGCAGGTAGGCTGTAAGCCTCCCCGGTGCCCCCCTCTGCTCTAACTCCACCCAGCTGGCCACTTCCAGCCTATGCACCCAATCAGCTGTCCCCCTAAGCTGCACCGCCCTATAGTAAGTGCCGAGATCCGGGAAGTTAAGACCCCCCTTAAGCCTATCCACTTTAAGCCTTTTCAGACTGATCCGAGGTTTCTTACCTTTCCATATAAAACCTGAGAACTGCCTCTCTAACCTTTTCACACCCCTCGTAGTTAACCGCATCTGCAGCATCTGCATAGGATATAGGATACAGGGGATAATATTCATTTTTATTATATTTATCCTCCCCATCCATGACACAGGTAGCTGCATCCAACGTTTAAGGTGTGTCAGGACCGACCTAATCAGGGGCTGATAGTTTAGCCTATATAGCTCCTCCCATCGCCGTCCTATCCAGACCCCTAAATACTTAAAAACTGTCTTGGCCACCTTGAATCCCATTTGTTGTATCTCCCGACCAACCTCTGGGAAACCCATGACTTCAGATTTCCTAACATTGATCTTATATCCTGAGATACCTGCAAACTTATCAATAGTGCTCATTAAGTGTCCCATGGACTTTTGTAAATCCCCCAGAAACAGCAGCATATTGTCCGCATATAAGGCCACCTTGTGTTCTCTCCCTTTCGCATCCTCTATTCCCACCACCCCCTTATGTAGACGTAATGCCGATGCCAGGGGCTCAATTGCCAGGGCAAACAAAATAGGGGAGAGTGGGCATCCCTGCCTCGTGCCTCTGCCCAATTTAAGAGTCCCTGAGTGGCATCCATTTATGACAACACGTGCGTTTGGCTTGAAATACATGGCTCTAACCCATCCAATGAACGAATCACCCAGACCAAACAGGGCCAACACTACAAATAGGTAGTCCCACTCGACTCTATCAAATGCTTTTATAGTGTCCAAAGAAACCACCCCCGTATTCTCCCTAGTCCGACCAGCTCGCCATATGACATTAAGTAACCTACGGACATTATGATAGGATTGACGCCCCTTTATGAACCCGGTCTGGTCTGGGTGTATCAATTCTGGGAGTATGTTCTCAAGCCTATTGGCCAAGACCTTGGCCAAAATTTTCAAGTCCACATTAAGCAATGATATAGGTCAATAGGCCGTGCAATCCGATGCGTCCTGCCCCCCCTTATATATAAGATAAATATTCGCCTCATAGCATGAATCAGGCAACACCGGGTTTTCTCCCTCCACCCCCGCCCTGAACACCCTACACATGGTGTCAGCTATCTGCCCACCCAATATTCTATAATATTCAACTGGGAATCCATCTGGCCCACTGGCCTTTCCCACCTGCAGCTTCTGGATAGCACCCAGGATTTCTGCCTTAGAGATGGGTTGGTCAAATAATTCTTTCTGCTCGACTGTTATCCTCTGCAGGGGTACCCCGTCTAGGAATTCTCTTATGGAATCTCTCTTCCCAGTGTACTCTGCCCTATATAACTTCTCATAGAAGCTCCTAAAGCATTCTGCAATTTTCTCTGATCTCGTAAGGACCCGCCCTTCCCCATCCTTCACCCTCAATATTCGTGTTGAGCACCTACCCCTTTCATCAGTCTCATCAGCATGGGTTCTGGCCTATTCCCCCACTCAAAAACTCTTCTTTGACAGTGGAACCACGCACTTCCAGCCTCCTCCCTCGGTAATGTGTTGAGAGCATCCCTTGCCGTTGCCAACAATCTGCTGGCCTCTCCTCCTTCTCCTTTCCTACTCACTTCTCCAGCTCCTTTACTTGCCTCTCAAGTTCTTCCCTCTTACCCCTATTCTGTCTCTTCATTTTAGCTATGTATGCTATTATAGCTCCTCTCATGTAGGGCTTTCCCGCCTCCAAGAAAATGGCGTCCGAGAACCCACACGAAGAGTTCGCCTTCTCATATATCTTCCACTGCTCTGCCAAATATTCCCTAAAGGCCCGGTTCTTAGTTAAATAAAGCGGGAATCTCCAAATGGTGGGTCTATCCTCCGGAGCTCTTCCCGCTAGTTTTAACATGACCATGGCATGATTCGAGATCATAATGGGACCATGTGCTATCTCCCTTACCCTGCCAACCCAGCCCCTAGGGAGGTAAATATAGTCCAACCGAGACCAGGACTTATGGGGATTAGAGTAGAAAGTATACTCTCTTGCACTCAGGTTAACAGCTCTCCACCCATCTACCATGTCCAGTTCTGCCACCCCAATGCACCATTGTTTCATAGGCTCTGCTGCCCATCCCTTACCTGCCGAATGATCCATACTTGCATCCATCGTCCAATTAAAGTCCCCCCCCATAATGAGCCCAGGGAACTGCTCCTTATTCAGTAGACCCAGCAAAGAGGTATAAAATTGCGGTTCATACACCGCTGGTGCATATATACAGCCAAGCGTGAGTGTCTTTCCCCGCCACATTCCAGTAACAAAAATATATCTGCCTTCCTTGATGTCTCTCACCACTCTTTTCACTTCAAAGAGCAGGTTCTTATGTAGCAATATCACTACTCCCCTTTTGTGAGAGGAGTATGAGGCTGCCAAACATTTCCCCACCCAGTTCTGTTCCAACTTAGCATGTTCCAGATCCGCCAGGTGGGTCTTCTGCAGTAGAGCCACCTGCATCCCCCTCCTTTTTAGGGCAGTCAGAAGTGCAGTCCTCTTTACTGGGTTCCCTATGCCTTTTACAGTCCAGGAAATAACATTAAGATTCGACATGTCACCCATCCCGCTTTATGGAGCTTTCCCAGTGCCCAACCTTTCCCATTAACATCCCCTTGCATATTTCCATTTTATATAAACACTTTGAGCTATACTTGTACATTGCTTGTGATCTGCACACTCGACTGCATCCAAAGAAAACAAACAGAGAAAACAAAAGACAAAAAGTTAACACAGTTACATTCACATCCATAACCCCTAGAACCCTGAACCTACAAAGACTTCTAAGTATAATACCCCAGTAAACTCCTCCCCTGCCACCTTCCCACTCCAACTTTCCCCCTTCCCTAACCTTCCCCCACTGGTTTTGCAACCCCTCCCAGTCTACACTAATTCCTAACATAGCACAAGTGTATCCTCAGAGAAAAAGAAGTGAAAAAACAAACACTTGTGTATACTCCTCCTCAACTGAGGTGCGCGTCCCGCCTCCCCCCCGCAACCATATCCCTCCATTTTAGTAGCTCCTCCCTTGCCCCCAACAATGGCTAGCGAAGGCATGGAACATTAGTCCCTTCAGCTTTCTTCCCTTCTCCCCACTTTTGGAGTCTCTCTCCCCTCACTCCCCCCGCCCCTATTTACTCCTTACCAGCGTTCCTCCTCTCCCTCACCCCCAGCACCCCTCCATTATTCAGAGCCTGTTCCGGATGAACTCCCCATCCCAGTGCCCCTGCTCCTGAATTGCCCACCCCCACTGTGTTGTGGCTTCAGTGTATCCCACCCCCCTCTCCTGCCACGAGAGGCGGGGCAGGTCCATCACGGTATCACTAACCTCCCCTGCCCCTCTCCGTTCTCTCTCCTCCCTCTCCCTGCATCTACATGGGAGGAGGCCCTTTATTCACCCTTTCACGTCCCAGCTCCCTCTGACAACCTATTCCACCCTGAAGAGCTGGGCCACCCACCGACACAGGGACTAGGCCGCATTAGCTTCCACCCACCCCCCAGGCCTCCTTCTCCAATCTACCCGACCCTGTCCCCCATCCTTCAATCTCATGCACCGTGATCTCATTCCCTTCAGGTTTCTGCCAGAGGAGCACACAACTGGAGGCAGGAGGGAAGGACAGTAGCAGCCTCAGGTTCCACTCCCATCTCTGCCTCCCATCTACTCCCTCAACCCGATAAGCTTTAACCTCGGCCCCTCCACCCCCATCCCCGCCACTATTTATAAAGAGAAATTTTTCCTTCCTCACACTCTGTCCCTTCAACTGTGTTGCCCTTCAAAAGTTCTAGTGAAATCAAGAAACATCCTTGGCTTACAGGGACACAAGGGTGAGGGGACAAGAGAGATGTGGGAGCCAGGCGGCCATCAAATTCACGTGCCAGGCCAGGCCCCGCTCCTTCCTTACGCATACCAGATGAATGTTTCGGAGGCCTCCATCTTCATAGTCTCCCTCTTTCTCCATGTCCTTCTGGAGCCTCGTGGTATAGCAATAGTTCGGAGGGAGATACACAGGAGAGCACATCACCACCATCTCTTTCACCTTCTCTACTTTCCAGTGTCCAAAAAAGAAAGAAAGAAAAATAAATCCGAACCTTCCAGACCAGCCACTGTCCTTTATAAAGCCCAAGTCCCTCCAAAAATAAAGCGCAACGGCGCAAACAGCTTACAGTTACTAAGCAGCACAAACTGGTAATGGTGCAACACAAATACCCCGGCTCTCTTCACCTTCATCGCTTATCCCATTTGCATTCCTCCTTCAGCTTTCAGCTCACCTTCCTTCTCAATGTTTTCATGAACTCCTCCACTTCCTCAGTCTCCCAGAAGGAGTAGGTCGCCCCTTCGTGTTTAATCTTTAATGTATCAGGATAAACCAAGAAGTTTTCCACCTTTAGGCCCCTCAGCTGAGCCATGATACCATTAAACGCCTTCCTTTTCTTTAACAGACGCGCTGAGTAGTCCTGCGATAAGAACAACCGGTGGTCTTCATAGGTCAGAGAGCCCTTCGCTCTTTACGCCCTCAGGATAGCCTCCCTATCCTGAAAATTGTGTAATCGCATTATGATCTGTCGGTGAGGTTGGTCTGCTGGCGGCCGTGGCACTATGGCTCGGTGTGCTTTTTCCAACTTCACTCGGCCATGTTTCATGTTCAGACCCAGCAGCTCCGGTAAAATCCTGCCACAAAATTCCAAAGCATCATTATTCTCTTGCCCCTCTGGTAGTCCCCTTAACTGTAAGTTCAGCTGCTTATGATAATTCTCTTGGTAGTCATAGGCTTCTTTAAATTCTTCCAACTCCCTCTGCAGGGCTCGAACTTGGCCAGGCACTGCTAGCACCTCATCTTCTATTCTTGCAATTTGTTCCTCTGCCTCCATGAGCCTGATGCCCTGCTGTGCCTGCTGCTCTACCACTTCCTGCAGCTTACCATCCAGCTTATCTTCTAATTTAATTAGCCGCGGCTCGAGAGCTGCGATCACTTGGCCTGTTACCTCCTTCCCTAGCACCGCCACCTCGGCGGCCGAGAGCGAGACTAGGCCCATGTTTTCAGCTACTGGGGCCACCACACTCTTCTTCCCGGTTTTCCCAGTTGCCCACTGGCTTTTGGACGACATTGGAGTTAGGAATTCATCCATCGCACCTTCTTCTACTCGGCTTTATCATTTTTGGCCGTTTGGGAGCAAGTTGTACCTTATAATTTTATTAATTATTGGTTGCTCAGGCAGAGCGAGTGGGAGATGCAACCACTCAGTTAGCTGCTCATCAGCGCCCCCCCCACCTTGCTGTTTAATAAATTGGCTATATGCTATTAAAATTCATCAACATTTAACTCTGGGAGTTTCTATGTAATGAAAACACAGTGTCATTCAAACTATTACAATCCAGGTGAAGCAGTACAAAATCATTACTATCCAAAGTTTTCCTTATTCTGTCCAACAACTGCTGCACAGCTGTATGGATTGCAGAATATTATTGATCTATGAATGTTATATTGTCTAAATTGGCAAAGCAAAACTGCTGGCAATACTCAACACCATTGAAATTATTTTTGGGTACTTCACATGCATTAACTCCTTATACTCTTCAGCCACTAGTGGCCACCACAGAGCAGTTCTATCCCCTACTGTGTAAATTATACATAATTAAACAAAAAAATTTATATATATATAAAATATAAAAACAATGCAGTTTTTCACTCTTACAATCATTATGCTCTGCCTCACCTTATCCTCCCTCCCACCATCATCCCATCCTACTCTGCCTGTGCCATTGCCACTCCTCCCAACAGTCTCCTTACCACCCCCCCACTCCTCCACAGCAATAGTGGAACATAACATGTCGCCTTGGCCCAACTGGTCCCTGGGGGCCTCTATCCTCCCGCCCTCTTTCCATGTGGATTTGCCTGCTCTATATATCCCCCTCTCCCTCTGCATGGACCCTATCACTACCTTACGTACTTCAAGTCACCCCACCCACTCAACGCAGGATATCTCCAAAGCCTTTACGCCTACTAAGTCATTCCCTGGCTCTCCTTCTCCTTATAGCTGGGGACATTGAAAGCAATCCAGGACCACCTGCATCCAAAGCTGCTCAACACCCCACAACAGCTGCGCCCCTCCCTAAAGGACTTAAGATTGTCCACCTAAACATATGCAGCATCCTAAACAAAATTTCTGCCTTACAAACCACGGTCCTCACCCTCTGCCCTGACATTTTAATCATCACTGAATCCTGGCTAAAACCACACAACTGGGATGTCGAATTCTCTATACCTGGTTTCACCCTAATCCGCCAGGATAGGCAGGGCAGAAAGAAGGGTGGCCATGTACATCTCCTCTACTCTTCAATTTTCCATAATCACCTTGTCGGCCCCCATACAACCTATAGATTCCCTCCTAATCAAAATCTCACTGACTCATTCCATCCTAGTTTATATAGCTGGGTCTTACTGCCCGCCTGAAACTCCACTGGGTACCATCCTTGACCATCTTGGCACCCTGAGGTCCCTCACAGAGGGCGGTAAACTTCACATACTTGGGGATTTCAATCATAATTGGCTAGGCAACGGAGTCTCCAGATCTCGGCACCACATAAATGCCCTAAATTTGTCCCAGCAAATATTTGAACCAACTCGCCTAAACCTTAAATCCAGCAAACACACACTCCTGGATTGGGTGCTTACCACCCACCCTCATCAGATGATTCAAGCTGGCCTACTACCTGACTCCCTTAGCGACCACCATATGATCTACATGGTGTGCAAAATCTTCAGACCCATTGCTCCCCCACCCCGGACGCTTCTCAATAGAGTTTATAAGTCCCTTGATCTGCCAGCACTCCTAAACAACCTCACCAGCATTGACTGGTCTTTCATCCCAAAGGCCACCTCCATGGATGATGCCCTGGAATTTTTTTCCACAAATTTCCTCTCCATCTGGGACAACCATGCTCCACTCAGGTGATCCTGAGTAAGAGGATCCCATTTACCTTGGGTAACAACAAACCTTATGCAACAACTACGAGCCAGAGACGACGCCTGGAAATCCTTCAAGGCCACAGGTAGTCAAACAGCCCAGCAACACTACTGGTCACTATGTAATGCCTGCACAAGGCTCATAAGGCAAGCCAAATCAAATTATTGCAAAACTGCTTTGAATAACAACTTTGGTCACCCAGCTCAATTCTGGAAGTCAATTAAATCCCTTCTTTCCCCACTGGCCCAACCCCCTACCCCCTCATTTAACATTGCAGGGAAAAACATCACGGATCCCAGCTTTGTAGCCTCCAAATTTAATTCTTATTTCTCCACTGCTTCACCATCCTTTCTCTCCTCCCTTCCCCATCCCCTGCCCACTTCGCCCCCTATTGTACCCTCCACAGCTTTTTTCTCCCTATGCCCTGTATCATCAGCTCAGGTGCTAAATTTACTGTTGTCTCTCAACCCAGACAAAGGTAAATGTCCCTCTGGCCTTGACTCCAAAATGCTCCTGCTCTCAGCACCTGCCATAGCTCACCCGCTTACCCTGCTTTTCAACCTGTCATTTAAACTCAGAGCAGTCCCCAACAAATGGAAACAAGCCACAGTCATTCCCCTTCCTAAAGGAGGGGACCTCTCCTCACCTTCCAACTACCACCCTATATCCCTGCTCCCCATCCTGGCCAAACTTCAAGAATGTCTTGTCCTCTCCCAACTCCACCACTATCTTGAGATTATAGCTTTCTTCACCCCTTACCAGGCTGGCTTCAGGAAGAATCCCTCCACCACCATCTCCCTCCTCTGGCTCACAAACGCCATCCTCACGGGTATGGACAAAGGGGAATTAACAACTGCTATATTTATTGATCTGGCAAAAGCTTTTGACACCATCTCCCACCCCTTGTTACTGGCAAAACTTGCTCTATTTGGGCTGTCAGCAACTGCAAATAACTGGTTCCACTCATACCTGTCCAACAGATCCCAATCTGTCCGCGTTGGCTCGGCTACATCCACCCCACTCCCAGTCACCAGCCGAGTCCTCCAAGGGTCGGTTCTCGGCCCACTGTTGTTCTCTATATTTCTCAATGACCTGCCTGCAGCCTGCCCAACTATGGCCATCCACATGTACGCTGACGATACAGTGTTGTTCGCCTCTGGCCCATCCTCTAGTGCAGTGACAGCCTGCCTACAGAAGGACTTCAACTCCGTCCAACGTTGGCTCATCTTAAACCAACTAGTCCTAAATTTAAAAAAAAGTCTCCCTCACCTTTGGCTCCCAGCCCAAACTCACCCGGCTTACTGCACCACCTACGTTCTACACTCTGGACAGCTCCCCACTGGAGGCCTGCACCTCTTATCAATATCTAGGTGTCTGGTTAGATCAACATCTTGACTTCTCTGCTCACATTGATGCTATACACAAAAAATTGAACACCATGTTGGGTACCCTCTACCGGAACAAAAATTGCATACCCCTGCCAACCAGGCAAGAAATAGTCCAAAAAATGATCCTCCCTATTATTGACTATGGTGATATTCTCTACTGTGCGGCCCCTCAAACTTTCCTAGCAAGGCTAGACCCCCTATATAACTCCTTCTGCCGATTTTCGCTGGACCACCCTCCCAATACCCACCACTGTGTCCTCTACCAATCCTTGAACCTCACCTCTCTACACAACAGAAGATTGCTTCACTGTGCTAGAACCTCAGCTAAGTTCTGGTCACAGTCACTCCCTTCCTACCTGTCATCCTCCCTAACTGCCCTACCCCCACCATCCTACATGCTGGGTAACATCGACGCCAGGCTCCTGCATATCCCACATAGATCCACCTGGTCTGGCCAGGCTGCTTTCAGCTTTAGGTTGCCCAAATTATGGAATTCCCTGGCAGCTGATATTAGACACTCCACAAGTACTCCCCAACTAAATGCCCTTCTCAAAATGCACTTCTCTACCACCTGCTCCTGTAACCCCCCAACCCCCCCACTCCTGAATCTGCCCAGTGATAGCATCAAGTCTGGTCTCTCCACTGTTGATCTGCTTCCTTGTGAAAAAACTGTATTCTATGCTACTGTACTAAAATCTGCCTACCCTCAATTGCTCCATTCACATTATGTAAGCTACCCACTGCTGTTCTAAAATACATTATGTATGTTGTTTCTGACTATATCATGTTCCACTGTATGTTTTGTTCAGATTGTATCATGTTTCCACTGTAACCCCAAACCCCAGGGCGCACCTGGAATCGAGAGGTACTCTGCTCAGCATGCCTTCCTGGTAAATCTCTTAAACAAACAAACAAACAAATAAATAAATAAATAAATAAATTTATTAATTCTAGATTGACAGGCTCCACAAGACCATTTTTCATTTACTGCCCATCCTCTTGACTACAGATGTCTTCTTCATGGCTTGGTGTGGCACTGTCCCCCATCTGCATGTTTTCAGGGTTGTTATTTTGTGCAGGACTCATACAATATTCATTGTCTATCAGATCTGTGTGCATGTGCACATCAGAATGATCACATTGTCCCCACTTACATTGTTCACACGTACAACACTCAGTTTCACATTTGCAACTTTGACACTCAGGAGATTGCTGACATGGGGAACTCACACAACAGTCTCACAAACACACAGCATGGTGTGGCAGACTCAGATACCATGTGATTATGTGATGGTGCCTCATGTTTTCACAGGGGTGTCTGATGCTGCTGCATTCTCTTATGGGTAGCCAACATTTTTTTTAGCCATTCTAGTTCTACACCTAATATACTGATTTACTATATTACACCTAGTGCCTCTAATGACCCACTCACATTGTATAATTGTATCAATCATTTTGTCACAGTAATTTTGTATAGTAGAAATGTTTGCACCTCTACAGACTCATTTTTTAATTATTTTTCAAGTGCCCACCATTTCTGGTATATAAACAACAGCCAATATGTATATTTACAATTTTAAATCTTATATTATAATGGCTTTGTTTCTGTGAAGCTGACCCCTTAAATGTGTTAATAAATCAGAGGGCAGCTTCACATGTGAAAAAAACACCACAGATATGCCAAAAGGGTCTAAATTATAGCTATATGTATATGTATATACAAGGGTACCTCCAGTTGAGTTTTGCTCATGTGGTGACACTTTCTGAGGTGTCAAAGTTGCGGCGTAAGTACAGAGTTAGCTTTACTCACACACAAGTCAGATGATTTAATGTGTGACAGCTCTGCAGATACATCGTCAGAGGCATAGGTTAATGCTACAGGTGTTTGTGTTTGCTTATTGTTATGTTTGCAACAGTATTTACTGCCAACACCTATATGGCAACAGTGTTCACATTTTTCACTTCTGTTTATGGGGGGTGGTTGGTCTGTCCATAAAAATTCATGGGGTAGGCCTGAAGAAATTTTAACACAGCCCTCATCCCTTTTGTTTGCTGTTGTAGGTGCAGCCACCGAAGGTAGTGATGGTCTTGTCTTGTCTTGTCTTGTCAGGAAGACTCCTTTTCTCTCCAGATAACCTTGAATGTGTGTGGTGACCTCTTGCATGCTTTGGAAATACTGCTTCTAGAGGCTTAAAACTGATATAATCTAGGAAACATTAAATATAAAACATAAATATATGGCCCCTGTAATGCATATATAATAGTGCTGTCTTTTTTCAGGCTGATTATATATTAGATACATTTCATGTCAGATATACATTTCTTTTATTGTATTTTGATCTGTTTTAGTTAATTGGTACTCTCAATAAAAAACATGCAAAATGTCAGCACATTAAGTTACTGCATTAAAGCACCCTGAATTTAAAACTATAAAAATAGGAAAGGGTTGGGGGGCATGAAATGTTGACCACCATAACTACTTAATGTATACTCTAGAAGCATATGGCTATATTGGGCAGGATTCACAAAAGAGATGTGCTGGCACATCCAGAAAATGTTCCGTGGTGCGATTCACACACAGGGTGAATACGCCAGCTCATCCAAGATGCGCCATGCCAAACAAGAAGTGCTGTAGGTGCATCATAATGATATGCAGTGCAAAAACAGGGGGTAGACTCATGCATACATAGCGCAATGTGATTCACAGTGCCAAATGATGGTGCAATGACAGAGCAATCCCAGCGCAAATAACAAATGCACCATTAAAAGATAAGTATAAAAGAAGCAGACTAAAGTGAAAACCACAACAGCACCTGCACACCAACTGAGAGAGGGGGCGAGTGTGAGAGAGAGAGAGAGCCAGACAGCCTGAGACAGCTACAGACACAGGAACAGACCGACAGACAGCACAACACCAGCAGCAGGGACCCAGTACCAGTCACCATGTTCAGTGTACTCATGAGGATAAGGAGACAGGGAGGTGGAAGATACCATAGGTGGCCTGCCCTATGGCGGTATCATGCCAGGCTGTCATTTGAGCAGCTGATAGATGTGGAGACAGTAGGCTGATACAGCCTGAACAGGGCCATTCTGAGGCAGCTCTGTGAGCTGTGCCATGATGAAATGCAGGCACCCACTGCACTTGGTCATGTCATCTCAGTGGAGACCAAGGTGACAACAGTTATGTACCTGCTTACTACAGAAACCTTCCAGAGGCCCTCTGGGAACACCCCTGGCATCTCACAGGCCTCCACTTTCTGGCTCCTCACACAGTTCCTCACCACACTGCTACCACATGCTTTGGAATACATCCATTTCCCTAGCACATAGGCAGAGCAGACAGAAGCCATGAAGGGGTTTTACAGGGTAGCATGCATGCCAGGTGTCATAGAGGCCGTAGACTGCACCCATGTGGCAATCCATGCACCACCTGGTGAGGAAGCCATAACATATGTGAACCGGAAGGGCTACCACTCTGAACTGCCAGGGGGTGTGCAATGCCACAAGGCGCATCAGCAATGCCTGTGCCACACACCCTGGGAGCACACATGATGCCTTCATCTGGCATCAATCGGCCCTCTGCTGGAAATTCAAGACAGAGGACATACTAAGCAGCCATCTATTAGGTGTGTACTACATGGACACAAAGGCACAACATGGCCACACCAGCAGAACATGTGGTGCTGGCAGGGGACAACATGCACAATGCGCAGTAAGCACATGGAACTGTGAAGGTGTGCAAGAGGACACAGGCAGACACTGTCAGACACTGGGTGGCACACAAGCAAAGTGCACCAGATGTGGGGCTCTGCCATGGCAGTGCATGTGTGCCAGAGACATACACACCATAAGCGGACAAGGTTCATGCAACAGCTGCCAGTGTAGGGATGCGGGACTGCAGGGAAGGCGGAGGCACAGGCAGTAGTGCATGCCATGTGCACACACCAGTGAGGCCATGAGGGGTGTACAGGGTGCATCCCACACATGCTACCAATGTAATAATGGACACCCAATCTCCCCCACAGGAGATGCATCATGCCCACTGAGGCCCTAACTCCTATCCCCCTTCCGATGACCTGGAACAGAGGTGGAGAAGCAGTACAACGAGGAATACATTGTTACATACACCATCATAGAGCATATCTTTGGCATGCTGAAGATGCAGTTCCAGTGTCTGTGTATGTCTGGCGGTGCCCTAAATTATTGCCCTGAGAAGGCATGTGGCATATTCCTGGCCTTTTGTATGCTACACAACATAGCCCTAGACCATGGAATACCTGTTGAGGCCAGTGAGGGTGACAGTTCGGGGGAGGAGGAGGTGGTTGAGGGGGATGGCGCACCACCACAGGGCCATGGCACAGATGCCACACAGGGCAGCCAGGATCCACAGCTGGCAGCATGGGCCAGGCAATACCGAAGCAGGCTGGTGGAGAAGAACTTCAGGAACCACAGGTGAGTACAGGGGGTATGTATCCTGGAGGTGCACTATGGTGTGGACATGGGCCATGCCATGCATAGCAGACACTGGATAGTACACAGACAGTGGCACGCGCACACACACACACACACACACACACACACACACACAGCAAGCAACACACCTGTACCACCAGGACCATGCCAAAGATGTCATTGGCAAGTGTGCACTGCAACTGGCGCACAGGCATTGCAGACGCTGGAACAGATTCATCATGCCCATGCCCATGACACAAGGCACAATAGTGGTACACCCATACATGCAGGTGTTACTGCACAAGGAGCCCAAGGTGGTGCTGGTGGTGGTGCACTGAGGCAGGTGCCTGCCACACATGTCACCTCAGGCACCGGTGGCCAGGCACACGGTTCACACTGGTGAGATATGCCTCCACTGATGGAACAGGCACCAGGACATTACAGGGTGGCACTCTGGCCACTAGGGACATGTGGGCAGCCTCTTCCATGACTGGTGAATGCTGTTGTACCACCACCAGTTACAGAGGATGTAGCCACCAACCCTGCAGGGGTACTGCACTGAGACCATGAATGTGTGCTCAGCAGTGTTGCTGTCCCATGGCCAACATCTGTACCATAGACACTGGGCACAGAGGCACGTAGCAATGGTGTCAGCAGCAGAGGGTCCACCTGACGTACTGCTAGGGTGTGCGTAATGTGCTCCTGGGTGTCCAACTGGACACCCGATGTCCATGGTGCACAACAGATGCAACAGCTGCCTCCACAGCAGCTGCAATCCACTCCAATGCTGCAGTCATGCCCACCCACATGAGGCATGCCTCAGTCAACATCTGTGCATGCCAAACAGCTGTGGACTCATGCTCCTGAACCATCACTGCCCTGTAGCTGCAGAATTCCACATGGAGGGTGGCCTGTCTCTCCACTGTGGCACACAGGAGGCGAATGTAGCCCTCCACGTCATCAGCGGGTGAAGGATCACAGTGGCATTGCTGACAAGCGGGAGGTGAGACAGCCCATCCTGGAGCATCCACAGGCAGTGGTTGCATTATGGAAGGCTGTGGCATTGGTGGGCCTTGGTCATGCTCAGCCACTGTATGTCTATGACCGGTGTCATTGCGATCCAATGGCGCAGATGCATGCACCGCAGTATCCTAACCGGAAGCCCCTGATGTCCCTGCCAACACACATGGCACATGTGCAGAGTGCACAACACCCACCACTGTGGGCAGCTGTGCAGCCATTGCAGCTACACCATGTATAGTGGGGACATCAGTGGTGTTCTGGGCCACCTGCATAGGCACCTGTGTGCTGCATGTATCACCATTGGCCATGTCCCTGTCAAGCTATGTGGAATTGATGTCCACGGGGACAGCACTGTCCCCCCCACATGCCACTAGTGAGCACAAGGAGGGCATCTGTGATGTCCACCACATCATCATGGTCATCATCAGAGTGCCCAATCAGGCACCCAAGCCATGCCGTGTCCTTGCCGGCCACCGTGCCAGCAGTGGCAGAGATGCCTGATTGGCCTGCCTCCACTGGGGCTGTGACTGGTGTGTCTGGTGTGGTGGATGGTCCAGGAAAAGTGCCATCCACCGTAGTCCAGCAGCCTTGTGCAACAGACCCGCATCATTGCCCACTAGGGCATCCCTTGCAGCTGTGGCCATGGCTGCACCAGTGAGGCATGATGGAGCTGTGGAAAGAAGAAGGGAGGACATGGTTATTGCACTGTATGAATCAGTGGATTTCAGACATGCACACATGTACAGACAGGTGCACCAGAGCACCATGGGTGTGCACGCCTGTCTGCTGCAGGGCTGTGCCATTCCCACAACACTACACAAGCCATGCGCATGCTGTGACTCGCACTGTGTGGTGACAGGCACTGTGTGGTGACAGGCAGTGGCCACATGACACAATGTGTGATGGTGGCAGCACAGGCATACACAACCATGTGTGCCACCCAGTGACATTGCTGGCAGTTGCACCTCCCATGCACCACACGGGCATGGGAGTTGTGCTCACACAATGAATATCATGGACCGGCCATGTGCAACCAGGACACATGGCATAGCCCCTGGGTACACAGTAGCACTGCACAGCACACAGTGACAGGCATGACAGCCAGGGCATATATGGGTTCAAGCACACCAGGGCTACACAGCTACTTACAGTGCATGATGGGCTACCACCAGTCTGGAAGCCACCTCCTGGGACACCCAGCACAGAGGACCTGGTGATGGTAGAGGCTAGTAGCTCCTCATTTGGGCTCAGGTGGACCTCCATGGGTGGCCCACCCCTCGTCTGTTGGAGGGATTCCTTAGTGTAAGCCACCTTCTCTTTTGTCCTCCTATGCCCATCATTCCAGTGTTTGTGGCACTCCTGTGAGGTGTGGTTGTATGACCTCACATTGTTGACATGGTGGGCCACCTCCTCCAGACCTCTGCCCACACCATCTGGCTGCCATTCCTGCCAATCAGGACAACCAGCTGCAGGTTGCATGCCTTGATGAGGACCTGCTCCTCATCCGTCATAAAGTTTGGGTGTCACCTGCTGGTGACACTATTGCCTTCCAACATCATGGTGTCTGTGACAGAATACATACAGACATTAGCCATGCTTGTGGTGGTCCCATGTGGCCCATTCTAACAGGCTAAGGATGATGGCTGCCACACCAGCACTTGTCAGCCAGGGACAGTAGGGCGTGCATGTGTGTAGCCATGCACAGTGTGCTGTGTCTGTTGTGATTGTGTCTGGTGTGTACAGTGCACATGCCACAGACAGCCTCAGGGCCACAGTTGTACCGGCGGTGCTGCATGCCCATGGAAACATGCACAGCTGTCCACCCTGTACATGCACCATGCACACGGCACTGTCAATGCTTGAGCATCGGTCAGCATGCCCCCCCCATGGTACCGCCCATGGGATGGGTTGTGGTACACCAATATGGCTGCCAGGGGTATCTGCACATGGCATGCTGATGGTGTGTATCACACAGCTGGCCCCAGCCTATGGTATTGCAACAGTGCCACTGTGCCGGTACAGACAGTGCTGCATGCATCTGACTGTTCTGTTGCACACTGCTGGTTCCCCCGCACCTGGGATGTGCCCTGGTGTAGGCAGAGACTCCCATAATCACAGAGACACACCACATTACCTGCAGTTGTACATGTAGGAATAGCTGTGTACTCACCCTCAAGGCTGTGTATCCTCTTGGTAACATAGTCTCAGTGTGTGCTGAATTGGGAGCATTTATGGCTGGGGTATGCAAATGAGGTCTGGGCCTGTGTTAATGAGATGCTAAACAGCTGAGATGCCCATGCATGCAGGATGCGGCTGTACTGGGTGCATTGTCTGTGAATTGCATAATTGCCCCCATCTTATCTTAATCAGCATGGTGCATCTGATAGTTTGGACTCATCCACATATAGCACATTTCCCACTCATATGCATAGAGTTTAGCACATGTGTCTGGATCAGGTACATCCTTTGTGGTGCACATCCCACACATGCGCTGCCTGCACAACTTATGGTGCATCCTCGCATGCGTGCAGCTCTCCTGTCATTGACATTGTGGCTGTACAACTGCCGACCATCACATGGTGTGGCCTGCCACACATTGCATGCCCACCCGCACAATGATCGTTGTGTTGGTGGACGGTATTATACCCTGATCGCGCATTGGTGAGGTGTGCATAATGGTGTGATGACGTGCATCACAGCCGCTCTGTGTGATTGCGCCTACCATATGTAACATGGAGGTCATGTGCGCATCACGCATGAGTGACCCAGACGTGACCTCTGCCATGCCTTGGCAGTCCACATTGTGCATGCACCACTGTGTGCTGTCGGGCCAATCACCCTTTATGACACCATGTGTGGTACACTGCACATGTCTTGCTGTCATGTGGCACATTCTGTGTCTCACGCTGCACATCCAGTGCATGCTGTACTGGGCTGGAACACACTGCAATGCCTAGGGCAAGGAGACTTGGGCCTAGGGCTATGAATTTGACACAGATAGAGCTGCTTCACCTGGTGGCACTGGTGATGTCTGTGGAGAGACAGCTGTTCGGCCATGAGGACCTGCAGGTGCCTAGGTCACATGTGTGGGCCGCCATTGCCCATTGGCTGGTGAGGTACATGGAGGTTCCATACACTGGGAAACAGTGCAGACACTCATATAGTGAACTCCAATGATGAGACAGGGACTGACTGATGCATCTGCGTCATTGTGCACTCAGGTATGCACTGCCATGACCAGGTAGGTGTTGCATGTTCTTTGACTTCACTGGCACATACAGGCTGTGTGTGGCCCTACACACATGGAGGTGCACACATGGGTCACACACACCATGCACACATGGCTGTGGCTGCACATGGCCTGTGTTGCCTGTTCTGTGTGCCATATGAGGTGGGCACTATATGGTGCTGTTTGTGTGTCCAGGGCACTGTGTATCGCATGGGTGGGTTCCACCATGTGTGGTGCATGGGATGGCACTCTGGGGGTTCAGGCTCAGCAGCCATGCACCACTGTGGCCTGCATGTGTGGCCACCACTGTTGCACCAGCTGGGCACACCTGCACTGCATGTGCACACTGGTGTTGGGTGTGGTTCATGCACTGCTGTGTCAACTCATGGTACTCTCTGTCTGTTGTGTCTTGCAGGGCTGGAGGCCAGGTGGCAGGCCACAGAGGCTGCTAAGGTTCATCATCAGGGTGTCGCGGGGCCAGGCATGGTGCACATTCAGGGGCAGTTAGGTGCCGCACTCTGTGGTATTTGCTTTTCTGGTAGTGTGGGTTCTTGCTTGGTGGGGATGGTGTCTCCGCTATGGTCCTTAGTATGTGTTCTCTCTGTCATTGCTGTAGGTCTCCAAGATGATCATGCTGCAGTCGGAGGAGGAGGTGTCTTTGACCGTGTGGGGTACCTGGACCAGAGGATCAGCCGGGCCATCCAGGCAGCACTATGGCCATTACATCACTCTATAGGGTGGCTCAGTGCATCCTTTAGGGGCCTCTTACACCTACTGCCTGCATGCAGTCATGTGGGGATGGCACAGAGAGGTGTGCAGCCATGGTAGTGGCCCCCAGCCATGTTGCTGCCTGGCAGAGCTGTAAACAGTCCCCTTTTGCTGCCCCCTTCACTCCTCCCTTGTTGGTCCCACTCATCCCCCCTTCTACTCCCATGTTTTGTCTGCATATTGTATTTAGTTTCACCATTTGTTACTGCTGCTGTACATGTTTACTTTGTTTCATTTACCATTTTATAAATCTTTCTACAATCTGCTCTTGTGTCGGTGTTGTTTCACTGTTCCACCTTCCTGTGTGTGTGTGTACTGTCAGAGGTGTGTTCCATGTCCCCTTCCTCCCATGGCTGTGTGTGCCTGCACATTGTTTGGTCTCCCGCCCCCCCCACCAGGCCCAGTCTCTCCATTTAGTGCTGCCATTGTCTGTGCCATGTGTGTGGCTCACCATCCAATAGCTCATCATGGCCCCTGGTCCCTGTGTAAGCGTTGTGTGTGGCAAGCCTACATTGCACCACTGCACATTTGCTGCGTGCCTGTGTGCCTCTGTGTAGTTCCTGTGCTTGGGGTTGTGGCCAGGCTATGTGGTGCCTCAGTGTCTTGGTTGCAGTTTGGCATGAAGTCACCCTGTGTCCCCCTCCACACTGCCTTAGTGCTGGCTACCTATGGGGTTGGCCCTGTCCACTGCCCTCCACCATGCCATGAGCATCTTCACACTGTTATGTGCCACACTGTCTGCTGCAGAATGCCCCTTCTGTGTGCCTGCCCCAGCCTCAGTGGGATATGGCCATGGGCTCAGCTATCCTTGGATCCCTGTCCAGGTTCTGTGTCTGTTGTGGCCACTGTTCTGCCCTTGCCTTACTGGTGTGTGTCTGTTCCATTGGACCTCTATCCCTCATTCCTGTGTATGGGCACTTTGACCCCTGTTGCTCCTTCTTGCCTTGCTGACTTGCTCCGATTGCACTATGTTGCTCCCCTGTGTGGCTCAGCACATCCAACTTGTGCTGGTGCATCTCCATTTGCACCCTGCCATTTCTGTGCGATTCACAGTGGGATTGCACATGACGCATCCCATGGCGCATGCCTTTGTGAATCGCTCAGTTTCTGGTTGGTGCATCCTGTTTGTGCTGGTGCATTTCAGTTATGCCCAGTGCATCTCTTTTGTGAATCCTGCCCTTACTATCATTTTTTTTACAAGGTGACATACTAAAGTCACAAAGGAAAAAAGCACAGCAGCTAATTTACAGTATTCAACACATCTGCCCATTATTAACCTGCATTATAAAACTTAACCACAACATACCTGCTTTTTTGGTTGTCATTATTTAGCATTATAGTTTTGGATGAAGGTTCCGGTTGCTTCATTTCTATAACAAAAATAAAAACAGTTTATAAGTCAGCACTAATTATATATTGCTGTTAATTTGTTTTTACAGTTTTACATATTAAAGAGCCAACTTTAGCAGCTTTTTATGTTTTAGCAGCAAAATTTAAAATATCTTTCTACAAAGTTCAGGCCTTTAATAAACCAGTTTTCTAGAGGTTTACAGTAAAACCCTGGCTCACAGTATACAGTGATAGTTATAAATGCACAAAAGGTAAAGCATAACATTTGTATCTTATTGCTAGTCCTGTTCACATCTATTAATTAGACCATTGTTCTCTATATGATGAGCAGCAAAACATGTTAAAGTAAATACATTACTATACATCAACCCCCCCAAATGTATGCAGCACTGGCAAAAAAAAAAGACTATGAAATTGCCCCCCATATATTAATATTTATAACATTCAAATGCTAGTAACATTTTTGATAAACTTAATTTGGCATACCGTGTGAAGCCATATGAGGCACCACAGGACAACTGCTTGATATAGACAAGATCAGCAAACCTACATTGTAAAAAAGTTTGATTATAGTTTTATAAGCTTCATTTTACCCACTTAAAATAATAAAAACAATAAAATTAAGTGCACATACCATCATCTCCCTGTAAAACTTTTGATTCTAAAATAAGGTCATGAAAACCTATCTGAGAAAACTGTTTTGCAAAACAATTAATCATTTTAAAGTCTAGACCACAACAGTATTTAAGAAGTTAAAATTATTCAAAAGTCTTACTGACCGCTGATTCACTGGCTGTAAACAGGCTGTTGTGAACTAATGCGCTGACTTTTATGAAGTACAAAGGGGAGTCTGAACATGCCCCAAGCAGGGCAGAGCCAGTGTAACATAGACCAATGATGGTCTAGAATGCACTCTGATTAGTAATCTTTATATTTAAATACTTGGGGGGAGGGGGGGAGTGTCTTGGTCAGTAGAAACAGAAATATATTTTAGATAGAAATGCTTTAAGACAGTTATAAACTGAAATAAAATTATGACATAATACAACACTTCTAACAAATACACATGTTAGAGCACAAACTGTGAAACAGAAGCAGATTAAATAATTCACACATCTTTCCATTGCAATGAATGGGGCATTTGTTTTAAATGGGAAGAAACATTAAGAGATGTTGTTCTGAAACTAAATTATTTAAGATACAAAATAGACTTGAATATGCATAATTTCAGGGTTTTAAGAAAACTACAAAAATAATGTTATACACAGTTTTGATGGAAATACTTTAAAACAGTTATGACCTGAAATAAAACTATGGTATGATACAACACTTCTAACCAGTATTTAAAGGCACATTGTCAACCTGTTTTTCATCATATTATTACTAGTTAAAAACCTACATTTTATGATTGCTTACGTTCTCTAAAATTCATTGATGTTGTTTGTTTTGTCTGTCTCCTTGTTTAGTACAACTGAAATGCATGGTAATACATATTTATAAACAACCTTGTTTTGTTTACAATCCTGGATCTGTTTATACTGCATACCTCCTGAGCACTAGAAACACACCCAAACAGAGCAGTCACTCATGAGGCAGTACCCTCTTAAACACCTACTATATCATGAGGGGCTAGACTGGGTTGGGGGTGTTCCTAAGTCCAGGAAAGATGCAGTTGGGGTTGATCAAGGAATGTAAACAAACCTGTTTTTGTGTGGTAACACCAGACTGTTTTTCACTTTTTAATAGAAAAAAAGAAACAGAATCAAACTACCAGCTACATCAGCAATCTTTGCAGAATGCTGGCAATCATGAAATGTGTTTTTCAAATTAGGAACACTTTGAGACCTAAGGGGGTTGACAGTGTCCCTTTAACATGTTAAAGCACAAATTATGGCCCTGTTCACACTATGCCTCTGTAACGTTACAGAGTGCCCAAACTGTTACCGCAATGGTTTGCGTTTACACCTGTAACGTTACAGAAGGCGTTTTTGTAACTGTTGTTGAAACCACATAAGAGGTGGTTTCAACAACGGTTATGAAACCTGTCCCGCCTTGGTAACATTACCAGCGGTAGTGTGGATGGGTGGTAATGGTCCCCTGCAGGGTCTGAAGTGCAGCGCGAGCTGCATTGTGGGATCGGGCACCGCCGTAATGGTCGCCCGGCTCCTGAAGTGTGGACCGGTGGTGCCAGTCCCGTAATGGACACTGCCACAGTGTGGATGCACTGCACCGCTCCCTGGCTTTAACCGATTGCATCCATTACTGGGCCAGGGCGGTGTAGTGTGGACAGGGCCTATGTGAAACAGAGGCAGATAAAATAATTCAAACGTCCTTCCATTGAAATGAATGGGGCCTGTGTTTTAAATGGGAAGAGACATTAGGAGGTGTTGTTCTGAAAGTTAACTATTTAAGATACAAAATAGACTTAAATATGCATAATTTCAGACTTTTAAGAAAAATATAAAAATAAAGTTATACACAGTTTTGATGGAAATGCTTTAAAACAGTTATGACCTGAAATAAAACTATGATAAGATACACTTCTAATCAATATTTAACATGTTAAAGTACAAACTTAAGTAAGTGTGTGTGTGTGTGTGTGTGTGTGTGTGTGTGTGTGTGTGTGTGTGTTTATTTATTTAGTTTTTTGACTGGGTAAGTGCACTAGCCAAAAAAATGACAGATAAAAGGAAAGTGGAGAAGGGAAGGGGTGAGAGGGTAGTTATAAGGAGCAGGAGTGTTTTGAGAATAACGGATATCAGGGCAAGGGTGTGTGTGTGTATTTATACCATTAAAATCCTTTACAGGAGGGGTTCATTGTATAGTTTCATTTTAGAATAACCATGCCTACTGTTGGATTAAGCAGCAGCTTTAAACCAATAAAGGGGTTTGCAGATATTTTTTTTATTTATTTTAGTAAAAGAATAAAAGGTTTAGGGTCAGATAGTCAAAGCTTTGCGCTGGGCAAAAAATGTTTATGCGGGTTTAGCTCGGGATTAGCATTGGTCTGCTATATTCAAAAGGCCAAAGAGCATGGGCAAACCACATTAGCGCCAGGCAAACCATAATTATATGCAAGGGGCACACTGAACATGAATACAGGTGCAATGAGATATTCAGTGACTAGCGCCATGATAAGGTGTTTGGCATGACTTAGCACGACCTATAGCACGGTACAAATTACCACCCAGGAAAAGCTGGTCTTAACCCTGGACAAACAGCTTTGCACAACATTGTTTCTTTGCATGGTGTTAGCGCGGCATTAGCATGGCTTGTGTGACCCTAACATATGAGTATGACACTTGTAAACTGGCAGACATGAAGGAAACATGCTGCTCACTGATGGCACCACCATGATGCCAATAGCTGCCACAGATCCCAGCCATGCACAGGCAGTAAAAGGTGATCGGGCCCACAGGGGACATCATGGTAGTGTAGCCTTACAGCACACACTTGCAGACCGTACAGCTGTGGCACCCAACACATGCCAGCACACACAGGCAGCACTGTGGCATGGTGGCCAGTCAGGGGAGGGTATATGGGTGGCCAGACCTCACTACAGCCCAAGTGTGGCCACTGGACTTGGACATAGCACGCAGTGCACATGGGCCAGCAGTGGGAATACCCCACTTCCTGTGTGCCTGTCGGATCCTACATGCTCCCCCAGCCACATAAAAAACAACTGTACAGATGCCGCAGCACACACAGCCAGCCATGTATATGTCACTGTGTGCATCCCATGCCACAGGTGCAGCATCTGTGGATCACACAACAGTGTAGCAGTAATGTCCACTGTCAGTAAACACCTGCAAGTTGGGACTGTCACTGTGTACAGTGCAGTCAGCATCACTGCCCTACACACCATAGACTGTGCTGTGTCCCACACACTACTGGTCCCCTTGCTACTATAGTGTCTGCAGTGGACTGTAGCATGCCCTACGGTGTTACAGTTGCATGCAGCACCAACACCACCTGTGTCTATGCTGTGTTGTCCCCTGGGGTACAACATGCTATGCTATGCTGTACTGTGTACATATAGCCTGCAGCTATCATCGTGTACTGCCAGACAGACCTACAAGTGGAGTTATGGTCAGACCTGGCCAGCCCCTGTGCTTCCAGACTGACCTACAGGTGGCTCTGTGGAACCCTGCAGTAACGCTGGGCAAACTGCATGCAAATCAGGGCATAATGAGATGCTAATCTGGATGTTTGCCCAGAGATTACCTGAGTAGACTCATTTGCATGTCACTTTTGAATATGGCAATGTTTAGCGCCGGGTAAATGTGTTTGCACTGGGCAAACAGCTTAGCTCTGTGCTAAGCCCACACAAAGCGTTAGCGCTGCGTAAATGGTTAGGGGGAATATTATACTGTTTTGCACACTGTACCTTCTCATAGGCTGCTCCCTGCAGCTGTACTGGGTCCATGCATTTGTTGGAACACACACATTGGCCACATAACTCGCCTCTAGCTACCTTCACATAGCTGTGCACTGTGTTACTGTTGTGGTCTGCACTTCCTGGTCGCTATATTCAGAGCTGTCTTATTCCAGGGCTAAGTTTGCCCTGCACTCCCAGCCCAGTTTGCCCGGCCTTGTTCCCATGCAATAATCAGAAGCTATTTGCCCCCTGCTATTCCTTCCGAATATAGCTTGCTTTGTGCTCTGGGCTAAGTTTGCCCGCCAGATAGTGCTAATTTAGCCCAGGGGCAAAGCTTTGAATATCTGTCCCTTAGACCTAGTGTTCAGTTTAAATGAACTGCATCTGACCTTTAAAAATCTCTTGACTGTGGAAGAATACCTGGACTCAGGAAGCAAGTCTGAAATGTTTGGAATGTGCCTACCCCATTCAATTAAGCCATTTTTTCATAAACTGCATAATTCCCAACTAATAAAACTCCTCTGTAAAAAGCTGCTTTCTGAAGGACTGTGGGTTATGTATAATTAAAGGCCGCTGATTTTGTTCCATAACTTGGGAGTCATCTTAGCTGTATCTGTCCCTTTTGTTTAGTTGAACATGTCTTAAAATGTGCCTACCCCATCTAATTAAGCCATTTTACCATAAACTGCATGGTTCCCAACTAATAAAACTCCTCTTTAAAAAGCAGCTTTTGGATGGACTGTGGGTTCTGTATAATTAAAGGCCACTGATTTTGTTCCATATCTTGGGAGCCATCTTAGCTGTATCTGTCCCTTTTGTTCAGTTGAACATATCTTAAACCAATCTCAACTGAAACTGCATTTAATGGTCCAGCAACCCTAAGGCTAAACAGACCATCTGCAGTTTCAGCTGAGTCAGCATGATAATCATGTATAGGTTAAGTCAAGGTTACTTAGAGGTCTTCTGTTAAAAACAAACTTACTTCTGTATTTGAGGTGTTTTCCAAATATAGTTATATAGCACTGGTTCTCTCTACCTCATGGTTAAAAGCTACAGTATAATCAGAAATCCATCCTAGACTGTCTCTGTATAAATATGCTGTTCTTATAAATCCAATGTCTTTTGATAAAATCAATATACCCCTTTTGTATAAGTGTAGGGCTATATCCATTTCTGTTAAGTAAACTGTTTAACTACAACTAATTCTAGAAGCATCTGATCTGGTTCTTCCCACTATTCATCCACATTAACACACTCATGATTATCATGTGAACCAAGTCTCATGAATGATTCCATCAGTTCAGTCATACCAGAATCCTCTGGTGTAGAACTAGCAGATGTTGCAGAACAAAACTGGCTAGGTTCATCCATTTTGCTATTTTTCTCCGTCAATCCACACACACAGGAATGGAACATAAACCAGATAGACTATAGAGGCACAGTGGTACATGTTTTTATCAGCATCAAGTCTACTTTTAGCCCCTGTGACATGTCCTGGGCAAGCCCAGACAAGCCAACCTTCGCTCCACCCATAGCAGCATCACAATGTGGAAGGGAAGGGGTTGCATCATATCAGGTGCACATGTGAGTGGAAAGGGGTTGGGGGTGCTGCATCATATCTGGCACACACGGGAGGGGGTGGGACATTGTGTCATTTTTGGCGCATGTGGAAGGGGCGGGACATTACATCATTTCTGGCAAGCAATCAAATTTTGGCAGTCAGTATACTCATATACTACTGGTGTATCCTCTCTAGTATTTACTGGTTCTTCTTGTGATGTACTTGGGACTGTTATGCTTGCTAACTCTAATGGTTCTTGGGCCTGTGCCTCAATATTTTCTGTAAGATTAGTCAAGAGTGTGTAGCGATTTTGTAGTTCAGTTGTGGCTTCTAGAGCCCTAATACCTTTTTTTACTTTTTTTCCTGTTGCTCACTATGCTCTAGTCATCAGTTTTGTCCTCAACAACCTCCTCCACTGACATTTGTCTTTTGGAACTAGCTCCCTCACTATTTATAGTTTTGTTTCTGACATTTATCTTGTATTCATCCAGTCTGGTTTTCAATATTATTATTTCTTTTTCACTATCAGCTAGTTTTCATGTGTCCTCCTGTAAACTAACACAGTTCATATGGGTAAATATTTCAAATGTAGCATCTGGATTAGTGCTGAACATACTGCATAATGAGCATTTAATTCTTACCTCCCCTGTTATGAGGGTGACAACATTTAAATTCATACCTCTCAGACTATGGTTACTTAACTCTTTCAGGAAAACTATTTGTTATATTTCTTGGATGGGTCCCCTGTCATGAAGATATAGCCCCGCTACGTTATGATGTGTAAAAGTTACTTACTTCTTAAAAGCAGAATTTTCTGCCCTCATCCCTTCATCCACACTGGGTATGCCAATACATGTGTCTCTGCGCATGTCTCCACATGTGCTCGCTCCACTAATGCTCACCCCACTCATGTGGGGTACTCCTTAAAATACCCGAGAACCAGAAGTAGCAGGAGTGTACTTCCGGATCCTTGTAACACTAAAAATTATATTAAAATGGCATAAATATCAACTACAACTGCCACCTAATTTGGTGGTCTTCTAAAAGGGTTTGGAAGCACTGCCCTTGTTCCTTTCAGAGTACTGCTGATCCCAAGTCTGTTTTGTTATGACATTTGGGGCTGGTGGAGCTTTGCCAGCCTCTACAGTCCCACAATGCAGTGAACCACAAAGCTGGGAGGATGTCTAGAGTGGATCTTCCTGTTGGTTTCTAGGCAATTGCCTGATAACCTCCCCTCTCCCCAGAGGGACACCGTAAGATATAGTACAATGCAGAAACAATAATTTCTACAAACACTGTCCTGGGACACTCTCACCAGAGTGTCCTCCTAGTTAGAAATCCAATACCTCTTTGCCAGTTTTTCCCTTGAACATTTGAGCCATGTTACTGAGCTGGGGAGGGGTGTCCATATCTCCAAATCACAAAGGGCTCTTCCAACTCAAAGCTGGCCACTGTGAGAGCGGTGGTGGGGGAGAATGATGTGTCATTTCCACAAAGTGCAGAATAAAGATTGGTGCAGGGATAAAAGAGAGACAGTTTAGTACGACAGACTGCAGAGCCACAGAAAAAGCAGCTCCACCTACTGGCCAATGCAGTTGATTAGCACTATTCTTTTTAAAGTATACTTACCCATTAAAAAAACAGGAAAAATATGCTTATAAATGTCCTTTTACATCTTTTTTTACACACAGGCCATTGTATAATAGGAATAATGCACTCAAGGGAGTATGCTGTGCTCGGATAACATCACTTCTAGGATGTTGGATGCACTCGAACTGTGGCCTCGTGTCTAACCACCCGAGGCATGACATTATCCCAGCACGACACACACCCTTCTGTGCATTATTCCTTTATTTTATTTCATAGACAGCATAGCAGAAGCAATCAGCCTCCACAGTATGGGAGCTGAGAATTGACCCACAAAACACTGACTGTAGTGCTATGCATTCTTTTGTCACAATAAATCACATTTTTTTAAATATTTTGTTTTTTAGTCTGAGTGATTTAATATCAAATGAAAGGACAACAAACTCATCTAATGTACACCACCCACTCACAGCATATGATGCTGGTTTTCCCTCCCTCCCAGGTCTTTCCTATTAAATTCATTTTTTAGCTGCCTGTTTCTTTTTTTTTTATTAAGGCAAGCCCCTAGCTTCCTAAGCCATTTGAATTCAGCTATATACATCAAGGCCCTCTGTCCACACTCACAAACCCACTCAGCAGGTCAGCCCTCTACTCCCAAAGTGCCAACCTCTGAGTGCAGTCTTGTGAACAGTTAACAGAAACAGGGTAACCCTCATATCTGTTTTGTGGGTTTGAATCAACCTTTGGTCTCAAGTTCTGGTGGGATTCAAACTGTGAACCTCTTGCTAGCATACCCAATGCACAGGCTCAGATAATTCTGTCTTCAGGGGGCCAGATATCTTTGCCTATAGGCACCTAACCAGGTGTACAAAGACGAAGCCTTAAAAACTCTGGTAAAAGACCTCAGATTAAACTCTCACCTTTTTCCAGTTTGGTATCGCCATTCAAGCTTATGCCTAGCGTCAGCTTTAACCATAAATACTTCACACGTTAAAGAAAGAAATTCAAAGACTGACCAATTAGGGTCTAAAAATAGAGTTTTACTAAAATAGATAAATGTATGTAAAACATAAAATACAGAACCATATATCACAAAACATACAAATCACTTAAACAAAACAGGTTTAAAAGTGCGGACAAAATATCCTGCCACAGTACTCTTAGAATTATCTTTTCTAAGGTATTCTTATCTCACAGTGCTGAATATGTTTCTTTTTCAGAGTCCAAACATTTGTGTCAAAATGGAAAACAGAATACTGTTTAAAAACTGTCTTTGCCAACCCCTTTGTGTGAGGTCACCTAGCTCCTCCTCTGTTTATTAAAAATCATACACCCAGGATGTTTTATCATTTTAGAAGATAAGTTAATTAAGGTTACATCAGCAGAAACTCCTTTCCTCGTGTGACTTCCCCAATCAAGTCTGTAAATTTTCTTTCATCTATGAGCAGTATCCTCTCTCACACAGACATCAAAGCATTTCTGATTTCACACCAGTGTGCCATAACCTGGTTTCCTCCTCTAAACATCATAAAATGGATACTGATTTCCCTCTTAGCAGTTAAAGCTATATTTAACTTAGATAAACAGGAGATTCTTGATTAAGGCCTGTTCTAGTCTATAATTAGCCCCTTGCCTTCCAGGTAACACCTTGCATCTAAAACCTGTGTGTGTGTGTGTGTGTGTGTGTGTGTGTGTGTGTGTGTCATCTCACATGCTGTCTCAGCATCTCTCATGAGAGACAGTCCATAACACATTTTTATATTACAAAAAATCATAGTGTACTCAGAACTGGCTGTCCATGTGTCAAATCTACCACCCAATTGGCTGTCAGCATGCAAGCCACAGAAGAGGAGACTAATTGCTCCTTTCACTGTAAATCTTGGCCACACTATAAGTGTGCAGGAGCTAGTACATGCTGCTGCTGCTAGACACCCTTGTGGGTCTCTTGCCCTGCTCCAATCAGTCATTCTCTTCTTAGAGGATAGAGATTGATGCAGCAAATCATAGCCTGCTGTGTGATGGTGGGGCAAGGGGGTAGTGTTAGACACATAACCACACAGCGAGTGAGACATCCAGATATACAAGAGAGAATGTGTGGCTAATTGGCTGGAGAGATAGCAGACAGTATGCATGGTTAGGTCAGTATGTATTCTTTTTTTTTCACTGCTGGGATGAACTAAAGTTAGCAAAATTCTGCAGTTTGTTTGCTCACACTGAATTAGAGTGTACAGTGGGGGTTTGACCATTTAAGCAGAATGGTCAAACTGAACTTGCAGCCCTATTGTAAAGTATCACATACTGTGCACACCATACTCAACAGAAAGGTAAATAGAATTGCATTGTTTACACATGTCTTGATATATACAAGCAGCATGAATGTTCAGGGTTGGGGGGACCACTACACACCAGGAGAGGTCACATTTGATAGGGGAGACTGTGCTGCGTGGCATGCCAATAAGTCAATAATGGGCAAGCAAATGGCCCCTTAGCACCTTGCATGCCCAATGGCCTCATTAGCATGGTGGGGCTGAATATGGTCCACAGGAGCCTGGCACAATCCCATTTTGGGAATCAGTAATGCCAGTTGACACTCCTGTGGCCATATTGAGCTTTGGGCCATGTCAACACAGTGCCCAGTCACTATGTGCTGTGTAGGTTTGGCCCCATATTCTGCTCTCAGGGAATCTGCTAACTGTCTGAATATATCTCAGAGCCAGCTGTGCACTATGTGCTGCATCAGTGCTTTTGGCCTATTTGTGCTATCAGACAGCTCTAAACATGGAGGCCCTCGTGACTTGCTTCACTTATCATATGCAACTTTAAATGACCCAGAAGTGAATCAGAATCATTTTATCAGGAGACTATGAAGAAGCAGGAAACAAAACAAATAAAAATGGCATTTTGAGAGTAACAGCAGAGAGAAGATTTCCTTATTTGATAAACAGCTACTCCAGAAATGTCACTTTTCTTCTACTTAGACTCCTTACAAATTGACCTTGGTGACTTTTGGGTTCTTTCAAGTTAAGTCTAGTATCCAGTGTTACAATAACAAGTCATGAGAACTGGGTATCATGTCAGCCCATTTAGTCCTTGTCTTTAATCAAAGTCCACCCCCCCATTATACCTACCTACAAATGGTAAAGATGTATAAGCTACTAGGACTCATTTCAAAGCTATTGTATGGGGGACAAGCCCTAGTGTCTTCCATCTCCCTGTAATTCCAACAGTTCTAGTGCTACACTACCTACAGTTGCAGCAATTGACATGGTTAGATATTTCCTGAGATTTCTGTGATATCTCCAGAGAAATTCCCTACATGCTAGCAGTGCCACTGTAGGGCCACCAGATAGAATATCTATTGAAATATTGCAAAATACAGTATCTGGAACATCTAAACATGTCTGTTACTGCTGCTGTACACTGTTTTGTGAATTTCACTCAACACAGCTTTTTCCTCACAGAAACAATGGATTTTATATCGTAGCATTCCCTTTGCCCATTGCAAACCAATTTCAATGTTTAACAAACTCTGGTCAGAGCTACAACAGTTGTTAATGAAGCAATATTGATATAATGTTACTGATATGAATACTGTAGCAACCACTTATACCAGGCATGATTTAGTAGCACAATCATTTATAGATAAAACTATATCCTCTGATTCAAATATATAATATAAATAGGACAGAAAATGGTTAGAGCACAAGTGCAAGCAGGTTTTTGTGAACACTAAATTAATGATTCAACAAGTGATAATTAGTGTACCGCCACTATACTTAGAGCATCTGGTACACTCACTCACTCACTCACTCACCACACTTTAGCTGACTCCTTGAGCCTGAAACAGTATTCACTCAATGTCCAGTAAAGTAGAAATTCTGAAAGAAGTTGAATCTTTGCTAGAGTTAAGCCCTGATTGTGTATATGTTCAATTTGCTCTCCTAAAGTCATCTGCAGAGCAGCCCCAGTGCTGATCTCTGTTGGCGGCCTCACCTCTACATCCAGCCCACCCTCCCTGACCCAGGAAAGCAGCTGCTAGTCCTGATCAGTCTCTCCACATCTGCAAAGTGGCCCTGGCACTGATCTCTGCTAGTGGCCACACCGCTACATCTAGTCCACCTTCCCCATCACAGGAAAGCAGCTGCTAGCCCTGATTGGGCTCTCCACACCTGCAGAGCAGCCTCGGCATTGATCTCTGTTGATGGCCACACCTTTCCATGCAGCCCACCCTCCCTGAGCCAGGAAAGCAGCTGCTAGTCCTGATCAGTCTCTACACATCTGCAGAGTGGCCCCTGTGCTGTTCTCTGCTGGTGGCTGCATCTCTACTTCCAGCCCGCTATCCCTGACCCAGGAAAGCAGCCGCTAGCCCTGATTGGGCTCTCCACATCTGCAGAGCAGCCCTGGTGCTGATCTCTGCCAGTGGCCGCACCTCTACATCCAGCCCACCCTCTTTGACCAAGGAAAACAGGTACACTAGCTCAGCTCCTAGCCTGGAGCTACGAGGATTCAATCCCAGTGATTTGATTGGTGCTTGGGGTCTGTACTCACTTCCTGATTGGGTGCTGCAGATTCCCATTGAGAATGCACTCTTGGCACCATATTTCAAAATGCAGCTTGGACACTGCCTTTCCTCTAACTGGCTTTGCTCAATGGACAGCTTTTCAGCTCCCCACCCTCCCCTACCCCGGCCTTTATTAAATGCTCTTGTCCAGCTGATCTCCACCCATAGTTCTCAAACTACTCAATTGCAGGAACCTCTTAAAAGGGCTGTCCTCTATTTTGCAACCTCTTACAAGGACTGTCCTCTATCTTGCAACTTTTAAAGAGGCTGTTCTCTCTCCTGCTCAAATTTAACACACCCCACTGACTACCCTTCCTTTGTCACATGCTCTTTTCCCACAGTCTCCTTCTACCAGTGCCTACCTCTTCTCTATCCCAGTACATTGTTTTTCTTTCACACTCAACTTTAGTTTTCCCCACTTCCTTATCCCCTCCCATTTTGCTGTCCTTTAACCTACCCTCTTTCTTTCTGCCAGCATGGAGTGCTCCAAGCTGTTCCACCTCCTCTATTTACTCTCACTCCAAGTTCCTCCTCTCTGCCCCACCTTGCTCAGCTCCCCCCACCTGCCCCTCCCCTTCCTCCCACCCCCTCTTCACTAGTCTTGCCCCACCAAATCCTACCCACACCAGCTCTCCCTTCTCTCACTCTCCCCTCACTCCTCACCTCTTTGCTCCTCCTCCCCTCCCTTTCCTTCCCATCCCCCTCATTTGTACTACCAAATCCATCCTTGCCCCTCCCCACACCAGCCCCTTCATCAGCCTCTGGCTGTTTCATGAGTTTTCTCCTTCCTACCACAGCTGTTTCTTTTTCACCCACCATTACTCCAGGCTATACTCCTCCAAGCTGTTTTTGCTTGCTGATCACAAGCACTTTAAGACTCCTACTCCTCATCTCAGGATCCCTCCACCCCAACCACAGCCCCACACCCCCTACCTATTTCACCCCTCTTTCCTCTGCAAAGCCTCTAAAATGCTCACTTTTGCTCACCTAAACATGCAAAGCTTTATGGCAAAGAAAACCTTGATCAAGTCCTGGGTGGAGGCTAACTCATTTGATCGCATTGCCCTCACCAAAACCTGGCTGAAGTTGGATATCTCCCCTAATGAAGTCCTCCTTGGTGGTTACTCAGTCTTTAGAAAAGACAGGGTGGGGAAGCATGGGGGAGGCTGCCTCATCTGGTTGCTGATCACCTCCTTGCCACCAAATTTGACCCCCCACTTCCACCTCTTTCCTTGAGACCATCTCAGTTTACTTCCTCCTTGGAGTGGATAAAATAGTCACAGTCAGTGTGGTGTACCTACCATCCTCTTCCTCCTCACCCCATGATCTTGACCTCTTCCACGATATCAATACCTCCCTTTCCTAAAGGAGAGATTGGATGATCCTAGGAGATTTCAACCTAAACTGGCAGTCCCCTCACTGTGACGCCACCAAGGAATCCATACTTGACCTTGGCCTCCACCAGCTCATCACTGAACCTACCAGAATCAGCTAAAAGACTGGGTCTTAGATCCTCATTGATTGGGTCCTGGTCTTACACCCCTCCCATGTCACCACCTCTGGAGTTCTTCCCAACTCAAGTCAGTGACCACTGTGCTGTTTTCTGCTGCTGGTTCACAAAATCACCCCCCTGTCCACAGAAATTCATCCAAACCAGGCAGTTAAAGAAGCTGGATGCCACCGAGTTTTCCAAAGCCACCCTAGCCCAAGACTGGTCCTTCACTGAAAACATTTTGGACATCTGTAAAGCACTTGAAGCCTTTAGCAATAAGTCCCTTGCCCTATGTGACCATTTCACCCAACTTAAGAAAATCTGGGTCACGGGATCTAGCCAAGAATGGGTCACCCCAGAGCTTCGCAGACTAATGAGGGATAGGAACCATGTTTGGAAGTTATACAGGAAATGAAAAAAACCCCAACTCCTCCAACATTTCAAACCCCTCATAAACAGGTGTAAATCTTCCACAAGAGATGCTAAATCCCCCTTCATCCTGGAAAACAATGTACTGCCCAGGGGAACCCAAAGAGGACTTGGAACATCTTCAGCAACCTAATTGGTAAGGGACTCTCTGAAGAACATAACTGTCTCACCTCTGAAGGGACAACCACTACTGAGCCAAGTGAAATAACCTCCCTTTTCAATAAATACTTCAGTGACCTAAACCAGTACAAACCCAGGCCCCCTCTTTACCTGCTTACCCCTGCCCTCCTCCCAGTCTCCCACCCCAGGTTCCATAATAGATACCTAACCCCTGCCGAAGTAGTCAAGCTAATCAGAACAAATAACCCTAGACCATCCAAGGGCATTGACAACATTGACTACAGAGTTTTCCATCTTGTCTGTGACTCCCTGGGCATCCCTCTAACAAACATCCTCAATCACTCCCTCTGCATGGGATTCTACCCCAAAGCATGGAAGTGTGCTATTATTAAACCCCTACACAAATCTGGTCTCATGTATCTAGTATCCAGCTATCATCCCATCTCCCTCCTCTCTTTTCTCTCCAAAATCCTAGAGAAAGTGGTCCACAGGCAAACCACAAAATTCCTCTCTTAAGTGCAGTCTGCTCACGGAGACCCAGCATGGTTTCTGTGCTTGCCACAATACCAAAACAGCTATAATCAAGTTCACCCACTCTCAACAAAGCCAACAACAAAGACCTCTACAGTGGTGCCATGTTTGTGGACCTCAACAAAGCCTTTGATCTCATTGATCATGAAATCCTCCTCCACACCATGGCTGGCCTCCACTTCTCTTCTGAGGTCTGCCTCTGGTTCAAGGATTACCTAATGAGTAAATCCCATTGCACCTTTATTAGTGGTGTCCTCTCTGAATCCTGCCCCATAAAATACAGCATCCCCCAAGGGTCCATCCTGGGCCTTCTTCTGTCTAGTCATCAACTCCCTGCCTGACATCTGCACCTCCACTGAACTCATTCTGTATGCTGATGATGCAGCCCTATTCTGTCAGGACAAAAACCCCACCACTCTAATTAACAAACTCCAATTCAATTTCAGCAGACTTCAAACCTGGTTCACGTCCAAAGGTTTAGTACTCAACTCCAAAAAAACTAAGTACATGGTTTTCTCCAGCCCCTGCAAACCCCAAGGCCTTGACCTTTCCCTTTATAACAACCTTGGCAACTCCATAGAAAGAGTCAATGAATTCAAGTACCTTGACTTACTTCTGGACAGCCACCTCAATTTCAATGCCCACACAATCCTCACAATTAAAAAATCCCACTAACGCCTCGGTATCCTCCACAGAACTAAGCAGTACCTTAATAGGGAATCCAAATCATTCCTTGTATCCAGCTTCCTCCTTCTTGTTCTTGACTATGGTTCTCTTGTCGCCTTCCCCCGCCTCTCCATCAAAATTTTCTCCAGACTCTGAAGCGCCTACCAGAATGCTATCCACTTTGCCTTGGGTCTCCCTAAACTCACACACCACTGTGACCTTTATAAGTTCACTGGTCAGCCCTCCCTTGAGGCCCACCTCAACTGCAAGATGGCCACCTTCTTCTTCAAACTCTGTTGTGGGCTGCTCCCTAATTGCCTCACCTCCCATTTCCAGTCAGCCACCACCACCAGGATCACTAGACTATCCTCCACTCTCTCATTCACTGTTCCTTTCTGCTGCACTATTCAAGGTCAGAAAACTATCTCCTTTATGGAACCCAAGCTCTTCAACTCTCTCCCTCCAGAACTAAAACTCTGTCCCTCCACAAATGTCTTCAAACACAACATCAGGAGACATTTCTCACTCGCCTACTCCTGTACCTGCATGAAGCCCTAAACTGGGTCCCCTCCTGCCCTCTTTTCCCCTCACCCTCTGGTTATCCTCCTTTGGCACTTACCCTCCCTCTTGTTTAGCACTTGTAGAATTGTTTATTCACCTAGGCTAGTTTTGATTGTGCTTAGCTCTACCCAATGTTATATTGTAAATTTGTTTAAACCCTCACTAAATGCTTTATGTCACCTGCTGTATTGTTAATTCACCTAGGTCAGTTTTCTAGCGTGCCCTTATGTCTATATTGTCCTGATTGTTATTGTTCCATTGTTTTAACCCTCGCTAAATGTTGAATGTTTCTTGCTCATGCAGTGTCTCATGATTGCTGTATGTAACCGAATGCTTCTGTAAATGGGTAACAATATTCACATGTCTTTCCAGTTTAGCCAATAAAAGGAAACTAAAATGAAAGTCAATTCTTTCTGATATTTTAAAGCCAAAGTGGCAACACTGTGAGAATGGCATGCTAATCAGAACCCCAGTCAAAAATGAAAATATGAGAAGAAAGATCAGATTTGAGGTGGTCATCCTCCTTTAGTTTTCTAACATCTGAGAAAGTGAGGCAATACTAAGAGGATCACTGCTGCAAGAAATGGCTAATTACCTGAAAGAGGCAATGGGTTGTGACAGTGGCAACTGGTCACAAAGATGGAAATGCCCTAATGTTGGCTTCAATAAAGCCCAAAGGGAGAAGTTAAATGCAGATGTCAGTGTAGCAGAATCCCGTTTGTGAGAAGTGCTCCCACAGGTATTAGAAGGCTATGATTCCTCTAATAATTTAAAGTGTGACTAAGCTAGTGTATTTTTTTTTCCATTGTGTGGGGTATGGCACTCTTGCATTCAATACAGAGGCACTCGTGGGGCAAAAAAAAGACAAAAAAGGATTTTAGTCATGAGCTGTCATGACATGAGTGGATCAGAAAGCTGGATGTGCTTATTGTTGGGAAAGCAGTCAAGCCAAGATGATGTGGAATCTGCCTTCTATGTACTCAAGCAATAACAGAACCTGGATGACAGGTGATATTTTTACAGGTTGAGTATGATTTTGGGAAAAGTCACACCATGGGCTTGACAAATGCTGTGGTTACCCTGCAATCCCTGGTCTAAAGGAAAACCCATTTACCAGCCAGCATATTTCTGCCACTACCTATGCCAACAATTAGTGGTTCAATATGAAAAAAAAATACTGCATTCACGTTGTGTAGCGATATTTAACTTTTAATCAGTCCTCACAAATTTCCATTTACTAAGGGAGCTGGTAGCCATCTTATGGGAGCCACTCACTTCCTCACCCAGGATATGTTAATGTTACCCCAGCGACTCAGCGTACTGGCTGGCCAGGGCACATTAGCATATCCCAGATGATGGAATGAGCGGCTCCTATGAGATAGCTGCCAGTAGCCTGAGTAAATGGAAGTTTGTGAGGACTAATAAAATGCTAAGTATCACTAAGTGAACAAAGAACTATTTTTTTCATACAGAACCACTAATCAGGGGCATAAGTGGTGGCAGGAGATCACTGGTGGGTAACACTGATTTCCTTTAAAGGATATCAAATTTATTTTCCTCTCCTCCAGCACCACCTCAATCATCAAGCTACTTGACAACAGGGATAACTTAGACACCGAAAAGACATTATGCAATGGATGTGTAGAGTCACAGCCTTCTAAACTTGAACTTACTGCCAGCACCTGCATTGAACAAAGCACTCTTTGGACACTGTGCAGCTCATGAAGACTTCAGATGACGTGTCACCTGAAATGATATCACACAGCTTCCAGAAGGGAGGATTACTCTACCTTCTCAGATCTAGACTCACATTGAGACAGAGACATCACTTTGAAGAAATCCCACCTCCAGCAGCCAGGCATTCTGAGGCAGAGTAGAGATCACTGAAGTCTGTCACCTTGGTGACCAAGACCCAGAAGCATACCATAAAGATGACAACCAGTTTGTAGTAGACTCAGCATAGTCACAACTGCAGATTACTGAAGATGAAGATAAAGAAGAGGATTCTCCAGGACTACCCGGTTGTGACAGCCACCATCTATGCTGCCTTACATACCAGCAAGTAAAGAGCAATGCCACAATATTTAACCCTAACTTGACGCTGGTATGCAAAACTAAAACACATTCTTAAAAATATGCTGTGAGTAAACTCCAGCAAGCCAATAAAATTAACTTTTTTTAAAACTTGAAGTAAATAGCTGTGTTAGTTTTACTTCACCAAGCTTTGTCAGTGTAATGTAAAGTGCAAAGTCCAGGACATACATAATGGGTGGATCACTGAGAACATCCTGTTGATAATGTGTGAAAGAGACAACCTGTGGTATAAGGCCAATGCCTCTGGTAATGCCCATGACATGCAAAAGTACTGCACAGCTAGGAACAAGTGTTCCCGTGTCATCAAGGAATCCAAAGCCAGCTATTACAGGGAGCAATTAGACAGAATATGTGGCAATGGCAAAATGTTTTGGGATGACATAAAAGAGTTGACAGGGAAAGCTGATAAGATAGTACCATCTATGCTGAACCTCAATGTAGCACAACACTGGACCTACTATCCATCGCCAACTCCTTCAATGCTGTCTTCACAGATTTAAGCTCAGTTCTCCCTCTTGGCTACCTGAATGGCTCCACAGCACCATGTAATAACTCTGCTTCCCTTATTAGCCACCCCAAAATTCTACTTCGAGTGCGTTTCACAAAATAACACTAGGAAATATATCAAAAGAGTGCTAGGAAAAACAAAGGATCGGCAGCGACTCCATTGACATGAAAATGGTGGTGCTTGCCCTCAACAAGGTAATCATCCCACTCACAAAACTTTTCAGCATGTCCCTCTGCTTGGAAAATTCCCCGCCAATTGGAAGTAGGCACTGATAACACCTGTACACAAAAATGGAGACCACGCTTCCATTGCCAACTATAAGCCCATATCTATTCTCTCCCCTCCCCAAAGCACTTGAAAGAATTGTGTCGGACCAGCTTACCAACTATTTAGATAACTATAACCTTCAGTGTACACAACAACATGGCTTCAGGAAGGATCACAGCACCACCACTGCCCTAGTCACATTCATGGACTATGTTCACTAAGCTTTGGATGAGGGAAGCCTAGTGGGGTCTATATTTATTGACCTCACAAAGGCATTTGATACAGTCAACCTTAAGAGTCTTCTACAACAACAATCAGATCTGTGCTTATTAACAGAGACAGTGGTCTGGTTTACTGACTATCTGGCAGCTAGGAACCAATGTGTTAAGATCAGAACTGTAATATCTACCACCAGAGAGGTTTCCCTTGGAGTTCCTCAAAGATCCATCCTTGGCCGTCTACTGTTTAGCCTCTTCATAAACAGACTACCAGATTCTTGTGCTAGTAGAGTCTTCTTCTATGCAGATGATGCTGTAATTCTGAGCTGGAGCCAAACTTAAGTGAACTCATGTGTGAACTTCAAACTTCCTTCAACCTGTTGGAGGATTGGTTTGCATTCTATAAGCTACTCCTTAACTACAAAAAAAACAGGGAAATGTTGATGACCAGCACATACCTAAGGAAGAAGAATTCTGCATTGACCATCACTAAAAACAAAAGTGCCCTGCTATAGCAGGTGCAGGTATTCAAATACTTGGGTATTCACTTAGAGGAATTCCTCTCCTTCTCCCTTCATATTGATCATGTACTAAAAACCATCAATGCCAAGCTAGGAATCCTATATAGATACAGGAAATACCTCACCCCTCCTGCCCTGTGACTATCAGGCAAGAGTTCTGTTCTATCTGTGATTGATTATGGCCTGGTGTTCAACAGTGCAGCCACTGACAATACACTGAAAAGGATTACCTCGGTGTTAAATAAGGCCTGCAGGCTTGTCCTTGCGGCTGACAACCAAATGCATATGTGCCTGCTCTACTAACAAATAAACTGGCTCAGCCTCAGAGACAGGATAAAACTTCAGACCCGAATCCTAGGCAAAACAGTGCTCTTATCTTTTGCACCACCCTGCATCCAAGAAATGTCTTGAACAATTAGTTCCCAACACAATACCTGGGGGACCGTACAAAGCTCATTACAAGTACCATTCAGAAGAACATCCCTTGGGCAATGCTCATTCTCTTGCAAGATGCCATACTGGTTGAATAATCTCCCATCTCACCTAGCTGGCATTGAGAGTCTGAAGGTCTTTAAAACACAATTGGTACAGCACCATGCCAACTTGTCAACCTGCAACTGCTTTACATAATTACCTACTACCATACTGTAGTTCCATTCCCTCACTAATGATCAGCACTTTTCCCTGTCCCACTGTCATAATCCATCATTTGCAGTAGTTTTTAGGAAACTTGAATCCACATCCACCCATCCATTCTTGCATTATGTCAACCCCCTCAATCCTAATCAATGGGCATTACATTTGCCTATTAGATTGTCCCCCCACCCAAACACCTCCACAAATCTCATCTATCGGCTTCACAAAATACACCTGTTAGGCTGTACCCCCTTCTATTATTCTCAGTTCCAATCTTTGCCTTCCTAAGTATGCCATTTAGGCTGCCCCTCCCTATCTCCTCCCTCCAATTTCACCACCCTCCACACCATCCCCACAACCATTCCCGTTCCTTTAATCTCTATCCATCCTACTTCCTATTCCATTTCCCCCACCTCCCCCTCCACCTACTATTAATTATTGTAAGTCCTGACAAAGCCTACCTCTGTCAGCTAAGGGCTCCCCCTCTTTTTATTCTCAGCAATTCTCTGTATTCCTCTTCATTCCCCAGAGAGCACTAATATTAGTTTAAACTCTACCTCTTCAATTGTCCTTGTTCACTCTACCTTACATGTGGTACAATGTATAGTTCTTCAACTATATGATATTCTGTATGCAACAGAACCCTGTTAAAGGACCTTGATACTTGAATTTTTGTTACTGTGTGTTGTCATATGTGTTGTGTTATATACTCTACTTTGATGTGGCTCCTTTGTAAATGAGCTCAAAGGTTGATGTAGAATCAATAAACTTAAACTTAAATGTGCTGAAACCTTTTTGTAAAGCTGTGCTATTATGTTTTTAATAATTAATGAAAGTTTTAATTTTTTTTATTTATTTATGGCTTTGTTAACTGGGTAGGTGCACTGGTCCAATGGACTGTTTACAGGCATGAACCAGATCAAAAGGCATAGGTACAGACATTATTACAGTGAAGGTGCAGACATTTTTACAGTACAAGGAAACAACGGTAACAATAACATTAATAGGACATTAATGGTCAAAGCAGGGTAGGGCATACAATAAATAATAGTTGATTACATAAAGAAGTTTCAGAAAGTAAAGTAATAATTTACATTCATTGCACAAATAACAATATAAGCAGGCAGAAGTAAGTTTAGGACGTATCCACTGCAACCTATACTGTTGTTTCTATTTTGTAACCCACTCCCACTAATCTAGGTACCTGTTATATCAGACAGAATCATTATTGGCAAAGATGTCTGCTTAAAGCAGCCTGCACTTTGACATGTATTAAACTTGGAAAAATGACACAGATCCCTCAGCCCTGACATGGCCACATGAGCCATTGTTGTAGCAGTGAAAGACATCAGGCAGGCTAGAGACCAAATTTGACAAATGTGATGAGTTGAGCAAGGGGGATGACTCAGATAAAGTAAAACTGCTGGCTTAGCCAGGCATGCCACATGACAGCTTCCGCTTCCCTCCACACCACCAAGGCCCTCAGTGCACTGCTATGATCCCAGAAGCTGACATCCTCAGTCACAAATCACTCCCCCCCTTGCAACAGCAGCAGGGGTCCAAAGTGGATAATCTGGACACTAGGATGTGGCAGGACATCTGGGGAGACTAGAGATTACAAGTGGTTGCATTGGATTATGATGAACAGTAGCATGAGGGGCCCACAATCATGGGGTGTACACCTGGGTACCCCGTGATGTGGAATGGCACCACTGTGGTTCTTTAGAGCAATCTGCAGATGTTCATGGCCATGATGTTTGAGCAATCCCTGTATGTCCAAATATGTGATGGGGCATGGCCGGGGGTAGCCCATGAATATAACAAGGGAATTATAACAAATACATTTGGGTGAGATAACAATAGTGACTAGTAAATGAGCTACCCTTATTTGATAGCTTTCAGTGGTTGAGGATGTAGCTGCTTGTTTGTCAGGCCAGTTCCGATCTGGCCGTATAGTGTAGCAATTACAGTCACCACCTGTATGTCTGATGGACCCTGGTTCGGGACTGGCTTCTGGTAAAAATTATGTTGTTTCATTTATTTTCCTTTCTTGAAGCTCCCATATGCCTGCCATCCTGAGTTTGTTGCCCTCCACTCCCAGGTTGCACCCCCCAACCTTCTCCCTCTCTTGACCTGTCTCCCCCTGTGGACTATTCCCCCTCCCAAAGTTTCAAATTTCCACAGCATTAGATTCCCCCAGGAGTTAGTTATATGCAGTGGGGAGGATGAGGGCAGAGCCCCGTGCAGAACAGGTAGAAAGTAAGTGTATGTTTTCTCATTTTGGAGCTCACTGTAGTGCTATTAGTTGTTTTGATTTGGGCTCTTTCGTATGTGCTGTGATTTGTCAGTGCCATTTTGAAGTCACCATTTTGATGTAGAATTATGGCCAGGTTCTTTAGAACATTCCCAGGGTACACCAGAATGTGAAGTGACATGATTGCAGTTCTGTACATCACTCTCTGGGTATCCTGGGATGTGGAGCAGCCTAGTCACATTTGTGTAAGAAGTCCCAGTGTGCCCCAGGATGTGGAGTGACATGGCCACAGTTCTTTAGAACAATCCCAGGATGCCCAAGGATATGGAGTACCACAGCTGCAGTTCTTTAGCACAATCGCAGGGTACTTCAGTATGTGGAGCAGCACAGCAGCAGTACTTTAGGACCATCTCCAGGAGTTCAGAGGTATGGAAAAGCATAGCCATGGTTGAGTGAGTAATTCCCAGTTGTCCTAGAATATGTAGCAACACAGTCACATTACTGTACTTGAGGTCAATGCTTAATGCACAAATATCTATAGTGATTTCAGTGGGACCTGTAAAGGGGAGAGGTAGGGAGGTGGGTGGGTTTGGCAGCAGTGGATAGAACTATTTTAAATGCTGGTTGTAAGCAGAGAATACACCTACTGTTTCACACCTTGATGGAAAGGAACACTGCAGTGATCCAATGCATACTAACGAGGTGATCCGATTCGACTGTGGATGCTGACAGTAGCACACCTCAGTTGCACTTCTACTTTCCCATATTTTCCCTGAATGCAGTTCATCTTGCATATGCAGCTGCATAAAGTGTTGCTGGATACAGTCATCTACTGTATGTTCTGTTCAGTTTCATCAACCTCTTTATTCAGCTCTCTCTGCGTAACACACCTTATAAATAATGCCACCACTAGGAACATCTGAAAAGTGGTTTGCAATTCATCTCTCCCTGGAGCAGAGAGGGATCCCTGCAGATACTAGGTTGCCCACCCTGCTAGCCTCTTCTTTTTTCAGGTCAGGTGTAGACCTAGGTTGCCATAGTGCAAGAGCAGTCCTCAATCACAGTGCAATATCATTAGCGATTAACAGATGATTTTCGATCATCTATAAGCTTGTGATATGAATTAGCATGTGCTACTGTAAGTCATCTGAATGAATGAATAAATGAATGAATGAATGAATGGTTATTATATTTAAACAGGATAGGACCACTAGGCACAGGTCTGTTTACAGGATCATCCCCGCATATCAGGTTGAAGTTACAATTAGTTGCAGTATCTCATTTTCAGTTGGGTTCTGCTTGTTCCTAGTTTTACAAGGGGGTGTACAGAAGAGCAAGGTGGTTAAGTGACTTACTATATGTCACACAGTGGCCCTTGTGGGATCTGGCAATAGTTAGGTAGGGCCACTCAGTGCCCAAAAAGGCCACATCAGAAAATATTTCAAGTACAGTTTTTTTTTTTTTTTATTTTATGTAGCCTTGACTTTTGGCTTTAAGGATTCTTCTGTTGGAACTGTACATAAATAAATAAACAATTAAGAAGACGTACTTTGGTAATTTTACAAAGCATTATTATAAGCTCTTCTATTACACGTGTAAATTGTCACATATCAGTACTTTGAACTTTCTAATATTTGTCACTTTCTGTGGGTCCTGATAACATTGCAACAATATATCTGTAAAAATATATATGTCCTGATAACTTTACAATATATATACAAAAACATATAGATAAATTAACACCTTGCTGATAATCAAATGAATTTATTTGTTAAGCTTCCCTTCACCGCACCCATGTACAACTGTTATAGAATGCCTGGCTGGCTACATACTTTTCACCTACTTCACAGTGCTCCAGCTGCTCAGGGCTGTCAGAATTTGCCTTAAAATGAATGTGAATGAAAATACAGTCATTTTGATAATTGCTTTGAGGTTAAATAGAGGATAATGTATGGTCATCGATGGTTAACCCATTTGTTAATCATCGAGAGGTTGCCAGGGTGACCTTGTAAACCTCGAGAGCAAAGCTCAAGAGGTTTACGTTGCCATGGCAACCTCAAGATGAGTTAAAAAAACAGTTAACCATCAATGTACCATATATTATATTTTGTAGTGTATGGTACCATTTAGGTTTTTACAAAAGAAAGTAGTTCCTTATTGCAGTTTTTTATGTCACCGCTGCTCTGCCCTCACTGCCGTGGCTGTTTCAAAGCAGTCCGATCCAGTTGCATGCATGACCAGACTGTTTCTGGTTGTTAACTCATCGATGTGATGTGCCATCGATGGGTTAACAATATAGTGACATCACATCAATGGTAAAACCTTGTTACAAAAAAGGTAGATTTCTACCTATAACAACGTTCTACCATACATTATATTATATTTACTGCTGACTCAACTTGGAATAAATATTATGTTGAACTTGCTGCATCATTTTTATGGTTTTCATTCCATTCAGTATCTGTTTTGAAAGAGTAAGAAAAAAACAGCATAAGTCATGTTTCAATGGTATCTTGTTGTGTAATATAACTTCATCACTAACAACTATGCCTGTGTTCCATAAAATTGCTTCATAGTTGCATTAATGATCTATCTTGTGCATCAACACTTCCTGTGCACCCTTGCTGTAACATTCTTGTGGCAACTATATACTGAGCAATTGTTTATATTTACATGCTGGCTAGTACCATTTTCTTGTTTTATTAATTATTACTGACTATTCTGGTGTTTTAAAGTGTTAGTTCATGTTACTAGTGTTGCCCTTGCCATACTTTCAAACTGCTTTACAAGTGGATAATCAAATCTCTTGTCTGTAGTGAAAGACGGTTTTGTTTACCTGCATACTCAAGCTTACTGTGGCTTACTGACAGTAAGACAGATAGTGAAGCATTATCTCTTATGCCTGCAGGTAGCCATATGCTGACATCACAGATGTCAGCAGGCATCAGTGCTGACATTGCTGCTAAGCAACTGCAGTTTACCTGTGAGCTTATTAGTGGTGCAGGTACATGGAAGAATTAGAACTCCCTGTTTTAGTGTATACATAGCACAAGAACTTGTGAACTTTAAATTCAGTTGGTTTTTACTCTTTCATCTTGCTCACATATTGTACTCTATGTGTAACCCTTATGGGGGGCTTACCTGGAATGCTTGTGCTGCCCTCCCCTGTAGAGCACCTGCTGCTGCTCCTGACCCAAATGCTGCTGCTAGTGCTGCAGAAGCCAGTTCTTCCTTACTTAATCACATGTGTGTCACAGAGAGAGAGCCCAGTTATGCAGCAGCTTAATCTCTGGCACCTCCTGCACTCGTTGATTTGTGGCTGTGGCCACATTTTCATTAGCACTGTTCCCCTGGCTCAGGCAAAGGGGTCCAGTGGCCAAAAGGGATACATCTTTGGTACCTTCTGTGCCCACCATGTGAAAGTCACCACAAGAGTGGGAGTGCCTGCTACAGGTGCTCCTCCCCAAAGCTACCAACCCAACTCTTCTCTGCCAGGATGCCCGATGACGGACCTGACACTCATCTGACTGTCACCACCCAATCAGACAAAAGCACAGGGGTGCTGCAAAAAGACCCAGAGGACCAGCACTTTTAAAGAGACAAAGAAACAAATGCAATTAGAGACTTTGGAGCATAATGCTCCATCAACACATGGAATTAAAAAAACTTGGGAGCACAATGCTCCATCAACACATGGGTGCAACCCTCTTCTGCTCTTCTATCCACCAGCCAACCAATTAGAGGATGTGGGGGCCCTAGCAAGGGATTGTGGAGGGATGATGCAATATGACCCTCCCAAATGGACTAGTAGGTTTAAGAAGCCAATCAGATGATAGGACAGGGCAGAAGGACTTATGGACAGCCATGCCTGTCCAATGGGACACTAAATTAAAGAAAACAGTTTCTGGTCTCTCAAGGAGCTCATTGTAGTTTGTGATCAGACCTACTGCTGGTGAGACCAATTGAGAGGCCAAGCCAGGCCAACCATCCTTCAAGACCTCATCTGGGTTCATTAGGTAAAGTCAGCGACTGTGCCAGATGAGAACCTGTGAGAAGAAATTGCTCAAAGTCTGATCATGTGGGCCATTGCTGAATACTGAAGGTGCTGAGCTGTACCAAACAGACACAGAGACCTGCATCCTACCCAGGTTGCTCTGGAGTCAGGAAAGGGGCCTGCTAGCCCTTATGTATTGGGATGTATTGGAGAACAGGGAGTGACAAGGAGTGTGCCCTGTGTACGAGAGTACTCTCAGTCTGGAAGGAAATCATACCATGGGATTATTTCTGGGGTCTTGGCTTCTTGGGAACTGGGAAACTGCTATGTGGTGCTTCTGTATCATGATAGCTGATCCAGAAGGAAAATTCTGAGAGGTGTGAGCCAGAAAGGCTTGTGCTGCTGCAGAACATCTGAGAGAGCAAGAAGTGTTTCATCCCCAGGCCACAGGGGCTTGTCCCTGATTGTTGCCTGACCTGCTGTTGTGTGCTATTCCCCAGCTCAACTGAACTGTTACATCTGTGGGTCATGTGTGTGCTGGTTTTGCAGGCTGAGGCTTTTGTACTTTTCAAGCTTTGAATTAACATTACTGCATTGGGATTAAAGTTGTGTTATAAGCATTTTCCTGTTGGATTTTTCATTTTTTCATTTAATTTTATTTAAATGACCATCTTTGGACAAATATTGCCCATTTTCAAAGATGCCCATGATCAGAAAACACAGACAATACATGAAAGAAAATGCAATACAATAGAAAGTTATAACTGTTACAAAATTTCAGAAGAAGATACAAACTGTTTAAGCTAGGATACATATGCAGAAAAAAATATATATATATATTAAAAATGTAGCCATAGAAGTCCAATAGGATGCAATTTGATAGTAGAAAGACATTTGTCCCACACATTTTTTGCACTTAGGTAGCTGGAAAACAGAATCAGTCGGGGATCTGGTAGAAATTCTGTTTTGTATAGGGGCCATTGCTAGGCAGATCAATTTAGATGGGGTATCATTATTTTTCAATTTTCAAGCCCAATAACCAAATTGATTATTTATATGTTGAGCTGTATTTAACCAGCTCAATATCATATACAGCTCATGAGTATGTTTGTCCAATGGCAAATTAAAAACAAATCTACAGGCTCTGTTTAAGGTCACCAAATTGATTATTTATATGTTGAGCTGTATTTAACCAGCTCAATATCATATACAGCTCATGAGTATGTTTGTCCAATGGCAAATTAAAAACAAATCTACAGGCTCTGTTTAAGGTCATTTTTAACACAATGTAGTAATGTCTGTGTGAAAGGATATGTGATCAGACTCATCATTCTTTTCTGTTAGTTTAAATATGTGGAACCTTTGTAAAAGAGCCGCTTGCTCAAAGGTTGTAATCAGAATTATCAATAAATAAAAAAATAAATAAATTAAAAAATTCTTCTGCTTTAGGTTTTGTTTGGTATGGACTCAAGATGGCTTCCCGGTCACATTTACAAGCAGCCAAGGAGAGCTGGTCATCCACTGTGTAGGAGCCAACATTCTCATGGGAAGGTTAGCAGTAATTACTGACAGAATGATAAGGGAGGAGGCAATTAAACCATTATCCCAGTGGGGAGCCCTTCCTGGGATATGTTCTTGTGTCAGGCAATGGACCCAAGGAGATGAGGTCTCACACACACACACACACACACACACACACACTCTCAAATGGGTGGTGATACTGGGGGAACTGTCACTCAATGGAAAGGTCACTCCCCCACAGCCCTGAGCACATAAACTGTGGAGTGGGGCAGTCAGCTCTCTCCCCCTCTTGGACATTCGACATCCAAATAAGGGGCCCTGCTGGGAGCTAGCCTGGTAAAGAAGCACAGCCTAGGGTGAATGTCTTCTGTAGCTAGTGGCAGGTTATAAGACTTTAGGTGAGGCTAAAATCTGAGATTTTTCTAACAGTTCATCTGTTTAACTTACTTTATTTTCTATTCTTAGTAAACATGCAAACTATTTCTCTTACTGTAAATATATCCTGTTTGTAAATACCTGTAGTATCTTTTAGAAAAGAATCTATTTTTGATAGAACCAGTGACTGCCTCATTATTGAAAAGGTATTTTTTTTTTAATTTCTTTTTATCCCTCCTGGTCGCCCTCATCATTCCACTCCTTCAGGCTTGCTCAATGCCACCCAACCCTCACTTAGTCTGCCCCTAGAGTGCCTCTGGTGACCCCTACCTGCCTTCTTTTTTTCTCTCTCTCTCTCTCCTCGGTGCACAGTGGGGTCTGCCTGTGATTACAGGCTGGTTGACTGGAGCGGCCATGATCCGGAATGCCGAAGGAGGTTTTCCAGTTTTCTTGTCCCTTCCTCTCCATCTCACTGAGGATGCCTGGCTTGGGTGGAACGTGTCTACGCATGCCTGCCAAGTGCCTAATGGTGTCCTCCCTTCCCCGGCTTCTACCAATGGAAGCCACCATTGCCCCACGAGTCAGTGCTTCCACCGGCTCTCCCAGACGTCAGGTGTATTAAACACCCCTGGTGTTCCTCCCTGAAGGAGGAGAGCATCCATGGGGATGCTTGATCCTCCTTCCTCCTGCCGACCCCTGGCAACTCAAGTCCGTATCCGAACCTGGGTCACCAGTGTGGTGCGAGGTGTGGTGTCCAGAGCCTCAACCCTCAGCGCCACTGGGCCCACGAAAAGGTAATTGTATTATTTCTGCTGATCCATGTTTGCAGTTCCCTCCTGACCATGAGCAGGGCAAAATGTGGTTTTCTGGTATAACCTGGTGGTGAAAGAGTCCTCAACAAAACTGCTCTGTAAGCTGGGACAGCCCACAGGAGCTTTTTTTTTTCACAGACTGGCATGCAGAAGAATAAACTACCAAACCATAATCTATTACAGGAATTATATACATCTGAGCTAAAAAAATGTTTGTCTTCATGGGTAGAACTAGAGTGACTGTTGAAGAGCACTCCAAATGTTTGATTTACAATCTTTACTAAATTTTCAGTGTGGTCATTGTATCTCAGCTTACAATGTAATATCAGACCAAAATATTTGTGTCAACTGGTTCCAAGACAGTGCAGCCACAAGTCTTAATATAAAGAGCTGGTGTGGTGGGTACTGTATATTTTCTAAGAATAAAAAACAGACAAACAAAACTTTAGTCTTATTTGTGTTATAGCAGAGTCTACAATTAACAAACCATGACTATACCAAATCAGATTTGGACTGATGTGAACAAGTAATCTCTGATTGTCTTTACCTTTGGTATAAATTTCTGTGTCATCCACATACACCAGTATATTCAATGTTTTTATAGATAAGGGGAGATCTTTTAAAAATTAAATAATATATGGCCCAAAACTGACTATTGGGGGATGCCCAGGGTAACTGGTAGAAACGAAGAATAAGTGTTATGGAATGTTCCTTGTTGTACACTGTGAGATAGATGATTACAAAACCACTGCAAAACATGGGAAGAAAAACCTAAACAGCCTAAATTAGTTAATCCCTTAAGAATGATGAAAAAAATGGAATGCCTTTGAGAGATCGATATGAATAGAACCCACAGCTTCACCACCATTAAAGGCCTCATATATGAAATTTGTAAAACAAGTGAGAGCTGTAGTTGTGCAATGTTTCTTTCCAAATCCATGCTGTTCTTGAGTAAGTATGTCATATTTCAGTAAGTAATTCATAATTTGATGATGTACTATATCTCCTAATGACTGGGATAATGGGGAAAGTATTGAGATTGGTTGATAGTTTAAAACATCCTGTCTGTCACCACTTTTGAAGATGGGGAGACAAATGCAAGCTTCCAAATGGAAGGAATTTCCATGTTTACAAGTGAATGGTTAAAACGTTTGGTAATAGAAGTAGCCAATTCATCTAGTGCAACAGCTAATAACTTCATATCTAACTGATCAGGGCCAGATCAAGTTTTTTTTTAATTCAGTTTATGTAAATACTTCAAGGAAGTTTTAAAATGTATAACTCTATAGTAAAATGGCAGATGGTTTCCATGATGCTGAAAATAAGATTCTGACAAATTACTTCCACTCACAGTAGTATTAGCAGCCAGTTTTTCAACTTAACAAGTAAATAAATTATTAAAGTTGTCTGAAATTAGTGAAGGATCAGAACACAGTGTTTTTTTTTCAAATGAACTGAAAGAGGGGTTGTATGGTGATTTATCTTCTAGCAGATCATTTACACCTTGCCAGAATTTATGTGAGCCTTTAATTGTTGAAGACGTTTTTTCAGTAAAATAAAGGGACTTACAGTCATGGGTTGGCCTACTACACCGGTTCCACAGTTCACAATGTTTTACTAATGCCCTATGATACCTACTGACTCAATGAATCTCCAAAACACTGTCTATGTCTCTCATCAGGTGAATTATTTCCTGAGTAACCCATTTTTGGGAATTCCCCTTCAATCTCATAACCTTTAAAGGTGCATAAACTTCACAAATTCTGGGAAACTTGGTTAAAAAAGTCAAAACATCATCAATGCTGGGAATAAGGTCCATAAAGGACCAATCAACTGTTCACAGGGCTCCTTTAACATTAGTTATGTTATGCTGTGGTAGCATTTGAACATTTAATGTAGTTGGGGATGATTTGGTAACTTTACAGGACCAAACACATTTAACTGAAGAATGGTCACTCAGTGAGTCAGATAAAACATTAACATTACTTACATGACCTGGATTAGACACAAGCAGCCAGCCAATTAAAGAACTGTTTCCTGTCTTATAGATTATTCTGTTTGCCTGGTAACTAATTGAAAAAACAAAGTTAATTAACCTTATTATGGAAGGTAGGCAGATCGGCACCTTGTCACTGTCCAAACTTTAAGATAAACTCCACACCATGATGTAGAAAAAATAAAGTCAATCTTAATCCACAAAAGTAGGAAAACCAGTAAAACATGACACACACAATGCCCCTCCCCAAGACCAGCCAAACTTTTTCATGTGACAATGCACTTTCTCAAGGCTGAGGTGGCAGGCGGTAATGCGCCTTAATAAATGATACATTAAAGGTAAAAATTAAAGGTAAAGTGTAATTAGTGCCTGGTGCAAAATAAGATTAAGTACGTACCACAAGGGTATCTACAAAAATACAGTGATACAGGATTAAGTGACCACCTGTACTAATACCCCCCAGACTATATATAAAGCCACCTTTAAAAACAATGTAAAGTGCAGGAATTATAATAAATGTATATCTAATAATGTGTATAAATAAATAATTAATAAATAATGATTATTTAAATATAGGTTCCATGTATGTAGGTACCCAAATTGATAAAGAAAGTGCTTATTAGAAGGGCATGATAATTATACATTTCAACAATTTCCACATATAAAACAATATACTACATTAAAAAAGAATGCTATTTTAAGTGTTTGTGTGCAAATAAGATTCAGATTGACCTACAAATTCAAACAGTGGGCAACCATCTATATAGAATGGGGTTCTTCCCTCTGGTGACACCCCCCAGTTTTGGGCTTACCAACAAGCCCCCTAGCCAACTGAATGGGAAATCAAACAGCACTAGAAGATAGCTTTGGAAGGAAGCAGCAACTTGTTGAAATCAGTGGCTTATGGGAACCTCTGGGGCTGATGTTCACTTAGGAGAGGGTGAGTGTTAGATGGAGGGTGGCACAGGCTTTTCAAGCAGTAAGCCCAGCCACTTGGTGATGCCACCCAGCCATTGGCTCATGACAGAACTCCCAGACAGCTGAATAGGATTGGAGACAGCACTGCAAGATAGTTTTAGAGGAGGCAACACATTCCTGAAGTAAGCTACCTCCTATCAATGGCTTGTGGCAACGTCCAGGAATGATGTTCACTCAGAAGAGACTGGGTGCTGGATGTAGGGCAGCACAGACATTTCAAGCAGTAAGCCCCACCACTTGGTGATGCCACCCAGACACTGGTTTGCCACAGACCCCCTAGCCAGCTCAATAGGATCACAGACAGCACCAGGAGATAGTTTCAAGAGGAGGCAGCAAGTTGTTGAAGTAAGCTGTCTCCTATCCACAGCATGTGGCAACCTCCGGAAATGATTGCAAACTCTTTAAAATTGTGCTAGCAAACTATGGCCTGTTTGGGGGGGGGGTAAATTTCAAGCTTGCTAACATTCATTAAGTGTATCATCAAAAGAACCAAGGCCTCATATCTTCCAGACTTGCACCGACACTCTAGTGTAATTCCTAGCTACACAGAGTCATTGGGTATTGAGACATATTTGAAATTGTTGTTTTACTACTAGTACCAATTAAAGAGTTTACCACAACCTGTGCAGTATAATTCACTGTTTTGTGCCCCTTGATTGGACGGGTACTTCTTCAAACTATGTGGGATCTGAGAGGGTGGCAATGACCCAAAGTACAATGGTTCTCAGAGTGCATTGCTAGAGGGTGCGAATGCTCAAGTTAACTTGCAACTGCTTAAATCCTTCTTTTTTTCCAGCTGCCAGGCCTGTGTTCTTACATAAAAGCACTGTTACTGTAATTGGTCACATTTTAATTCTGTGTGTGTGCCCAGTATGTACAATCTGATTAAAGTATTTATTGACAAAGGTGCAGTTACAACTGTCTTAGTGGTCTCTAGGTGGTGGTCCAGTGTGCAGTGTAGAAAGGTGGGTAGACACTGCACCCTTGGTGGTGGTACTGCATACAACATCTGGACCACTTATTCTCTCTCAGAGGAGGCACTGCACTATTTATAATGTTTTCTGGAACAAACTGCTCTACCACAGCAGAAAGAACAAACCCAGCTCCCTCAACCAGATGGTCCCTGTACTGTCACCAAGCAGGGTGAGAACCTGAACATAGCATATTAGGGCTCACACAGTGAAGGCACTGCTGGGAACTGCTTTTGAGCATCTGGATACAGGTATCCTCAGGGTGGGTTGCAGCACACACAGTAACTCCTTGTACCTTCTCCAGGGAATTAATCAGCTGAACATGGACATTGACAGATTGAGAAGCACTCACAGACCAAGCTATAGTTCAGTTTTTATTACAGTATCTCACTCAGTTTTCACAACAGGATATGGTTGTTGTAGACTAAGAGCTGAAAGCCCAGAGCTTTGAGGTTCTGGACATACCTTGGGGCTTTTCAGAGACTTTTGCTATTGCCTTTCTCAAAATGTCTGTGAAAGTAAACAAGGCTTCAAAAGGTAGAGGACTTGTGTGTGTGTTCTAGAGTCTGGTTCCTCCGACAGTACTCTTGGTACAAAATGTGTCAGAGGAGTGAGGCAAGGAGTCCATCCTCCGAAGGCTAGAGTATGCTTTGAAAGACTGGAAAAATGAAAATTCAGAAAGTAACTTGAGAACTAGATACACAGTTCAGAAACCTAAGTGTGTAAACTGTGAGGACTTAGGGGCCATGTACATTGAGGGAAGGTTCAATATGTTTTCTTGGGTTCTAGTTTGGTTCAGATTCGGCAGAGTTTGGCAGTGTATTAGTAGTGGGTGAAAGTTGCGAATTCTGCTTTCACAGAACTTTCACAAAATTTTGGAAAGTTCGCAAATTTTCTGAACTTCTGCCATCATCGAGATCATAATCTTTCAAATGTGTCTGGTAGATTTTCACCCTGTTCTGACTATTTTGGCTGAACTGCGGAATAATACACATGAACTGTGGAATAATAGTTTTGAGGAATTTTATTCCGCAGTTTGGGCTTTTGTTTCTCACAGTTTAATACGTTAACCCAAAATTCATACATACATTCCATAGTTCAGTGACTCACTGAACTATAGAATAAATGTATGAATTGAGGTTTTTGTATTAAACTGTGGAAAAAAAATTCAGCAGAACTGATCACTGTTGGTGATCGTTCTGCAGCATTTTTTCCCGCATATTTAATACAATAATATACAATTCATACATTCATTTTGCCATTCTAAGTTGGAATTTCAGTGAAAATTGCTAATTTAATTTCCAAACTTTCACAGAAATTCCACTGGTGGAAGTTTTTTTTTTTTTTTGCACACCTCTATAGGGTACAGTTTGAGTTCAGTTCAGTTTTTTTGATAAGTAGAAGTTTGAGTTTGAGTTCAGTTCACTCTGAGTGTTTTCTTGTGTTACTTTTTAGTTCAAGTTCAAGTTAGGTGTCTCCCTTTTGCCACCATGTGGATTCTCCTTATCTCACATTGTCTGGGTATGAGTTTGGTTCGGGTTAATCTTTAATTTTTTTTTAGAGTTCATGTTTGGTTTGGATTGGCTGAAAATCTAAAAGTTTGAGATTGGTTCAGGTTTGGTTCACAGACAAACCCTTCCTCTACATGTACCTGCCTACCGCAGTGACACCTGATGAGTCTCAAGACATCTGGGTGGTGATAAGCCAAAGGAGTCTTGTCAGCCTGAAACCTCTTTCACCCCTCCCAAATTCTGCTAGGGATTTCAAGACAAAACTAAAATTATTGCTGTCTAGTAAAGTTAAGACCCCCAAGGATGTGCACACCTAGTTGCCACCCCAGGCAACCTCTGAGGAATATGGAGTACCTTGCCCTGCTGGTTCTGACTGTTACCGATGCCTATGAATTTCTTCTTGACTCATTCCTATTCTCACTGGAGAAGATGATTATGAAGCCTGGGTTGATTATACTGTCAAGATGCTACAAGAATGGTAATGCATAGAGGCAGAAAAGCACAAGAGACTGGCTGAGATTCTGAAGGGGTCAGCATTAGATGCCATCCAGTCCTTACATGCTACAGACCTGAAGGGCAATGCACATGAACACCTTGCCATGCTAGTCAGTGTGTTTGGAAGTATGGAATCTTGTGATGACTTATACTGTAAGTTTAAGACCATCAAACAATGCTGAGGGGGAGTCGCTTACTGCCTAACTACACCAACTTGAGAGGGCTCTACAAAATGTGTATTGCAAAGGTGGAATAGAGTCCAAGGACCTGAACATGGTGCAACTAAAACAAGTACTGAAGTCTGCCTAATTTTTTGTATTGCTGCTGTTGAAGTCGTGCTTAAGAGATACACTGGCTGACCTACCCTTTCTCTGAGTCCTGCTGCGGGAGGTTACAGAGGCTGAGGAGCAAGATTAGCAGCCGGGGTTGCAACCAGTTTTCACCACCTGTTCCCAAGTGTTGGACAATGGGGGCTCCTGTGATGTCACTGAATTACAGAGACTGATTCAAGAAATGAAAAGTATTATAGTCCAACATGGTAAAACTAGCCTGAACTAATTAATTGAGCTAAAGAAAAATGATGAGAGAATCAATGAACCACCAAGTGTTACAATCATGTAGGACCCCTTCCTGGCAGGGAAGGCTACATGGCACTCTTCCTCTAGAACTGCTCAACAGCAAGCACATAGAGGCAATGTTTATTGCTACCTCAGAGACAGTGATGGACATATCAAAAGTCTATGTAAGTCAGAGAGCAACTTTAAAAGGGTCACTGACCAGCTACTCAGTGAGAAATTAGCCAAGAAACCTGCCAGGTCTCTGAACTTCAGTGGACCCCCCCAGCTAAGGTGTGCTTTAGTGTCCCGAGAACAGGTCATTTACCAGCAACCATTGCTAAATCTACAGGTCATGTCAAAATCAATTTGACAGATACCAAAGTAAAGTGTCAAAAGTTTGGGTTGAGATTGTGGGTCCTACTGCAGATGTGGAAGCTTGTGTGGGATGGATGGCCCACTGGAGTACTCCTGGATAGTGACTCCCAAGTCACTGTAGTGTTGAAAGACTATAATAGTAAGTATCTGTCTCATAAAATGTTGGGGCCTTTGGAAATCTTGGCTGTGTGGTTCACAGTGAAGCTTCATACCCCCATTTGGGCTTGATTCATATCTGAATTTCCTTCCCAGTGAACATTGCTGGAACTCCTACTGCTGTAGAGACATGTGCCTAGGTGTGCCCACAGACCAATATGTACAAAAATATTCCAATCTTCCTGAGTCAGTTGTGAAAAATTTTTAAGCCCAACAAGGAGGAGCATCTGTGCCCCTTCATGGATTTGTCAGGCAAGCTTACACTAGCAAAAGCCCTGTCCAACCTGAGGATGAATCTGTGGGAAATGTTTTCTGCTAAGACTAATCTGAAATGGTGTTACCCCACAAACCAGAGTGTGCCATCAAGGGAACATAGTGCTTCATAGGATCTTGCCACAGTCAACTGCTAATATTGGATGACCCAGAGGAAGTTGGTTTGCTAGAGGGACTCACAGTCAAGCCTAGCATTCTGCCAACTAAAGCTCATGCAAATGTCAGACAAGTAACAGTTTATGTGAGAAATGTAACAGACTGATCTGTGGCCATCCAAAGGGGACAGACTCTCGCCAGGGTCTATTGTGTTGATCTGGCCCTGCAGCCACAAAAGAGAGAGAGAAAGCCCAGCTCCTGGACAATAAGATCCATTATTGTTCAAGTCTGGAGATCCCTCTTTGACCACTGAGTTGTGCAACAGAATTCAAAAGAAGTTGGCATAGCAAACAGACATTTTCTTCCTGAAGAAATGGGACATTGGATGCACAGAGTGTGTACAGCACCTCGTTTGGGTCACTAATGAGAGTCCTTTTTGGGAAAGGTGGATACAGCTGACCCTTGCCAACATAGATGTTGTTTGGAAACACCTGCAGGAGATGCTGGCCACAGGCATAATTCAGTAATCAAGGAGCTCCAATGTGTCACAAATTGTAGTTGACAAAAAGAAGAGTGGATTTGTCAAAATGTTTGTGGACTAGCGAACTTTAAAGAAAAGAACTTTACCAGACCAGTACACTCTGCCGGAGAAAAGACTACATTCATCTGCCCCCTTGGGTTCTATGAGTTCATTCAATACTGCAAGGGATCTCAGGGGCTCCAGCCACCTTTCAATGACTGATGGAGAGAGCAGTGAGTGACATGAACTTGTTGGAATGCTTAGTGTACTTGGAAGATATTACTGTATTTGGAAGAACATGAAGCCTGGCTGTTCAATGTACTTGGCAGACTGGATGAGTATGGCTTCAAGCAGTCTGTGGACAAGTGCCAGTTTTACAGGACCTTGGTCATGTATGTGGGTTACATCATATCCTAAGATGGCTTCCGTACCAATCCTGACCATGTCCAGGCTGTCACCACCATACCAAAACCTATCAAGCTGGGAGAACTGCAGAGTTTCTTGGAATTGTTCACCTATTACTGCAGCTGCATTAAAGACTACACCAAGACTGTTAAGCCTCTTCAGGACCTGATCCAAGGTATCCACCTGCCAACCAGAAAAACAATTGGAAACCACAGTCCACTCCTTAACAAGCATACTACAGAGTGCCCGAACCATTTAGCCCCAGATGGACCTAAGCTTTTGATGAAGCAGATGAAGAGATAATCAGACAGTTGACCAAAGTATGTTTGCCTATGCAGACACCAGAAAGCCATATGAGTTGCAAACAGATGCCAGTCTCAGTGATCTGGGAGCAGTGTTATATCAAGAACACCTACAAGAACTATGGCCAATAGCTTATAGAGTTTGTCACCATCAAAAATAAATTATCTGGTCCACCAGCTGGAGTATTGAGCACTCAAATGGGCAACTGTTAATCAGTTGCACAAGGCTCTGTGTGAGGACCACGCCACAGTCTGCATTGATACTAACCCCCTTACCTATGTGCAGACACAGCAAAATTGGATGCTGCAGCCCTTCACTGGTTGTCAACCTTCTCAACACATGATCACTGTGTAGAGATTTTCCCCCAGAAAAAGCAAAATTGATGCTGATGAGCTTTCCAGATTACTCCACCTAGGGGTGCCAGGGCAGGAATGGATCCAAATCCCAAAGGTTGTCATTCAAGCATTGTGCAAAAGATACAGTATGAACCAGAAGAACTGACAAACTCTAGTGAATCACTTCACCTGGTAGACTGCTTGGGTGCCTCATCAGATTGTATACCTGTGGCCTATTGCAATGTCATGTCCCTCAGTAAGCCAACTTTGCCACAAATGAGTCAGCAAGACCAGAGAAATGAGCAAATGGAGGACCCTGTGATCTAGGATAATGTTAAAACTCTATAACAATGGGGATGCCCTGAATTTGTCAAAGTTAATCATTATGACACCTCTCTGCTACTGAGAAAGTGGATCAAGTCAAATGCTCATGAAGGGGTGATTTACAGAGAGCCACAAAGCAATGATTGGTCAAGCCTAAAACAATTATTACCAGTTAAGTTTAGAAACCTGGCTTTTGAAGCCCTAAATGATGATTTGGGACACTTGGGTGATGACAGAACATTGGACCAAGTTAGAAGAAGATTCCATTGGCTCAGGATGAGCATGGAGGTGGAGAACTGTTGTAAACAGTGTATGAGATGCATTCAGTGGAAAATACTGCCCACCTGAGCAACCCCTTTGGAGAATATTACCACCAGTGTTCCCATGAACTTTTTTGGCATTGAATTTTTGAGCTTGGAACCAGAGAAGAACATTGCCTGCATCCTGGTGGTGACAGATGACTATTCTATGTATGCCCAAGCATTTTGTGCAAAAGACCAAGAGACCACAACCACAGTCACAATTCTGATTGAAATGTATTTTGTTCATTATGGACTGCCAAAGTGTATTCATTCTGACCAGGGTCAGGATTTTTGAAGTTTGTTGGTCAAGGAGTTGCTGTCTCTCTGGGGGATTAGGAAGTCATGGACCATTCCCTGCCACCCTCAAGGTGATCCACAACCAAAAAGATTCAGTAGAAACTTATTAAAATATTTGCCACATTGGACCCTTGGGAAAAATCAAAATTGAGTCAAAAAGTGAGCATGCTCGTCCATGCATACAACTGCACTCACAATGATGCCACAGAGAAATCCCCATAACTGCTTATGTTCATAAGGAGGTCTGGACTCCCAGAGGACATTGATTCTGAAGTATCATCTGATGGAGATAATTTCGAGACTTGCACCAAATAAGTTCAAAGACTAAAACAGCAAACGAAAGATGCCTACATGCTGGTGGCAGAATTGTTCACCAAGAGAAACTTAGCAAACAAAACCATATACAACAAACATGTCAGACCTCATGAGTTACTCCCTGTACACAGTCTTGATTTGGAACTTGGTGTTACCCAGAAAGCATTAAATTGTAGATTGGCAGGGCAACATCCCCTATGTGGTCAAAGAAGAAATTGTGGACTTGACAATGTACAGACTTTGCCCAGATGAAGATCATTGGAGAAGTTAAGCTTTGCACCATAACCAGTTGCTCCCATTTGGACAGTCAGATGTGCCAGATCTGGACAATGGCCCACTACTTCCCCAGAGAATGGAAACCAAGTGCTGTCATAGACACCAAAGCAAAACTAGCCAGTCTGCCTGCAACCTAGATAATTATACACTCAATCATCCAGAAAGGCCTTCGCCTGAACCAGCAACCAATGCAAAAGATTTGTCTGATGAAGAAGATTACCTTGTTCAGTATTATTCTACTGTGGACACTTACCATCTGTTAAATGTTTCTGATGATTAGTGGATGCCAGATACTCCACACATACAGTTAAACCCAGATAAAGAGCCTTTTGAACTCCCCGTTACACAAGCTACCCCTGAACTAAAGCATGTGGAAGATCACATTGAATCTCATGAACAGTCAGATATTATAATAGAACTCACTAATTCGGAGGAACCTCATTCACCACCCAGACAGGAAAGATGGGTACCTTCAGTTGCCCAAAAACCAGAAGAAGTGTCATTACAACATTTAGAAAGACCTGTAAGACCCATTTTGAAGTTCAGTTACAACACCCCTGGTGTCCCCACTGATATTCCTCTTTATGTGGTGCATTGTGGAATATATGTCACACCCCGATCCCTACCCCGTATTGTGTTCAGTAGCTCTAGGGTATAATATGGGGATGCAGAGTACTGGAAATGTTGGTCAGATAGGAAACAATTGTCCTTATTGAAGTGCCTGTGAAAAAACTGTTATTAACTCTGAACTACGGATCCTGTGAATAGCCTAACTAGGAAGCATTTGTCTAGATAGAACTGTTAGCTGTTCTTGCCTGTTTTGTGTCTTTCAGATAAGCAGTGGATGGAACTCCTTGGGGGGGTTACTTGAACTGCTTATGCCACCCTCCCCTCCTGAGCACCAGCTGTTTCTCCCAACCAGAATTCTGCTACTAATGACAAGCAGCTTGCTCTCTCTTGCTTAACCATGTTTGTGGCACTGAGAAAGAGCCCAGCCATGCAGCCATTTTATCTTTGGCAGCTCTTGTGCATGTTACTTTATTACTGAGGCCACATTTTCATCATTGCTAGTCCTTCAATTCTGGCAAAGGTGACTGGGAGCCAACAGGGGCACATCTTCATTGCCGCCTGCCACCACACGAGAAAGCCGCCACCAGAGTGGGAACACATGCTACAGGCTTCCTCCTCAGTGCTCCCTACTCCACCATTTTCTGCCAGCATGCCCAACAGCGGACCTGACACTCATCCAGCTGCCACCACCCAACTGGACAGTAGCCCAGGGGTGATGCAAAAATATCCAGGGGACCAGCAGTTTTGATGAGGCAAAAAAACAAATACAATTAAACAGAAGGCTCCATCAAAACATGGGGGCAGCCATCTTTGTGCCTTTCAACCCCGCCATCCAACCAATTAAAGGGCTTGGAGGCCCTACTAATCACAAGAAGGGATTGTGGTGGATGATGCAATAAAGTCTCTCCCCCAAAGGACTGGTCAGATTAAGGAGACAATCAGAGGGCAGGAAAGTGCAGAAGGACTGATGGGAAGCCTTGTCTGTCCAATGGGACACTGAATTGAAGAAAGAAATTTCTGAGCTATTAAGGAGTGTGTGGCAGTTTGAGAGGGGCACTGAGGTGACCAGCTGATGATGAGACTAAGCAAGAGGCTTAGCCAGGCCAACCATCCTTCCAGTTCTCATTAGGGTTCATTCAGTAAAAATCCTGTAGACCCTGCATAAATCTGAAAGGGGTAGTTTAGTGAGGGTGCAACCCAGAAGAAATTCACACTTGTAGACAAGCTGTCTACAAGTGTGAATTCTTCTGGGTTGCATCCTTCACTAAACTACCCCTTTCAGATTTATGTGGGGTCTACAGGATTTGAACAGACAACACATCAGAAGAGGCAGCACAATTAAGGACTTTAAATACTGTGTAACTATTCACATTTCCCGTGGTTTCCCAGGTTTTTTTTCTTTCCTGGACAACTTTTAGTTCATTCAGTAAACTCAGAGACTGTGCTAGATGAACACCTATGAGAAGAAATTGCTTAGAGTCTGAGCCCATGGGTCATTGCTGCATATCGAAGCTGTTGAGTAATACCACACAGAGACAGAGACCTGCATCCTACAGGTTGCCCCAGAGCCAGGTAAGGGGCTTGCTAACCCTTCTCTAGTGAGGTGGACTGACTGGGAAACACTAAACTACAGGGTGCAGACCCTGAGTACATGGGTACTCTCGATCTGGAGATGAGTCAGACCGTGGGCATCACTCCTTGGGTCTGAGCTCCTTGGGAGCTGTGGCTTTGCTGCATAGTGCTCCTGTATAATGAAAGTTGATCCAGAAGGGCTGTATCCTGAGAAATGTGAGCCAGAAAGGTTCTGCTGCTGCACAATGTCCAAGAGACTCTAAAGTGTTTTATTCCCAGGCCACTCAGACCTATTTCTGATTGCTGCCTTACCTGCTGTTGTGTGCTGTTCCCTACCTCGACTTAAAGAGCAACTGATGCCACTCTGGCCAAAAGTGATACATTGCAGAATTAGAATAAGCATGCCCCCAGTAAATTTCATACCAAAAACTAGATTTCTACGTTACTTCATTTTAAAGTTATGAGCAATTTTGTAACCCTGATTTCACTACCTGTTCAGAAAAGCCTGTTTCAGTGAAAAGCTCCTGATGATGTCATCTCAGGAACTCACAGTCTAGTACTCCCTGTCAGCAAGCTTATATGACATGTTTCTTCAAAAACTGTAAAGATCATGTGCAATGGTTTTCACAAGTAAAACAGGCAGCACCATTCAATAAATATTGCTTTAAAAACTATGTGTGTTTTAGGTTTTGTAACACAGCTGACACTTTTTTGTGGGGAGCCTTTTTGTTGTGGACCTTTTTTCCAGGGTTGCTGGATGCTGGGTCATAGCACACTGTTGTGAGGTTTGCAGACTGAATAAGTTTCTGATGTGGTGAAAGGCTGAGATCATTCACATCTATCATCCAACTGAGGTGATTTCAAAGGATGACACTTTAAAACAATGATTCCATCTCCTTGTCATTGGGGGTGGGACAGACAAGACTGTTTTGAAACCTTACTAGAAGTTTCTAATTTAGCCAGCCCAATGTGTTCTCCCTGTCAGGTTGTTTTTGACCTACATTCAGTGGCTTCAGGGTTCCTGGATGCTGAGTCAGCATGCCTCCAGGCTGCCGAAGCCATTTGGACTGCTACTCTACTGTGCCTGTTAGGAAGTTGTATTGCTGCTAGTATTGTAATATTGGTAACTTCACTGCTGTTTGCCAGTGTCTGCTTTACAATAGGTTTAAATAGGGACCTTATACAGTATGTGTTAATTACCACTAGGGGTGGAAATGTTAGCTCTGGTAAAATTATCATTTTAATTTACAGTGGAAAATAGATGAGCCTGAATGTAGGTCAAAACAGCCTGTCTTATGAAGAGGAATTCAACCCAGTCCCCTCCTATCCACCCTTCCTTCTCTGCCTCTGCAGCTGCCACAGACTTGAGCATATTTCATGTCAGTGCTGGGAGCCTTCTTCTGAAACTCAACCTCCTATCTATATGGATTTTACACTACTCTCTAGATATCTTCTGGTTCTCTGAATCCTGGCTCTCCTCCAGGATTCCAGATTTTAGGCTGATCCTTTCTGTTTATCAACTTTTCAGGCAAGAAAGGGGAAAACATGAGTCTGGTGTTGCCATCTACAATATCAAAGTCTCTTTTGCACTATGGCTACTAGAGAGGCTACAACCTCCTCCCACGAGTTTATCTTTTTCAGGCTGTCATTTCCTTCCTCTGTGCCCATTTTCATTGGTGTACTGTATGCCTCACCTAATATATCATTGTCCTCTCTGGTTGATTCCATTTCTTCAATCACATCTCATTTATCCCTTGGTTAATTCATTCTTCTAGGGGATTTTAATGTCATCTGGCTCTTCCTAACCTCCAGGCCAACCACCCATAGGGTTGAGTCCTTTAATCTCACACAGATTATCACTGAACCTACTCGGCTCAGCCCTCACTCCCAGAACCCCCTTCTTGGACTGGGTTCTCTCCTCCAATCCCCATCACATTGTCGCATCAAGTATCTTGCAGGATGTTTTCAGTGACCACTGCATGACATTCTGCATCAGGAAGATCTTACATCTAACCCCAAGAAGTACATCTGGACCAGGTCCTTCCAGTCAAGTAACACCTTGGCTCTCCTGAGTGATCTTGCTGCCTCAGGTTGGACAGTCATTCCCTCCACCTCTGATATTCATGTTGCCCTCACCTTGTTTCACTCCAAATTCACTTCTGTTTGGGACAAGCACATCCCCGTCAAAAAATTCCAGGTCAAAACACATCATTTTCCCTGGATTTCCCCAGAAAAAAAATAATCATTGTAAGTCCCATGATCGCACCTGTGCACGCTATAAATTATCTCACTCCCTTCCAGCCCTTCACCTGTATAGGACTTGCAGGAACTCCTGCACAAGGTCTGTCCAGGCTTCAAAAGCATAATATTTCAAGGCCAACTTTCATAAGAACCTTAGCATTCCCTCAAAGATATAAAAGGTAATTCACTCCCTTTCTGATCCTCTCATCCAGTCTGACCACTCCATCATTCTGGTAAATGGTTCACTTGTGTCTGACCCCTCCCCTGTTGCTTCTGACTTCAATGAGTTCTACACCACTTGTGTTCTCCCTATCACTCCCCCTCTTATTATGCAGGAAACCCTGACTGTCCTTTGCTCCCTGAACCTATGCAATCCATCTCTAGAGCACTAGATCCTAAATTCCTCCATATCGTCACTCCTGCCATTTCACTTCCTTTGACTCACATGCTCAACATCTTCTATTTCATCACTGTCCCACAGTCCTAGAAGCTGACCAAAGTTATGTCATGTCACAAAGGGGGAACCCATCCTCCCCTGGTAACTACTGCTCAATCTCCCACCTCCCCTCCTTTGCCAAGCTGCAAAAGAACCTAATCTACTGTACACTAGACTCTCTGATTCCCTCTCCTTCTTTGATTTCCTCTCCCCATTCCTGTCTGGCTTCTGGAAGGCTCACTCCACTGTCTCTTCAAAGCTGTGTGTAACTGATTCTCCCCTCACAGGGATGAACCAGGGGCACACAATGGCAGCCATGTTCATCGATCTGGCCAAGGCCATCAAATCGGTGTTCCACCTACTCCTCCTGGAGAAGTTGAGTTCTGCTGAGCTCTCAGCTCCCACTGTCGACTTGGTCCATTCTAACCTCACTGGCCATCTACAGTTAATACAGATTAGCAGTGCCCTGTCACCTCCCCTTCCATCCAGGCATAGTCCCACATGGCTCCATTCTGGCTCCCATAGTCTTCCCCATCTTCCTCAGTGGCCTACCCTTGGCCTTTGTCAGCATGCATAATCACAGGTATGCATTTACACTTCTGGTCCCTCAACAACATATGTGGAAGTTCTGCTCCAGCAAGACTTCCACAATGTCCTATGCTGGTTCCAATCTAACCAACTCTGAGTCAACACACAAACAAAATGTGGCCATGACCTTTGACACCATCCAAAAAACTGGTTAGATTCTCATCCTTGCCCATCTTCTACACCTTGGATAGCTCCCCTCTAAAAGAGGTTCTTTCCTTCAAGTACTTCAGTGTGTGGCACAACAGCAAGCTAGACTTTGCTACACTCATTGACGCCAGCCATGCCAAGCTGTGACCTAACTTGGTGCCTTGTACCACAATAAAGATTGCTGTCTCTGCAGGTTCACTAAGAGTTTGACACCAAAGTGGTGCTTCTGGTCTTTGACTATGTAGACATGGTCTATGGCTCCACCTCCCTAGCCAGACTGGATACTCTCTTTAACTCCTTCTGTCACTTTGATACCAACTCCCCCTCCAGAACTCATCACTACTCACTTTACTCATCCTTATCCCTTTTTCTCTCTACCCTCACACTGCCAGATTCACTGTGCCTCCTGCTTATGTAAAAACTGGTTTGGGTCCCTTCCTTCCTGTCCCTTCATCAGTCCTCTCCCACATACACTCTGCCTCCTGCTCCCTCCACTCCAGAGATCCATGCACCTTTGCTATACCATATCCCTGCATCTCTGCAGGGTAATCAGCCTTCTCCTATTATCTTCCATCTCTTTGGATCCAGCTCCCCTCTTCCCTCCACTTCACTACCTCCCATGATAAGCTGGCAGTATACCTTAGAGGTTAGAGTTACACGATGTGAATGAGCTTGGTACATCCAGCAGGGGTTTGATTCCCACGACTTCCACTTGCATACTGTGTGACTCAGAGCAAAGCACTTAACCTCCCCAGCGGTCCCAGGTTGCCCCTGAAAACAGGCACTTGTGCCTAGTGGGCTTTACCCAGTTACCAAAGACTAAAATAAAAAATTACTTCTTAAGGAATCAGCTGAGACTCCTTCCCTCCCCCACTCCTATTTTCCCTCCTCAAAACAATTCCCCATACATTTATCTGAAATGCACGATTTGTTGTTTTTACTTTGTTTATTCATTGTGTGCTTACTTCAGTTTCATTGTGTTCTCTGACTTGCACTTTTGGCTGTGTATTTTATATCCACTGTTCCCTTCCCTGGGGTTGTACCTGTAAATGAACCTTGACTCACTGTGCCTTTCCAGTCACCAATTTTCAAATAAATAAATACCAATTTGGATTACAGTTGTGTTTCAAGCATTTACATGTTGGATTTCACACTCTTTAAAACTGTGCTAGCACACTATAGCCTATTGGGGGTTAAATTGCAAGTTTGCTAGCTTTACTCTAGTGCATCACTGAAAGAACCCAGGCAACATAGCTACCAGACCTGCACTGGGATGCTAATGTAATTGCTGGATACCCAGAGTCATTGGTTATTGAGACACACTTGAAATTGTTTTACTGCTGGTACCAGTTAAAGACTTTACCACACCCTGTGTAGTATAATTCATCTTTTTGTGCTCCTTGATTGGGAGGGGTCTTCCTCAAACTGTGTGGGATCCGAGAAGGTCATAGTGACCAACAGTACAGTGACACTCAGGGTGCATTGCTATAGGGTGGGAGTGCTCAAGCTAACTTGCAATTGCTTAACATCTGCTTTTCTACCAGCTGCCAGGCCAGTGTTCTTAAATAAAAGCACTGTTAATTAGTCCAGTTTTACTTCTGTGTATGTGTCCAGTTTGTACAATCTGGTTGAAATGTTTATTGGTGAAGTCAGCAACTATCTTGGTGGTCCCTAAGGATTGTCCAGTCCAGTGTAAGAAGGTAGGTAGGTAATGCATCCCAGGGGTGGTCCTGTACACCACATCTGGACCATTTATTCTCTCTGAGTGGAGGCACCATGCTGTTCATTACTTGTTCTGGGACAATACCTGGTCAATATAGCTCTACAATAATAGGGCAGGAAGAATTGCACTGTGGAAAGTGTGAAAGAATTTAAAATGATAGGGGGTTAACAGTGGTAGGGAATTACTGCTACCCCTGTTGCTCTGTGCTGTAAGAAGGAAAGGATCAAGTAGCCATGTGGTCTGGTGCCTGACTGAGCTGCTCCCATGGTGGAATGGCTAAGGCATCAGCACATGGCAGGGATGGAGACCTGGGACCATGGTTTGGGTCACCCCAGGTCTCCAGGTATTGCAACTTTTGTTTGTGTATGTAGTTCTTTTTTGTTTTGTTAAAAAAAATGTGTTCCCCCTGAGTTTCTCCCTTCCCAAAGTCCACACCCCTTTGGAGTATGTTATCTTTAGTGGTGTGGCACCATTAGGCAGTGCATGGGGTGGAGCCCTGTAAAAAATAAGAAACTCCCATTGTTTAAGTGGTGTGCGCTGTTTTTGGTGGGGTTGGCATTTCTAACTGTGTTGTTTCTGTTGATGCTGTTCTCCTTATGGCATTGATTGCTGTACTGTTATTGTCATCAACATTATGACCATGTGCCTTCTGGGACAAGCCTCTTACATTGGAGAAAAAACAAACCCAACACCTTTAACCAGATTGGCCCTGCATAGTCAACAGGCAGGGTTGTGAACCCGGACATGGCACCTCGGGGGTCACATATGCTCTAATGATTTGTATATGCCATTATTATAACAATATTTTCTAAACAATATATAAAACAGCCAAAGGAGTTCGGGACCAAGATAAAGTCTAATAAAACTAAATAATGTGTGTTATCTGCTAAAATTATGTTTATTGTGATGATCAAGCTTGCATGTTATAGTTTCAAAAATAATGTGAGTGTTTTTATGACTCTGGCCTCTGATTGTTGGTGGAGACCTTCCAGTTCCATCGTGATATCTTGGGAGGCCACAGCCACAGTTGGAGGTTACTTATTGTTTCTAGGCTGGTTAAGCAACAAAAGATGGATGTGCACAATTCCACTTTCCTCATGTCAAACATTTTCCTCTTACTTAATCAATGCATTATGATATGAAGAATACCAGAGTCTATTTTACCAGCATACCTGCCAGTTAGACTATTCATTCAGATACCAAGGACTGCGCCTTGTCCCTAACTTGGAAATCCACCACATCTCCCTTTTTTCAACCCTTTTGCTAAAGTTACCTCCTCTTTTTGCTGTCTATACCTGTTCTGAGCCCAAAAATATCAGCTGCTCCTCTATATGACCCCTCTGTGTGAAATGTATGGCCACACTGGAGTTTCCATTCTGGCTCCTGATTTTACTCTTGTGTTCAGTTATCTTTTCTTTAACTCACTCTGCATATTGTTTACATATAAATAATTGCAGGGACATTGTATCACATATATTACTCCATAATACTGCAGGTGATGAGTGACTGAATTGTTTATTCCTTACTAGGGTAGCAATGCCTGAACATCTCTTTCCAGTTTGTGTGCTGACATACTTCCCACCAACTATATGGGTACTTACTTGATTTATGTGGCCTTGAAAGAAGTTACCCAGTTCTAGGTTGTTTTGTCTTTGTTAAGTATGCACCAGTTTTGCTCAAATATTAGGTGCAGTCTTTGATGTTACAAATTGTCTTACAGAAAATATTTGTGATTTGATTGGATGTTCCTGTAGCATGTGCCAGTGCTTTTGTATTATGCTTTGAATCATTGACATTTGGGTGCGGTGAGTTGTGACTATTACTAGTCAGTTTTCCTTTTTATTTGTAGTGCATGCTGTCTGGGTGCACTGTGAGCTCTGTGGGATGCTTGGTTTAGAACCCTTCTACTGTAGCCTCTGTCTGTAAGTCTTTGTGTGATTATAACTTTCTCCCTCCAAAAATCTTCATCTTGGCTATAGTTCTTTTTCCCGTAGGAGCTGTGAATATGGTATGCTTTCTAAGAGGCTAGTCTGATGAAAACTGCTGGCATGTAATGTGAAGTTATGATCAGTGTCTTTCCTTTATCTATGGTAACCATTGTAATGTCTGATATATCACAAGTTCCAATCAATTCATCTTTCAGGAGTAATACATGAGTGGTGTTTCTGATGTAAGTGGGGAGGTTTTCAATAAGAGGTTGCAAGGGAAAGTTCACAAATGAGGAGAGGGACTCTAGGAAAAAATCTATGCCGGAGACTATTGGTATCCCCAGTGGGAATGTTTGATCTTTATGTATTTTTGGGATAGAGTAGAACTGTGGTGTTCTTAGATAATGCTTTCTTTAATAAATCAGTTTCCCATTCCTTAAGTCACCCTACTGATATCACCTCTTTTACAAAATTTGAGCATACTCTCCGCATGGAGAAACTTTTACAGTGAGCACATCAATGCTGACAACATCGACAGTTCACAGTAAATATTTGCCAAGGACCCCAGCACTAATTCCCCCAGTCCTGCACCCCATCCCTGAATCAACTCAACCCCATAGTGGGGCCCAGGAGGACAGGGTCACAAGAAGTTCAATAAATTTACTTAATTGTTTTCATGCCTTCACAGATGCCTGGACAGTGGGCCACTGTCATAGATTGGGGGCAGTTTAGAGTGCAACAAAACATTTGGGGTCAGACCTGCACAAAATCCCTGATCCATGTCCAGCTATAATGCACCTGCTGTTGCAGGATTCCAGAACTGCCACATGGTCTGCACACCTGAAAAAAACATATGATATGCATATAGCCAGGGACGTTTCCTCCCCCCACATCTCCAGTGTGACCTAAGCTTAGCCCTACTGTATCTTGGGGACTTTACCTTTCTATTATAAGTGACCAATCAGGGCATCTATTTTCCTGTACCAATAGGTAGCAGTTACACTAGGGATGTGGGAGAGCTGGTGCAACAGTTTCAGAATGATATTTTTTTCACTGCAGGGACTCTTAGGATAGGATAGGATAGGATAGGATAGGATAGGATAGGATGTGAACTTATTTATATAGTGCCTTTCCAGAGCCCAAAGCACTTTACAGTACATGTAAATTTAAATTACAGATAATACATAGCAGCAGGCAGTAAATATCTATTCAAATTATTCATTAAACATATACTGTACATATTCTACAGATATTGGCAGAGCTATCAGACTCCTGAGAAGGTCTGTCTAAACAGCCAGGTCTTTAACTGTGATTTAAAACTTTCCTCTGAGGGGGCACAATGGATGGTTTTCAGGACAACATTCCATTGTTTCAGTGCAGCTACAGAAAATGCTTGGTCTTCAGCAGATTTTAATCTTGATACTGGGACTAACATAAGCCCCTTGATCTCTGAGCAGAGAATTCTGATAAGCTGAGAATCCTCTTGAAAGGTTGTCAGTAATTCATGAATGTAGGGGGTGGGGCCAGTCCATTGATGGCCTTATGAACAATGATAAGAACTTTAAATTCAGAATACCATCTATTTGGGATCCAGGGCAACTCCCTCAGAGTAAGATTACTATGATTAAACATAAATACAGCAGTTAACAGTCTGGCAGCTAAATTTTACAATAATTGTAGATGATGTAACTGAGTAGCTGGGAGGCCATAATTGAGTTTACTGGGACTCCTCCTTATGTTTGAGAAGTCCATGTTTTGGGTTATAAGCAGTTTCTGGATTAGCGCTGCCTTAGCGGGTCTCCATTTATAGTAAGATATCTTGTTTTCACACAAAACTGTTTGCATTTTGTGCCCCAGCAGGCTTTTCCTTTATACTGTAGGATAAGTTATTATCAATATTGTTCTGATTCACATGCCTTTAGGATTGACATTTCCATATCTTCAATCTGATGGTATACATTCATTCAATGTGTAGTACATAGCATGGTGCTTGTGCATACTTCTGAACTTGATCTTTAGCCTTTCTCCTTTCCCACCCTTTGTAGGTAAGCCAGGTAGTGAATGGAGGGCTCAGCACCAAGGGTGAGCAGATTGCCAAAGGAAGAGGAGGTGGGGTGGATGGTGGGCATTTCGAAGTGTTAAGGTAGAGTTGCTTTTGAGAGGCTCTCCTTTATTTCAAATGTAGAAGGAGCTACTCCCCCCCACATTGAACCTCAGGCTTTAGCCCTCCCATTCAATGTGTAGTGCAAAGCATGGTGCTTGTGTATACTTATGAACTTGAACTTTAGCCTTTCTCAATTCCCACCCTTGATAGGTAAGCTGGGTACCGAATGGAGGGCCCCAAAAGAGTAATGCTTTAACAGTTTGGAAGATTACCTTCTCCAACTCATGGAAAGTGTGACCAGTAGCATGCAGGAGAGGAAAAATCCCTGGTGGAGAAACTTCTGAAGACCCATGGCTACTGACCTGCCTGTCCTCCGGGCAATCTAAGAGGAGATAATCAAAAGTACGAAGGATCTGGCTTTGGTTCAAGATGTAGAGATCATGACATGATGAAGTTTATCTTCCAAGTCTTGATGTTATGCCGTTGTTCAGTTTTCTTGAGGTCAAAGCAAATTTGGTTAGGATTTCTGAATCTTGATGTTTTGTACCAGAGTTCAGTTTTCTTGAGGTCAAAAGCAAATTTGATTCAGATGAATATCCATGTCATGTATATGGATCAAGAAGAGTGTAATCAGTCAAGTTCATGATGAAGGAGAAGGCAGCATAGAAGGATTGGTTCATGTAGATTGGTGTTTTTGTAGAAATCAGAACAGTTCTTAGGACTGCTTAAAGGAGATGAATGGTAGACCCTTAGGACATGGAAATCCATAGAAGGCAGGAAGGTTACTCAAATGAGTGAAATAGAGTTGGATGGTTTGAAAAACGGTAAACTATGTTTCACTATAGAAGTCTCCATGAAGAGACAGCAAAAGGTCCAGTCAAATAGCAGTTGGGATATCTAATTGAAGAATGAAACTGGAGGACAGGAGAAGTGATAACTGCATGATGACGTCTATCTTCTGGTCTGCTTATGATTTGCACAAGAAGATGAGATTCTTGATGCTGAAGAAGCAGATTCAATTCAGATGAATGTCCAGATGAGGAATATGAATTAAATAATTCTGCAAAGGTGATGATGGTATAAAAGGGCTGCAATTGGGTGTGGTGTAGCACATGAAGCAAGTTAGTCTTTGATAGTCTTTTAGTTGGCTGCACAAAAAAAAATGAGTACTTTAAAAAATAACTTAGTGATAATTTGGTTGACCCTAAATAATTCTGGGATTCTGTCAATTTTTTTAACTAACCCCAAGTACAAAATTAATGTTAGTAATATTAAGACTCCAGATGGCTTAGTTTCTGACCCAGAAGTAATAGGCGAATTGTTTAATGTTAAATTTTTAGATATCTCTAGTTATGAAAAGATCATGCCTTTGCCATGTACCAGCGCAATTGATATTGAAGGTGATCAGGATACTAGGCCACCTTTTTATTTCCGTAGGGTTGCAAAATTTGAAGTTCTTAAGTTATTACACATCCTCTCTAATAAATGCAGTGACTGTGGTTAGGGGCTTGATGGTCAATTTCTTAAGCTAATAGCCCTCCAAATTGCAGCTCCACATTGTTCTATTTTTAATTTATGTTTAATTTCTGGTCTTTTTTCTTCAACTTGGAAATTGGTGAAAGTAGTTCCTGTTCTAAAAAAATCACAAGCTGCCAGTCTTGATGATTTTAGGAAGATATTTATTCTTAACCCTTAAGTAAATTTCTTTAAAAGATCATCTCCACCCAAATATCTGATTATCTGGAATCATATGATGTGTTCAGCCCAGAACAACATGGATTTAGAAAAGGCCACAGCACAGAGACTGCCTTGGTCAGTTTCATGAATGCTGTCTTTCAGGTCCATGATAAGGGTCTTTTAACTGGGGCAGTGTTCTTGGACCTGACCTAGGCATTCGATCTTATAAATCACTCTTTTCTGTGCCTAAAACTTAAACATTTAGTTTTCTCAGACAAAGTTGTAGGCTGGTGTAGAGACTACCTTTCTGATAGATCTCAGGTCGTTACCTTGTGGTCTGTGGTGTCTTCTGTTAAATCTATCAATTTGGGGTTCCTCAGGGTTCAGTATTGGGACCATTATTATTTTCCTTGTTCATTAATGCACTTCACTTTATTTTTAAATCAAGTTAAGTGTTTATTAAAAGCTGATGATCTTGTTATTTTTTTACAAGCTAAAACTGCTTTCCAGATCAATTCCTTGCTTGAACCAAAATTTTAAAATGCATGTAGCTGGTTTTCTGCTAATCATTTGACACTCAATGGCAAGAAAACTAAATCCATGATTTTTGGGTCTTCACACTGTTTAAAAAATAATCCTATTCTTCTGGTTCATGATGATGGGGGTGTAGTAATTGAATGTGTCTGGAAATTTAAATATCTGGGTGTTGTATTGGATTCTAGCCTGAACTTTTCCCTTCAGATTAATGAAGTCTGTAAATAGGTTAATCAAAAGTTGGGATTGTTATATAAGTTTAAGAAATATTTCCCTGTTGACAGCCATAGAGCAACTGCAGTTGGGGCATTACCCACACACTAGGACTATGTTTCTAGCCTTTATTATAGGCTATTAGATAAAGAAATTAAAATATTTTCAGTCACTTATAATAACATTTGTCATTTTGTATTGGACTTTTCTTATCATCTTCATCAGTGTCGACTTTATGATAATTTGGGTTGGCTGTCTCCTTCTTCTAAAATTACACATTTCTTCAACTGTCAGGTGTTTAAAACTGTTTGTTTGAATATTAATTATCTGCAAAGGGACTTGGTTGATATTAGGGCTCCAATTTGCTCCTTATGTTCATCTATTGCTGTTCTTCTTCAAACTGTCCTACATCATTCCAAGTTTGGTTCCTGGTCATTTTCGGTTGCTGCCTCCATGTTTCGGAATTCATTGCCTGTAAATCTTCTCTCTTCTAGTTCAATGTTGCAATTCAAACTAAAGTTCAAGTTGTACTTCCTATCTTTAGATGTTTGTACTTGTATTGTTTAACTGTTTCGCATAATATTTTTATGTGTTATTTTAATTGTATTGTCATTGATTTGTCTTTATGTCAGGTTAAACCTGAAAATGGACTGGTTCCAGTGTTCTTACCCAGTTAACAAAAAATTTAAATAAATAAAAAAATAAAAAATTGATGAGAAAAGGTTACATTGCAGAATAGAGATAAAGATGAACCAGACTGCTGCATAAGATGGCATACTATGATGAAGCAAGGACTACTCTCAGTGAAATGGTCACAAGAATGAAAGGTAGCAATGATCAATTTTGTCTAATTGGAAAAGAAGAAGCTAGGAAGGTGGCTGATTTGATTGGTTAATCCTGGAGAGGAAATGGTAAGTACATGGTGAAACATTATGCTGTTCTGCGGCTGAGAAACAGGTTTTGGGTTGAGCAAAGTAGTGCGGTAGCTATGCGGTGGAGATATGATGATGCATATATTAAGATGATTAGGAGGAAAATTCTGTAAGAGCATTGGAGGCTATAAGAGGATAATATGATTAGAATGACATGATAGAGTCCGAGTAACTATTGCCAATAGTTGGAAATGATGATGTACTTTGAGGAACTGCTGGTGCCAGCATCTATAGGTAAGGAATAGAGAGCTCATTTAGGACCAGATGAAATATCCTGATAGAGATGTAGAATCATATGTCCATTGAAGAAGGACTGGTTTGAAAAGCTCCATTATGAAAGGGTCTGCAAAGTAAAATGGAATGGTAATGACTTTGATAAGATTTGAATGTAATGCTGTCTGGGGAGTACTCCTGTGAAGGTAAGCAAGAGGTAATAATCTGCATGCTTTTTGATCCAGTGGAAGGCCTAGGAATCAATCAATCAATCAAAATCTTTATTTATCCAGGCGAACATCATTGAGCAGAGCTCTTTTACAAGATGGACCTGGTTAGAACAGGGTCAGGTAACAGTCATCATAAAAACATATAAATATATGTAAATAAGTATATAAACACAAACACAATGGTGCAGTAATAAGGGCGTCCAATGATAAAAGGAAGACAAGGCAAGCCATAACAGAGGAGGATTCAAATACAAGGGGGCAGGTCCACCACTGAACCATGCAACTGTATATAAACCATGTTCTCTGTATAGAAGTACAAGTTAGTTCATTTACCAGGGGCAATCACTAGTGCTAGCCATGAAAATGGCTTGGAGAATCAACAACTAATGACAGATGGGGTACCAGGAGGGGTATGTAATATTTAATCGAAGGATAAACATTGTAAGAAGTGAAGTTCCAAGGATAGGTCGGTAGAACTGACGTGGCAGTGGGGGCCTACGGGGAGAGGGGAAGGGGAGTTAGGACTTTTATAGTATTATTGCATGTAGATTGTGAATGAGTGCAGTATAGAGTTGTGAAAAGAAGGCTGGAGAAAGTGGGAAGATAGACCAGTATCAAAGGGAGGACAGAGGCATCAAGGTGTTATATGAAAGCATGATGACAGACCTGGGCCAAGGAGGAGACAAGCACTACAAGTAATTCATTCATGGTTAAATGGTGCAGGTTAGCATGATGACAATTCATGGTCATGGGAAACAATTGCACTGATAATTTCTGAGATGTAAATATAAGAGCTTGAAAGATGAGATGCCGATGGGTGACCTCAGTTTCAGTTTTTTTTTGCAATTTATTCCACAAGGAGGACAGTGTAAAGCTTACAGCAGCTTATAGCAGCCCTGCCAAAGTGAGAGTTAACTTTGGGAACCATCAGTAGGAGAGATTTGCAACTTCTCAGGGCGTAATTACCTATTGGTTTTATAAGAAGACATTCTGTAATGTATTGGAGCAGTTTTTTGGAGATGGCTCTCAGGGTCCATAAGGCTGCATTTTTATCATGCCTGAACTGAAGAGAACTCCACCCCACTGACTGATATAGGGAGCAGTGGTGAGTGGAATAAGGCAGGCCTGTGATGAACCTCAAAGCTCTATGATATAATGTGTCAAGTTTGGCGAGGTAGGAAATGGGACAGTGACTGTAGAGGATGTCAGCATAATCTATCAAGGATAGAAAGGTTGATTGTACCAGCTATAGATTGGCATCTCTAGTTAAGAAGCAGGCTATCCTAAAGAACAGACCAAGTCTTTGTTGTAATTTTTTGACTAATTCTTCAACGTGCTCTACGCCTGCCTTCGCTCAGTTCCCCTTTAGGTAGAGCTAGGGATGGAGACAATGAAATGATGGCATGGAAGTCAGGCAAAGCCAATGGCCCTTGGTTAGGTAATGGTATGTTGGATGATATGAATGGCTGAGATGAGTGACAGAGAAAGGATCCAGCATGAATAGGGAAGGATACGACTGACCTGACTGCCTTAAATGACATTAAGGCAGACTGGTAGGGTATTGGAAGGCAGAAAGATATCACAACACAGTAATGAAATGCAGACAGTCCTGAATAGCTACGTAGGCAGCGAAAGAAATAAAATGTTTGTCATGGATAGGTAAAACATCATGAGGCAAGGAGCAGCAAAGGAGCAGGGTGAGTCATATAACAGACAGAAACATGCTCACACTATCTGAAGTAATGATGCACTGCCAAGACACCATAGTCCTCCGCCATAGGAAAACAGGGAGCCAAAAGCAGGGCCCCTTAAAATCAGGCAGTCAGTGTAATAGCTGATTGGTTCAATATGCTGTAGCAATACTTTCAGATTGAGGAACTGTAAAAGAATCAGTCTGATTGTAATGTAGAATCCACTGGAGATGCTGAGCAGGAGGCTCTGAGGCAGCCCCAAAAAAGTCTTGCGATGCAAGCCCAAATCCTCCTGGTGGCAAGCTGCAGCAGAATATTTGGACAGTGGGGTGGGTAGTCATTCATGGTCAGTGCACCTTGCCACCAGCTAAGACTAGTGTGCATCAAAATGCAGTTTCCAGAAATGTACTCAGATTTTGGAGAAACTAAGTGCCCAAGGAGAGCCAGCGGTACCACCTTGGCAATGTGGTATGTAATCATTACAGAAAACATTGACAGTGCGTATTACCTTGCTGAACTGTGTTTTTCAGCAAGTTAATTTACTTCTGAACTGAACTCCACAACAAGCCCTATACATCACTAATGCAGACTCTTTTCTGTTCATCATGGGCTTAGGTGGCAGTTTACTCAATAGCATTTAAACTGAAGGTCAGAATGCCCCAATACTTTGAAGACAAATATTGCATTAGAAACAATATGATTGAATTGGGACTGGTTCTGCATCCTGGGCAAAGAACAAAACCATAAGTGTGGCCGAACAAACAACCGGGGCAGTCGTCCACTGTATCTGATAGTCAGCAGTAGAGAAATCCCTTGGAGGTGCAAAAAAAGTTGGAAATCCTCAGGAACCAGCTTGAGAGCATCACAGGCTTCAGAGAGTCCACAGAATAATGGACAAGGATTCCTGGAAACAGAAGTTTCTCGAGTGTATAGTAGCAAAGCAGAGCCTTTAGCAAATAACTTAGGCAAACCTCAAAATGTGGCAGAAAAAAGGATACCAAACAGCCAATGCTTTTCAACCGGAACAGCTGTGCAGAATACACCATGATGGCCAGGCACGGAGTTGCAGCATACACCTTGAAAAGTCCCAGCAAATACCTCCGTTCCCAGAGTCACAGCAGCTGGATGGAAGCTAGTGGCAGAAAGAATGCAAAATAAAATGGAGGTGCACCCCAACATCAGGCGGCCTGATTTGAGAGATGGGGTAATAGGTCAATGCCGGGCACAGCAAATAGTGAACTGCAAACTGCACTCATTTTGAAGTGCTAAAGGAGAGCTGCTTGTGCAAGGCTCTCCTTTATTTGCAATGTGGGAGGAGCTATTTCCCCCACACTGAACCTCAGGCTTTAGCCCTCCAAATATGCTTACATACTAATTTTTGGTTAACACAAATAGTTTCTGATGTTTTGCCTATTTAGCTGTCTTATTATAGTGATGCCATGAACTTTGTGAATATGCTATATTTTATGCCTATATGTTATGAAATGTTATACCTATTGGTATTTTTGTATTACTATGTCTAATTTTAAAGATGTAGTGGCATACTGTTGTATAATAAAGGCTTTCGACTGACTAACTGACTTATAATAGGATGCATTGCAGTAGTCCATTCATGAGGTAACAAAAGCTTGTACTTTTGTGCACAGATCACAATGGTCAAGGAAAGGATGCAGTGTGCTTACATTTTTCAAGAGATGAAAACCACTTAAGATGACAGTAGTAATTTGAGATGTAAAATCCAATTGAATGTTAAATATTACTCCCAGATTGTGAAACCTTCTACCTAATCTGCAGTAATTCTCCATCACAAGTAGGGAGAACAAGATTTTCCTTTATTATAGATACCAGTCTGACTGAGCCTGCCAGAAGCAACTCAGTTTTGCTGGAATTGAGTCTCAATTTGCTTGCACTCATCCAATATTTGATCTCTGTGATGGCCTTTTCAACAACAACAACAAGCACTGGATTCCCCTGAGTGGGTCTAAATGAAAAGTATAGCTGAGTGTCATCTGCATAGCAGTGAAAGTGCAAGACATATCTTTGGATCACTTCTCCCAGTGGAAGCATATATACAAATAACAATGGGGAGATTATAGAGCCCTGTGGGACACCACATATGACCAAAGAGGGGCAGATCAGCAGTTATCCAATACCGCAGCCTAGAGATGATTTTCCAGGAAAGATTTGAACTAGTGTAACTTCCAGAAAATCCACAGAAACACCTCAGGCACTCAACTAACTCTACATGATCCACAGTGTCAAATGCTGATGACAGGTCAAGGAGAACCAAAACAGATAGTTCTCCTCCATTTTTTAACCAGGAGCAGATCATTCATGACTCAGGCCAAGGCAGTGGCAAGAGCAGAAACCAGATTGGAGAAGCTCATATAGTTCATATTTCTTCAAGTGTTCTGTCAGGTGATTTGCCAGTACTTTCTCAAAAATTTTCCCTAAGGAAGATTAGAGATAGGCCTGTAATTTGTGAAACTGTCCAGATCGAAATTTGACTTCTTGAGGAGGGGCTTCACGATGGCCCTTTAAGGGATTCAGGGAAAACTTCCTATCTCAAAGAAGAATTAACAGTCTCTATGAGAGCACTAGCATCTGCCAGCCTGCCCTAATGAAATAGAAGGGGGCATGGTCTAAGGTACAAGTTAAATGGCGCATTATCAACAGCACCTGGCAAATTTGTACATAATCAGCTAGCTGAAAATCTATCTACAGAACCTGAGATTCAATGACCTCGGTTCCTTGAGTACTACCTTGTTGACCTGCATTAGTAGAAGAGATATTTTGCCTCATGTCTGCAATCCTGGCTGTTAAAATCAGAGAACCACACGCATCTCTCCACTGAACTTGGTTCAGGGCGAGAGCAAAGGCAGTCTGGATTGAGAATCTTATCCACCAGCCTGAGAGCCATGACTTCTGGAATATGGGCAGGGAAGTACTGGTACCAGGGAATTAGCTGCAGCAAGTATGGCTGAATTATAGACCTCAACCACTGCACTGAACCCCTTGGAGAAGGTGGTTAAAATCCCTGAAATGTCCACATGAGCCCAAAAAGCTACAGGCTCAGTAATCCTCCAGCTACAATAGCGGATCTTCTTAGCAGAGAAGGATTATTAATTATCTCAGTCCACCCCTGCTCCTGCAAGGGGGCACAATTTGAAGATAGAAGGGGGGCGGCTCAGAGGTAATTTAAGGAAGCATTTTTTCACAGAGAGGGTTGTGGATGTATGGAACGGCCTTCCAGAGGAGGTTGTGGAGTCAAAAACAGTGGTGGAATTCAAGCATGCATGGGACAGTCATAAGGCAATTCTAGGGAGTGGGGGTAGGAAGAAGTAGGCTGCTGGTTAACTAGGATCTGCAGCTTATCCATTAGGTAGGGAAATGGGCAGACTGGGTGGGCCAAGCGGTCCTTATCTGCCGTCAAAATCTATGTTTCTATGTTTCTATGCTCCTGAATCCCTCCTCATGCTTCTTGCCACCCTCCACACCTCCCCCTCTTCCCCTTTGATTTCTTACCCCTCTCTTTAACTCTCTAGATACTCATTTGTGGCTCCTGCACTTCGCTCCTTATACTATTGCCTGATCATAAAACATTGTGAATTCTCATTTGTATTTATTGTACATATGGTATACATTTGCAATATTCTTATACTTTATTGTATACATGCAGCCCAGGCACCAAAAGCCAATGGGTTTCTAACACTGTCTCTTGATCTGCTCACAGGTGAAGGGTACTGGGTCCTGCTGTGGTGGTACTTGGGGGTTCTGTCTCAGAAAACGAATAAAAATAGCATGGTGCTTCTACCCAGAGTAGATTGCAGTGGGCCAGGTGTGTGACTGGTACAACCCCCTGGGATGCTGTACCTACCCACCTCCCCTTCCAACTGCCCAGCACACTGATGGTCAAACAGTTTCCCAGCACCATATACCACATACACTTTATGGTTGCTTCCCACAAAATACCCTTCACACAGCAGTTCCAAACAACAAAACACAGCTTTATTGGGGGGAAGGGCTAGGATAAGGGTACCTGGAACTGGGATAGCTACAGTGGCACCATTTCAGATTTCAATGGGGGGGGGGCAACAACCACCGATCAAAGGGGCTGTGGGGGCAGGGCAAAGGGCTGAATGGGAGTGGGGCCTGCAGTGGAGTGGACAGTGCGTGCCTTGCTTATCTTCACCTATCAATATTGTTATGACATCTTTTACATATAGGCATAGCTCACTAAAAGTCCAAACCACAAAAATGCAGTACAAGCACTATCTTCCTTTTGGGGTGCCAAACCTCTTAAGGTAAAGACAAGGTCACCTTAGGGCAAACAAATGACATGTTTTAGGCAATAGGCAATGCTATTCGGGCCAAGATCCCTGGGATTTGACAGCTCCTCATCCCTCTCCTTAACCTCACTCCCTGGAAAAGCCATTAACGTAGTCCCCTCCCTTAAATACTTAAGCCTCACATTGGATCAGAATATCACATACAAGGAACACGTGGACCAGGTCACCAGGACCCTACATCGGAAACTTGGCACCCTGTACCAACTCAGGGACCAACTCATCCCTGAAGCCAGGCTCTCCATAGCTACCAGCGTCCTTCTACCCAACCTGACCTTTGCGGCCCCTATTATACAGGGCATGGCTAAACAAGAGATTACCAGGATGCAAACCCTATATAATAAAATAGCTCATTTCACAACCTTAGACCACCCGAGACGTCACCACTGTGACACTTTGGCCAATCTTCGTTGGCCCACATTGGTCGCCCACCTCCAACACCCCTTGCTTGTCCAGGCCTACAAGCTTCTCAAACCCCACGCTCCGCCAAGCATTGCTGGGACCATAACCCTCAAACACAACCCAAGGAACCTAAGGACCTCAGATAGAACGCTATTAGAAGTCCCTAGGGTAAGGACAAATGCTGGAGGAAGATCCTTTTCCTCCCAAGCAGCCTGCCAATAGAACAAGCTCCCTCCCCAGGTCCAGGCCTCTTCCTCGCTCATGAACTTCCGCACCAGGCTTAAGTCCCATCTGCTGACCTCAAGCACATGCCACTGTCACGGCACTTAAAGCTCCTAAGGTACTGCCCTCCTCTCCAACTCCCATCTCCTAGCTTAACCTTCCTACTACCTGCCTTATACAGACTTCTCGCCAGAGACCACGTGTGTAACCCCTGAATAAACTATATGCAAAGTACTACTAATTGCTTATATGTCATGATGATAACCGTGCCTGTACCCATGCCTGCATCCACTGCTTTTCTTTTACCATGCCTGTAAGCCATGCCTGTAACCATGCTTGTATCCACTATTTTTCTTTACTGTAACCACCTCATGATGTAACTCACAATGCCTAAAATGTTCCTTATGTCCTTGTTCATTCTTACAACTTGTATTGTTATCCCGGGTCGCTCCTGAAAAAGGGACCTCCAGGGCTCAGTGGGCCTACCCGGTCACCAAAATTTAATAAATAAATACATAAATATATAAATAAATGTGTTTTAGTGAAGAAGGCCCTAAAGACCAAAGAATGAGACTTAGCACTCACGTCGCCAACAAGAAAAGACACAAAGCCTGAACAAGGGGATGCCAGAAAAGTTAGAAACACAATTCAGCACAGCACCAACTCAATAGGTTATAGAAATCAGTATTTATTATTAGGACCATCATTACAGAGGTGGGGGTCCAGGCAGAGAGGGGAAAAAAAACAGTGGAGGCTTAAGTCATCATTCTTGATCCTGGGCTACTTTATGATGGATGGCTCCCTCCTCATGATCTAAGTTCATAAAAGCCTCCCCCAATTCATAGTCCCATGAGTTTCCCAAACAGTCACTACTAATGCTGGCTGCCTGACCATGCCCCCTCACACCCCACCATTTTACTCTAGCATGTTGTCTCAGCTCAGCCTCCCCTCAACCCACCATTTCTCCCTAAACCTTCTCATCCCTCTTCCCCCACCCTCTCACCTCCACCATAGTACTTACCTCTCTCTCTCTCGTACCTCCCTTCTTCACCCTTCTGCCAGCTATCCCTGTCCCTCTGAACTACTGACAAGGCACTTTGTGGCTGCTTATCCCCCTCCCCCACACCCTCATAAAGTGTTTTTTCTTGTTATTTAACTTGTGCCTATGTTTTTGAGTTATTCTGTAAGTTCTGAATCCAAGCTGTATCGTTCATTGTAATGTACCATTGCTTTCTCCTACTGTACTTTGTTTTGCAATCTACTGTATGATGTGGAACCTTAGTAAAAGAGCTTGTGCTCAAAGATTTTTTCAGAATAAATAAATAAATCTTTTGGGATGTGAACCAAACAGGATAATTTTGCCACTGTCCCTCAGCCTTGTGTTTTGCATCTTACTGTATTTCTCTGCTTGACATGATATCTCCTGCCTAATCTTATCTTAAGCACCTCTCATATTGCCCCATAGATATAAAGCTTGTTAAGGAAAAGTGGTGTTATTTGCTCTGTCCATGAACTTTGAAGACTCAGACAAACTAAGTTAATAAAAAAACTGAATTATATTTAAAAAGTGCAATGTGCTTTGCAACCCCTCCATACAACAATCTGGAATTCAGTGTGGGGTGGGGCATTTGAATGTGAAGAGGATGTACTGACTGTAGTGTCCTCCAGCTGCTGCTGCTATAGTCAGTGTCTGATCGATTTGCTGGATAATCCTACTCTCCGATCTTCTTCTGCTGCCTGCAACTGCTGTAAATATTGCCAGGGCCCAACTGTCCATGACCATCATGGTCTGACCGACCAGACTGACCACCGACTGACCGACTTGGTGGACTGCTGCTGCAACACTCCACTGTGTTCTACTGTCTAACCATCTGCCACATGAGTTCATTCCAGACAGTGAAAGAGCTCTGAGCTTGAGCTGATGAGCTCACAGACATAAAATTAAATGTAATTTCTCCTTCTGTGCACTGATGATCTCCCTCTGTCCTCGTCGATGACTAGACTGTGACACTATAAGACCAAAACAAAAAACACAGGCCTGCTCACTTACAATCACCATGCCACATCTCCCACTCTAGAGATTCGAGAGCAGGCTTCTCCCACTTAGATGAGATGCTGGTTACGTTAGCTGTTTCCCCTCACTGTGGTGCAGCTAGTGCTTAAGTGTTATGGACACTGGGACTTTGAGTTCAGCACTCAGCAGGAACCAGAAGACTCAGGAGAATGGATGGTCTGCACTGCTAAGGTATGGTTGCCACGGGGGGCACTGCACTGGGAGAAAAAAAACAGACTGGCTGGCTCTGGCTGCAGTGGTGAGCAGGTGCTAGGTGCATTTTTTTCAATTAAGCAAAAAAACAACAACACCCTGACTGCAATATGGGGGGGGGGCAACTGCCACCTCTGCCCCCCCAAATGGTGCCCATGGATAGCTGTGAAGAGAAGGATGATTAGAGAATTTTCTCAGAACAATTAATAACATGTGGGCCAGTAGGCCAGACCACCCCAGATACCCACCCCCACTGGTACCAGTGTCGCCCTCTGTCCTTTCTGGGTTTCCAGGAGTTGCAGGCCTGTTCGGTGCTGCGGGTTGGCTGGCATTGGGGCCCTAAAGACAAATAAGCTGGCTGTAAATAATTGAACAAACACTCCCCCTGATTGCCATGGCAGGTCCTGAGAACTCACGGTCCTGGAGATTTGATGAGATCCTGGTGCAGAGGGCTTCCATCAGTCCAAATTCAGGGGTCACTGTTTGAAGGACAGCAGAACAAAAGGGCAGGAGAGGGTATCCTGGAGACTTGATTGAAGATCTGGCTGCTTGTCACCTTCAGCCTATCCAGGCTTATTGCAGAGCTACTGTTCAAGTCCCACCAAGCCACAGACGACTCAGACCTAAGAGTGGCTACACAGCCCGGCTCCTTCACAGGTCAGATTGCCCTAACACTTGAGAGTAAACCCGTGATCTCCAGTGGCCAGCAGACCCCGCTTGGAGGGGTTAACAGATTCTCCACCTGGCTCTGGGTTAGCTGAAAATCGTCTGGTTTCTCCTTCTTTCCAGCAGACAACACCTCCAGTGTGCAGCCCACACAATCTTTCCACACTTTCTGCTCGACCAGCCTCTTAACAGCAGGCTCAATTCCACTTTAAAGCAGCAGTTTCAGGCCCCATCGAGATCTTACCAACAGTAGCAGGTCCCTGAAGTCTAGGAAACCTGTTCACTTTCTCTATCTCTCAAATTCAGTTTCTCTTTCTGCTTTAAATCAGATCCCAGCTTTTCCCTGGCTTACTCACAGTTCCTGAGAAGTTCTCTTACCCAGCTTAAATTGCTTTTTCAGTCCCAAACTTTTGCAGGGTGGCTGTAGCAAAAGTCTCCAATTAACTCAGCAGACTCCAAAGAATGCCTGGAATAGTAGCTCAGAATCTGCAGCTTCTCCAAATCAGCAAGAACACTTCTCCACTATTTCTCTGACAAACTCAGCTTTCTCCAAATCAAGCCCTGTAAAAGGCCTTGGATAATTTCTCCTGTAGCACAGAGTCCTACTGACTTGATCAGAACCCAGCCACAGACTGACTTAAACTGCTGAAAGTCTCTGGGATTTCTCCAGGGAATTCTGCCCTCTGATTAGCTGCCCTCTGCCATCAAGCACAGTATTAAGCCTTTTTGATTATTAATTGGTTATGTCTCTTAGCACCTGAAAATAGTCAACACACCTTCCCATGAGTCTTCTGTTAGAGTTTTTAGGCACCCAGTTCTCAGATTGGCTGTCTTTGGGGGGTCAAAGTATCACAAATATGGCTGCTCTCATTGAGTCCCATGGCAGTTCATATAGTGTCCCCACTTGCTAGTTGTCCAGCAGCCAGGATAGTAATGCTTCATTTACAAATGCCCTCTTGTTCAGTGGCCCTTTTGGTGCTCTATTCAATACTGGCACTATTTAACATTGTAGTAGTGCTTTCCCTGTTGCTGCCACCAAAACACAGGGCCACCTTAGCCCCTTGGCTGACATACATTATGGAGAATACCTGGGAACCATTTGTTGAGGGTGCTGGTTAAATACATTACAAACTCCGACAACCCCACCCCCCACCCTCATCATCCATTCCCCTATGCCTGTACAGCCAGTGGATGGTCATTCATGACTATACAATACATACGCTGCAGTACAACTAAGTCCTTGCCTGTATTTGCTTGAAACTAGCTACCAGTAGTCGGTGACGCCGAGCAGGGCTAGTGCCCTTCGTTTTCATGAGTATCTATTGTCACATAAATATCTAATATAGAAACCTTATACCTAACATTACACATGGACACTATCAAACCTGATGGAATTGTTACCTAATAGTGAAGTACACGTTATAAGAACTGACAGGTGTGGAATGGTGAGGCTGCTTATTGATACCTCCAAGCAATCTAGTGTGTAACTGAATTGTAAGGCCAATGTGTACATGTTAGGAATGGAGATACCATATTGAAAACATTAACACTACTGGACACCAAGCAGCCACTTACATATATGTGGCATCAGTAACTATACATATAAATTGCACTTGGCAATTAAAACTAAATATGTAGTAACACAACTTAGGGATATCTTGATCCATTGGAAACATCATAAACTTAAAAGAAAAATAAATACTGGAACAAAAAACAACAACATTGTACTTGCAGTCAGCCACACTTACGTGGAACCTACACACTCCACACCTGTTTCAAATACAACTGTGTGGACTTTAGGGGTGGAAAGCACATATCTTGACATGCTCCTGTGGTTGCTTAGCAACCATCCAGCATGCAATGCTCTTAGAATCACTTCCTTGATCCTGGAACTGTTTGCTGGCCACTGCTCCTTAGCCCACAAACACATAAATATCAATCAGTTTTTATCTCTGTGCAGACCAGAGGGTAGCTGACAGATGCACACACCTTGAGGTAAGCCTGCACTACAGTGCAACAGTACTGAACACATTATTTGAGCTGTATCATGACGTTGTAACTAAATGGCATATTGCTTCTTCCATCAGATAGAAAGTGTTCTGCTAAAACTTTGTAAGTGCATTGTGATGCAGCAACAAAAATTAAAGCACTAATCTCATAGTAAGTATATAGCCATACACATTTCAAATGAAAATATGGTTTGAAAATGTGATGGTGCAAGACTTATAATAACAGACAAAAAACAGAAACTAATGTGCTATTTACATGTTGTTACAGAGCTTGGTAAGCTTGTGTAATGAAAAGGCCCCAGAAAAATGGAAACACTTACTAAACAAGGTTAGTTTTGTGAAAGAAATGGCAAGAAAGTAAATGCGTTTGCATAACTTATAACATGTTGTAACTTCATTATTTAAAATTAATTTAGGGGACACACAAGCTTTGAAATAGCAATCATGAACTTGCCTCCAGTGTTTCTAACTGAACAACGTTAAGATTAGTGTTCTTATTAACAGTACAATACATGTTATAAATGGGATTATACAAAGGCTTAAAAAACCCTGCGTTCTCATTGGCTGGCTGGCAACATTTCCCCACTGTAAAATCTAGCATTACCCCACGGGAAAAGGTGCCAGTTGCCAGTCAGCCACATCAAGAACTCCACCTAAAATCACTCTGATGTCACCAACCTAAGACTAACAAAGTCGGTAATCCTCTCTCAATGGCCCTGTCACAGAACTACTGCTCCCAGTGTACTCTCGCACAGCCGTATCTGCTAAAACAGCAATCCGACCCAGAAAATCAAAACTTAAGTAAAAAACAATGTTTAGCTCCTCATCCTCTGTATTGGCATCTCTTCATTCTCCAGTCTGATGAGAGCCAAAGATCGTTTTTCCCCAGTAAACCCAAGCAACTGAAGTACAGGCACCAGTCACGTGCTCTCGCCCAGTCATCCCACCACTGTCGCAACTAGCCACCAATGCAAAAACAGTTTCAATTGTAGCTGGTACAACACTTTCATTTTGTGGGATTGGGTTCTGAAAAATTCAATGTATGCTTGCCAGTACGTGTGTGCATGTGTGCATGCGTGGGTGTGTGGGGGGAAGGGTATACACATTTCATTACACAGAAAATAGAGCCAGTGATTACAGAGCAGTGGAGACAGTGCTCCGTAGTACAAATCCCAACCAGAAAAAAAATGGGAGCAAGAACACAGTAGAGGATGACATCAGGCACACTTTTGAAAGTTTCTGAGCCCCATGAAAAGAACTGGGGTTAGGAATCATAAAGTAGTACTAAGCATGTGAAGCAACATTGGAGCCCTAGCAACCCTGTACTATTTTTTTCTGTTGCAGCAAGAAACAACATAAAAATAAAATAAAAATAAAAAACTATTTTTCTTTATTATTTTTTTATGTCAAAAAGTAGATAGACATTGTATAACTGCAATATGCTACTCCAGGATGTGGGGCAATGCAAGATTTACCCACTTCTGGTGTGGTTTACTCACTCGGCCTGTGGCCTGATGACCAAATCACAACAGGCATGGGTAAATCCAGTATTACCTCACACCCTGTCATGGTATATTGCTTAAATATTCCTCACCTATAAAGTAACCTATAACCTTTTTCTATGAAACTGTTAGAAAGACACATGGATCCTGCAGTATGAACAAGTTACGAACTCCAAAAGGAATACTTACTAGATAAAAGCAAGGTACGAGAATTATGCACTGAAACAGGATGATATATGAGAGAATATAACTATGTTAAGAATAAAGTAACTAGAGAATATCTAGTTTAACACTGTGAATGAAAAATTTTTTAAGTATTTGATGTATGCACTTAGTGCAACTGACTGAATATCTGTGGTGTATCTAGTTCTAGTGGGAACCTCCTACAGTACACCCCTTTCTGGCAATGTTTAGAACTGTTAAATATATTGAACTTCTATAAGAAAACAGTACACAACAACTGATTGCCTGTATCGTAGGAAAGTACTTAGAAAATATGTTAGCGAGATGCTAAATGTATCATAAAGCCCAGCAACATAAAATGCATTATGTGTAATTATATTTATAAGAATAAAAGTATTATATTCTGTTTAAAAAATATATGTATTAAAAAACCTTTTTTGACTGTTTATAATTTAGATCCTCCTCTGAAGAAGCCTGATGTACAGGTGAAATGTTGGGAATGAGGATCTTATGCCTATTTGAAAAAATATATGAAAATAAAAAGAAATACTTTTTGAAAAACTACTTGAATGGCTGGAACTTTGATATTTTTGAATTTACATTTTCACCCTCCCGGACCACAGATTACAACACTACTTATATTGGAACGGAACCCACTTGTCCAGCATACTGACATTGTGCTCCCATTGAGTCCAATAGCAGTTAATTTAGTGTCCCCACTTGTTAGTTCTCCAGCAGCCAGCATATTAACTTTTCATTTACAAATGCCCTGTTGTTCAGTAGCCCTTTTCATACTCTATTCAATACTGATGCTATTTAACATTATAATACAGTGCTTTCCCTGTCACTGCCACCAAATTACAGGGCCCTTAGGTGGCAGCTGACCCCCTCGTTAATATTCATGAAGGCTCATTAATAGGCAGAAGCGCTGAGCATAGCCCCATTCTAGTGCTTCTTGGTGCACCTTATTTGTTTCATAAAAGGCCTCTCAGAAGCCTTGCTCTGGTCACCGGTCCCCAACCAGATAAATGGGGCACTGGGACCACCAAATGAGCTCTTGTTTGACCACAACAGCAGTCAGAAACCAGAATGCATCTCTGCACATGCACGAGTGCTGGTCAGCTCAGAGGAGTGAAACAAGATGGGACAGTTCGCAATTCCAGCCTCCAAGCCCAGAATGGGCCAAAACAACCACAGAAGTCCTCAGAGGATCAGGGGCACACACAAGAACTCGGAGAAAACAAATGGTGGACACCAGAGGAGGAATGGGCAGACAGGAGAAATGGGGGCAATTTAAGGTAAGCCCCCATAGGGGGTTACATACTATATATTTTGAAAAACATCCTGGTCTGGATATTCAAACTGCACTATTTTGTGGTGCAAGCCCTTGCGCTGCACAAAATAGTTGCGCAGGGGTGTGGCCGGGGCGATATTCAAAGGAGTTGCGCTATTGAGCAACTCCTTTGAATATCACCCCCAACCCGCCACTCTGTGCATGGCGAGTGAACTTGCAGCCACCACAAGTGGTCAGAGGGAGCATTCATGTGTGTGGCGCAAGTACCATTACGAGTGTGCAAATTCCCATATTCAAAAGGCGACATGCAAATGGGGCCATAATTCATGCAAGGCACGGGGGGGCCATTTGCATCTATTTATGGCCCCATTTGCATGCCATTAGCATGCAGGTGCGCCGATCCCCGAGGACTTGCGCCTGGTGCCCTGCCAGGCAGCAGCCGTCGGGGACCGACGCCCCCTGAAGCCTGATCACCGGCAATAGTGTAAAAATTCCCCCCTCCCCCCGACTGGCCCGATCACGGGCATAAGGCTAAATAACCCCCACCAGCCCGATCCACGGGCATAAGCTTAACAACCCCCACCAGCCCGATCGCTGGCATAAGCTTTAATAACCCCCACTAGCCGATCGCGGGCAGCACAAGTCCAACCCCCAAGAACAGATCCCTGGTGGTCCAGTGGACGCTAAGCCTGATCATGGGCTGCATAATGTGGCAAACCTACCCCAAGACCAGATCCCTGGTGATCTAGTGTCCCTCAGCCCCACCCACCCATGAAGCCCCACCATCCCGCTCCCCCAGCAGCCAGGCGGCGCAGCATCCCACCCGCCTGCCGCCCGCTGACTGACTGCCTGAATTCATTCACATATCTGGACTGCCTTATGCGGTATGGGCTGCATGCCCATTGGCTCATGCTCTGCACCAATGGGAGTGCAGCCCACCAGTGAATCAGTCGGCAGGCGGTGGGGTGGCAGGCGGGTGGATGCTGCGCCCGCGCCGCCGGGGGAGCGGGATGGTGGGGCTTCGTGGGTGGGTGGGATGGGGACACTAGATCACCAGGGATCTGGTCATGGGGGTTTGCCACATTATGCAGCCCGTGATCGGGTTTAGCAGTCCACTGGACCACCAGGGATCTGTTCTTGGGGTGGGGTTTGCTACATCTTGCAGCCGCGATCGGGTTTAGTGATCCACTGGACCACCGGGATATGTCCTTGGGGGTGGGACTCTGTGCTGCCCACGATCGGGCTAGTGGGGGGTATTTTACAATTATGCCCTTGATCGGGCTAGTGGGAGGTTATTAAAGCTTATGTCTGCGATCGGGCTGGTGGGGGGTTATTAAAGCTTATGCCGCGATTGGGCTAGTGGGGTGGTTATTAAAGCTTATGCCCACGATCGGGCTGTTGGGGGGTTATTTAACCTTATGCCCGCGATTCGCCAGTCGGGGAGGGGAATTTTACGCTTTGCCCGCGATCGGGCCAGTCAGGAGGAGGGGGGATTTTTACACTTTTGCCCACGATCGGGCTGCAGGGGGTCACAGGGAGTAGGTTGAGGGCCAGCCACAGGTGGCAGCTGCTGTGTTGTGCCCTGCAATGTGGCAGCTCACCTGTGGGTGGCCCTCGACTTACTCCTTTTTTTTTGGCTCAAAGTTGTGCAGGCGCAGGTTGGGGGTTGTGCCTGCACAACTCTGCACAGCCCACTGAATATCGGGCTGTGCAGTTTATGCATGGTTCCTCCTCCTCCAATTCAGCATGCATTCATTTGCATTGCGCTGTTGCGCAGCTTGACTTGAAGGCACAACTGCCTCCTGCTAAATATGGCAGAATGGCACAATTTTGGACTTGTGCAGGCCCAACCCTGTTGCGCATGGTGCAACCCTTTTGAATATCCAGCCCCCTGTATTTTATTTTACCTATTGCTATGCAGTCACCTCTGTATTCTTGTTGCATTTGCTCCACTTCCCCCTCCCCGGGTCGCACCTGGAAATGAGTTCCAGCTCAGTGTGCCATTCCCAGTTGCCAAATTTTAAATAAATAAATAAATTATCTTGAACCACAGAACAGAATAATGAGACCAGACAACTGGTTCAGCAGATATTATAGATATTCCCAAGCCAGTAGCAAAAATCAAATCAAGAGTGTGGCCTGCCACATCTGTGCAGACCCTTACCCTTTAATGAAAGTCCAGATTCCGTTAAATTGAGATCTCCTGCAAATATGGATGAGGAGGAGTCTAGTCATGTATTGAAGTCCCCCATAAGTCTCAAAGACTCCAAGATGAGGGATGACACCAACTCAGTTAAGTCTCCAAGAAAATCACCCTTCACAGCTGATAGGTGATAAACCAACATAAATCTACAATCCATGATCCCTAAGCAGTTAAAAGCCACCCCTTTCAAATGAGTCATACAACTGCAAGTGAAACCTGTCACACTGCTTTTTTTTAACAATATTTTGTTGAGTTTTCACAATAACAAAACATCAGCAGTACTTTTAAATTTGCCAAGCTGGGGCAAGCCCCTTGGATATACAACTTTACATATTTATAGAGATAACAATAATGTCTAGTACCTTGCATGTTTTGAACCAATATAAACAACAAAACAAGTGCTTATGGGACCGGTCTGGTGGTGAAAAAGGCTGAGGCACTGTTGGCACCTTACGTTTTCCCACACCAGCGACCTGGGTTCGGGAATGGACTTGTGTCACGGGGGGGGGTTGGCTTGAGAAAGGAGGATCGAGCATCCGGAGTACAGCTCTCCTCCTCCTCTGGGGTGGAAGGGTAGCTGCTCCCAGTGCATGTCTGCCTTCTCGTGGAGGCTTGGGAGTGTGCAGTGTGAGATACCACTTTGGGCCGGAGGGATGGTGGCTGTCAATGTCTCTCACACGGTAGCATGTGAGGGTGCATGCAGACAGCATTGTGTGTCCATTCCACTGAGGGCATAAGACGAAGTGGAAAATGGCCAGGTGCAGACCACAATGATGCCATCACCTCACAGGCCCTGCACCAGCTGCAGGGCTCACTTCCAGCATTGGATCCATTTCTATCACCAGTCGGGCACCCACTGTTGACCCCTGCCATGGGAGACAAGTCATGGGGGAGGCATTGGGGCTGCTCCATTTGTTGGCTGGGCACGTGTCTTCCATCAACACTCACCACACTGGGTAAGCCATGGGGGAATCGTTAGCTAGAGGTAAGTCCCTTGGGATGCTGGGTGACAGGGCTGGGGGCAGCACTGGAAGGAGGTGCCTACACTGCAGTGGGGATCAAAAACTGATTAACTGCAAAAACCAAGTGCTGAAGAACCATTCAATAGAAAAATCAGGTATATGCCATGGAATATTTGCATTGTAAAACACTCTCATTTATCACAGTACAGCAATGGGCTGATAAGCCATTTGGACAACAGGATAGTATTAGGTTCTCTGTAATGAACAGCACTCTAAATAGTAGGAGAATTGATAGTGGGTACTAGAGTAGCACTAGGGAAGTGCAAGGAGGGAGAGTCGGGCCTAGATTATGGAGAAAAGGATCCCAGATCCAGTTTAAATGACTAAGGCTCTGTGAAGACAAGTGGAACAGAAACTCATCCTTAGCTAGTTTGGTGAGCACCAGAAGCCATTCTGCTTGAGTGGAAGGTGTAGTTGATCTCTATTTCAAGGGTTTTTGCCTCTCAGCTGTTGAGGCTGCAGCAGTGAGCCATACCATATATTTGGAAGGGTAGATGCCACAGTCATATCCCCCAGAATCCATAGCCATGGGAACTGTGGTACCTAGGTGGACAAAGAGTCTTCACAGAACAGGAAAACCTGATTCCTGTAGGACACTAGCTAGGGAAGGACAGTACCATAAAGTATGGTCTAGTGACCCCAAAGCTGATTGGCACTGCCAGCACTCAGATAAGCGCAGCAGGCTCAGTTTATGTGAAACTTCATGGATACAATACCATCTTTGCAGGATTTTCTTTTTGGATAAGCTGGTACTCATGGTCTCTAAGGATAGTATGGGCCTTATTGAGTATGGCTGCCCAATCAGATTCAGACAAAGAATTATGGAATGCTACTTCCCAGGCTGGTTTTTGCTGTGCAGGAGTGGGTAGTGTGGTTCCAGGAGAAACTGGTATAATTTCCCTCCAATCTGCTTGGGCTTGGTGTCCCAGGTTCTAAGCAAGGCCTGCAGGTTGGTGTCACCTAAAGTGGAAGCCGAGTGCAGCTGACAGTTACCATCTTTCCTGATTTGTAAGTATCTCCAGCATCTGTTTTGGGGAAATCACATGTAGAAGACAAAGCCTGGAAAGTGCACAGTGTTTTTGAGGATGAGTCAAGTAGGTGGTCAACTTCAAGAATACCCTTCTAGATCTAGGTAGTCCAGCATAGGAGTTTACCTCCAATGCTTATGTGTGGGTTTTTCCACAGTGGTTATCTCTACCGAGGTGGAATGTGTGGTACCCATAGTGGTGAATCATTATATCCCAAGCTTTCACTGAAAAGGTGAGGGGTGGGGAGGAGGGAACCATGATTAAGGGGTTAACAGGTTTTGCGTCCACTCCAATGGAAGTAAGAGTAGTCATTGGCCTCGAAACATCTCCATAGTGGTGCTCTGTGTGACATGGATACTAACCACCATAAGTTCTGTCTCATGCCAATGGCTGAGTGGTAGTCCCATAGCCATAGAACACCCTATCTAACTCATTTAATTGGTGTCCAGAGTTTGGTTTGACTGAAATGTGGATGTTTCCCTTCCCAAGAGAAGGTTTGGAAGAGGTTTTCCATTTTACAGAATTTGGCCTCTGGCACACACATTGGAAGGTTACTGAGGCAGAATAAAAGTTTTGGAAACACCATCATTTTGTAAGCTGAAATTGTACCCCCTAATATAAGATTAAGCCACTCTCACCCGAAGGAACTAGACCTGATAAAATAGGACCATCATTATTGTCCAACCAGGTCTCCATGGTAAAAATCAGATCTGCCTTCTCTAAGTCAAACAGATCATGCAGAATTGTAGTTTTATTAACTACTGGTCTGGCATTTAATAGCATTGCCCTTGCAGAGATTGGTTGGCCACATCACACACCCCCTACAGTCAGATTACAGATGGAGAGGGGAGTCTCAAGACAGCAGGGGGAGCCATTGTCTCTACAGTATCCTCTTTTCCACTTCCCCCTTGCTGCCCTGGCTCTACCTCTCCTTTTCTTTAATATATCCAACTGGTTATATAGTTTAAAAACCTCTTCCTGTAAATCCAGCAACTGATCTTGAAAAGGACACAGCTGAGTCAGACTGCTGGGAGAGTACCTCATAAAATTTGCATCTAGGTAGATTTAAAATTCACACACTCCAATTTTACAGAAACTACTATTTTAACTTCAGCATCACACTCCACCCACTACATATTCAACCAATCTCACAGAACTTCTACTAGGAGTTGAGATAGGTGCAGACTAAAAGGGGACCCACTCCCAGATCCCCTAAGATCAAGTCTGAAAGGGTGAACACCTGATCTACCACTCTCAGACAGTCGGCCAGAAGAATTCTGAGAAAATGTGCCTGATACCAACACATACAAGCAGTCAAATAAGCATACTCATACACATCACCATTCATTTACTAAACTGACTCTTTCCTGTCAGGTGCTTGAAGTGGTAGTTCAAGGATCCTGATTGGATTCTTTCCCATGGAGCTGGCATGACCTGTATATCAGTCCTGGTTTTTTGCTGTTCAGTGGCTGGTTGACTTTTCTCTTGATTGGTGTTTTATTTTGGGATATTTTGTTTTATATTTCTTTTGGTAGGATATCCCCCTACTGCTCTTGTAAGCATGGGGGATAAAATGTATTGTAATACAAATAATTTATCCCAGGTAACTGGGTTTTTTACAAAAAGTTTTAGCTTAGATTTAACTTTGCCTGTCTTAACATCTAATTATAGGGTCATGGACAGATTGGTATATACCTTTAGGAAGTTACAAGGGCATATTACTTTGGAATCTCTTTGTAGTCTGTTCTGAAAGGTTTCTCAGTCAGAGGCACATGACAGGTGCATTTGTACTAGGCAGCGCCTTCATAATGTTTTGCTTAGGAGAAGTTTAATACTATCATTATTAATGTCTGGTTCAGTACATACTAACCCATGGCCCCATGGCCAATGGGCAACATGGATTCATTTATGTTACCAAAGCATGGTCTGAACTTTGCTCATTTGAATGTCCAGAGCCTGCTTGCAAAATGGGATAATTTTACTGTTTGGATGGATTGCCATCAATTTGATGTGGTTGGAGTGTCACAGACCTGGCTTACTAACAGGGTCTCAGACAGATCAATCGCTATTGAAGGTTATAGGGTTTTTAGATATGATAGAGATCAAAAAGAGGAGAGGGTGTCTTTTTTATGTAAAAAAACATCTAAAAGGATTGCCCGGTGTAGTTCTTGTAGGTCATCCCACCTGTGAACGCCTATCTTTAATAATTGTTTTAGGTAAACAAAAAATGCTGACCGTGGTGGTTATTTATGTTCCACCTAGTTCCCAGGTGGATGGACTTCAGTTATTAGAGAACATAAGAGGGTCTTTGCCTAGAAATAGAGGGCTTATTATCATGGGTGACATGAACATTAATTGGCTGGGGAAGGACAATATAAAATTTAGAGATACAGTTATTAATCAAGGTTTAGTACAGATAATAGATGTTTCAAATAGGATTAATTACAAATCTGGAACTTCTTCCTTGATAGACTGGGTATTGGTCTCTGACACTAATAAAATTGTACAATATGGGGTTCTCCCTGATAGTGTCAGCGACCATAGACTAGTCTATTGTTGTTGGTCTCCAAAGAGAAATACTGCCCATCCTGGTTTTGTTTTTTCATGTCATATAAAGACACTTGATTTGGCTGCATTCAGGCAGGCTATTGCTAATATAGACTTGTCTAAGGTCACCCAGAGTCTGAATGTGGATACAGCATTAAGTGTAGTTTGCAATAAATTAGTACCTTTAAAGAAGATTAGGATTAGAGGTAATAAACAGGCCTTGGTTACACCTGAATTAATGGAGCAAATTAGATTCCAAGCTAGACTGTGGAAGGCTTATAGGAGGACCCCTAGTCAAACTAGTCTAGTTTTATATAAACAGGCTAGGAATAAATGTAAAGCCATGGTCAGATGACTAAAAAGAAAGTATTTCCTTGACAGGCAGAAAGACTTTCGGGGAAGGAATGTTTCTGAAACCTGGAAGTTAATACATGAACTTACTGGGAATAAGCATGCTTTAGCTATTCAATGCCTACAAACTAAGAATGGTATTATTATTGACTCATTCAAAATTGTCTGGGAACTCAATGATTGTTTTTCTGAGTATTCCATGTATCTACTTGGGAATACATTGCCGCAAGTTAGAGTACCCCAGGAAGATTTGGCTTTGAATATTCCAATGTTTTACTTTCAATCTTTGTTACCAGGTGATGTTTTAAAATATCTTCTTTCAATGGACCCTTGTCCTTCTGTGGGTAAGGATGGTATAGATTTTTGACTTGTGAGGACCACTGTTGATCTTCTTTGTTTTCCCCTTTCTGCTATTTTTAATTTATCTTTATGTAGGTCTAGTTTTCCTAAGATTTGGAAAGATTCTGCTATGGTTCCTATTTGTAAAGTGGGTGATGTTTCTGATACATCTAATTATTGTCCCATTTCTTTATTGGGTCCTCTCTCAAAAGTATTGGAAAGGGTTATTTTTGACTAAATTATGGAGTACTTGTCTAAATATAATGTTTCAACATCTGCACAGCATGGCTTTAGGCCAGGATATAGTACCATGACTGCCTTGGTGGGGTTCACAAGCATGGTGCATGAGGCCCTTGATAAGGGCCACTTTACTGAGGCTGTGTTCATGGTCCTCACCAAGGCATTTGATTTGGTCAATCACCCTCTTTTGCTGTCTTCTTTAGTTGATTTGGGATTTCTAAGGATGTTGGGGACTGGCTAGGTAATTACCGGGCTGATCACACACAGGTCACAAGGGTTGGTGGTCAACTTTCTTCTCCTTCTAAGGTTTCACTTGGTGTTCCCCAAGGTTCTATTTTGGGTCCCCTTTTGTCAATCTTTTCCTTAATACCTTACCTTCTATTTGTACTAGATCTCACATTTTTTTCTATGCTGATGATGCAGTGGTCCTCACAAGTGGTCCTCTTTTTGAAAATGTACAGAAAGATTTAGATGATGATTTTTTGGAGATACAGAATTGGTTCAGAGCTCATGGACTGGTTCTGAATTAGAAAAAAAAACTAAATACATGGCTTTTGCAAATACTAAAAAAAGATTGAAATTGGACCCTACGTTGTCATTGTATACTGTTTCTGGTACTTTGATTGAACAAGTTTAGCAATTTAAGTACCTGGGTTTATTGATGGATGAGAATCTTTCTTATGAACCTCATATTCTCCATATGGTAAAGGTGACTCACCAGCAACTAGGGGCCTTATATAGATTATTTTCTTTGCTCATTGAAACTACACGTCTTCTGTTGGCTCAAAGTTTTTTACTACCATTAAATGATTTTGGGGTTTTGTTTTACTATTCTGCAAGGGAGGGATTATTATCCAAGGTAAAATTGTTACTTAATTCAGTTGCTAGATTTGTAGTGAAATCCCCACAAAGCGTCCATCACTGTAATCTTTTAGAGCAAGTGGGCTGGTTTCCTTTGGACGGTAGATATAAACTTCAATTGGGTATTTTGGCAAAAAAGGTGATACTTAATAGAGTTTCTGATTGTTTTCCTCTAATTTTTTAAAAACAGAACTCGTGGGTAAATACATGGTCAACAGTTAAATTTCCTCTTTGCATTCCAAAAATGTGCACTTCCCTTGGACAAAGGGCACTATACTATATGTTATCCACTTTTCTTAACACACTACAATCAGTTTTTGACTGTATGAACCTTTCCCTTTGTTCTTTTAGGCACAAGTATGTATATATATATATATATATATATGTCTTTTTTAAATTGTATGTATTTATATTGTATGTAATTGTGATTTGTACACTGATCGTCCATGAAAACTGGTCTTTTTTTGGCCCATGGTCCTATTAGTATAAATAAATAAAACAAACAAACAAAATAATAAAATAAAACAAAATGTTAGAATAAGAAGCATACAGAGTACAACATGTAAATGAACATAAACAAAATAAATGAAAGTGTGGTGGAAAGCAGTTCTTCAACAACCAATAAAACAGTACCCACAATTTTCCCACCATGGAAAGATTTAACTGAGCCCAATGCTCAGTCTCCCTGAAGGCTGGCCAACAAGTGCATCAGATTTATTCTGCTTAATTATGAAATGTCTAGGGACAGTTATATACCAAAATTACAGATAGCCTGGGGGACCAATGGAGCACAAGCCAAATAAAAGGTGCTTGTAAGCAGTAGGTGGCCAAAAGGAGAACCTCAGTTTTATTCAGGTTAAACTTGAGGCCAGCTATGGCATATAACTGCCCATGGGTATCCAATAATGGCTGAATACTCATGAGGTATCAGCAATCAAAACCAAAAGGTCATCTGTGTACAATTTAATTCTATAGTCTACCCTAACCTAATGCCCACCAGGAGTGGATGTGATCAGATGGCAGTATCCAAGGCATCAAGTGCCAGAACAAATAGTAGGGGTGAAAGGGGACATCCCTGCCATGTACCTTTAAGCAGAAGGAAGGGTGGGGACAACACATTGTTAGTAATCACCCTCCCTGTGGGGCATGCATATAGCACCTTTGTCTATGCTGGAAACTGAAACCTGAATCCCATCCATTCTAACACCTGGCTCAGGTAGTCCTACTCCACCAAATCAAACACCTTTTCAAAATCAATGGCCACACCTGTCCACCAGATGTAGTAGCCTCCAGACATCAGGCAGCAACAGTTCCTCCATCATGTTTTTCACTACCTGAACAGCCCACAGTTGAGCCTCTGTCATGGTGCCAGACTTCTCCAACAGAGGATCCAGCATGAAGTAAAAATCTCCACCTAGGCAGCAGTGCATTCCTGCTGTCCGTGAGAGCTACCACTGCTTGTATCAGTAAGGCATAATAATTAGGATAGTCTTTTAGGACCGTAGACAGATCCAAACACTAAATGGCTCTCAGGTGCTGAGAACCACTACCCAGCCCCCCATGCCAGCTGACATCTGAGTTTGAACATTACACTTAAGGGCATTAAAAAACAGAATTGAAACTCCCCTCCAGGTCATGGGGGCATAATAATGTGCCTCCAACCCAACCCATTCCCTGTATAACTTCTGTGCCTCCCCCTCCAAGAATTTCGTCTCCTGCAAAAGTGCCACTTGCCATTTGAGTTTACATAAGTTTGTTAAACTGCTTTCCACTTAATAATGGAGTTCATCTCATGAAGATTCCTAGAATACAGCCATTGGGAAGATAGATGACAGTAAATGCAGGAGGAGACTCAACATGCTAGGATGGCAGAGCAAGGGACCTCCTCAGAATCACCCTGCCAGCATATAAACCTACATGAAAGTTACAAATTGGGAACCAATATCATGATGAATGTACACCACCAGAACTATATAGTTTAAACAAAACACAAACCATGTTGGAAAAGAAGAAATGATCCAGCCTTGGCTCACATGGGTCCATCTGCAAACACTCACATGCCATGTGCTTAGCAAGGTAGAAGGTAGGCTCCTCCAAAGGGAACTTAGTTGGAGGAATTACCAAGAACTAGGTTGCCAGATACAACACATAATCATCCCCAAAAGGAAGGACATAATCCAGGAGATAGAAACCAATAACAAGATCTGGCCAAGAGCCACCAGAGATTCCAAGGCCACTCTGATGCTCTACATGGAGCATACCTCAGGAGGCAGAGTACCCAGCAAATAGGCTACACTCCATACAGAGTGGTGATGGATGCTGTACCACAAAAAACAGCAAGGGATGGGCCCGAACTCTAACAGACCTCTCTGAGGTGCAAAGATTTACACAGGAAAACAAAGTTCTTCGAACCCTTCACTCCCCAATAAAAGAAGAGAGGGGGGACCACACGGGGATAACAGCTGTAGTAATGTGAAACATAACCCAAATTACCCCATATTTCCAATAAATAATCCTAGGGTCTTTAAGGAGAGAAAATATTATATTCAGACATATTTTAGGGAATGGTTTGCCAGTTTATGGTATCATTAAGGGGAGAGGGGAGCACAAGGATAACAGCAGTAGTTATTTGAGACATTATCCAAATTATCCATTTCCAATAGGTAATTTTGGGTTATTTGGAGAGACAGGATATTTTATACAGACATTTTGTTTATAGAATTGGTTGACAATATGTAGCAGCGAGTCCATATTTAGGATTAGTTGCTTGAAATCTGTCAATAAAGAATGGTGATGCTACTTCATCATTAAATATACATTTTTTAGAAGTACAATACCACTTGCCAAACTTGAGATTTTCTGGACTGGAAAAGTAAAACAGAACTCTAGAGGTGGACATTATGATAAAACGTTTTTAATTAGAGAAGCATTCTTCCCCCACTCCTCTCTTCATCAATTCCCCTTTCTAACATTATTCCTTATGTGGCCAGTGAATTTATTGACTATTTTAAGGAACTAACTAGGGACCTAATTGTTCAGCAATGGGGATGTTGGCTGGATGCAGCATACCGTGAAGGGACTTTGACTTATTAAAATCCAATATGTAGTTAACTTCTTTTCATTATAGTCTTTAACTGGCATTTCTTAAAACATTTACAATGATGACATCTTCAGTAATTTTAGGCAGATAAATAGGTGTAGGTTACTTAAAGTTTTAACCAGGGCATTTTAAATAAAATGGAGACATCTTCCATGTGGAAAACAATCTGTATCTACTGTAGAGTCAATGACTGCATCTTGGACACCTAGGCCCCAATATTTAGAACTGCACCTGGCAATGGTGCATGTGGTGGTGCAGCACAACTGTGTTGTGCTGGTGCAACTCAGGGACATATTCAAAAGAGATGAGCCATGGTGCATTTCCTTTGAATATATCAGGTAATGCGCACTGCACAAATACAATGCGTTGGTGCATCCCGCCCCCCAAGACAGGGCCAAATAGCAGGAATGGGAACTGCGCCAGTGCAACAGAGTTACGCTGTGTACAAATTGCTGATATTCAGCCATCAGTATGCAAATGAGCCAGTATACATGCAAGGTGTAAATGGGATCATCTGCATGTCATTATGGCCCCATTTGCATGGGTTGTGCAGTCCTGGCAAGCAAAATGCACCTGGCACCCTACACAGCATGTGGTGCTGTCTGAGGAAGACAAGTGGTACCCCCACCTCTCCCATCGCACTGATCACCATCAAGATTCATTGAATATATCTGTGGTAATCTAGTGGAACCCCCCCTCTCCTCCCATAGCCCTGATCACAGAGAAAGAAATGTTTAATAATCTCCTGGTAGTCTAGTCAAAACCCCTTCCCCTCACATAACCCTGATCTGCTGAAATAAATGTAATGAATGCCCTGGTGATCTAGTGGCCCCCACCCATAACCCCATTTGCACTATAATGATAGATCGATCCTTCCTGGTGATCCAGTGGTACCCCCCTCTCTGTCCGTAGAGCCTGATTGCCATACATAGTAGAAGAATAATTCCCTGGTAGTCTAGTGGTACCCCCCCACCTGCCTGTATCCACAATCGCTGGTAACACCACTGTACAAAATTTTCTGGTGGTCCAGTTGCCCTCCTACCCACACAGGACCACCTGCCCCCCACCCCCATCATCAGTGGGCATCAGCACCCCACCAACATACAACTGCAGCTGCCCGCTGAAAGGCAGCTTAGTAGCAGCTGTAGTCCATTGGTGCACATTGTCGACCAGTAGACTTGCAGTGCATACTGTAATAGTAATTTGCAATGATGTGAATGAAGTCTATCAAAGCCATGACAGGGTGTGCAGTAAAGGATTTTAATGCATACCCCAGGGGTGTGCTAAGGCACTTATAAAATGGGCCACTATCATAAAAGAATTAGTTTGATTTACTCTGGTAGGGATTAAAATTATTTACTATTTTCAAAAGCGTGTATAATACATAACTTCTACAACATCTAAAATCTGAAAAAAGTAGTCCCTATTAATGAATAAAATAGCATAGCTCAGCAATAGGTTAACTAGTACAGTACTTTGAGGTAAAAGTATTTATTAGTAGAGTTGGATGAAAATAAATATTTTCTCTGCAACATGTAAATTATCACATAAATGCACTGTAACATCTGTAAATTTGTAAAACATAAGTAGTGTTTAAAACTTAATTTTCATTACACTGTAATTATATACTTTCATTAAAGGGAACCTTCCCTTTATTTTTGTGTTTTACTTATGTGTTGTGGTCTAGTACATAAAAGGAAGGTTAGTAAGAAAAAAAAATTAAACCTGCCAAGTTTCTTTTTTTTGGTGGTGGTGGTGGCACAGAATTCACCTGAAAACACCTATATATGATTAAAGTGTACATGTTTTATAAACATCAGCAATGCAGTTGAGCAGTTTGTATCTGCCTCTGCCTATCTAACTGTGTTTTCCCACCTTTTCTCTTTGTTTATAAAGTGTTACTATATCTCCTACTTTCTTCATCCTGTTTTTTTCTGTTTTTCCCCACATTCAAGACATAGAATGTTTATCATGGAATGTTTACCATGGAATACAGGGATTCAAAATTCTGCTAAATTTCGACTGGTATAATGTTACTCTCGTAACATACTGTACACACAGACAACAAATGCCTGTTTTAGAACCACAGACTCAATTATCTCACTGTCAGGGCAAGCAGAAGAGATTTCCCTGATGAGCAGGTAAAGATAAAAGGGGGACTTTTCACTTTCAGTAAAGAAACAGTTGTAATGAAAACTATAAACAATACTTAATGTTTCTAATTTGTTTATGTGTGTAAGGAGAGTGTGATGATCAGGTAAACAACGTTTAATTAATTTGTTTTATTTTTTATTTAAGGTAGTTTTATTTTTAGGGTCCAGTTGAAGGTTTTTACAGTGTAAAGGTAGCAGCTATGTTTGTGATGGAAGATCAGTTCTGGTTGTAGGAGGACTGATATGCTCATTGTGTGACGTGGTTTAGGACCAAGATGACTGTGCTTATACAGAGATTTAATGTATAGTCAGCTGATGTCTCTTGGCCAGTGAGATTTCTAATTTTTTCTTGCCGTTATATACATATATATATATATATATATATATATATATATAGATATATATATATATATATATATATATATTATGGTAGTTAGGGTTGAGTAGCACTTTTAAGGTTAAAAGGTCAAATTTTGCACCTTAATAACTGTGTCACTGTTCAACGGATTTGTCTGAAATTTGGCACGCATGATTGGGCATGGCAGGTCTTGGGATCTGCCAAGTTTTGTACTGGTTGGATATATTGCTGTGGAGTTATTAAGCACCAACCAATTGCACAATTATGCTTTTTTGTGATTTCTTTGCTCTTGCCTACAGGTCACACAGTTTGTGCGACTGGTCTGAAAACTTAAGGGAGCATGTGTCCAGGGTCCCTGATGTGCCTTTTGAAGATTTCATGAAAAAATATTAAACGGTTCAAAAGTTATTCAAAAAAAAAATTCCCATTATAAGTCAATGGGAAAAGTTGACAAAATATTCAACACTTTCGCAAATGAACTTTTTAGTGTCGCAAATGGCCCTAGTAGTGTCAAAAATCTGCCATTTTGTTTTCAGTTGGTGATCAGAAAAATGCTTGGCATTTAAATTTGGGACCCTCTAGGTACATAATTCTTTTTGTGTTCACCTAGTCGGACCCTGAGGATGCTGGTCATGTCTTTATTTTGGGGTTAAACACTCCAGAAATATGTTTTTCAAAATTTTCTGGAAACAGTAGTGTCACAAAGTAGTGTCACAAGCAAGACACTTTCACAATTTTTTGCAAAAAGGGCTGCAAATTGTGACACTACTTTTCAGGCTATGACCAAAATGATAGGAATTTTTTGCCACCCTGCTGCAAACCAATGGTTTAGTCTTTTGGGCTGAAATTTGGAGGGAAGGCAGCCAGCATCTCACAGATGTGCCTTTTCATGATTTGGTGAAAAAATATTGCACGGCTACCAAGCTACGGCACTCCAAAGTTTACATTTTTTCCCATAGACTAACATGGTGGCGTCCGCCGCACCTTTCTGGGCTCGTATCTTGGAAATGGTGTGAGATACAGAATTTTCATTGCGGCAAAATGTAGGAGAAAAATCATGAATCATTGGAAAAAAATTTTTCTACGTTATATGGTTCCTGAGATATAAGCAATTTAGTCTTCCAACAGCTCATTTTCTTCTCTGAGGCCCATTATTTTGCATACATACTTTGTACACACTGTGTTTCTCTATGCAGCTGTTGGGCAAAAATAGGGTTTGCACTTACATTGCTGTTACACTTAGCATCACCACTTGTGTTTCCATTCCTGTTTGCATAACTGTTCCCATGTACACCACAGTGTGTGTTATGCTTTGCATTCTCGTTTGCATTCGCGCTTGCGTTCGTGTTTCCATTTCTCTTTCCTTTGACATTCCTTCTGCTGTTAACATTACTGTTTGCACTTCCAGTTGCTGTGCTGTTACCACCCTCGTCACAGTTGTGTTTCCATACGCACTCGCATTTCCTTTTTTGTTTCTGTTTTCTTTGGCATTATTGTTGCTGTTACTGTTACCATTTACATTTACAATTGCAGTAACGTGCCTCTGTGCATTACGGTTTGTGTTTCCATATGTGCGTACATTCCCATTTCTTTTTCTGTTTCCTTTGGCATTATTCTTCATGTTAACTTTACCATTTGCATTTATGATTGCGGTACCATGCACGTGAACGTTACAGTTTGCGTTTATGCGTGTGCATGCATTCGCATTTCCATTTCTGTTCCCTTTGGTGTTCTTTTTGCTGCAACACTTAACATTTGCATTTTAAATATTGGTGCCATCACTGTGTGCGTTACCAGTTGTGTTTTTGTACACACTTGCATCTCTGTTTCTCTCACTGTTCACTTCGGCGTCACCTTGCACTTGCGTTTCTATTAACGTTTGATTTACCATTTGCATTTGCGTTACCATGTGCATAACTCTTGGTGCTTGCATTTGCATTGCTGTTCCTGTTACTATGTGACAAGACATCACGTGGTGGGAGCGCGGGGCCCCACCACATTCTATTCGCTATTTATCATCCTCATTCTCAAAAAGAAGGGACATTAGAGGCAAAAAAATCAATTTAATGCATCAGTTAGGGTTGTTCCACAGCAACAAAAGTGAGGAAATTCGGTGATAGGGTTGAATGCTCCCCTTGGACTCCCCCAGTCCACCCCCCAACCGGCATCAGGGAGCGCAATGCGGTCATCGGTCCTAATTCTCACCCCATTCTCCTATAACTCTGCTTCTTTACACATGTGATGGGGTGATAGTTAGGGCTGACTACCCCATTGCACACCCCTATGCCGGTTGGTGGGGTGGGCTGGGGGTCCAAGGGGGCTTCAACCCTAACACTGAATTCTCACTTTTGTCGCTGTGGAACAACCCTAACTTATGCATTAAATGGAATTTTTTTTACCTCTAATATATGTGTGTGTATATATATATATATATATATATACACATATACACACACACACACACACACACATATATATATACATGCATACATACACACAAACATATATGCACACATACACATATAGCATACAGAGGGTTTAAAGTGAGGTTTACTCAAAGTGAGCAAATGTTTCACACAAAATATAATATAGAACTTAGCTTGAGACATTTTCTCAACTATACTCTCAACCAGGTAATGCACTACATAAACTTTAAAGCCTTCAGTGTTGTAACAACATTTAATGCATGATAATATCAATTGTAAGTATAAGTGCTGAATAAAAAACCAAAAAAACAAACTACTTGTCAAGGACACCCAAGAAAATGAGACCATGAGCTTCATATGTACAGTTTTCAATACAGTGTCAATGTATAGCAAACATGTACAGAACCAGTCTAAGGAATGTAAATAAAAACTCATAGGAATAAAATCACACAGTTCCCCCTTCCCTGGGAAAGGTAAGTAGTAGGAATGAGATATATGTACACAAGTCTTAATACATCATCATTCACACCAATCTTTGCAATATTTACCCAAAGGAATTGAAGAGTTGATTTATATTAACCTTTTCAGGACTTATATAATTAATGGCATTGGAACTTGTATCGTTTTATACGTGTAAGAAGGATAAATAAATGCTAGGCAGCTAACATTTTAGGCATTTTCTGAGGTTGCAAGGGGCATACTAGGAATTACAAAGAACCATAGTGGTGTCAACTGCAGTGCTTCCAGATTGAACAAAGCATTTCCCTGTAAGGCAGCCTCCTTTTCCCTGTATTTTCCATGTAAAACTGTTGGAATCTATCAAGCTTTGCTCCCAATGTTCTTATATCTCCAGAACCTCTTGATGGTATTATAGCAGTATTGCAATATACTAGCACAGCTGGATAGCCAGGCTGAGATGCAGTATGTCATATTCAGTGGGGTCACACTTTTATTCATTTTGGCAATGTACTGACACACAGGATAGAATTGATGAGATGCAGGCTCTCATTTTCAGAGGGGTCCTAATTTTACCCGTTTCTACAATGTACTGATACAGGTTAGCCTGGTCAAGATACAGTATCTAATTTCAGTGGGGTCTTACTATTACCCATGTTTGAGTTCCAACAGAGGATACAGCATCTAACTGCAGAGCAGTTCCAAATTACATCCTTGGCCATCTCTCCCAATGTGTGTAAGTGTGTAGCAATGATTTACAGTATTTTCTCTGAAGAGTTGATTTATGTTAACCCTTTCAGGGACATATCTAATTAGTAGCATAGGAACTCATGGTTTTATATTTGTAGGAAGGGTGAATGCTAGACAGCTAATGTTTTAGGGGGTTTCAGAGGTTGCAAGGGGCATCATAGGGGATTACAAAGAAATCATAGGGGTGTTAACTGCAGTGTTCCTAGACTGATCAAAGCATTTCCCTGAAGGGCAACCTCACTTTCCCTGTGTTTTTCTTGTAAAACTGGGACAAATATCCTGTACATTTTCCTGTATGTTCAAATCAATACATGCACGCAACTAACTTCATTATGCCTGTCAGTAAAATTGCTATAACAAATGTTAAGGCTGTGTTATGTGCTCTTTATCCCTGTTACAATGTACTGACATAAGACAACCTGGCTGAAATGCAGTATGTCATATTCAGTGGGCTCATACTTTTATCCATTCTGGCATAGTACTGACACAGGCCAGGTTTGTTGAGATGCAGTATCTCATTTTCAGGGGGTCCTAATTTTACCCATTTTTACAATGTACTGATATAGCTTAGCCTGGCTGAGATGCAGTAGCTCATTTTCAGTGGGGTCTTACTTTTACCCGTGTTTACATCTGCGTGCAATGTATTGACACAGGACAGATTTGCTGAGATATTAATGGCCACAGTGTGCAACATGATGGTGCTGACTTAAACTGTGCATATGTAAGTATCACCCACATGAAGTCATGGTAGTGCTGCCATGATATGTCTGACTCTGGAGCAAACTGCACATGTGCGAGTATCAATCATGTAGTTCTGTAACTACAGCAGTATCAGTTACATCTGAATCTGGTGTGGCAAGAGCATGGCATATTCTTTTCAACACTCTTGCCGCTCCAAAAAGCTCTCCACAGCTGTATTGGTTCAATGCTGACAAAGGCTAATGGATGGGTAACACTGGGGACCACTCAACTGTCTTTATGTCCACTGGCTGAAATGGCAGGTCATTTTAGAAGGCCACCAGTTTCTGGAACAAAATATGCTTCCTAATGTTACCCCTAAACTTGCCATCTGTAACATTCAGAGCATGCCCCTATGTCCTGCTTGAGAACATAGCCATATGTTCAGTCCTGTCAATATCCCTGAGATTGGGATGACTGAGCTCAAGTCCCATCTCAGTCTGCTGTTCTACAGGGACAAACAAAAGGATGAAGAGCATCTACCTATGTAGAAAGCACCAGGACCACAAAAATATTATTCAAAGTCCTTTAGTTAACTAAAGTGCATAGTGCACCTACACACAGTGAGCATAAAAAAGTTGTGGCTGAGCCTTTCTGCAACTATCATTTCTCCTGACTCCTGCCAGGTGTCATCAGAGTGATTCACTCAGATGATATCTGGCAGGGGCCGGGAGAAGCATTACTTTTAGAGTGGATCAGTCATCACTTTTTTATGCTCACTATGTGTGGGTGCACTATGCACTTTTCTTAAACAACAAATTCCTCATCCTGTTGTTTGTTTCAGTTTTTTCATTGCTGGGCACCGTATTACTTGTTCTGCTGTTCCAGATCTATTTTTGCTTTGTTCCGCTTGGAGAGGACAGTGATAACTACTAGTAAACATAAATGTGGATATTATCTGTTAGACGCTTCCAGGTATTCCTGTTTTGAAAATGCAGCTTCCCCTTAACAAAGGAATCCAAACAGAAATCCCACCAGCAAATGTATTTTTCTTTTTAATACTGAAAACATTGTCTTTACTGCTGCAGTAAATGTAAACACTGGAGGAAATAAGAAGAAACTGATAGAGTGAAGCTTACAAAGGGTGTCAGTTGACATTTTACTGTATGGGACTGCATAAATATGTAGAACTGAAAAATGCTACATTAAATTCACTGCCACTAAATAAATGGCAGATGGGGGGGGGGGATTTGTCAACACAAAAAGGAGGCTTAGTTTACACTCAGAGAGGAGTGAGAAGATCAGTTTTTCTATGTAGGACAGTGACCCACGGGGTGTAAAAAGTTGAGGTTTACTCGGTTTACTCAGTTTCAAAGGACAAAAGAAGGCTACTGCCCATCGAGATTGTCCCCCACCACATTGGTGGGACAATTACACCCTGAAGTTGTAGGACTTGAGCCAGCTATCCAGTCCCTTTTTGAAGACTGTATTAGAGCTATTGTTTACTAAGTCTTGTGGGAGGAGATTCCACAGTCTGGGGGTTCTTACAGTAAAGTAGTTTAACCTCTTCGTTGTTTTAGCTTTAGATACAAATATCTGGTTGTTGTGATACCGTGGGGTAGTCCAACTGGAAGAGAAATGTAAGCCACAGTCGCGCATTAACTCCTGAGAATTCTTGATTTTGTTAACAGGAGAAGGTCACCCTAGCACGCCTTGTGCGAGGGAGTGTAACCCTGTAACTCTTAATTCTCTTCGTAATCAAGTTTGGATAAATAGGGGACCATTCTTGTGGCTCTTCTCTGCACCCTCTCAACCCCATCGATGTCCTGCACCAGGTAGGAGCTCCAGTAGGGGATCCATAGTCCAGATGGGGCCTGACATAAGCTCTATACAAGGGGATTATGCATTCTTGTGTCCTAGACACAAATGAACGTTGGATTCTGAGTGAGCAAGGTGTTAGACTTCCTAGCTATCATCCTGCAATGATCACTAGAGGATAGTTTATTATTAATGGTTACCCCGAGATCAAGTTCTAATGGTGACACATGGAGGGCCACGCTGTTCAAAAAATAAGTCTGCCTAGGGTTGTTTTTACCAAAATGTACAACATGGCACTTATCTGAGTTGAGTGTCATTTTGTTTGAAACTGCCCATTCTTTGATGGATTTTAGGTTATTCCTCATAATTTTCCTGTTTGTCGATGTAAGAACAGAGCCACACAGTTTGGTGTCATCAGCAAATTTTGAGAGAACATTTTCAGGGCTAGTCTGCAAATCGCTAATAAAGATGTTAAACAGGGTGGGTCCCAACACAGACCCCTGAGGGACCCCGCTGGTCACACTCAGTGGGTGGGAAAGTGAGCCATTAATTCTGACTTGCTAATATCTTCCATTCAACCAACCTGACACCCAGTTGATTATGCAGTAAGAGAATCCCATATCATTCATTTTGTCAAGTAGTATATCATGGGGGACTTTGTCGAATGCTCTACTATAGTCGAGAAGTATCACATCCACAGGAATGTCATTATCCATTGCTGTGCTGACATGATTATAAAAGGAAACTAAATTAGTAGTACAGGAGTATCCCTGTCTAAAGCCATGTTGTGTAGTGTCAGTCAAGTTACCCCTAATAGATTCATGCTCTAATAGATTCTTAATAACTTTCTCCATGATCTTACTTACAACAGAAGTCAGACTTATTGGGCGGTAATTTTCTGGTCTGGAATGGTTACCATTTTTAAAGATAGGGACTACAGTAGCCATTGTCCAGTCCTGAGGGATAATTCCCTCATATAAGGATTTGTTGAATATAATTGAGAGTGGCTTTGTAATAGCAGCTGCTGTCTCTATTAGAAATCGGGGGCTGATGTTATCAGGACCTGGACTGAAATTAGGTTTTAGGGATAAAATTGCCTTTAGTGTGTCATCCTCAGTGATGATGTAGGAGGGGGTAACATTGTTTGCAGTTTTGAATCATTTAGGAATCTCTTTATTGGTGAATACTGAGCAAAATTGTTCGTTAAAAGTGTCTGCATATCTTTGTCTGTTGATATAATTGTGTCATGTATGCATAGAGGCCCCATGTGTCTATTATTTATCTTTTTATTATTAAGGTAGGAAAATAGTGACTTATGGTTATTTTTGGTATGGGCTAGACGAAACTCAAGTTTTTTTTTAGATTGCAGAATAGCTTGTTTTAGTGATTTTAGAGTTTCCCTATATTGGGTGAACAATAATTTTCTGGTGTTACCCTTACTGTTTTTGGCTCGTGCAAATAACCTTTGCTTCTTCTTTATTAGAGCTTTGATAGTTTTGTTAAACCACAGGGGTATTTTCCCCTTTTTGTTATATTTTTTTGTTGTGGGAACATATAATTTTTCTAAGTTATAAATGGAAGTTTTAAAAAAGTCCCAAGATTTTTCCATGGTGAGAGAGGATAGTGCTGTATCCCAAGAAATTGAGTTTAATTGGATATTAATACCATTGAAATTCACTTTTTTATAGTTTTTCAATTCAGTACAGTTGGTGGTATGATGACAAAATGACAGTGTCAGGGAAATGGAGTAGTGATCACTTGATCCTAGTGGTGCACCAATTGTAACCTTGGATATTAGGTTCCCTATATTAGTAATAACCAGTCCAGTATATTGTCACCTCATGTTGGTTCTGTAACGATTTGTTCAAGGCCCATATCGACCATGAGTGTGAGAAGGTCTTTCTCAACCCATGTACTTCCAGATAGAGAATACCAATTTATAGTGGGTAGGTTGAAATCACCCAGTATGAGGATTTTTCCTTTAGAGGTCATGTCTAATATTTCATTATTTAAACAAGTAGAATATTCTTTTTTTGATGTTGGGGGCCTGTAGCATGTCCCTACCATCAGCTGTGGGTAGCCCTTGAACTGGATGTTAACCCAAATAGATTCAGTATCACTTGTTGAGGGGATTTGAAATGAAGGTATGTCATCTCTAACATATAGACATACTCCCCCCCCGTTTGTCCCTGGTGGTCCTTATGATATAGTTTGTACCCTGGGATGTGCTGGATCCAGGAAGTATCAGGGTCCCACCAAGTTTCTGTAATAGAGATGAGTCCATATTTATTCAGTTGACACATAGCTTCAAGTTCAGCCATTTTAACCTGATTTAAAGATCTAGCATTTAAACTGAGTACCTCACACTCAGAAGTGTCTGTAGTAGATTTCTTTAGAGAACAGGATCTTCTGTCACTGATCTAGCCCCTGTGTTTTAGTTTAAAAGTTTGTTAATGGCTGTTGTAAAGCTTTTTCCCAGGAGTGAACTTCCCCTGCGACTGAGGTGGAGTCCATCCCAGCAATACAGTGAGTCCCTTAGACAGAAGGTTTCCCAATGTGTTAGACAGAGAATGTTCTGTCGGAGACACCATCGTCTGAGCCAGTCGTTAAAGGCCTTAATCTTTGTATTTATAATATCAGTCGCTCTCGGTACGGGTAGAATCTCTGAGAAGCAAGCTATGCTACTGAAAATATGATGGATCATAATGACCTACATTGCCCATTTTCTTAACACAGCAATTTTGTCATCAAGGAAGAAAAAAGGTGGGTTGGAACTGACAACTATCTGACATTTTTCATAATCCCCCACTCAAAAAAGAATACCGACACCAACTTGCTGCACTATAAGACCTCACCAAAGAATTTAACATCTATGCCAAGCTCCATGCTCCATTCTTTCAGCAGGGTCTTTATAGAGTACAGTACCACAATACATTTTCTTTACTTCATCCTTACTTTCATCTGAATGCACCCTGACCCACTTTCTGCACTGCTGTCATGATATTTAGGGCTTCATTAAGTCAAGCTGTTTCTAAAGTTCCTCCCCATGGACCAAGTTAAATTTTCTCAATGCCAAAAAAATACTAGCAATGCATTCCATGGCTTTTAATAAATGTAATATGGGGTGGTATTATACTTTGTGCATTCTTGTATTCAATGATTCTAGTATGTTCACCTATTAATTTATGACTCTATGTTAAATTTTGCAAATGTGGGCTCATAACTTTTGTGATATTCAATATTTTTACCACAACATTTCAACATAGCCATTTAGAAACAGTGACTCATGAATGTGGCAGCTGTCATTTTTCAATCCCTTCCCAATATGTGTGTGTTTGCAGCCCAAAATCTGATTTTGCTGTCCCTGCACAACATCACCCTTAAGCCAGGAGTTAAACATTTTCTCTGACCTTCTTTATAAGACAGGTTCATAATAAGGCTGTGTTGAAAGTTTGGTGTAAAAATATTCAAAAAAAATTATTTTCAATATTTTAAACCCAGATTCTTCTCCTGCAGCCCTATTGGCTCTGGCCAGGATGTGTTACTATATGCAACTTCAAGCCTTTATTCATTTGATTTGCCCCTATATCTGACAGCTTCTGGACTCACCCCTACCTTATTTACTCAGCTTGTCCTCCACCAGTAAGATGAAGTAGGAGAACACTTTTATTTGTAGACTATACGCTACTTTGCAGAATTTAAATAATTACACTTTCAGTTTTTAATGCATGGAACTTAGACTTCCATTTCCCCTGTAATTTTTGTGATTGGGAAATATGTTTTCTTCCAATTTATAAACTTTCTATGGCACATTATTTATGGGAATTCACTTGGAAATACCACTGTACAGTGATGTGAGTGAGTTTTATTGAGTGTCTGAATTTGAGCATCTCAATAAAACCACTTGTACAAATGGCAAGTGGTGATTAACAGCTATGACTGTTGCACAGTGAGTGTAGCAGTGAGCTACATTGACTACAGCAGTATATGGGGATGTTTTTAGCCAAGACTAGCTGAGCTGGCTGTTTGGTTTAGTGGCTTGAGTCACCACCCCTAAGCTGGTGGATTTAGGTTCAGAATCTCTTTGGTTATGCAGGAAAATATTTTTTTGTGAGTTTTTAACTTTCACCTGAATAAGTACCCCCCCCCAGAGATGATTATATTAGTTTGAGGGGGGTGCGGAGACTGTAGCCCCCCCATAAAAATACTTATTTCAGTTGCTCTAGTTGAGAGAATAAGTGACTGTTGCTGTTTGCAATGGTTGGTGTAATGTAAATCGCCCTTTTGATGTCAGGTGCTATTGTGTTTGGTGTTTGTGATTGGCACAGTTAAAGACTTGCTGTTATCACATAAAATTGGAAATACAGAATGTAATTCTTTAAAACCCCTGCAGTACTAGCAAAGTATAAAGTGGCGGGACACGGGGATTGTTGGCAAGCTTGCAGGAAGGCATTTTGCAGATCAGGCACATATTTTTGGGGTATGTGTAAGCCTCACAAATTTCTGGAATCAGGTGTCTTGGGTGTTGGTCTTCTTGTTCGATATCCCATAGCTTTTGTCCCCATCTCTGGTCCTTTTGAGTATTCTCCCTAAATCTCTTTCTAGAGGAAGTAAATCATTTAAGTTTCTCTTAATATTAATTACAGAAGCTAAAAAGTTATTAACAAATAATGGCATAAACAATAGGACCCTACATTGCAACAGTGAGTGGCACTTAAAGATACACTTTGTGTGAAGCAAATAAACAAATCAAAATGAAAGAAAAAGCCACTATGGTTCTCAAAAGAGGTGGCGGGGAAAATCAGGGAGAAAAAGATAGCATTCAGGAAGTATAAGGAAACACAGAAGGAGCAGGACAGAGATCTGTATCAGCTAAGGCAGAAGGAAGCAGGGAGGGAAGTCAGAATAGCAAAGGGCCAAACTGAGGAAAAGATAGCCTGCTCAGTTAAGAATGGGAATAAATCCTTTTATAGGTACATCAGGGAATGTAAAAAGACAAAGGGAGGGATAGTGAGGCTGAATAGAATGGACGGTGGGTGAGCAGAGAGAGACAGTGAAAAAGCAGGGATACTGAATGAATATTTCTGCTCAGTATTCTCAAAAGAGGAGGAGGGGGAGGTGTCTAATCCAATTAACAGAAGCACTCTTGATAGGGGGATGATCCCAGTCCTTTCACAGAAGAAAAGGTTCTGAAAGAACTCCTAAAACTGAAGGTGGACAAAGCAATGGGACCAGATGGAATTCACCCCAGAACTCTAAAGAAATTAAGGGGAGAACTAGTGAAACCACTGACTACCATTTTTTAACAAATCATGGAAGGATGGTGTGGTACCTGAGGACTGGAGGAAGGTGGATGTGAATCTGCTTCACAAAAGTGGGAGCAAGACAGAGGCAGAAAACTAAAGACCTGTCAGTTTGCCCTCTGTGGTAGGGAAAGTGATGGAATCACTTCTGAAGGAAAGCATTGTTGAGTACCTAAAAGCCAGTGCGGCACAGGAACCAAGGCAGCATGGGTTCACAGTGGGAAGGTCATTTCAGATGAATCTAATTGATTTCTTTGACTGGGTGACCAAAGTAGTAGACCAGGGAGTGGCTGTGGACATGGCCTACCTAGGCTTTAGCAAGGCATTTGACACAGTCCCACACGAAAGATTAATTGTCAAATTAACCAGCCTTGGAGTGGGTCCCAGGGTTGTAGCCTGAGTAAAACATTGGCTGAACAACAGGACACAGAAGGTAATTGTAAATGGAGTCCACTCTGAAGAAAGAGGGGTTACTAGTGGAGTACCGCAGGGTTCAGTACAGGGTCCAGTCCTTTTTAATGTCTTTATAAGTAACATTGCAGAGGGACTGAAAGGAAAAGTATGCCTCTTTGTAGATGACACAAAGATCTGCAACAGGGTTGCTACACAAGGAGGCATGGAAAGGATGACAAGGGACTTGGCAAGGTTGGAGGAATGGTCAGAAGTATGGCAGCTTGGATTCAATACAAAGAAGTGCAAAATAATGCATGTAGGAAACAAAAACCCAGGGGAAGATTACACAAAGTGGGGGTAGTAACAACAACAAAAATGGAAAGGGACCTGGGGGTAATCAAATCAGATAATCTTAAGGCTAGCAAGCAATGTGAGAAGGCAGTAGGGAGGGTTGGGGGTATACTTGGATGTATAGGGAGAGGCTTCACCAGCAGAAAACAGGAAGTTGTCATCCCTCTGTACAGACAGGTGGTGATACCCCATCTGGAGTACTGCATCCAGTTGTAGAGACTCCATCTCCGCAAGGACATAGACAGGATAGAGGCAGTCCAGAGGATGGTAACTAAAAGGGTGCAGGGTCTGCAAGAGATGCCATATGAGGAGAGACTAAATGAGCTTAATATGTATATCCTTGAGGAAAGGGGGGGGGCATGATAGAAACTTTTAAGTACCTCAGTGGAATCAATGAAATCCAAGAGGGTAGCATCTTTCAGAAAATGAGACGTGCAAGAACAAGGGGGCACAATTTAAAGATAATGGGAGGACAGTTCAGGGGCAATGTGAGAAAGTATTTTTTCACAGGGAGGGTGGTGGATGCATGGAACAGCCTTCCTGAGGAGGTTGTGGGGTTCTAAAACTGTGGGAGCATTCAAGAATACATGGGACAGACATAAGGCAATTTTTGTCGGGGGTAAGAAGAAATAGGCTGCTGGTTAACTAGGATCTGCTGCTTATCCTGTAGGTAGGGAAATGGGCAGACTAGGTGGGCCAAGTGGTCCTTATCTGCTGTCAAAGTCTATGTTTCTATGTTTCAATTTACTTTTTAGAAAAACATTATTATTATTATTTAAACCACCTTTCAGTTTTGATGAAATTTGATTGTGCTGGGTACTATATAAACTGGAATCAGATTGTAGCTTTGTTTTGATGCCTTGTTATTATTACTATTACTAAATTTGGATGTTCTGTGCTGACTGTTGATTAATTTGACATAATCTAATGAGATATATATATATATATATATATATATTGCTTGTTGCCCTCTTTTTTTTTTTTGTTCTAGCCTCACAAAGTTATTTTTTTATTCCTAGTCTGCACCCATTGTAAATAGTTCACTTTTTCACTTTGTTGGTTTGAGCTTGTTACTGATTGTATGACTCTTCTCTGTATTTTTCAATAAAATTCCATTGTAAAATACTGTCCCAAAAAAGGTAAAGATGTGTCCTGGTAACACAGTCTGCGTGCTATAGAAAGCCTGGATCTGCCATTACTACACAACCACACTCAGGAGCCCTGAGAGTGGAAAAGTTTTGGTCCCATCAAGCCTCAAGAAATGGTAACTTGAGTATTGTGCACTTTGGCCTTGAACAACACCCAGCCACTGTGGCAAGAGACTTATTACAGAACCTGATCAGTTTGTAGACATCTCACCCTGGCCCAGAGAGGACTTTAGTCAGCTCAGATTTCTGAGGGGAGCTCACATCATCTTCTTGGCCTGAAGACACAGTGGCTAGGAGCAGGGTGGAGGCAGTCACTGCTGCCCAGGAATTTCTAGGGGAGGGGACCAGGGAGCAGCTGTTGCCATGGTAGGAAGAGGATAATGGCCAGCTTTTGAGGTTGTGGGATTTGTTTTAACTCCTGAAACTTATAACATGGGTAGGGAGGATGGGAGGAGTAGGGAGGAGGGCAGGGACATTAGCTCAAGCTGTGGACTCAGCAATACGAGCAGACTTGCTAGACTAAATGGCTTTTTTTCTGCTGGCTTCTTTGTATGTTCATATATAAGGAGTCATTGGGATGCCAATACTTCCCATGGAGGAGGCTGGGGAGCGAGAGTTCCTACTGCAACAATAGGATTGTTGTGCAGTGTCCAGCTTCTTGTTATGACACCATAGTCTGCATCTGACACCTGTGTGATGTGCCATGGGCCACTGCTGGTGGTGGGCAATGATCTGCACTGTGATGTTGAAGCTTTGTGACCTGATAAACAGCTTCAGTGTCCATTGGCATGGAAGCTTTTTGATGACTCTCACTCATAGTTCTGGGGGTTAAAGAAGCAGTTCTTAATGTGTGTATGTTTGCTAAGAGATCTGAAGGATATCCCACAATATGGCCAAGTCAAATTGAGTGACTCAATTTGAGCAATTCAATTTGACGGCCTGTGTTATGAGCAACAGTGAAAGGGTAGGGAGGTGTGGTATGAGCAAGTGTTAGAGGAGAAGAATCATGATGGAATATTACGGTGACTGGCAGAGAGAGCTATAGGGAATAACTATATGACAGGTAGTTGGTCAGGCAGTTCCCAGCTGGTCTTTTGATCTAGTGGTTGGAGTCTATACCTACAGTGCAGGAGGACCCAGGTTCACAGCTGCATAGGTGTGTTTACATACTGTTGTTTTTCTGTGTGTAATGGGTAGTTACATTTTTTTCTCCCATTCCCCAATCTCCTGGATTTTTGCTCCGCGGTCCCTTAGCCCCCTGTTCTGATGACTTGATTCCCCCCCGAATAACTCCCTCCCAAGTTATCTCCTGTATCCCAGTGTCAGGCCTCCCTGGAGTTGATAATTATAAAGGAAGATTTGGGAAGGCATAGCCCCCTGTATAAAAAGTATAGTAAATATCAGACCCTAGGAATGTGTTGCGGATCGTCACTGATTTTGCTTTCAGTGTAGTGCATGGTCACCATTTCTGTTTTCAGCGATGTGCACTCGCTGATTTGTATGGTGCTATTGTTGCTTTGCTCTTATCACATGGAATCATCTGAAGCAACTTCAGCAGAGGTAATGTTCTGGGGAACCCCAATGAGCACCACATGGAGTGTAGCTAGGTATCGCATTGAGAACTTGAGCTTGCATTGTGTAAGATACATGCAGATGACTGTAAAGGCCCTACACCTCTGGGAAAGTTCTATAGAGAAGTCCTAAAACAACTGGATAGGATGCCCATGCCATTTCATAATTCCCTAAACTAAGCCAGTTGCAAAATATTTTCATTCACTGAATAGAGCAATAAACAAGCCAAGATTAGATGTGGCAAGGCTCCAGGTTAGGGCTTTGGAGCCAAGTAGCTGTGAGCATGCTCTATTTCCACAGGCAGACATGAAATTGGGGGTATTGAGCAACTCTGGAACTGTAGATTGTAAAAACCAGACCTTTTTCAGCCACCTACAAGAACCCAGCAAAATCGATATTATTCTGTCAGGACCGATTCTCCAGATCATCCACTTTCTGTAGAAGACAGAAAATGGTGGTGGTCTGTACCAGGAGAATTCTCTATTGTTCATCTGTTTGTTGCTTAACCTGTGCAATTCTGGCCTTTGCCTGACCAACCCCATCTTGCACCATTTGCTGTGCCACCTGCTTTAAATAATTAGTATCCTGCAATAGTTTTGTCAACATGTCTGTGATATTTTTGAGGGCTGATGCAGAATCCCTAGAGTGTGCTATGGTCGACGAGTCACCATTGATCACTGAAAGAAATGGCTAGAGGGTCTGCAGCATGCAGGGACACCAGACAAATAACACAGCTTTCTTCACTCCACTGAGTCTTCCCAAGCACAAAATATTAAACAAGCAGGTATTAAGGGATTTAAACTATTAGATCAGCCCAAATTAGTATGAGTTTTACCTTTTTAGATTGTGGATAAAGGTTGATATTGAGGGGAGAGAGGGACAGCTGTAGAACTAACTAGGCATCTTAGCCATAGGCCAGCCTTGATTAAACAATTTTGAATATACCTTTGGCTCTGGATCTGGTTCTAGTTCTGATTTGCCAGACCTGAAAGCTATCAGAACTGGAGGAGCTGACCTTCACACTCCTATACATAACTATTTTAAGTGCTATAGAATCTTTAGCTTCCACCTGGACCACCCCAAAACATGGAAAGGAGGTACATCAGTTTAGCATTTCATCTAAAGGATGGCCTAACCAACAGTACACTGTCCTCTGAGTGCAGCACTACAGTGCTGGTGTTGGGTACTATCCCAGTTGTTTGATGTTTGTCATGAACCCACAATCATCTGCTCTTGCTAGCTCAGAGTTCAGAAAACTTCAAGGTGAGCCATTGATACCACTAAAAATTTTGCATTGTAATACTGCATTATAAATTCAGTTTGTGTTACATGATTTGGGGCTGCCATTATAGCTTAGAGGTTAGAGTAACAGGCAGTGATCTGGGTTTGAGTCCCATAACCTGTACTCACATATTGTGTGAGTTTCAGCAAGTCTTTTAACCTCCCAAGTGCTCCTGGGTCACCCCAGCAAACAAGCACTTGTACCTAGTAGGCCATACCCGATTACCAAAGAATAATTAAATTAGAATAATTCAATAATTCATTATAATAATAATAATATATAATAATATATAATATAATATAATAATATATATAATAATAATTCATTATTCAATTAGAATAATGTTGTGATTTTTTAAAATTTGTTGTTGAGATTTCATTTGGAATGTTTTTTTTATGCAGCTTTTAAATATTACTGGATATACAGCACAGACAGTAAGGCAGCACCACCCTTCCCACTCACCCACAAAGACTTACCACAGACTGCAGCTGGTTTGGAAATACTTGAATCAAGAAACACAGAATGTAGTGAAGAATATAAAATAAAGTCATAAACTCTTAAAATGGCAAAGATATGTTAGCTTTAAATGCTTTGTACCAGGAACTGGTGCCTGTCCAACTAGTGCCACAACATTTTCACATTGACATTACATGTCTTTCTCTGGTGATCACCACAGCATGAGCAGAAAGTTCAGTTTGCTTAAATATTATGCAACATTATTTTGTAGCATAGATGTGCCTGTTACATAATTTATGTATGAGTTGTGATATTAAAATTTGTTGTAATATTGTTTTGTGTTATGGGTTTTGACTTTTTTTGCAGTTCATTCAATGTGATTTATAATTGCTTTCAGTTCAGTCAGGACAAAACAGTAAGAATAATAAAATTAAAGATTAGAAATGATAGCCCAGACTTCCAGTGATGTCATCCTTTGGTGTGGTGGACTAGAAGAGCGCTATTTGCACCAGAAGTCAAAATTGGCAGCTATCTGCCCTTTAACTGGAATGTAATCAGCATGAAACAGAGGGAGAACGTCAACCATCAAGGGACAAACAGAAAAAGCCAAATCACAAGCTCCCAGAGGCAGAAGCCACCAAGATATGCAGGCTCTGGCAGTGAAGGTGATGAGCCATTGTGTAGTTCTGTATTCACAGTCTTGAAAACACTGCAATCCGTAAACACCAATGCAGTGGAGATAAAGAGAGATTTTCAAAAACTGGAGCAAAAAACAATGGCAGTTGAGGAAGCTGTCCCAGAACTGACAGAGAAGACTGGCTATCTCAGCTGCACCATACTTTACCTATGACAGAGAGAGTGGAAGCTCACAGAGTGGGCAAAGGATGTTGAGGACTGGAAGAAGGCTGATGTGATTCCCCTTCACAAAAGTGGGAGCAAGACAGAGGTAGGAAACTACAGACCTGTCAGTTTGACCTCTGTGGTAGGGAAAGTGATGGAATCACTTCTGAAGGAAATAATTTTTGAGTACCTAGAGGCCATTGGGGCACAGGGCCCAAGGCAGCATGGGTTCACAGTGGGATGGTCATGTCAGATGAATTGAATTGATTTCTTTGACTGGGTGACCAAAGTAGTAGACCAGGGAGGGGCTGTGGACATGGCCTACCTAGACTTTAGCAAGGCATTTGACACAGTCCCACACAAAAGATTAATTGTCAAATTAACCAGCCTTGGAGTGGGTCCCAGGGTGGAAGCCTGGGTAAAACATTGGCTGAGCAACAGGACACAGAAGGTAATTGTAAATGGAGTCTACTCTGGAGAAAAGGGGGTTAATAGTGGGGTACCGCATGGTTCAGTACTGGGTCCAGTCTTTTTTAATGTCTTTATAAGTGACATTGTAGAGGGACTGGAAGGAAAAGTATGCCTCTTTGCAGATGACACAAAGATCTGCAACAGAGTTGATACACAAGGAGGCGTGGAAAGGATGAGAAGGGACTTGGCAAGGTTGGAGGAATTGTCAGAAGTATGGCAGCTTGGATTCAATGCAAAGAAGAGCAAAGTAATGCACCTGGGAAACAAAAACGCTGGGGAAGATTACACAATGGGGTGCAGGTAGTAACAACAACAAAAATGGAAAGGGACCTGGGGGTAATCATATCAGATGACCTTAAGTTGGCAAGCAATGTGAGAAGGCGGTACGGAGAGCTGGGGGGATACTGGGATGTATAGGGAGAGGCATCACCAGCAGAAAACAGGAAGTTGTTATCCCCCTGTACAGACTGTTGGTGAGACCCCATCCAGAGTACTGCATCCAGTTCTGGAGACCCCATCTCCATAAGGACATAGACAGGATGGAGGCAGTTCAGAGGAGGGCAACTAAAATGGTGCAGGGTCTGCAAGAGAAGCCATACGAGGAGAGGCTAAAGGAGCTTAATATGTATACCCTTGAGGAAAGGAGGAAGAGGGGGGACATGATAGAAATGTTTAAGTACCTCAGTGGAATCAACAAAGTCCAAGAGGGTAGCATCATTCAGAAAAAGAGATGTGCAAGAACAAGGGGACACAATTTGAAGATAAAGGAGGGATGGCTCAGGGGCAATGTGAGGAAGTATTTTTTCACAGAGAGGGTGGTGGATGCATGGAACAGCCTTCCTGAGGAGGTTGTGGGGTCTAAAACTATGGGAGAATTCAAGAATGCATGGGACAGACATAAGGCAGGGGGGTAGGAAGAAATAGGCTGTTGGTTAAATAGGATCTGCAGCTTATCCTGTAGGTAGGGAAATGGGCAGACTAGGTGGGCCAAGTGGTCCTTATCAGCCATCAAAGTCTATGTTTCTATGTTTCTATGTTTCTATGAGGGGCAGCTGGAGAAGGAAAAACCTAAAATTCTTGGGCTTTCCTGAAGATCCAGAGTAACTAGACCTAAACAGTTTTCTAATTCCCTGGCTACAAACTGAATTGGAGCTCCCATAACATTTCCCTTCAGAGACAGAAAGCCTGCAGAGAGCCCTTGGTCCAAACCTAAGCTAGGAATCCCACAACGCTCAATAGGGGCCAAATTCGTTAAATATCCTGTCAAAGAACAACTCTTCAAAAGGTGTGGGTAAAAAAGATCTAAACATTAATGGACAATGTGTTTACAGGAACTAAGAATTCCCCCCAAGCCATGTTAAAAAAGAGAAAGTAGGTTCTCAGGATCATCAAGGTACTACAAGAAAAACAAATTAAACACAGCTACAATATCTAGCAAAATTATTAGTGCACAGGGAGGAAGGGCCAACCTTCTAGGAAAATCTCTCCCATGCCAGCAAACACCTGTCCTCAGAAGGCATAGATCTTCCAGATCTGCCCATGGAATTATATGACAAGGGACTCATGCAACTAATCTGGGTGACAGCAGGAAAGCCCAAAACAAGGACAGAAAATGTCACCTTCCATGGATCTTGCAGAACGGAGCTCAGAAAATTGGCCAAAGGTCTCTTATAGTTGGACTCTTGAACAGAGGGTAAATAAAAGAAAATAAGGAGCTCTGCTCAGAGATAGTTTACTACCCCCTCAACTAGCAACACCCCCAGATTTCCAAAAATTATCCTTGCATGTCTGGTGCAGCAGCACCCCCCGTCTGACAATATAAAGCTTCTTAGGATAATAGCGGTAATCACACAGGAGCCGATGGTACTCTGAAATTTCTGTTTTAAACCAATCTAAACAACCCAACAACAATTTCCCAAGATGTTTTCACTGTTGCACGAGGTCCCTGCACCTTAAGTGGTACCCATAGAGGTACACCATAGTCCGATAGCATTTAGGCATATGTTATACCAACATATAGGGCTTAGGGCATCTACCGTACAAGAGTAGATGTCAGATATGCATGCACATTGTTGTTATACACTTTACTTTCTCATATACACATGCATTTCTTGCTTACAAGATGCTAGGACATCTGTGTCCTTGTAATGATAATGATATATATGAGTCAGCATTGCCATCTTCTGATGATTTGTATTATTACACGGCTATGTACAAACTGTACCTCTTTGTTTCTACAAAGTGATGACTACTACAAAATTGTATACTGTTATCTTGGGCTGAGGAGCCACCTCTAATTTAGCTAATAGGGCTCATCTCTGTAACTAGAAATGTTTCTATCGTACCGTAACCATGGTAATTATCGTAGGTATATAATGTAAGACATTATGTCTTCTACCTCAGAGACCCCAGGAGACATAGAGATTCTTCGAGGTATAGGGAATGCTTAGCATTGACTCCCAGTTCCTATTGGTAAAAACTGCTTAGGGCAACTGTGATTATCTTTTTGGTAGTACTAAACAAGCTTTATTGCTCTTATGCAATGTGTCTGTGATTCCTTGCATGCCCATTATTGCCAAGAACCTGAGAGTGAGGTTTAGACCTCCTGACAATTGACGACTGTGAGCAGGCAATATTTGGTGTTTGCAAAGTTTCACTTGTTGTTTAAACTTTTTCTCTTCTCAACGGGGACTGTAGATGTGCATTTCTGCATCACCTATTCCATTTTTCCCCCACTTTGTAATTACTTGCAAAGTCTGGCTGCTTACTGAGTGAGGTTGATGCCGACTTGACCCACCCCACGGCAGTTTGAATTGCAGGCTTCCAAGTGCACAGTAGCCCGCCTATGGATAAGTGCACCTGTTGTGGATTGATACTCAGCATAGCACCTTTTCCCAGTTTAATTTTTCATTCCCTCCCACACAATGGCCACGGTATCAAATATTTGCATAGAACTGAGACTCGATGTCTCAAACTTCCTTGTCTCCTATGGAGGATGGGCTGACTTTGAGCTGGACGCAAGTCAATCTGAAAACCCTGTACTGGGGATTTCAACCCAGTACACAGAGATGAGACAAACAGCCAGAAAGCGAGACGCTAAAGGGCTGTTGGTCACAGCTCTCTATGCTGTTTTGGAAGCCTCTGAAGTGAGGTTTCGATCCCTTGAACTGCAAATCTCATCTCTTAAGCAGGAGATGGGGTTGCAGGAAACTGAATGAGTGAGAAGAGAACAGGATTTTGAGTAGGAACTCCAAATTCTGAGAAATGAAAAGGATTCCCATTTGCATCACTCTGCTCAAGCAGGAGAGCAGAAACTTTATATGTTGAAGCAGGAGTGTGAAAGTTTGAGACAGGATAAGGGGCATGCTTTGAAAATAAATGACTTGTTAGGTAAAACGAATGAACAGATGAGTGAGGAGTTGGGAGAGTTACAGGACGAGATAAACCAGGTACATAATGACTTAGGTTTAGTTACTAGGGACAATTGTGAATTGAGCACCTCGTATAGAGTGTTACAGAAGCAGATGCAGGATAAAGTGGATCAGAATGTTGCAGAAGTGAGTCATCATGAATGTAAATCCAAAATGGCAAAGCTGCACCATCAGCGAGAGGTTCTGGCTTGTCACATCAAGGCAATGGGAGGCGTAGCCCCTGCCTTGTCGATGTCATCTGAAGGGGAGGAGTCAGATGATGATATTTCTCAGCACAACATCCAGTCACACCCCTACTATGGCCCAGACACCCTTCCCCACCATCCACAACATGGCAGACCCCTATCACATGGCACCCATACCCTACGTCACAGATGGAATGATGCATATCATGGGTGACACCAACATGGTGACCCCCAAGATGGTGGGGGAGCAGGCCTAGGCCTAGTCCCAACAGCATCACTGATAGCCATTATTAATGTGGAAAACAGGCAGGAGATAGAGAGAATGATTGAGATTACCTTAGCTACTGTGCCCATCTCTGAGAGAAACAAACGGGTTCTCAAGACCCAGATTAGGCAGCTTCAACACTAGGCTGGTACTCAGGAGGGCATGGTTCATTGTGTGGCACAAGCCATGGCTCAGGCAGCCCTAGATGGTGCCTGAGGTAATCTACCTCCACTTGATCATCCCAATAATCCCCTACAAATGGCCTACTCTGTTCAGTAAATAGCTGACAGTGTTGGTCAGATGAGCCTGTTTGACAACCTCATTTGCCACTTGGAAAAGGTGTATGCTAAATGTGAAATGCTTAGTCTCACTGCAAACTACCAGATCCAGATCCTACGCCAGACCATTGATCTTGGACTGTGGGCAAAACTCCCTGATGTCATCCGCCAGGACAGCCATGCCACCTTTGATGAGGTAGCAGCTGAGCTCATTTCTGCACACAATCCAGGTGTAGAAGGAGTGATGCTCGCATACCCTGTAAAACAGAATGCGAAAGAAAGTCCAGCGACTTTCCACCAGAGGCTTTGGATGGTCTACCAAGCAGGGAAGTACCTTGCAGGAGAAGCCACAGATGTGGACCTTATTGATTATAAGATCCTGTTCCTTAGGAACATGATCCCTGCAGTAAGAGAAAAGGTAGAGCCAACCACCTAGCCCACCATGGAGAGGTATGCCATAATTCTTCGGAAAACAGAGAGTGTTTATCAACTCTACATCTTTTGATTAAGGCTCCGGTTCCAAGAAAGTAGCTGCCGTGGAAGCCATTCCGGAGACCATGACATACTATACAGTGGAGGTGCAGGCCCAAGCGAAACAGCCCCTCTCCACAGAAAACCAACACCCCCAGCAGGCCCAACAACAACAATCCTGGGGCGGAAACTGGAACTACCACAAAAACAAGAAACACCATAAGAATAATAAGGGTAAACAACAAAGATCAGGCCCTTCATATAGGGAAATAGCTGATGAGAACCTGAAGTCTTGAGAACTTCTTGGGCAAGTGTGCTCTATAATGGATGCCAATCCCATTCGGGCCCTTGCAGTAATACAACTGGGAGAATAGGCCTCAACAGACCACAGAGAAACTGGAAGTCCAGGCTGTCAGGCCCATACAGACCTGAACCCAGAAGTAGTTCCCTATAAAGCATCAGTGCAGCATGGTGAGATGGTTCAAGGGAACCAGGACCACACTCTCTTTCAAGAGCTCCCCCATGCTTCCACTGGTACAGATTGACAATTACAGGCTCCAGTCCATATTGTAAACAAGTTGGTCCTGGGTCCAAATGGAAGGCCCTGCACAGATGCTGAGGTTGGGGGCTGCCTACTGACAGTAGTACTGGATACAGGTGCGGCTGTATCTGTATTACAGGAGGACCACCCAGACACATCACCTTGGTCCACTGGATGGAGGACAAATATGTCGGTATAGATGGAACTAGGTTGCCTGCATACAATTTCCTGCCATTACCTGTGACACTGGGACACCTGAAGGCCTATCACGCCTTTCATTTAATGGTATTGCATAATCATCCTAGTATTATTGGAATTTACTTTCTGGCACCACACGGCTGTGTGGTAGACCTAGCCAACATGCTATTGATACAAATCCAGGGACAATATCACACCATCATGATCCCTGACTCGCATGTGGTTGCAACAATATCTGCAAACGACAAAGAGTATGATGTCATAGATTTGTTCAAAAACCATGAGCTTTTCCCAAAGCTCCTTCCCATTCTACAAAGACAACCAGAGGCATTTGCCACCAACAAGCATGATTGTGGCAGGATGCACACTGTCATTGAAGTGACAGGCCCGGCACAAGAGAGGCAATGGCAATACCCTTTTCCACCTGAGACCTTGCCTTCTCTTAGGGAAACAATAAAATTACTCCTCAAGCAAGGTGTAATTAGGACATGTGTTTCCACTGCAAACTCCCCAGTGTGGTCTGTGAAAAAAACCCACAGGTGCCTGGAGACTTATTATTGACTACAGGAGACTAAACCAGGTCACCCCCAGTTGTGCCCCAACTGTGGCATCAGCACCAGATGTGCTATGACTATTGACCCCTGGCCAACAATGGTTTAGTGCCTTGGACATCTCCAGTGGTTTCTGGTCATTGCCATTGGCCCACAAGAGTCAATATAAGTTTGCCTTCACCTTTGAAGGCAGGCAGAACCCGTGGACCTGCTTACCACAGGGGTTCCACAACAGCCCTCCCTGTTCTATTTACACATGATGGATGCCCTTGAGGGTTTCTCTACACACCAGTGTCTCTTGCAGTATGTGGATGACCTGTTGTTAGCCACAGCCACACAGGAACAACACCTGGATCTCTTGGATGAACTACTGACCCTCATCAGGAGGGCAGGCCTCAAATGTAACCCTGCAAAAGCACAACTATGTTAGAAAGAGGTACTCTTTCTGGCATTGAGAACAACAGACCAATGCCAGAGCCCTACCTGGAAGAAAATACAAGGATTGCAAGATTTGCCACTGCCCACCAGTGTGGCCACTCTTAGAAGGTTTCTAGGTATGGTAAATTATGCTAGAGAGTTTATTTGTGATTTTGCTCAGAAGGCTGCCCCTCTGTATGAACTACTGAAAAACGACATCTCCTGGAATTGGAGTCCCATTCACACCCAAGCTGTGATGTCACTGAAGCAGGCCTTGGCCTCAGCTCCAGCTTTGGTCAACCCCAATCCAGCCCTACCATTCCATCTAGAGTGTGCTACCTCTGACTTTGCTCGTCTGCTGTATTGGCCCAGGAAGGTCCATGGCAACCTGAGACCCATTACATATGCACCATAACTCTTGACCCCAGTGGAACAGAAGTACAGCCTTTGTGAAAGGAACCTTCTGGCCACCTACTGGGTGGTCAAGCACTTTCTGTATTTCATTGGGTACCCCCCAGATCATTAACACAAATCACACCCCAAAAACCTTTTTGCTATCAGACAGAGTAAAGGATGGGTCAGTCTCCAATACCAGGCTGACACACTGGTCCCTCCTTCTCCAGGATAGAGACATTAAGGCCCACCCAACCAAAATGCCATCCATGCTGGCGCATGATCTCCTTTTCCAAGGAGAACCCCGTGACTACACTGCAGCCACCTGTTTTACAAGATCCTGGTCCTTTCCTTCCTGCTACACCACAACTACTTGAGAACACCTCATTGTAGCGTGTCTTTACAGATGGCTCAGCTTTCTACTACCAGGGAGAACAGATCGCAGGAATGGGCATATTATTTATTTACCCTTATGGTAACACTGTTAAAATTTCTAAGCGTTGCAGTGTGGCATCATCACAGAATGCTGAGATGGCAGTGGCAACCTGTGCACTCAAGTTCATCCAGCATGGAACCAAGGGTACTGTCATTTGTACAGACTATAACTGGGTGTGTTGTTCCCTTACAGAATTCCTTCCTTTCTGGCAGAAGAATTCCTTTACCTCCTCTGATGGCAGCCCAGTGAAACACAAGGAACTGGTAATATACATTCATTCACTGGCACAGAAGTTTGCACACAAACTCTATGTACACAAAGTTAAGGCCCACTCCATACACAATCCCTATCATGCCTTCAATGACACTGCTGACACCCTTGCAAAGGAAGGGGTCCGAGGGGGGGACACCTGAATGATGGACCATCCAGAGGCCAAAGCAGCCGTACACACTGCAGCAATCAGGAAGAAACCTGAACCCTTTCCCCACCTTGGACTTGTCAGAAGCCCAATATGCTGACTCTGAACTCAAAGATGTGTTCAGATTCCTTGACAAACATACTGAGAAAAATTTACCTACTCACAGCCCCTACCAAAGGCATGAAGGTAAGTTACACCTGTCCCCTGATGACAAGCGACAAGCTTATCTAGTATCAACCAGATGACACACCCATCAAGTTGTGGGTGGTTCCCCATCATCTTAGGTCTGAATTTCTACACCAAGTGCATGACACCCCCACTGGTAGACTCCAGAGAGTGGAAAACACACTCCAAAATCTTAAGACCACTGCCTAGTGGCCTGGTGTCACCAAGGATGTCAAACAGTACATCGACAACTGCCTTGTTTGTGTGCAAAACAACCCCATCCCTACCACACAAAATGTCAAACTGCTACCACAAAGGCATTCTGGCCCTTGGCATGCCATATAGATTGATTTTATTAGTCCCCTGACCAATGCCAGCAGAAACAGCAAACAAGCCCTTATGGTCACTAATCTCTTTTCTAAGTGGGTTTGAAGCTTTCCCCACTAAGACATGCACTGCTAAAACCACTGCCAAAATCCTGGTGGAACAGATTTTCTCCAGGTTGGGCCTACCTCTCAAGGTAGACTCAGATAAAGGAACCAGTTTTACAGGTGGGTTAATGAAAGAAGCACTTGAACTCCTTGGAGTTCATCAGAAGTTCCACATACATTACCACCCACAATCTTCAGGTCAAGTAGAGAGATCCAACAGATGGATTAAGAAAATGCTTTACAAATTCATTGAGGACAATCCCAAGGATTGAAATTCCTCCTGCTGTTACTCCTTATGGCAATTAGAGGCACACACTCAGCCACCACCCAGCTGACACACTTTGAGGTGATGGCTGGTAGGAATATGAAATTACCTGAACACCTGTTGTTTCACCTGCACACCCCCACTGCAGACCATGTGTCTGTAGACCAATATGTGGAAAAACTTAGATGAGACCTCATACACACTTATTTGTATGCTGCTAACTGTATGGGCAAGGCCCAGTAACAGTCCAAAATACAGTTTGACAAACATGCACAAGAAGTGGATTGGCAAGTTGGGGATCAGGTAATGGTTCTTAGATTTGCACATCCCACACATTACTTTTCCAGTAAATGAGAAGGCCCCTACCCCATTGTTAACAAGCTCAGTCCAGCAGTCTCACAGGTTAGATTCATGCAAAACAACAAACTGACTGACAAATGACTACATGTCAACCAGCTGAAACTGTATAAAGGAGTATAATTACTTTTCCTCACCCCATTGGGTGGAATAGTACTAGTTTACTAATGTTTGATTTTCCTTTTCAGATACACTGACAAGATGGCTATCTTGTTCCATTTTCTCCTCATCTCAGGAGTTATCCCCTGCATCCAAGGCATGGTAAAGCACCTTCTTCCACACCTTGATCCACCTGCAACTACCCCAGAGGGAGTCTACATCAATATCCTCAACAATTTGATTACTGTCCAGGAAGGTTCAGATGCCTACCTCACTGCCTCAGTTGTTGCTCCTGATAAATCTACCCACAAATTGAGTGGCAAACTATGTCTCAAGGACAAATGCTCCCTGTGGCCAAGCTCTCCAAGGGAACTTTCCATGGTTGGCCCAACACAAACTTATTCCCAAATGGTACTTTGTATTTGCTCCAAACCTCTCTTAGACATTCTGGTTCATATAATATTACTGCCTTAATTGACCCCTCATTTTGTAATTCCTTATCTAGAGCCTCAGCTGCCATGTATCTATCTGTGTTACCCCTACTGACAAACAGCTTTTGGAATTTTCAAAACACACCCCTGGTCCTCATAGTGGTCTCACAGCTATTGCTTTTCCTGGTACACTTATTAACAACTTACAATTTATGCATATACCTGTGTTGTTTAACTTGACTTACTGGAATATGAAAGAATTTGGTATGTGTCATACTACTAATACTTCATTATTTTATAGTACTTTGTTACTTAATAGCTTAGCAGCTTTTCAAATCCACAACCAAGACCCTGTTGCTGGGGTACACACCACCTAGCATAGTGGCAATTTTAGGAGAAAACCTAATCCAGATGATCAAAGTCATAAATGTAATACATGTGACACATCTGATGCCACTGGTGCCACAGGCACTGTCACTGGTGTTTTTGGTACAGCCATGTCCATCTGGAACAAAGCCAACATTGCTGCTATCAAATCCCATTCACAGAAATTCTAAACTGGTTTGGTGAATGATATTATATCCCCCATTATTGCATGGTGTGGATGGCCTTAGTCAGGAAGGAAGGCACACTGTATGCAATATGTACAACATTGCTAAGGCATGTACAGATTCTAAAAATAAGATTAACACACTTATTGCACAAAAAAATAAAGAAGCAGATAAGCAATACATTGCCCATGAGATATTATGCTTCGCCTATAGTTTTTACATTATCGCTACCATCAACAGTCTCTTCCTTGATCTAGAATGGAAGAAGCCCTGATACCATACATGATAGACGTATCTCTAAATGGTATTGTCCCCAGTGTAAATCCTCTAACTGTGTTGCCATGTGTATGCTCCAGACTTCAACTATTCCAATTTCTACTGCTAGGAATTTGGGTTTCGTGACCAGACCCCCTAATACTGGTCCATGTTTCACTTCTAAGAAATGCTCCATTAAGGATATTATGTTTGTATCTTTCACTGTTTCTTTACCACATTTTTAACCTACTACAGCTATATTTGATAAAATTGCATCTGTACACTCCATTGGGCACCTTGATAAAGACATCTACAGAGAACGCCTTGATTTGCCTCCTCTTTTCGTTTTCCATCCTCTTCTGGATGCATGGGTCATGCTGCACACGGACTGCTGTGCGAAGAAAGGGTATACTTATATGTGACGTATTTGATGTTATTAAACCTGTATGTGGCTATTCCCCAGACAGTATCAATTGGTCCTTTTCCATGGATGATGACATCACCACTAATGGCACGGAATACCAGGACTCAACATCTGCTCCAGAAGATTCAAAGTTATACCAGTCTTACCTGGAGGAGGTTCACCTCCTGTCAACATGACTACCTACAGAGAAAATGCAATATAATTCAGACAATGAATATTGTGTTGTTACTAACTATAAGTCATACACCTATGTTTTAAAGACATGTTCTATTGATATTTTTAACTTTTGTTTCATACCCCATCAGAAAACAGTTATTGGGCACACAGTTATTACCCCTGTTCCGTTATGGATGCTGACATCATTGATGGTAACCCTGATTATCTGCTAACTCTTTCAGAGTATTTATCTGTCTTTAATGTACACATTGATCCTCTCACTTTGACATTAAAATCACTTTTAGAAAGAAAAGACACCCATCTCATCCACATCAGCAATAATACTTCAAAAGCTAACGAAGCTGTCCTTGCACTTATTAATGATGGTGATATGAATAGTGAACTTACTAACACATGGTTAGAGATTACCTTTAAAGGTTTTGTCATTATACAAGCATTTTTGATATTTTTTCTTGTTATTATGCTTTGCTGCCTATGGTGCACATTACGCCAGCACCATGACCAGCTGGAGTTCCTTTACAAGGCTCACACATTAGGTCTGTAAATGAACCCTGCTCTCTCTCTCTCTCTCTACTCCTTTTCTCTTGTTTGTGTTGCCTCTTGTGAGGCAACGGGGGGGAATGTTACACAATGTCTCTGCACCCTAATTGGTACCCCTAGAGGTACACCATAAACAGCTAGCATTTAGGCATATGTTATACTAACATATAGGGCTAAGGGCATCTACCGTATAAAAGTAGATGTCAGGATATGTATGCACATTATTGTTATACACTTTACTTTCTTATATACAAAATGTATTTCTTGCTTACAAGATGCTAGGACATCTGTGTCCTTGTAATGATTATGATATATGAGTCGGCATTGCCATCTTCTGATGATTTGTATTATTACACGGCTATGTACAAACTATACCTCTTTGTTTCTACGAAGTGATGACTACTACAAAATTGTATAATGTTATCTTGGGCTGAGGAGCCTCCTCTAATTTAGCCAATAGGGCTCATCTCTGTAACTAGAAATGTTTCTGTCTTACAGTAACCATGGTAATTATCGTAAGTACATAATGTAAGACATTATATCTTCTATCTTGGAGATCCCAGAAGACACGGAGATTCCTCGAGGTATAAGGAATGCTTAGCATTGACTCCCAGTTCCTACTAGTAAGAACTGCTTAGAGCAATTGTGATTATCCTTTTTGGTAGTAATAAACAAGCTTTGTTAGTCTAATGCAACATGTCTGTGATTCCTTGCATGCCCATTATTGCCAAGAACCTGAGAGTGAGGTTTAGACCTCCTGACAGCACCCTAAAATGATGGGAGAGTGAGCAGCAGACAGCAGCAGCAGGTAAAATAAGTGATGTCTTCTCATGACACCTTAAGTTTTAGCAGTCACTTTGAAAGGTAGACAGAGTACTAGAGTGGAACTGACAGAGGTAAGACAATTGGCCTTAGCCCTATCTTCTGTCAGCAGTTGGCAGAGTGGATCATGCACAGATGCTGTTTTCTGTGCCAAACTCCAATCTCCCCCTAGTCTTTTCCATGTGATGCTACACAGCCTAATGGGAAGAGCACTTGGCTGATGCATAAGCAGAGACAGCAAGTGGAAAGAAGTAGCAAGGAACTTTATGACATGCACTCTGTTTGCCTCAGGGAACTATGCTGCAAAGATAAGAGGAGACCAGAAGGTAAAGTGGCATGACAGGCTATTTGTTATTTTTTTCCCAGAGTACTCCTTTCCTTTGCACACCAACTCCAGAACTGTTCACTGCTGGCCATCATGCAGCCATGAAAGGCCACGTTTCCTACAGCAGATTGCAGGATGCCTCATCAGCTAAATGAAGAACTGGTGACTGGACTATAAAAAGTCTCACAGCTTACATATAGGTAGGGAAAGGGATACAGGGCTTTGTTACAGTTCCTGATATATGATTTGCTTAAGGAGCAGATGGTAAGGGGAATGCATATGGAGTGCAGGAGGTAGTGAAGGGAATTCTAGGTATCAGGGAAGAGGGTGGGGACATAATTTTACCAGGAGCATGCTATTAGGAAAAAGGAACACAGTAACATAATACTACAAAGATCTGTGTAAGTTTACTGTGACTGCAAAACAACATGAATCTAAGCAGCAATTACTCCAGGGTAGAGGCTCATGATAGGATGCACCTGTAATCTTAGCCACTTAACAGCTTCATGGAGAGCCAGCTGCCAGGGTGACTGTCTTTGAGGGGGAATCCAAGAGTAATCCCAAGAAGAAGAGCAATGGGTGTACAGCCGTACTGTACGCCATCAGTCGGCGGGAGTATTGTGGGCGGCTTGCGGCAAGTGCTGCCGCCTGCTGCTGACTGGGGGGGTGAGGGTGTGTGGGAATGAGTGGGCAGGTTGGGAGGTGGGTATGAGTACTGCTAGACCACCAGGGAGTGCTTATAATATTACAGCCCACAATTTGGCATGGAGATCAGTCCAGTGGACCACCAGGGAGGTTAGAACTTATTACAGCCCACGATTGGGCAAGGAGAGAGGTCCACTGGACCACCAGTGAGGTTAGAACTTATTACAGCCCTCAATCAGGCAAGGAGAGTGGTCCACTGGATCACCAGGGAGGTTAGAACTTATTACAGCCCATGATCGGGCAAGGAGAGAGGTCCACTGGACCACCAAGGAGGTTCTTCATTTATACAGCCCATGATCAGGCATGGGGGGTGCTACACCACCGGATGGTGCCCAAGAGCTTGGATGGCCACCCACAGCTGGCAGCTGCCATGTTGCGCCCTGCATAATGGCAACTCACCTGTGGGTGGCCAGCCGTTGCTCCATTATTTTGGGGCATAACTGTGTGTGGCACATGTAGGGGTTGCACCTGCATATTCACAGCACATCCTGGGCTAAATATTGGGATGTGCAGGATATGCATGGGCACGCCCCTCCCCACTTGCACCGCACACATTAATGATGCACCCCGATGCATCGGGATTTGTGCCACACACTTTCCCCTTTTGAATATCGTGCAAGGGCGCATCAGTGGGTTGTGCATGGTGCAACTCTGTTGCACTATGCACAACCCGTTTGAATATCCCACCCAAAAAGTAAAACTTAAAATCACAAAAATCAAGCTATGAACATAAATTAGTGACTTCTGTCAGTCAAAATTACAAACTATTTTATTCGTATATAAATAATAAGAAAGGGAATTTCCACAATGTAGGACCTTTACAAAATCATGAGGGGGAATTAACATCTGATATAAATTCAATGACCATTATACTTAATGTATATTTTTCATCTGTGTTTAATAGTAAAGTGGGTATTACTCAGCTGTTTATTAGGTGAGTCATCACATACACAAAGGAAAATATTAGACTCAACTGATGTTAAGGCTAGATTAAAAAAACTTGATCCTAACAAATCAGCAGGACCTGATTGTCTTTGTCTGAGAGTTCTAAAAGAACTAAGTAGCTTTATTGCTGAACCCTTAACATATATATTTCAGGTTTCATTGGATAGAGGTGAAGTGGTGGATGATTGGAAGAGAGCTACTGTAATACTTTTGTTCAAAAAAGGGGTATGATCTGACCCGGCAAATTATAGACCAGTGTGCCTGACCTCTATTCCTTCAAAAATATTGGAAGATATATTAAAAGATTATATATTAGACACCTTGAAACAAAATAACCTGGAGGATAATTCACAACATGTCTTTTTCAAAGGCAGATCTTGCCAGATTAACATGTTGAGCTTTTATGATAAAGTGGTAAGGGAGCTTGATGATGGGAGAGCACTGGATGTGGCCATTCTGGATTTCTCAAAGACTTTTGATGAGCTACCTCACACAGAGTTATTATTGGCTATGGGTAGATTACGCATTGCACATCCTATAATATGCTGGGTGCAAGGTTGGCTGATGAATTGAAATTAGAGAGCTGGTATAAAGGGGTCATATTCTACATGGTCTTAGGTTACGAGCGTGGTCCCTCAGGGGTCAGTGCTGGGACTCTGCCTCTTTAACTTATATATATATAACATCATTACAATATGAAACTGAGGATGTCTGGATGTACAAATTTGCAGATGATTGTTGCTTGGGGGCTAAAATTAAAAATGCACTCACAACATCTTCATTACAAAAAGCATTGGATCATGTAGCTGAATGGACAAGAAAGGCTGGAATATCATTAAATGTTGATAAATGCGCTGTTATGCATTTGGGAATAAAGAACCCTGAACTTAATTATAGGTCAAACAATATAATACTAAGAAAAACATCTGAGGAAAGAGATTTGGGGATTTTAGTGTCACAGGATATGAAATTTACAGCACATTGCAGGCAATTATTTCAGAAGGGGAATAATATTTGAAATTCAATTTTTAGGCATATAAATGCAAGAAGTAGGGATGTTGTTATGCATCTCTGCATACACTTGGTCAGAACCGTATTAGAGTATGGAGCTCAGGTTTGGTCTCCTTATAATAAAAAGGATGTAGCCATGTTGGAGCGGATTCAGAGGAGGGCCACTAGGAGTATAGAAAATCTAAATGTTAAGGCATACCAGGAGAGGTTGAATGGTTTGAATCTCTTTACCTTGGTGTACAGGAGAAAAAGAGATGATATGTGTCTTGTGCACAAGGCTTGGACAGATAATGATCTATGGGAAAACTTGGGGCTAGAAATGTCAAAAAATGTATATGATACTAGATCGCACCCACTACAGTTAGAAACTAGGCACACAAGGCTAGCAAGATCAAGAAACTGGTTCAATCAGAGGGTGGTTCAGGATTGGAATGGATTACCTACAGAAGTAGTGGTTAGCACCACCACACAGTCTTTTAAAACTAGACTAGATAAATTCTATCTTAGAAATTAAATATACGGCAAGCAAATGGACAGAAGTCTTCAAGCTCAGAAAAAATCCTAAGACTCCTATGACTCCTAACCCTGCCAGCAGGTCAAATAGTAATGAGAGGAGACTGGAACTCAGCAGAGGACCCTAGCCTAGACAGATCTTCAGGAGCCCCAAATTTTGGGAGAGCTGTAGCTGGAACCCTTGGGAACCCTGTGTAAGGAGATGGGGCTTATTGACCCATGGAGAGTAATCAAACTGACTGAGAAAATTTACACCTTCTTCCTCACTGCAAACAATAGCTATTCCTGCATGGACAGGTTCTAGTTTCCAAAATCTTACTAGCCTCAGTCAGACAATGTGAGATAGGGCCTGTCACTCTCTCTGACCACACTCCAGTACATTTACAGCTTAGACTGGGACACAAACAAGACAGACCACTGTGGAGGTTAATGTGGGATACCTTAATGACAAAAAATTCAGATCTGAAATTCAAGAAGCTATAGCCACCTACCTTGAATTCAGCACTGAGAATGACTCTAGCCCTCAAGAGCTTGTGAGGCAGCCTGAAAGCTATATTAAGAGACCATATGATTGCCTATGGAGCCCAGAAAAATAATGCTTTAAAACATGCTAAGCTTACAGACCAGCTAGTAACCCTAGAATTACGACATAAGTAGACTAGATAAAATTACATCTTCTTCCAAATAAGAGAGTAGAGGAAGGAGCATAACCAGTGGGACTCAAGAAAGTAGAGAACCAGCTTTTTTACCTAAACCAGACCTACTATAAACATGGAGAAAGGGCAAGTAGACTGTAGGCCTTCCACTTAAAGAAGGTACATATAGAAAAATATATCCAAAAAGTTAAAAAAAATATCCAGAGGCCCTAGAAACTTTGAATTAGAACCCATGATAATTGCTAGGCAGTCTGGGAAATTCTATGAGCAATTATACGCTCAGGAAAGAAACAGTGACCATGATAGACTTAACAGAAATTACCTGGACAAAATATCCCTCCCTGAGGTATTTATTGATCAGGGAGAAGCACAGAACAGACCCTTCTTCATCCCAGAAATACAAGTAGCAACCAAGTTGTTACCCACAAAAAATATCCCCAGGAACTGATGGCTCTGTGAACAAATTTCACAACACCTTAGCCCCTGAAATAACACCTTTTATGCATAAGGTCTTTGCCTCTGTCCTGACTTTAGGGGGCACCTCACCCCCCAATCTTAGCAAGAAGCAGTAATATCCATTATCCAAAAAACAAGTAAGGATCAAACAGTGTGAAGGTCACATAGATGCATTTCTTTTCTCAATCAAGATGCAAAGATTTTTGCAAAGATCTTGCCCAACAGGCTACATAAAGTTATTAGCATGTTGAGCCACCTGGATCAGATGAACTTCATGCCAGGCCACCACATTCAGAATGACATCAGGAAGTTTCCAATTGATATCTAAATAACCAAGAGTGGGCCCAACTACAGTCATTGCAATTGATGCAGAAAAGGCACTCGCTTGCCTAGACTGGTATTTTCTACTCAAAACCCTAGAAACCTTTAAGGCAAGAGAACAATTCCAGAACTGGATAGAGGCCCTTTTTGATGCCCCAACACTGCAGATGAGGGATAACAGGATTTTTTTCAAAGCCAAGAACAGTAGCAAGAGGGACCTGACAGGGGTGCTCCCTGTTTCCCCTCCTGTTCACCCTAAGCACTGACCCCACTGATGACTAAGATCAGACAGCTGACAACCCTCGAGGACATTGTGGTGAAATGGGAGATGATGAAAATCACACTACTATATATGTGAACAACACCCTCATCTTCATCCACATCCCAGAAGAGAATATTCCTATCCTGTAAAAGTAATTGGCAGAATATGGGTCAGTCTCAGGATTTAAATCAAACATTGATGAAACATGACCAAATTCCTTAGCAGGGTATGCATCCTTAAATGGATGGATAAAAAATTTCATTATCTAGGGATCCAAATACCCAATAATATGAAAACATCTTTCAGGCAAACTATACCCTCCTCTTGCTAGATGGAGGCAGACATGAAAAGATGAGATGCTCTTCCCCTTTCAATAACAGGTACGGTGGAGGCCATTTGTTTGAATCTCCAGCTAAGATTATTAAATATTTTTGCATATTTGTGGGTCCCAATCCCTCAGCAGACCTAAACTAGGATCAGCAAAGACTGATCCTCTTTTATATGGAGGGAGGGGTAAGAAACCAAGACTACCATGGAATTTACTGACACTAGATAGAAAAAAAGGAGGAGTGGGAGTACCAGACATTCATAGGCACTTTGATGCCTGTCATGTCCAACATCTTTACGTCATCCTGCAGGAAAATGAAACACCAGGGTGGGTGTCACTTGAAGGACCAGAGGTGGTCAGAGAGCTGATGTTCCATAAGTTGGATACCAGAAACATAAAAAGACCTCCAAAACCCTGGACATGCACTTTGATGCAAAGCTAGCAACACATTCTGCAGAGAGAAGGCATCACCCCAGAAAGCTGCAAACTCAAGCTGAAAAGGGTCACAAGAGACTTTACACCAGGAAAGGTAGACCCCACATAAAAAAGATGGGAAAAGTGAGAACTAGAGATACTGGGGGACATATTAAAAGGGAGGACACTAAACTCTTTTGCCACACTATAGAAGGAATATAACTAGGCTTGGCAGTATTAGATTTAAATCGGTAAATGTAGATAAATGTCGATTTCACTGCACACACACAAATAGATGAAAAAATATTTCCATCAATAAAAATCTAAATTTACAGATAGAAAAAGTAAGTTCTGTTGCTATTTTGACATGTGAAGATAACAATTTGTGCTTTTATTAGTTTGTAAATCCTCAGTATTTGCTGTCATTAACTGCAACAGTGAAAATTAAATCGATACAAATCAAAATAAATGCTTAAAAACCCATAATTCCGTGAAACTGGTAAAGTTTATATTGATAAACCTTGGGAAAAAGGTTTAAAAATAAAAATAAATATTTTCCATCTAAATTATAAAAAAATAAAAATCGAAAACTGCCAACCCTAAATATAACCTACCTGCAAGAAACATGCACTGCTTTTTACAACTCAGGCACTACATACTGTAAGTACCCCCTTCAATAAGCAAGCTCTCTGCAAGGGATAGGCCTGACTAGGAATTTAGTAAGTAGCTTCATTTCAGACACAACCCCCATGTATCTTATATCACAGTTGTATATGGTGGGGGCCCCATACACTGTAACGTCCAGGTTAGTAATTCAAACTAGATGGGAAGAAGAAACAGGTAAGGATATCAGAGAAGGGGTAGGAAATTTGTTAGGAATTGGCCTCCATGACACAGCATCAAACAGGTGGCAAGAGCATAGGTGGAATGTTGTTAGCAGATTCTTCAAAACACTAGTAATTACCACACTCTATGGGACCTCCTGGTCTGATATGTTTTGGTGCCTTAAGTAACACTAGGGCCACCGTCAAGCATGTCTTGTGGAGATCTCCACACTTGAAACAGCACTGTGACAAAGTGACAACATCCATTGGAGAGATTCTGGAAACACAGACCCCAAATCAGCTCAAACGTTTAATAAGGGAACTGCCACCTAAGGAACTGTTTGCCAAGGGTAAAACTGACTTCCCTAATTTTATTGTTAAAGCCTCTAAGGCCTTAACTCATAAGTCATTGCTCCAAACCCCTCCAATTTATGAGGGTTGGTTGGAAAACTGCTGGAACATTCTCCTGATGGACTGGCTGACAGCAAAATAAGGCTGATCACCAAAAATTAATAATGAAATGGCTCCCCCTTTTTCTCTTCTGTAGAAAAGACTACCGCAGTGTCAGTCCTGGAACAATATCGTATGCAACCCTGCTCTAGAAATCCCTGGGCATGCAGTGGCTAGGTAGAGATCCTAAGGCCATGAGTAGAGAGACAGAAAATGAAAAGCATTAAGAAATGAAGGAATTAGGCTAGGAGAACATGCAAATAAGCATAATGATGTCAAGTGATGATTCCTTAAAACACAATAAATTGTAGTATGCTATATAATTAACTGGAACACAACTGAAGCAAATGTATGTTTGTTAATGTTCACCTTTTTGGTTGCAGATCTTTTTCCAGGCCCTTGAGTCCAGATTAGGACAGCTTTTTGAAAGTCTGGTCCCTCTATCCTCAACTTTGTACTTGTTTCTGCAATACCTAGGAGACTTTTGAGACCCTACTTCCCACTATTTGCTCAGGATACTATTAATTGCTGCAAAAAAACCCACGACCAAACTATGGCTCATGCCACAAATCCTGAGCATAGCCTCCAAAAGATTGTTGGTCAATCAGATTTACCAAATGAAGTAAATTACACACTTCCTTAATGACCGAATAGAAGTATGCTCATCACATTGGAATGGTTGGCTGTTGCATTACATGAGTAAAGATCCTTCTTTTGTCCCTTAGTGGCCCTGGTGGGATGTGGTAAACTGTATAAGAACCCAGACACCAATTTTAACCCATGAGCCAGTAAGACAGAATATGTATGGACCTCCATGGATATAATGCCCTACATAGCCTAGCATCCTCATTGGTCCTCCATCCCGGCCTAGCCACCTTTGCCGACACTATCCGGGCTTGTTTTACCACCCTACAAGACACTAGACATAGGGGGAACCCCTGTGGTGTTGTTCTGCCTCCAGGAGCCTCCCTTGCACTGGAATTTCGAAGGGGTGGGAAGTGGGGGTGACAGTATTAGGGGTGTTTATAAATGCATAACAATATACAACAGACAAAGAACCAAAGTACTGCCAGGAAACGGCCTGCTATTAATTGTAACTTTCAGAAGTAGTCAGCTATCACTTCTTATATCTCAAGTATTTATTCTTTTCTGTTTGTTAATTAGAAGATTTTCCACCTGGCAGTACTGGGGTGATGTGTGGAGTAGCACTCTGGAGGAAAATTTTGGTTCTGTTCCTCCCATTACATCAACACTGAAACCACACTAACTATGACATCACTAGTAACCAATGAGAACAATTTCTTATTGCCTGGTTTCGCTTTCACATGAAGCAGCAGAGACTGGCTCACCATGGTTATTAGCAATGTCACAATTTGCAGCATTTTGATTGGTAGCTTGTGAAAGTCACTGCTCAGACTGCAAGGATTATAGTGTCTCAAGGTATTTGGTCTCATTTCTGATGATTTAGAGGAAGGAACAGAACTGACTTTTTTTTTCTATCAGATAGAGTGTTACTCCATACATCACCCCAGTACTGCCAGGTGGAAAATCTTCTAATCAACAAACAGAAAATAAAAAAAACACTTCAGACACTGGAAGTAACAGCTGGCTGCATCTGAAAATTGCTATTAATTCCAAGCAGTACACTAAGAGTGGGATATTCAGAAGGGTTGTGCATGGCACAACACAGGAGCACCATGTGCAACCCACTGATGCACCCCGGCATGATATTCAAAGGGGAAAGTGCGTGGCACAAATCCCGATGTGACGGGGCACATCAGTAATGTATGCGGTGCAAGTGAGGGGGTGTGCCCATGCATACTCCACACATCCCGATATTCAGCCCGGGATGTGCTGAGCAGATGCAGGCACAACCCCTACCTGCGCCGCACACAGTTGATCCAAAAAAACAGGGGGCAACAGCTGGCTACCCACAGGTGAACTGCCGTATTGCAGGGCACAACACGGCACCTGCCAGCTGTGGTGGCCACCCAAGCTCCGGCGGCACCGTCCATCTTAGTAGCGCCCCCCCCCCGCCCGATCACGGGCATAAGTTTCAAGACATAATATTCCAATGTCCCTGGTGGTCCAGTGGACTTCTCACAGCCCGATCGTGGGCAGAAGTATAAATAAAGGATTAAATCTCATCCCTGGTGATCCAGTAGACCACTCGCAGCCCAATCATGGGGCAGAAGAATAACAAAATGGATTTAATCCATCCCTGGTGGTCCACGGTACCCCCTCCCCACCCTCCACTGAGCCCCGCCCGCTTTGCTGTCCACTGACTGACTGTGTACAGTGCAGCTGTAAGCCCATTGGTCCACAGTGTGGGCCAATGGGTATGCAGACCGTACTGTACTACACAGTCCAGATATGTGAATAGAGTCATTCACATATCTGGACTGTGTAGTATGGTATGGTCTGCATGCCCATTTGCCCATGCTGTGGACAATGGGTGCACAGCTGTACTGTATGCAGTCAGTCAGTGGGTGGCTGGGCAACTTGTGTGTGGGGAGCTGCCACCTCCCACTGACTGGGGGGGAGCAGGGTGGTGGGACTCAGTGGGAGGGCAGGGAGGGGTGTACCGCTGGACCACAAGGGATGGGATTTAATCTTTTTTTTTATACTTCTGCTTGTAATTGGGCTGCAAGCGGTTCATTGGACCACCAGGGATGGTATTTAATCCCTTTATTTATGTGTCTGCCCACAATCAGGCTGTGAGCAGTCCACTGAACCACCAGGGATATAGGACATTTATGTTTCAATACTTGTGCCCATGATCAGGCTGGAAGCATCCACTGGACCACCAGGGATATTGGAATATTATGTTTTGCAACCTATGCCCTCGATCGGGCATTGGGGCACATTGCAGCTTGTGCAGGGGGCATCGGTCCCCCACAGCTGCAGCCTGGCAGGGCACAAGTCACCGTGGATCAGCGCACCTGCATGCAAATGGGGCCATAATGACATGCAAATGGCCCCATTTGCACCCTGCATGCATTATGGCCCCATTTGCATGTCCACCACTGAATATTGCAGCTGATGCACCTAGCACAGCGCCACTTGCACTAGCACATTCCCCGCTCCTTTCTGGCCACTCGTGCTGATGCAGTGCCACTGTGCCATGTGCTATGTGGGTGGCCATGGAGTGATATGTAATGGTGCTGAGACATAGTGCAGCATCATTGAATATCACCCTGTCAGCGCACTGGCACATCCCAGTTGTGCTGCATCCATGCTTGTGCCACAGCCTGGTGCAGTCTGAATATCTCACCCTAACTCATTAAGGTTTTATCTAACTTTTATTTTCTCTTTATATTACACCTGAGCATGAGCAGGTTTTTTTTTTCCAACTGGACCTAAGTCTCTAAGTAATGACTGATGGACAAAGTCTATACCATAAATACAGAAACATGACCAGGGATTTCTGAAGCAAGTTTTATGTATCACAGTCTTACATTTACATTCATGTACTATACTTGGTATGATTACACTAATAAGGAAGTTTCAAAGATAAATGCATAGCAATGTAAATGAAATACCCAACACAGATTGCAATAATTGTTTACTGTCCTGTTTTATCATGAAGACTTGGTTAAAATGTATTTATTTATTGAGTTCTAGGATTACAAGTGTAACCCCCACACCACTTTTTAACTAGTTAGCACCCCCCCCCCCATTAAAATCTGGAAAACTGATACCCACTTACTGGTATACCAATTTACGTTACAAAAGATTTTGTACCACCCTTAGCGTTAGGATGTACACCTGGATAATTTTCTAGAGAAAAAGAGGGGTGGGGGGTACAGAAACAAAACAACATGAACCTTGTGTAAACATTACAACCCAAGTCCTGGGTGGAGGCTGCTAGGCATATGCTAGATCTAACCTGCTGAGGGGGAGTCCCAGTAAATCTACACAGCCAGAAGCAGTAATTGGAATGTCCAGAACAGTAACTGGAATTGTACAGTGTGGCTTTATTCAACAGATGGAAATTTAAAGTAGAAGTGGACACCCAAGGGTCAGTCTAGGCAGGACAGGTACATTTCACAAACTCTCCCTGCATGCAGTACAGTTAGAGGTGTGTGAAAAAAAAACTTCTGCAGGTGGAATTTCAGAGAAAGGTGGATTTTGGCTTCCATGAAAGTGTAATAATCAAATTAGCAACTTTCACAGAAATTCCAGCTTAGAACTGTGTAAAAAATGTATAAATTGCAGGTTACTGCATTTAACTGAAGAGAAAAAGTCCTCAGAACTGATTATTGAACTACAGAATAATTACATGCACTGAGGAATAATTCATTAAAATGTGGAAAAAAAAATCCTTAGAACTGTTATTCCACAGTTCATATGTATTATTCCACTGTTCAGCCAAAAACTTCCACAGAACGCAGTGAAAATCTGCCAAACACATTTGGAAGATTTCAATCTCTCCAATCGAGGAAGTTCAGAAAATTTAGAAAAATTTCTGAATTTCCAAGAAAGTTCAGTGGAAACAGAGTCTTCAACTTTCACCCACCAAGTACAGTTCATGAACACACATCAAAACATCTTCCCGATTTCCCAAATGGTGTATCTAGTGGACACCTGGCCACGCACCCGAACATTTTCCTTCCATGAGTGTCATTTAGTGAATCTAAGCCACACACTCAGAACTCTTCTTCAAACATAAATGCAATTAAATGGAACTCAGCCATACACCTTAACCTGCAGCTTGGCCCTTGCTCAGGTATAACTGTGCCCTTTATGAACCAGGAAGTCCTGCCTTGTAAGCACTTAGATGGTGTTCCTCCCACCCTTGGCCCTAACCCACAGTCTCTGCCATTCTTCAGGATTACACCACTGAAGCCCCCACTTCCCATTAAAATGCTAGAGGTCTCACACTATAACTTCATCACACACTTGGGAAACCAGAAAACAAACTGCTCTCACTTGGGTGAACAGTTTAACAGAAAATTCACTCTCTTGGGTGAACTAGGGGCACTGACAGGTGTGATCCAGCTTTATCTATGGGCACACACACCCCCGACTAACAATTCCCCTAAATCATGTGGAGATCTGGTCTCCTTGAACAGTACTCACAAAGTTTGTCCTGTCCATTGGGCATGGAACATCAAAAGAAAAAGGCCCTCTCCTGGGTAGCTGATCAAACAGTCTCTCAAAGTCCTTTCCAAGGCAGCTGAAACATACACAGAACCTTCAGGGGATTGCCCTTTGAATCCCTTGAGAACAGGCAGTTCCTTCCACTTCACTGGGAGTAGAAATCTGGAAATCCTGCTGTAGCACTGGTCTCCACCACTTTGCCGGAAGCTGAAAATGACACTCCACTAGGGTGAGAAATCCTGGGCCCTCACCTCAGAGCCCACTGGCAGTCATTTTGCCACTCTCACCTCCTCAATCAAGCTTTAACTGAAACAGACTCTAACTAACTATTGTGCATTCTAGGTTCTCCAGATCAGCTGTCCACATAGTGTGGTTTATGCTGCTGTAAGAGTTCTGAATGACCTAATCATTCTTCCCTCAGGCTAGCTGAGTAAACAATGATGTCATTATGTTAGAAGCCCCTAATGAGCTCCCTACCAACTGCCTGCTACCTTCCTAACACTAATACTGATAGGATTCTAGTAACCCCATGGACTGGGTGGTTGCACTCACCTCTGCCAGGCAAATGAATGCCTGCAGTCATACCTCCACCTGGCACCAGGCCATCCTACATCTGATGCTCCCTGCAGGAAGGGTTGATCAAGTCCCCCCTGGCATGTACCAGGCAAAGGCAGGTAACACCAAAGGATAGAGGCACACTGAAGAAACTTCAGTTCCTATCCTACCACTGTACTATCTAGGGATTCTCAGTGGCTCCAGAAAACTGACTGAAGCATGTCCTTACAGACAGTGTTGGTGACCCCTGCCATGAATCAGAACCACCAACTTGCCTTCCACCCTAACCTTCTAGGGAAAATCTGTTTGACCTATGCTACCTACCAGGAGCCCAAACCCAAAAACTATTTTACACCAACACACTTGTAAAATGAAAAAGGGTTAGACATTGTACTACACAGTTACACAAGCCTAACAACTCTACACAATGGAGGACTCAGATGAGTCCTGGAAATCCTATTCAGATCTTCTTGTCTTCTTCCAGGAACATCTGCAAAAGAAAACACTCCAACAACACATTTCTGTACACAACTACAACCTGTAAAGCCAAAATCAGTGACCAAAACCCTCACACTGAATACTGCACAAGCCCAAAAAGCATTTGTTAAAGGATTTTATACCAAAGTAAAAAAAATGAAAACATAAAAACATTTACAAAACATTTGGTGGAGGGAAACAATGCAATGTTCGAATCTTGGGAAGAGTCCAGAGTGCTGAAGCACTACAACAAGAGTCACTTCTAGGCCAGATCCTGATGAAGCACAGTTATAGAACAGGCACAAGGCTTGCCAGCACTGCAGTCCAGATGGATTATCTGTTGATAGTTAAAGTTCCAAGGATATCTTCAATTGCAGGTAAACAGTCAAATAAAAAATGAAAACATGTTTTACCAGTTCTAGGCAACAAAAGGATATCAACATCACTTCTCTGGACCTGTGGCCCGATGATCCTTGGCTGGTTGGTAGACGAAATCCTTGGATCAGATGTATCCGTGACCCCCTACTGGACCTGGACAGGAAATCCTCTCCGACTGCTGGGCTGACAATCCTGGACACCGCCACAGATGAACCTGGATGCTGCTGGAGCACAACCCGGATCCTGCTGCTGACAAACCCAGACCACCAGAAGAAAGGTATCTCCATCCTGGGCCACTGCCTTCCCGGTGACAAATGGCTGAGTCGGCAAGGCTGCATTCACTTTTGGTAAGCAGGCACAATTTCAGGAATGGCACTAATTTCTGGGGTAGTACCATTCAGGATCTGGGGCATAAACTGTCACCCCATCTGAATGAACCATGGGAACATTGTAGAATGTCTCTTGGCCAGCTTTGTCCACTACTCTCACAGAGTTAATTAACAAGGTCCAGCCATGCTTCCAGAATTGCGGTCTCTCATGACACACTTGTTAACTGTAGGGTGCAGGTTGGCACAAGCTTCCTCCCAGAACCAGGCATGCCTGTATTTCTCAGTTTCTTCCCATATTGTCCAAGGGTAGAAAGGGTACGGTTGTCCATACTCAGCCTCAGCTTGTCTACTCACAATTCTCTCCTCCTTGCTACTTTAACTAACTCCAGTCCAGAAGCACAGCTTGGGGTTGGTCAGTCCTAGTTGAGTAAGTCACGAACACTTACTGAAGAGCTAAAGCAGTCCACCTCTGCACTCAAGGGCATATTTCTTGAGCCTTCCTCCACATGGACATTGGGAGGCTCCATGGAAGTTAAGGCCAATGGTGACTCAAGGGATCCCACTGAAGTCATTGCTGGTTCCTCCCCTTGTATACATTCTGCCCAGGAGCTGGTGATTGTGCCAATCCTCAAAATTGTCCACTCTCCACTGACATCTGAGGCACTGGCCTCCCAACGACATGCTTCCTTCACTTTGGACTCTCCCATGAGGCTTGGACTTAGGCCTTCCACCCACAGATCTACTGAACCTGCACTGGCAGTGTCCACTTCTACCCTCTGTGGTGTGGAACACTTAGCTTCCTCTGGGCCTTGCAAAGCATTGACACAAACAATGTCCAAGAACTCCTTTACAAACTCTCTGGGTTCTCTTTCATTGCACACAGACTGTTGCTGTAACTTTGATTCTACAGGTCACCTGTCTGTGTCCAAGTTGGAGCTAAACAGATGTATTTTGCTTTACCTACCCCTGTGCCACCTGACATGCTCATCCCAAATTTTGTTCAAAAGTCTGTGCAATGTAGAATTGGCAAAACATCTCTTCCTGGCTTTAGACATACCACACACATATTAACGGGACAGTTTGGCAAAGCTACCTTGGCGGGTGCTGGTGAGCAGCCATACAATTTCTCAGAATGGGCTAGTTCTTGTTGGGCTACTCACGCCTTGGCATGGAGCAGGCAGTGAGGGTGTAGCTGTGCCATGTTCTGTAAATAAACACACAAGTCCCAAAATTACTGTTTTTGCAAGCACTCTGAGATTTGGTTTTAACACACTTTAAAAAGTTCACCAACAAGCTACCTGGCTGCTGCAATTGTATTTCACAACTTAGCAAGAAATCATTTGAAAGTTTGTTTTGGGTTTAAAAACACTTGTCTAAAATGGCACTGCTTTGTTTACATTGCTGGCCACACCCCAACATGGCGACTGTAACACTGAATCAGACTCAGTTAAGAATTGCTAGTATTCTGTCTGGATCTTTTGCATTTCAACTGATTTTTCTCAAGTTCAAGTTCACTTTACTTGTTCTCAGTCCATTACTTTACAAACACTTGGACCGGAGGGATCATTTGTCTTAAAGTTCACTTTCTTTGAAAACAGCACACACAAAGTCCAAGATATAACAGTTCATAAAACTCTCTTTTTCAGAACCTTTGCTGCATTTGCTCAAGTTCTTAAGACAGTTTTCCAACCTTAGCACCATAGTCATTTACTTTTGCACAGGATACTTATAGGCAGTAGCTGGTTTTCACCATCGATAAAATACGGCCTGCTGCCAAGTCAGTGAAGGCCTCTGGAGAGAAACGGGCTGGCGGTACTGCTGATCATCATTACAATCACCTTGATCTCTCTCTCTAGTTAGTCAGAATATGGGTTGAGCCCATTTTAACTGTGAAAAAGTTAAAAAACTGCTGCTGTTGAAGCACTTCTGCTGTAAGCTATTCCTCCTTCCCACTGCACTAACTACACACTGGTCGCACACTGCAGGCTGCTCCTCCACTAATGCTCCACAACTGTGAGACTCTGGCAAGGGCGGGCTTAGGTGCACTGGGACCAATCACACGCCACGATGCAAATTAACTCTCTCTCTCTCTCTCTCTGTCACACTCCTGCACGGTGATCATTGAGAAGACAAAATTTAAACTGCTAACTGTCACTGTTTTTCTTGGCTTGAAACTTCAGCAGGGCACGCATTTTAAAGCATTTTCACTCAGTATTTGGTTCATTTTCCTTAGCAACTCCCCCAGTTTTCACTGTACACACTTAAAACTTTCTGAGCACTTAGAAAACACTGTCTTTTAAGTCCCCAAATACTTTTCTCTGGAAAGTTGCAACATTTCAACAGTTTTAAGCACTTTTACTACAAGGTAAGGGCAATTATTTCTCAGTCCACAATTTCAAAGTAAACACACAAGCAGCAAATTCTCCTCTTTCTTTTCCACAGAATCCACAGAAACTAAGGCAGCAAAAGACTTTCAGGTGGCATGTTTCTTGGCACATCTTTGCTTTCTAGTAAACAATCTTCTGTTTGGGTGCACTGGCACCAGACAGGAAGATCCTGGACATACCCTCAGCATTAACTCTCACCCCAAAACATATTTCTTTTGAACAAGCCACATATTCTTTGTACCTCTTGCCCAAATTAAATATTCCAAGACAAGCCCCATTTTTTGTAACCCCCAGGCCACTTTCTAACTAGTTAACATCCACCCATTAAAGCCTTGAAAACCGGTACCCACTTACAGGCATACCATTTTACTTTACAAAAGGTTTGGTACCACCCTTGACAATAGGATGTATATCTGGCTCATTTTCTAGATGAAGAGAGGGGTGGGGGTACAGAAACAAAACAACATGAACCTTGTGCAAATATTACAACCCAGGTCCTGGGTGGAAGCTGCTAGGCATATGCCAAATCTAACCTGCTGAGGGGGCCCCATAAATTCACACAACCAGAAGCAATAATTGGAATGTCCAGAACAGTAACTGGGATTGTGCAGTATGACTTTATTCAACAAATGGAAATTTAAAGCAGAAGTGAATCCCAAAGGTTGGTCTAGGCAGGACAGGTACATTTCACAAACAGTCCTTGCATGCAATATAGTTCATGAACACACAACAAATCATCTTCCTCCCAATTTCCCAAATAGTGCATCTAGTGGACACCTTGGCCACGCACCCAAACATTTTCCTCCCACGAGTGTCATTTAGTAAATCTAAGCCACACACTCAGAACTCTTCTTCGAACATAGGTGCAATTAAATGGAATTCAGGTATACACCGTAACCTGCAGCTTGGCCCTTGCTCAGATATAACTGGTGCCCTTTATGAACCAGGAGGCCCTGCCTTGTAAGCATTTAGATGGCATTCATCCCACCCTTGGCCCCAACCAACAGTCTCTACCATTCTTCAGGATTATACCATTGAAACCCCCCATTTCCAACTGAAATGCTAGAGTTCCCCTACTTTAACTTTGTTATACACTTGGGAGACCAGAAAACAAACTGCTCTCATTTGGGTGAATGGTTTAACAGAATATTCATTCACTTGGATGAACAAGGGGCATTGACAGGTGCGATCCAGCCTTATCTATGGGCACACACACCCCAGACTAATGATTCCACTAAATTATGAGGAGCTCTGGTCTCCTAGAACAGTATTCACAAAGGTTGTCCTGTCCACTGGGCATGGAATAACAAAAGAAAAAGTCACTCTTCTGGGCAGCTGATCAAACAGTCTCTCAAAGTCCTTTCCAAAGCAGCTGAAACACATACAGAACCTTCAGAGGATTGCCTCTTGAGTCCACTGAGAACAAACAGTTCCTTCCACTTCACTGGGAGGAGTAGAAATCAGGAAATCTTGCTGTTGCACAGGTCTCCACCACTTCACTGGAAGCTGGAAATGACACTCCACTAGGGTGAGAAATCTTGGGCCCTCACCTCAGAGTCCACTGGCAGTCCTTCTGCCACTCTCAGCTCCTCATTCAGGCTCTAACTGAAACAGACTCTGAATAACTACTGAGCATTCTAAGTTCCCCATAGCAGCTGACCACACAGTGTGGTTTATGCTGCTGTAAGAGTTCTAAATGACCTAATCATTCTTCCTTCAGGCTAGCTGAGTAAACAATGATGTAATTTTGTAAGAAGCTCCTGATGAGCTGCCTGCTACATGTCTAACATTAATACTGACAAGATTCTAGTAACCTCAAGGGACTGGGTGGTTACACAAGTACCTTTGAACCAGAGGTTCATTTACAAAGGTTCCACATCAAACATTGCAGTATAAACAGTAATGGTAAATACAGTAGTGTAACAAGTGTATATGACAAAAAATGGAAAGTATAATACAGGATTACAGAACAACAGGAGCCAGAATATGTGGTCAGAGAACAATAAATTGCAATCAGAGCAAAGACATTCTCAATACATGCAGGTAGTATACATTTACAATGTTCATATTCATACATTGTAGTGTAAACAGAAAAAGTAAATACCTAGGGGTAACAGACTTACAAGAAACAAAGAAATGAATAAAGCAAAGGTAGGATTGCAGGAAAACAGGAAACAGGATATGTAGTCCTTAAACAACAACTTGCAGTCACAGCAGTAACATTGTCAATAAGTGCAAGTAGTGTCGTGAGGTACAAGTAAGGGTGTGGGGGGAGGAGAGGATGAAGGGAAAAGGGGGAGGGGAGGGGAGTTAATAGGGTGATGGAGCCTCTGTGAGGGTTGGTAGAAAGAGTGTGCATTAGAGAACTAGGGCAAAGAGGGTATAAGACCCTGTAGAGGGTGGGTTAATATAGCGTAAAGAGTCAGATGAATGATGTTTCATCTTAGGGGGAACAATCAAAGCTACTAAGAGAGGTGAGGTAACGCCAACATTTAAATTTGTAGGGACCAAGCTTTTGCTCTTCAGCAACTTTAGGAGGAAGGCCATTAGCCAGGTAGAAGCTCTGAAGCAGAAGGGTGCACTGCACCTTGGATGTCCTGCAGAATGGGACAAGGTATGACTGGTTGCATTATGCATGTAACTTGGGTCAGGTGTGGACACTTACTTATTTATTTAAATTTTGGTAACCAGGTAGGCCCACTGAGACCGAAACAGTCCCTTTTTCAGGGGCGACCCAAAATTAATTACATACATCTATAAACATCTCAAAATACATACATGTCATTTCACAATTAACAGTCAATACAGACATACTGACCCAGTCAAAGATGCAGTGGCAGGTTAATTAAAATCAACTTAGACAGGAGAAGAAGTACTCTTATACACGAGACACTTAAAGTCAGATTGATGTCCCAATAAGTTTAAATGAGCTGCAGGGAGTCAGCTGACTCAGAGGTAGCAGTTGAAGAGGCTCAGTTCCAACAGGTGGGCTTTAAGACCCTTCTTGAAGCTCCCAGGTGAGGTAAATTCCTGTAGACTGCTAGGGAGACCATTCCAGATGGGAAAGATGAAGCCAGCATAGGACCAGAGTCCTAGGGAATTCCTAACACTGGGGACTTGGAGAAGCTTGCGGCCAGAGGATCTTAGCATTCTCCCATTCTTTTTGGAAGCCAATGTGTTAATTAGGCTGGCAGGGGCACTATTTTGCTGGAGCTTAAAAGCAAGGCATAGTGAGGGATATGATAATCTACCCTTAGGAAAAGGCCACCTTAGAGATAATAGTACCTTGCAGTGATGCTACCATGGTGGCACCCCTGCAGTGAAGCACCCTATCCTGTGATACAGTATTTTTAGCCTTTGCATTTCAGACCTTCTTACAGAATGTAGTAAAGGGGCCTTATATAGCAAGGTTGGAAGGAGTGTACCAGTTTCTTGGTCAGATGGTTGATGTGGCCCTTAAAGGAGCAGTCTTGGTCTAAGTATACTCCTAGGTATTTGTTACAATCAATCTCTTCATTTTTGAGCCATTGGAAAGAGCTGGGGACAATAAATGTGAATGGACTGGGCCCAGGCTTTTTGGGCCAAATAGCATGACTTTGCTCTTTTTACTATTTAGAACTAATTTATAAGTAAGAAACCAATTCTCAAGTAGACCAAGGTCTTGACCACGAAGGTTGATTAGTCAGACAGAGTCTCGGGAGGACCTATAAAGCATGGTATCATCTGTATATAAGGTCACCTTAGCCCCTCCACAATGTTGAGACAAATCAATAATAAATAGAGAAAAAAGGAGAGGTCCCAATATTGAACCCTGGGGGACACTGTCCATGATAAGGCATTTGTCGGTCTTAGCTCCATGCTATCTGACAATTTGTGATCTGCCGTCAAGGTAGTCTGTGAGTAGACAGATGATCAAGGCCAAGAGATCTTAGTTTAGTGATTAGTTGCTAATGATTTACCAAGTCAAATTCCTTGGTGAGATCTATAAAGACTGCACCAGTTGGAAGGCCATCATCTAGAGCTGTGAAAATATCCCCAGTAAGGCTAATCAGGGCTGTGTTGGTACCATGATTTTTTCTAAAACCATGTTGTCATTCAGTTAGTAAATTGTTCCATTCAACATATTCCTGGACCTACTGGTATACAATCCTATCTAGCACTTTATATAGAGTGCAGAGGAGGGATATTGGTCTGTAACTCTCAAAAAGTTCAATAACCCCACCTTTAGGGATAGGAGTAACCAAGGCAACTTTCCACACAGTGGGGACTTTGCCTTCAAGCAGCGATCTGTTTAGGAGCCAAGTAATTGGAGAGGCAATGATGTGGGCTGTGATGCTGAGGAGTCTGGGCTTCAGCTTGTCAAACCCTGCAGAGGCAGAGGATTTTATTTTTATTTAGTAATTTCTGGACCTCAGATTTAGTTGCAATTTGAAGTGAAAAACAGGGTAAGGGGTTTCCTCTTGTAAATGATTCTGGGGGGGGAGGGGGGCCCAGAGGGATTATTTTTAAGTTTGTCCAGGTCAGTGAGGAATGTGTTTAGTGCAATAGCAGCATCTTGTGGGTTGGTATAGTGGACTTCATTTGCTACTATGTCACTTTTCTCATGGGTGGTACTCCCCTTTAGGAGACAATTAATTTGGGACCAAAATGTTTTAGGAGCCAAAAGGTTTTTAGTTTGTAGGATCTAGAGGTATTGTCTTTTAGCTGCTTTTAGGGGTTTTTTTACACTTGTTTCTCAATTTTCTATATTCAACCCAATCCTTAGTTAGATTTGTAGATTTGAATTTTTCCTAGGCTTTGTCTCTCATCCTCATTTGTTTTTTAAGGTCTCTGGACAGCCACCTTGAGCGTTTTCCCTTGACTCTGATTTGTTTTAGGGGGGCATGCTTTTTGGTAATTGAGAGGAAGTTATTGATGAAGAAATCAATGACTGACTCCAGATTGAGGACTAGCTTGATTTGAGTCCAATCCACAACTGCTAGAGTTTCAAGAAAGGAGCAAGTGTCAAAATTGGAATAATCCTGTGCCCAAAAAATTCTGGGTGGAGGGTTAGGCTGGCCATTTTTACGGATGCTGAATATAGGGGCATGGCCACTTATGGAGTCTGCAACTGTCCCAGCCAGTTTGAAACTACTAGGGTTGGAAGCAAGAATCCAGTCTAACATGGTGTGGTTTCCCGACTTAATATTCAGCCTAGTGAATCCCTGGATCAATTGCGTCAAGTTGGCCTCTAGCAAGCTGGATTTTCCATCACTAATGGTGTGCTGACCCCAGTGGAGGTTAAAGTCATCAAGGATTATTTTTCTCCCACTGAGGTAGCCCTAGGATCAGAGCTAGAAGGCACTTTAAGGCATCTTCTGCAGTCTAAGGCAGGTTGTAGATGCAGTCTATTAGCAGGGGCTTAATCCCACCAAGCAGTATTTTGATGAACACCATCATGCCACCTGATTGGGTATGGTCTGGCATTGCCACCAGGGAAGTATTTAGGGAGTTTTTTTACATAGACGATAATGCTACCACCCTTCCTATCACATCTATCATGTCTAAAGGACTGCATTACGATACTGGGCTTGAGCCAGGTTTCAGAAATGACAATTATGTCAGGGGAGTGCAGACTTACCCATGCCTCAAGTTCATGCATTTTTGGTCTGAGGCTATTAATATTCATGTGGACTAGTTTTAGACCTTTGGCATTAGCCCATACAGCCATAGAAGATGATATAGGAGGAACATTAGTAAATGGAGGGCCATGGTTAGATTCAGTATCCCTGGTGAGTAACAACTTAATGGTCAGCAGGAATTTCAGGAGTGACCCAAGAAGGGGGAGGAAGATCTGACATTTGTAGACTCTAAGATATTCCATAACCATACAGCAGTTTCCCCCTTTTCTAAGCCCATATATGGTGATAAGGGTAGGGTTACAGTTGGCTTGGAGGTAGATATATGAGAAATTGGAGTACAGAGGGTCTGTGGGAAGCCCCGTGTCCTGCCTGAGAGTGAGCAGCAATTGGTCTGTGCCTAGGAATACAAGTATGTAAGTACAAGCCAACACAATACCCAGCATGATATTAAAGCTTAAAGATGGGTCAGCTAAGAGGAGGTAGTTCAGATTAACCCCCGAGATATATGACAGTAGCAAGTTAGGGAAAACTTGGAGTAGAAAAATGTGGACAGAGAGTGTATCTTGATGGAACTATTGAAAAAGCATGAGGTAGGATAATGTGGGTGGTTAGGGTCACCTCTACTAAAACAAGAGGCCCCAGCACCTTCTATTCTGAGCCAAAGCACCCTGTATCTGAGCAAGAGCTATGCAAAAGAATGTCAGGGGTATACTCAGTTTGTGAAGGAGAAGGAAACAGTGATCTGTAGGGGTAGCTGAATATAACTTGCAAATGGGAAACTGGACACTCTAAGTGGCAGCGTTTCGGAGCTTCCAAGGCAGCAGGTAATTGTTGGAGGGGGTCCTGACCTGAAAGGAACATAAAGAAGGAGAATTAGTGCTTAAAGCCACAGAGGTGTGATGTAACAAAGAGGCAGCAAGGGTGTTGGGAGAGAACAATGAGGAGGGGGAGAGACAGAGAGAGAAATTGGCTAATAAATAATGGAAGGTAAGAGAGAAAAGGGGGTTAGCAGACTGCAGGAGGGAGCCCCTTAGCATCTTAAGCTTAAAATACAGCAACTCATTTTATAAACTCCAGATTAAAAATGGATTAGAAAATGGAGCTTTTTAGCCTACAATCAATAACATTTGCAAAGCAGGCTGTGGCTATATTTACAAAACTACAAACATAACTCCTCAAGACCCCAAAGCATGAATTACTTAAATAATCAACATTTACTGCAATAACAAGCTCCTGAGATATGAAATAAAGTTATATAAACTGCACTCAATGCTGGGTGGAGCACCTATGCCCCCAGCTCACAATGTAAATAAAGCAGGCTAAGCTTGATGAAAGCTGGGATAGAAGAGCTCTGTGAAATAAACACCCTAAAGGCACCACAATTTAATTCCTGAAATGTGGCGCCTGCCATAACCACACTCTTTTTTTTTTAGCTATGAATGTTTTAACTATAAATCCTGCACAAAATCTTAGTGTAAGTACACTGCACCACTAAAGGAAGCTGTGGAATGCAGACAGCAGCGAGAAAGAAATCAAGTCAGCAGGTTCAAATTCGCTGTTCATTGCTCCAGACACAGAGTGCCTCACCTGGAAGTGGAGGGCAACTCGCACCTTCTAGTCTAAGTGAAGGTGTTTTGGAGCTTCCAAGGCAGCAGGTCTGTGTTGGAGGGGGTTCTGACCTGAAAGGAACACAATGAAGGGGAATTATTTCTTAAAGCCACAGAGGTATGATGTAACAAAGAGGCAGCAGGGGTGCTGGGAGAGAACAATGGGGAGGGAGAGAGAGAGAGAGAGAGTGAGCAATTGGCTGAGAAATAATTGAAGGTAAGAGACAGAAGGGGATAGCAGACTGCAGGATGAAGCCCCTTAGCATCTTAAACTTAAAATACTGCAACTCATTTTATAAATGCCAGATTAAAAATGGATTAGAAAATGGAGCACACTAGCAAAGATTGGGTGTCAGAGGGAGTGAGGCTAGGGTTATTTTTTTCTGCCAATAGGCAGGTCTAGTAGGAGATCCTACCCTTGACATTGAAACATAGAAGTTGATGGTAGATAAGGACCACAAGGCCCATCCAGTCTGGCTTTAAATGGAGCCATTTGGTCTGTCTGCAGAGTTTGCACATATGTTTTTTTTTTCTCTGCACCTGTTACAAGCTGACAGACCTTATTCAGCACAATCATTATTCTTTTTAGTGTAGAGATGGTAGCGGATCAGTAGACGACTAACCCATAGTCTATGATAGACAGGACTGAGCTGGTTACAGCTAACCGAAGAGCCTCAGGGGTCAGGCAGTGATTGTCTCAGTAGAGGTTCCTAAGCCTAGAGTTTACAACCTCAGAGATTTGGTTGACATGAAGGCTATACAAAAGGGAGCTATCAAGTGTAATCCCAAGGTATTTGAAATCCTGCACTTGCTCAAGAGGTTGGTTTTGACTGTTCAAAATAGTTAGGTAGGCTGCTCTATTTTTGTTGTGTGTGCTTGAGAACAGTATTTTTTTCATTTTATTTTATTGAAATTTCGAAATTACAAACCTTTGAGTCGAAGACTCCTTTGCAAAGGCTCCAAGTCAATACAAACAGAACAACACTTAGAAACATTGTACATAGCTTTCTAGTCAAACATTACATTAAGACAAATATTGTAAGGTTACTCCGTACAGAATATTTAACTTTCTAGGATATTTTCTCTAGGTTTCTCAAGGGTTATATGGGGACCCTGTGTCGTTGCAGTGAAGTGGGGTTGGATGCCAAATTCAGAAGGTAGCAACTAGCTGAGAGATAGTGCTTTAGGTACCAAGTGCTATATTGGCTTTGTTTGGAGTTGAGGGAGACGCAGGTATTCAGTCTCCAACCTAATGTGGGAGGACAGGTTGTAGTAGCCACAAGTCTCTGGGTCTAGGAGAAATCACTTGATGCCTTTTTTAAATAGGCTGAGGCTGGGGGCCTGGGAGATGGTGGAAGGAAGTTGATTTAGCCATAGTGGAGCTTGATACCTGAAAGACCTTTGCCCTAGTGAAGTCCTACAGTGGGGGATCAGGAGTGTGGTGTTAGCCAGGTGCCTAGGGGTACTGCTATGAGGGTTTGGTTGGATAAGGGGGCGAAGGCCCAAAGGTGCAAGTTTCATCAGGATCTTTTTTGCTTGGAGGCAGGTGTGGTACATTAGTCTCCCTTCAAAGGTCAACCAGTCAGCTCGATAGTAGAGCTCACATGTATGTGCTAACCTATCACTGTTAGTGACCAATCGGCAGACTTTGTTGAGGACTAGTTTGATACTGTTTAGGGCTGTGTTATCAGCCATGCCATAAATTGTAATCCCATAGTTGACCACAGACAGGACTGAGCAGGTTACTGCCAGTCTTAGCACCTGGGGGGGAAGACAGTGTCTGTACCTATATAGGATCCCCAGCCGAGTGTTGGCAGAGGTGGAGAGGTGTTTAATATGTTGGTGGTAGGTAAGGAATGTGTCCAGAGTAATGCTCAGATACTTAAAGTTAGTCACCTGTTCAATTTCGATGCCCTGTGGATTATAGATAGACAGTAGGGCATTACTGCTGGGGTTTTGGCGGTGAGCAAAGATCATAGATTTGGTCTTGCTGTAATTAAGTAATAACCTATGATCAGTGAACCAGGTTTCTAGTTCTCTAAAGCAGCTTTTCATGGTATTTTGAAGAGAGATTGGGTTGGAGTGATTCCAGTATGCGTTATCTGCATAGATTAGTAGTTTACCACTACAGGTCTGAGGGAGTGAGTTTAGAAAGAGAGTGAATAGTAGGAAGCCTAAGATCGACCCTTGGGGGACACCTGAGTGAACAGGTAGCTTAGCAGCAAGGGTGGTGTTGATTTTGACTTGTTGAGTCCAATCAGTGAGATAGTTATTGAACCAGGAGATTGCTTCAGGAGCGAGATGGAGGGAAGGGAGAGAGTGGATAAGAAAAGCGTGATTGACAGTGTCAAACACTTTGGTCAGATCAACAAAGATTGCTCCTGCTAGCGACCCCTATTCCAAAGCTTCATGTATGTAAGAGGTGAATTCGAGGAGGGCCATGGTAGTAATATGCCCTGTTCTAAACCCGTGCTGTTCATGGCACAGCAGATTGTATTTGTTCAGGTATTTGGTGAGCTGGTCAGACACAATTTTTTCGAGTGCCTTAGAGAGGGGGGAAGGATTGTGATGGGTCTATAGTTAGCAGGGTCAGTTGGATCGCCCTTTTTTAGGATGGGGTGATGATTTCCCTTTTCAAGAGCGTGGGAAATTGACCAAGGCTCAGTGAGCAGTTTAATATTTTGGTGAGGTGAGGCAGGGTCTTGTCAAGTGTTAGTCTGAGAATTTTAAGGTCTAGGGAGTCGCTACTGAAATGCAAGTTGTGCAGGACTTTGGTTAGGTATTGTTTAGCTTCATTACAGAAGATGATTCATAGCCAGAAGGGAGGGCGCATATTAACTGGGGAGGTGCTAGAGGGGCCTTTTGGATAGCATCAAAGAAGTTTTGCGGCAGGATGTGGCTAAGATCAGAGAAGGAATTGTTCAGGACATTAGTTATGGTGTTAGGGTCCTGGGAGAGGGTATCATGATTAAGAATCTGTGAGGGAGTAGGGGAAGTGGCTTTCCTACAGAGCTCCTTTACATTGTTCCAGAATTTATTTCTGGCACCCCATGAGGAGGTGAGTGCTTGCTTAAATTAGGTAGACTTCGCTAGTCGAATTGCCCAGGTGCACTTGTTTCTTGCCTCTCTATAAAGCTGCTGGTCAATGGGAAGTTGGGAGTTCAGTGCCCTGTACCAGAGGTAATTTCTGTGATGCATTAGTTTTAGTAGGGTGTGCAAGATCCATGGAGTATCCCAGTTTTTTATAACCTGTTTAGTGAGAGGGGCAAATATGTGGCCGGCGGTGTTAAAGATTTTTAATAAAGGAGGTGAGGGCAGCATCTACGGATGTGGCAGTGTGAATGGGTGCCCAGTCACAGGAGGAGAGATAAAGTTTGAGTCTAGAGAAGGACCCTTTTTTTGAGGTGCCTTTGGGTGGATATTTTAGGTTGGCTGGGAGTGATTTTATTTGACCAGCAGCAGGAGACAGGAGAGTGGTCACTTAGGATGTCAGGGAGCACTTTAACTTTGGTGAGGTGGGTGGGTTGATTCATAAGGATGAGGTCGATAAGGGTGGAAGTCCCTGATCTGAGATCTTCCCTGGTAGGAGACTGAACAACCTGAACTAGGTCATAGGCATGGACTGCATCTTTAAATGTGGCAGATGCAGGAGATAACCAGTTCACATTAAAATCACCCAAAATAATCAATTCGCTCCTGGGGGGGAGGTGGGTGATGCTAGACAGAATAGATTCAAAGGGTTATTTCTGGTTTGAGGGATTGATGTAGACTGCCATAATGTACAGTGGTTTACCCTGGGCACCTATGGTGGCTTTGATTGTGATGGCTTGGGCACTATGAGACGGCATGGGCAGGGAGACAGATAGGGGCTATAGAGAGGTTCTTGCATATATGGCATATCCTCCTCCTCTTCTGCCTGTCCTATCTGCTCTGAAAATAGAGTAGTCATTAAGAGAGACAGAGGAATCTGGGATTTTGTTGGCTAGCCAGGTCTCTAGTGTTGATCTAGTATAAGCTGCAGATGGCAAACTGGGCTCATTGGTTTAAGACGATCATGTGATCATCAGTATAAAGTCCCAGGGGTCATGGTGGGGGCAGTGGATAGCCGCAACACTGATGCAGCAGCTGTGAATCTGGCAGGCTCCGTGCGTACCTGACGAGCAGTCACAGCGAGGTGGCTTTCAGCATGGGGGAGGGTTACACTTCGGACCCTCATGACCTCCCTTCTGTGCTTGCCTTAGGCTTCAATGTTGGGAGAGGGCTGCAGTAGAAACCCTCTTGATCTCCAGGTAGGTGGCCCAGCTGTGAACAAGGAAACAGGGAGACAGGGATTGTTATTTATGGCTGCAAGCTAAGGGGACAGAACAACAGGGATTAGGTTACAAGCCGCGTTTGAAATGGGAGTAGGCACTGTTTTTCCCTGAGGTGCCCAGTTTATCATTTAGTTTAACATTAGCTGCCTGATCAGGTTAACAGGGACTGCGGCTGGAGAAATGCTTTTAAATTAGCTGGTGGGGTTAATTATTAGAAGCAGAGGAATTAGCACATTAAATTAAAGTTTAAAGTTACTTAATTCTACTCATATGGCTGCAGTTCTATTAGATTACAGACTTTTTTTTTGTTTGTTTTTTTTTGTTACTTTTTTTCAAAGTCTGGTTTGGCGCCAAAACACAAACAAGCTCCTATAGTCCGTGGGAGAAGCAGGTAATTGAAATTCTCTGCTGGCAAGTGTTAAGGATCAAAGAAAAAAACTATCTCCACATGTGTGGGGACAAAAAAGCTTTAAGATATTTAAACTTTAAATGAAATAATACAGTTAAAGTCCTTGAGCAGCAACACTGATGCAGCAGCTGTGGATCTGGCAGGCTCTGTGCGTATCTGATGAGCGGTCACAGCGAGGTGGCTTTCAGCGTGGGGGAGGGTTACAATTCGGACCCTTGCAACCTCCCTTCTGTGCTTGCTTGGGCTTCAGTGTTGGAGGAGGGCTGCAGTAGAGACCCTCTCGACCTCCAGGTAGGTGACCCAGCTCTCTCCAGACCACTGAACTGGTTCTTTAGGGTGTCCACTCCTGTTCCACCTTAAGTTTCTGATCCTCTGTCAGGTGCAGCTTCTTTTGGATTGCCTCCCTCATCTTTGACAGTTTAGAAATATCCTGATGCATCTGGTTCACCTCTTCTTCCTTGGACAGTAATGGCAGCTATGGATCTGTGGCTGGTCATTTCAGAGTCTATTCTGCAGTGGTGTCCAGGGAAAGAAGAGAGCATAGCCTTTGTTTGTTTTTTTCAAAATTCACGATTAATTTATGTTGACCAAACCAGGTCTTAACAGAACTAAATTTGGACTGTAGGTCACTGGAAAGAGCGAGGGGGTCCATATGGCTTGAAAATAGGACACCATTGTCTGCATAATGGATCTTATTATTGTTACATGCAGTTGGGATGTTATTAATAAAGAGGTTAAATAGCAGGGGTCCAAGAATGGACCCTTGTGGGACCCCGGACCAAACAGGGAGGCTAAGGGAGAGAGTATCACAAATTTTGACTTTTTGCATTCAACCCGCAAGGTAGTTTCCAAACCAACTAGTGACTTGGGATGAGAGGCTTAGGGCAGGGAGGGAGTTCAGAAGGAGCTGGTGATTAATGGTGCTGAAGGCCTTAGTTAGGTAAATATAAATCACACCAAGTGTGTGGCCAGGATCAAGGGCCTTATGAATGTGATCACTGCACTCAAGAAGGGCAGTGGTTGTGCTATGAGCTTTTCTTAAGATGTGCTGCCTCAGAAATAGAATTTTGTGTTTGTCCAGGTATGCTGACAGCTGGTCCAAGATGATGTGCTGAAGGGCTTTAGAAAGAGGGGGAAGGATTGATATTGGGCAATAGTTGGAGAGTTGTGACCTGTCGTCACTTTTGTGAACATGTGTTACAGTGGCAGTTTTCCACTGTTGGGGAATTTCCTCAGGTACAGAGATAAATTCAAGAGTTTGGAAAGAGGTTTCAGGACAACATCAAGCAAAAGGTTAAAAAGTTTTAAGTCTAGGGAGTAACTGCTAAGCCTGGTTTTGCCATGCACCGTTTGGAGGTGTTTTTTGGATTCAGCAAGGGCGACTCTCTGAAAATAGAAGGGTGGGGTATTGGTGTGGGGGGCATTTTTTTATTGTTGCATGTCAAAGTAGAAACATTGAAGAAGTCAGGGGCAGCATGCCACTAAGATCAATGAAGGTGACACTGAAGGAGTCTACTATCTGTTTGTGGTCTTGTGTAACAATGCAACTAACTTCAGTCATGGACTGGGATGTTTTATTGGGCTTGCCCATAATATCTTTGATGTTATCACAAAGGTTGAGGCTATTTCCCCAGGAATTTGTGAGCTCACTCTTATAGTGGGCTTGTTTGACTCTGTGAATTTCCCAGGTACCTAAATTTCTAGCTGCTCTGTAGTGTTGCATATCACCCAGCCAGCCAGTTCCCCTTGCATGGTGCCAGAGACTGTCTCTATCTTTTATCAAATTTAATAGGACTGGGGTAATCCAAGGGTTCATTGATCCCCTTAATTTTTTTTCTGGAACCTGGCAAACTTGTCACAAGCTTCGTTAAACTGGTTCCATGTCATAATGGGGTTTGCAAAACAACGATCACTATTATGGTGAGTGTATATCGTTAAAAAGCAAATTGTTGATATACACTTTAAGGTGACCCAACTACTAGATGTAAAAAAAAGTGTTTTTGCTGGGGGGGCTATGCCCCTCCTCAAGGGAGGTTTTTCCCCCTGCACCCCACTGAATTAGGATTCTCAACTCCAGGGGGGTATATGTCAGGAAGGGGGAAAAATCCAGATCTCACCAAAAATGAAGTGTCACAACATGCAGCTGTGTCAAAATGTAACCCGCTCCCTGTCTCAAACCCAGGACCTGCTCTGCCAGAGCTAGCTCTCACATGACCATGGCACATGGCTAGCTCAGTGGCAGCAGGTACACCAGCACCTGAAAACCACTTCCCTGTCCCTCCCCTTCCCCTTGCTATTCATCCCTTGCATTCGCCCTTCCTCCATTCACTATCCCATACCCTCACTATTCTGCAGGGTAGCCCAGAATAAAAGCAGCCAAAAGGAGTTGATATTTTTCTAGTTGCTCATTTTGGGTCACTTTTATGATGTAATACTGGTAAATTGTGTGATGAAGTAGTTTAGTGCTTGTTCCATGCTACTGGATGTATCTAGGGGGGACCAGTCACTTTGAGCAAGAAAGGCTTGACATTGTTTGAGTTAACCTTTTTTAGGATGCTCTGGTATGTAAATTTAACCAGAGGTTTGAGTGTCTTGTTGGATCATTGGCACATAACTGGTGAGTGAGCACTCATTGAATCAGGGAGAACTATGATATTGGTGATTCTGTTTGGGTGTGTGGTGAGGATCAGGTCCAGGAGGGAGCTGTTACCAATCCATTAGTTGATTCTCATTGGGGTGGGTTCCATCTGAGTAATGTTGATGGCTGCAAGAGCATCTTTAAATGGGTCAGCTTCAGTTGCAAGCCAATTAACATTGAAGTTGCCCAGTACCACTGTCTCTGTGTGGTGGGGGAGGTTTTCTAGATAGTTGATGACCATTTTAAAGCTGGATGTCTGTTAACACAGAGGGATACAGACAGATATTATGGTAAGTGATTTCCCATGTTGGCTGAGGATTATTTTGACTGTTAGTTCTTGGGAGTTGTTTGAAGGGGGTGCTGGGGAAAGACTTGGCCTTTTAATGTATCTTTCAGATATATAGCACAACCTCCTCCCCTTTTTCCAATCCAGTCTTGCCTTAACAGGAGGTAACCAGGGAAAGAGGTAGCATGTAAAGGATCTTGGGGGAGAGCCAAGTTTCATTGAAGGATAGAACATCAGGTCTGTGCTGTGTTATCCAGACTTGTAGGTCATCAAATTTTGGTAGTTAGCTATGAATGTTGACGGAGATTATTGTTAGGGGCCTATGATCCCTATTTTGACATTTAGGGGCATGTGGGGATCAGGGTTAGGGTAAACATTGATAGATAATAGTGGTGCCTGGGTTATGCCCCCTCAAGCAATCAATCAATCAATCAATAAAAGTCTTTATTTTGCCAGGTGGAACATCATTGAGACAAGCTCATTTACGAGATGGACCTGGGGCAAAACAATTGCACAGGTTGAGTGAACGTACATAACAATTACATAGTAATAATAACAACATAATAACATATAATCATCACATGTGACAAGATACTTGCACCAGAACATAGCAATAGGTTCAACAGGAGGTAGTGTCATTTAAATACAATTGCATGGATACAGATATACTGTATGGACATAAGGTAATAAGCTAAAGTTTATATACAGTAGTAGGCACAGACATTGCAAGCTAATTCCAGATATTTTGTTAAATTTCTAAAGAGTTTCTCTCTGCTGCCCCTACTGTAGCAATGGAGAAAGCATTAGATATATCTGGAAATATCACAGAAATTTCGGGAAATATCTTGCAGTGTCTGTGGCTACTACTGTAGTAAACATCGTCGGAGGAGTCATAGTGAGCAGGAGTGGCAGTTCCTCTAGCATCAAAGTGTGAAGAAGATTGAGATGTAAGAGTCTTTTGATAAGTACTTTAGGCATGGCCTGGCAAATGGGGTCGGAAGGGAAGGGGGGTATAGGGAGTGGGGAGGGAAGGTCAGCCAAGATAGAAGATGGCTGGACATGATGGCCTAGGGAGGAAGGACCATTTGAAGGGAGAACACGACAGATGCCACAGGCAATGGTTATAGCTTAAGTCAAATATTTGAAGCAAAGACAGATCGTGATGCTGGGACCTGATTTGGACAATGACAGAAGGGAGGACTCAAATGACGCCTCAGGCAATGGTTGAGGTTTAAGTCCAGAATTTAAAGCAATAGCAAATCGTGATGTTAAGACCTTGACTTAAAACAATGACAGACCTCAGAGAAGGTCCTCAGGAGCAAGGATTTGAAGAGGGAGAATGTGACGGGGTAGCGAGGCTTAAGGTTTTCTGGATCTTATTCCAGAGTGTAGGAAGAGTGAAGCTTATTGAGGCTCTACCAAAGCGTGCTTTAACTTTAGGGATAGCTGAGATAAGAGAGTAAGACTTCTAAGGGAATAAGCACTAGGGGTGCAGGGAAATAGGCAGCTTGTGAGGTACTGAGTAAATTTATGAGTGATTGCCTTATATGTCTATAGAATAGCATTCTTTTGCCTCCTGAAGCTTAGGGAGCTCCAGCCTACAGAAGAATATAGGATGCAGTGGTGTGTGTCAAAAGGGGCATCTGAAATTAACCTAAGGGTTCTGTGGTATAGGGTATCAAGTTTGGAGAGAGAGCTGTGCTAGTACTATGGCCATATGGGAAGTCTGCATAGTCTAGGAAAGGCAAGAAGATAGCTTGGACTAGGAGTTTTCGAGCCTCCTGGGTTAGTGAGTGCTTGATCCTGAAGAAAATACCACGCCTTTGATGCAGTTTCTCAGTGAGTTCATCAATGTTATCAATGAAGAACAATTTGCAGTCAATCCAGATCCCCAGGTATTTGAATTTTTCCACAAACTCCAGGGCTTATCCCAAAAGAGTGCTTATGTAATGAACCTTATCTGGGTTTTTTTTGTTTGAGATGAGGGGCAAGTGGAGAGAAAATCATAGCCCTAGTTTTTTTGCATTGAGCAGGAGTTTCAAGTTGAGTAGATTTTTTTGGAGGATGTCAAAATCATTCTAGAGGTCCAAAATGGCTTGATCCAGAATTGATCTGTCAATGTATGGCACTGTATCATCAGCAAAGAGATGGATACTAGATGACTTTAGGCCAGTGTCAATTTGATTAATATAAATGGCAAAGAAAAGTGGACCAAGTATGGATCCTTGGGGGACACCTCTGAGGAGTATTCTTTTGGCGATAGGACTCCTTCAGCCTTGACCTGCTGCTCTCTGTCCACAAGATAGTTTGTGAACCAACTTAGGTCCAGGTTGTCCACCTCAACTTTCTTCAGGGTCACCAGGAATAAATCATGGTCTACTGTGTCGAAAGCCTTGCTAAGGTCCAGAAACAAGGCACATATGTATTGTTTGTTATCAAGTGTGGACTGCCAGTCACTTATAACCTTAGCAAGAGCAGTGGAGGTACTATGCATGGGATGAAAACTGGATTGAATCAGGTTTAGTAGATTAAAGCTTTCCAGATGAGATCTGAGCTGTTAATTTACTTCCTTCTCCAATAGTTTTGACAAGGCCAGGAGCAAGGAGATTGGGCTGTAATTATTTAGGTCCCAGGGGTCCCCTGATTTGAATAAAGGGATGATGTGGGCTGTCTTCCAGACTTGGGGAGGGATCCCTGATTGAGAGGCAAATTGAAAAGGAGGGTAATAGGAAGAGCCAAAATATAGTAGGCCAACTTTAGGAAGAAAGGCTCAATCATATCCACACCCGCACTTTTCTTAGTATCAAGTTGAAGAAGGAGATCTTCAACCTGTTTGACAGTGACCAGATAGAAGGAGAAAGAGTTGTAAGGGTCAATAGATTCTGGATCAAGGCAATCAGATGACTGACTAAGGAACTGTGCCCTGCTGGCATTTGTTGGGGAGGTATCAAAAGCCATCCCTGCTGTGGCAAAGTGATTGTTAGGGAGGTAAAGGATCTCATTTTTATCTGTAGTGTGGGTACCACCAGTCAAAATTTTGTGGAGAAGTGTGCCAGCACTGTTATGGCCTTCTACCTCCCTTAAAGTTTTCCACAATGTAGTAGCAGAATTAGTGGATGCATTAAGCTCAGAGAGGAAATAATTAGACTTTGCAGCTCTGATAGTTTCCATGTAGAAATTCCTTGCAGTTCAGAAAGCAGACCAGTCTGTGGCCAATTTAGACTCTCTTGCCCTCTTCCAAAGAACATCCCTATGATGCCATACAGCAGTCTTTAGGTTATCCATGAATCAGGGACAGGATCTTCTTTTGGTTCTGCTTTTGGTAACTGGGGCATGAACGTCTAGGGTTCCAGTAAGTAGTTCATGAAGTACCTTGTGTGCCTCTTCCACAGAAGATGGGAGGTAAAATTTCTGTCAGTTAGCATACTGGAGGTTGTAGAGAGGAGCATCTGGGCAGAAGTTCTGTTTACATATCTTATGGATGTATTTACAGGAAGAGGTTTGGAGTTGCGCCAACCTTATGCATGCAATGGCACAGTGGTTGCTGATATCATGAAAGAATACACCTGAGTGGGAGAAGAGGTGAGGCTTGCTTACGAGGATTAGATCAAGAAGGGAGCTACACTCTGAGGTTTTGGTGTTTGGGGGGTAGCTTCATTAATGATCTGGGTAAGTTAATGGGCGTCATAGAATTATTTCAATGGTAAGGAGACTGGAGAGAGCCAGTCAAGGTTGAGGTCACCAATTATGGATACTTTGGATGAGATGATAGCTAGTATGTCACTCCTTAGGGACTGTAGTCGTGTCCACCATAGTTTCGGTAATGTTGTCCTGGACATAGATAGCTACTCCCCCTCCCCAGGATTTCCTATCAATAAAAACAAGTTGTATGAAGGAATGCTAACCTCATAGTGCAGGGTGGCTGGTCTTAGCCAAGTTTCGGAGATTACAAGAACATCAGGAGCGCAATGGAGAGTCCAAGTTTTAATAGCATCAAGCTTTTTCAGAAGGCTGCAGGCATTCAACTGCAAAAATGATAACCCTTTTAATAAAGGTAGGTCAGCTGGGGCAAGAATGGAGAGGGGGGGCCCGAGTTTAATTCGACGTTACCAGCGCAGATGAGTAGCAGCAGGAACATCTTTTTTATAGCACTAAGAAGTAGTCAGAATGGCCGAATTTTGTCCCTGGGGCGTGGGCAGGTTCTCAAACTCTTCTCCAAGGCCAAACAGTGAGGTGAGGGGTGATAGTAAGCATACAGAATAGCTTGACTTGAAAGGCGAAACCCCGTGAGAGACAGACAGTTGGTACCTGATGTGAGTACAGCAGTGTATGGTAGTATAGAGGCCAGGTCAGGAAAGTTGCAGTGGGAGGGAAACATTTAGAAATTTGTGTATAAGATTTAAGTAGCCTGTGAATATGCCTGGGTGTAGAACATTTTGTGGGTTTAGAGACCCACTGTATGTGACGGTTACACTAATAAGTAGAAATCCTATGCTGAATGGATGAAGCAGCAATTTTGCAGTTAAAGCTGAGCACGAGAGAGGAACACTCCTGTAAGAAGTTGCAGGAAAGGACAACCCCTTTAAGAAGTTGCTGTAATTGACTAATATGAGGCCTTGGGGGGCAGGGATCACTGGGAAAGTGTATTTAATAAAGGAGGGAGGAGGGTTGGGGGGTGGGTGAAAAAAAATGTCCAGAGAGTAGTACTGCAAGGCAGTGGCCGAGCTGTGATTTGAAAAAGGTGCCTTGCGTGTTTGTTTTCTCAATGGGGATCTGCAGCATCCAATCGGGAAGCAGCCACAGTCCCCAGAAGAAAGTCCAATTATGGTGATTGAAGTCTGACAGCTCCAAGCTAGGAGCTGACCAGTCATACCTGCTAAGACTGTGCGAATACCTTTTCCTGAATATTCGGCCGAATATTCGGTATTCGGGTCCGAAGTATTCGTTATTTGGTATTCGGTATTTGGCCAGAAAATATATTTTTTTAAGGAAACTTTGAAAAAGCACTTCAGCAATACCATTAATCACCCATTGAACCAGGTATACCATATATACCTCAATGACACTTCAGCCACCAACATTGAGCTCTCACTAATGCAACACAAGCTTCATGTGGCACACTCGATCCACCACAGCACACACATAGCACTCTGAAAACAATATCAAGCATTGCATTGGGTCAGCACTAGAGGGTGTTCATGGTCACAGACACGGGGTAGAAGGTGTTTCAGCCATGGGCATAGGAATAGTGGTAGCAATGGCTGCAGTAGTGGTGACAGCTGAAAGGGTGGCTGCTGCAAGAATGGCACTGGTGGTAGTGGGAAGCACACTGGCTCTGGATGTAGCAGCCATAATGGAAGCAGTGGGGACACTGGTGGTGGTATCTGCCACTTGCTGCACAAAGCATGTATGCTTTAATTCCTCCCTACTACTGCACAACAGGATGTGACAGTGAACGTACAAATGGACAGGTGGTGACACTAGCAGTAGTAGTACTGCTAATGGTATTAGTGGTAGTAGTACTATTACCAATGCTACAAGAACTAAAAAGCTTGCTTGGGGAGAACAATATTTGAGCCCATCGAATAAAGAGAGACACCTGTATGTCATTGTCTATGTAGTCTATCTCACAAGCTTCTCTGGAATTGTATTATGTATCAATAAGTGGAGCAAGACAAGATGCAATTCAGTACTTTGCAGTAAATGACATGCCACAAAATAGTGGATGACTAGAGGGCTTAATTGCCATTAAATTACACTGCTTCTTGCAGCATACTGCAGCATTTTATAGCAATTTTGCAAGGTACTGCATTACGTACTGTCTGGCACCACAGTATGAACTATGTTCTATAATCTTGATGCAGTGTTTCATCCTTGGGTATGTTAGTTGTGGATTGTTTTGTTACAAGGGCATTTCAGTCTCATTCATTTTAACTTCACTTATTTATAGCGTGTGTTTCTTTAAGCGTTGTGTATTCATAGCATGTTTGTATGTTCCTGACATGCACCCTGACAAAGACCAGGTTCTGGTCAAAGCACCAGGGCTCTGTTGGCATCCTCCAGCCTTAGCACAAACAAATGTATTGGCAACTTTATGCTGCACTGCTCTTAACTGTATTTTGTTACTGCAACCCCCCCTCGCTGAGTGCTTCCTTTGTTCTGCATAGATTGTTTAGGGGGTTGGCAGCCCAGGGACAACACCAGCAGTAACTGTGTGGATGTGCTGTATGTTTGTGGTCTATCATCCTGTCCCTCACCACTTGGGGCCAGTGGTGCAGACGCTTTGCTGGGGCTGGACCAAGCATGTTTGCAAGATTGCTAAAGACATGATGGATCAGGTCACTACTGGTTACTGGGTAAAACACAAACTATTACTACATAGTACCTGTGTGTGTGACGCTTTACTTAGTGCTTGTGGAACTACAGAAATACACCAATCTTTCCAGTTATACTGCACCACAAAAAAGTAGCAGCAAAGAAAAACACTGCTACCAAGAAGGGGAGGAAAAGGGCAACCTATTTAGTCAAACATGGAACTGAGCAAGGAACAGACAGATGACATACAGTTAACTCAGTGAGACAAGCCTGCCCCACTAAGTGCAATGGTTTAATTAACAAAACAATAAACAAACAAAAAAAATCCATGTGCACAACTGTGCACACACACACACAGCACAGACTCGCAGGGGGATATATTTCACAAGCACAGGTTAATTATGTGCAGTGGGCTGCAGAAGTTGGGGGGGGAGTCAGCCATCATGTCAGCGTGGCTCAGTTGGTAGCACATCTGCCTCTGGACCAGAAGGTCGTGGGTTCTTGTCCCACACTGGGATTGGACTTGCACCTAAAAATCACTGGCCTCTGAATGCAGTATTGGAGGGTGCTGTACTGTTGGGGTGTGCCATCCTTCGGATGAGACGTTAAACTGAGGTCCCTTCTGCCCATCCTGGTGTTGTCCTGTTGGGTGTCCAGGTGGAAGTAAAAGAACCCAGGACACTCTGCAAAGAGTAGGGAACATTCCCAGTGTCCTGGCCAACATTCCCCTTCCCATAAACTGGTTCATGCAATTATCCAGGCTGTGTGTGGGTGATGATGTGTGATATGGACACCACCACACATTCAGTCACTCCACTACCAGTCTAGCATTGCTTGTAAAGTGCTTTGGGATACACTGTGTATGAAAAGTGCTATATGAATGCTGATTCTTCTTCTTCTTCTTCTTCTTCTTCTTCTTCTTCTTCTTCTTCTTCTCATGTGTACAGGGATCTATCCCTAGAACCAGAGGAGACTAACAATACTAATTCAGTGAGTCAAGCCTGACTGGCTTAGAAATGAAGTTTATTTCAAAAGCTGTGTGCACACAGCTGTGCACACATGTGGTCCTGCCTCATGAAAAAATATATTAAATGTGCACATGCAGGGTGAAGCTTCACAAAATCAAATATTTTGCACATATACAGCAAATTATAAGCAGTGACCTGCAGGAGGGGCAGTTAGCAGACAATCTCATCAGTCATGCAGGGAACCAAGCCTGGAACCAGACAACATAAAAAAAAAACCACAAAAATAAAATGTGCTCCACCCAAAAAAAATCATACTGGAGCTATGTCAGACAGCAGCAGAGAAGGGATGTTAGCAGACAGCCCTCCTAGTCCCTGTAACTGAGTACAGCAATAAGGACAAAATACCTGTCAGAAAGCCAAACATAGTTTTTCTGTCACTGATCAAAAAAACAATACTGACCCAAAAAAGCCTGTGAAGCAAAAATCAATTTCTTTTTTTTAGCAAGTTTAAGGTCTCAAAAGTACTGCAGAGCAGCTCTCAGAAACCACTGTCTCCTGTCTTCTACCAGCTCAGAGTGAGGAAGTCACATGGTGTGCTTGCTTTTTGAGCTCAAGAAACAGCTTTTGATTGGCCTACAAAGTTCTGCGAGACTTGGAAATCTCACCGAATAGTAGTTCCCGAATAGTGGCTGAATAGTGAACTATTCGGAAAGTGCTTCCGAATATTTGGGAAGCCTACTATTCATGGTATTCGTAGAATACTATTCAGACCATGCACAGCCCTAGTACCTGCCTTCCTTGTTCAGGGGGTGGTGGGCTGGATACAGCGGTCCGGCCACCGACAGGTAGCAGCACCAGGGCCATTCTGCTGAAGTGGAGAGTCTGATTTGGGCTTGTGGCTAAAAAAGATCAGAAAAAAAGGTGGACTGTTAGTTAAAAAGTCAAAGACAAAGCTCAATTAAATTGATGGGAGGGCCCTGGGTAATTTAGTGCTCAGGGCAGAAGTAGTTGCAAACAGTGGGAGAGAAAGGGTTCCTGCAGAGAGGTCTGGTCAAAGGTGTCAGGTGGGAATTTAGCAAAACAAATGGCTGATTCAGGAGGTTATTGTCCCATATGTGGGGAGTTTTAAACAGGCTTTGTAATCCTTCCTGTGGGAAAAAGCTTATGGTTTTACTGTTCATTGATCTGTTTTTGTCTGGTTTTATAATGTTGATTTCTGTATTTTATCTTATTGTATTGCGCCTTGATATTTGAAAGGCACATAATAAATAAAGTATTATTATTATTATTATATACACCTTATACTGAATTCCTGGTCTATTATACTGTGATACTGCTATTTTGAACTAACATGTAGATTTAGGCACCCATTGTATAAGCATGAGTGCCAGAAATGTACTTTGCTGCTAATGTATGCTAATGTTTACATCCTTTATAGGATTATATCACGCATGATCATTATACCTCACTATAATGCATTACGTTTGTCTTTGACATATACTCTACATACAGTATAATCTACCTAATCACTGATAAGATGACTCCTATGGATCATAGGTGATTACTGTATACACTTATACTTATATTCTCATAGAATCATATGTAGTGTGTGTTTTGCATTTAGGCAAGTATGCCACATGTAGTTGGGTCTGTCAGCATTTCTCTTTGTCTAAGATCATGCTGATAGAGACCAATCCTTTGTCTCACATTATACTCATTAGTAATTCCATCTCCTAAGTAATTATCCAAGGAAGACCACCATGTTTATAATATAGAACCAACACATTACATTTTCTCATATCCGTAACTATGAGGTAATCTCTGTTGCTATCAGATTATCTATGGTATATAACCTTGTGTAAACCAGCTCCTCACGGAGATTCTGTATATTCTTCCAGAGACTGGCGAGAACCCATCTCCCTTGTGATTTTCTCTGTCACAAGCTTGGTGTAAGTATTGTAATAAATTATCATTATTACTTCTGCTTGTATGGTTGCTTCTTTGGCTGACACTGTAGACATACAAGAATCTGATTTATTTACCACAGAGCTGGTTTCTGGGTATCATTCATGGTGACTGCAGCAAATGTCTAGGTGTTAATCAAAGTTGCACTGTAATTTCCTCTGTAAATTAACACACTGGGTGAGAAATCCCCAGTGACAAGCATCTGATAGCATCTTCTGTGTAAATCTCTTCAGTCTGCTTTTCTTTCCCAGTGCAGACAAAACAGACCTCCTATCAGATATTCAACTCTGCGTAATTAGCTGTTTTTTTTATTTTGTGTTTTCCTTCTTTTCTCTGTGGGAACACACAGCTGTAAAGAGGTCCGAACAGACAGATAGACTGCTTTCATTTGTGGTTTCAAATCCTAGTGGATCTATACTCATTTGGGAATCCACATACGCCAAAGGCTGTCTGTGTGCTCTTCGGAACTTTGGTTGCAAACGGAGTCCCTAAACCACAGACAGCTAAGGGTTTCTCATTTTATATTGACATGTCTGAAACAATCAGTACTGAGTTGAGGCTGTATGCCTCACAATACCAAGCTGCCTATGGTGGTTTGGAGGATTTTGGCAATGTGGCAAAAACCAGTGATGATCCTTTAAGGGATATCATTGAATAATATAGTAAATTGAAACATGGTACCAAAAGAGTTAATCCTGAAGGATTACTCTTTGCAACATTGTTTACAGGTTTTGAAGTTGCTTTAAATGAACTATCTGTTTTAAAATCTGAGAATGCTGCTTGCAAGCAGGAATTGAGTCTGAAAAAATCTGACCATATAAGGAGGACAGGTGGACTGGAGTGTCAGATCCAGTCCCTCCATCAGCAGAAGGAGTCTTTGTTAAATGACTCTGTTAATAACTTAAGCAGCCAGAAATTACATGCCTTGAGAGATAACTGCAAAAAGGCAGATCTGGATAGGAAGCGGGTTTTACAAACAAATGGTGTTCTGGCTAAAACCAATGATACCTTACCTTGAAAATGAGGAACTTAGGGATAAGATGTCTGTAGTGAATTCTGAGTCTGCTGAAAGAGTTAAATTTTGGTATTTCAACACCAGACCTTAATTAAGCAGCACATTTCATTGTTATGAGATTATGATAATAGCAGTTGAAAAGTGCATGCTTTGAAAATGAAATGTTATAGAGCTTCTCTTGATAAAAGGCAAGTTTTACACAATGAGAAAGTTTTGTGATCTGAAATTAAGGTGCTTCACAGCATGCTCCCTCATGTATGGAGGAGCTAGAATGTAGGATTAGGAAAAATGCTCAGGTTAACACCTTGTGTATAAACTTGAAGAAACAGGTTATGTGTAATTTGTGTGATACCAAATTTGAGGTTGATCATATAAATTGCAAGTCGGAAATGGTGAACTTGTGCCATAAACCAGAGGAACTGGCAGGGCATATCACCTTAATGCCCATAGACCTTGCCTCTTCTGGTGTTGATGAGTCTGATTTTGAACACTCGCAGAGTGTTGTGGGGTGGACTGGAACAAAGGCTTGCCACTTGCTTTTCTGTGATTCACAAAATGGAGAATTGTTTGAGTCTCAAAATGGAGGAGACACGTCATCACGTTGCATCTCCATGCCATCTCCAAGATGGCCACTCATGGTCATGTGATAATGGTCATAATACAGTAACCCAAAATGGCGGCACCCATGATGTAATCCAAAATGGCCTACTACCACATCACGGAGGTCAGATCATTCAGTCACAGGGACCTGTGATTGCTGCCTTAACCATACAAAACATACCAGAGATTTTAGGCACGATTCATGTTATCAGTAAGACTAGTGTTTCTGAGGAACAGAAGAATCTCATTGAAAATGAGGTTGACGTATCTTTGAATGAGGCTGGTACACAATCTAATGTTATGAAGTCAGTGACAGACACTGCAGCAGCAGCTGCAGTTAGCAATAATTACGCGGCTAGAAAGTCCTTTGCTAAGGAACACTGTGCTGTTAATTATGTGGAATGTGATGATAGTTCCCTATGTAATCTAACACCCGCCTTCCCTAAGAGGACTGAATGTGCTGTTTTTTTCCAAAACACTTACAACATTGTGCGCATGCAGCCCACTAATAACTTAAGCTGTCACCTTAAAAACAATGTTGCTACCATCCAGCAACCTTCTGGTTGGGAAACCCAGTATGCATTTGAAGGAGGAGATGGCAACTCTGATTCTGAAAGCCTTGTGGCAGTGATATTTTCAGCATCACAGGACACATTGGGGGGGGATACAGATTGGATTTCTGAACCTGTCCTGCCAGCTGTTCCAGTACTACTTTCTCCACTCCAGATGGTTATTGAATCACAGTCCATAGCTGGAGAACTATGTGTAGCTTGCACACCACTTTTCTTCACTGTGCAGGTGCCCCCAACAGGGCCAGCATTGTCCGCACATGATGCAGGACCCCCTCCAACAGTGATACCTGGATCATCCCATACTGTGTCTGCAATAGCAGGCACAAGCCAGAAACAGTCTGGGTTATTTCCAGTACAGACAATAGCAGGCACAAGCCAGGAACAGTCTAGGTTATTCCCAGTACAGACAGTAGCAGGCACAAGCCAGGAACAGTCTGGGTTATTCCCAGCACAGACAATAGCAGGCACTTCTGGAAAGATGGTGCAAGATATTGAAATGTTGATATTATTGTATTTTATTTTAGGATCACTGACCACAGCTCCAGCATTGGTTAATCCTAACCCAGCTTTAGGGTATCATTTGGAAACTGTTACATCAGATAAAGCAATTTCAGCAGCTTTAGCCCCAAAATACAATGGACACATTAGACCCATTGCCTATGCATCCCAGATGCTCTCCCCAGTGGAGCTGAAATACAACCTTTGTGAAAGGAATCTTTTGGCTACATACTGGGTAGTGAGATACTTTATGAACATCATTGGATATACGGTCAATGTGCTGCATTCCAATAATTTTTCCACTAACATTCTGTTTTCAGACAGAGTGAAAGATGGCTATGTCTCCAATGCCAGACTTACACAATGGTCTCTCATTTTACAGGATTATGGCATCACTGTCTTTTCTATCAAAACTCCATCCTTGTTGGCCCATGGCCTACAGTTTACAGGAGAGACCCATGATTGTTCACTCCAACCCCCTAATCTACCTGTCCCAGGGCCCTTTCTGACAGAACCTCAGAAAGTGTTAAAAGATACCACTGTGTGTCGTGTTGTGACTGATGAGTCAGCTACGTATACCAACAAGGATCAGATAACAGGGTTTGGAATTCTTATTTTACATCCTAGTGATGACAGAGTGTGCATTGCTAGGAGGTGCACTATTATTTCTGTACAGTATCCAGGCATTGTTAAAACACACCTGGCAAACAATGTTTTACTTTTAATCTTTGTTACCAGGTGATGTTTTGAAATACCTCCTATCAATGAACCCTCGTCCGTCTATGGGTAAGGATGGTACAGATTTTCGACTTGTGAGGCCCCCTGCTGATCTTCTTTGTTTTCCTCTTTCTGCTATTTTTAATTTATCTTTATGTGGGTCTAGCTTTCGTAAGATTTAGAAAGATTCTATTATTGTTCTTATTCTCAAAGCGGGTGATATTTCTGATAAATCTATCATCCTATTTGGAGAGGGTTATTTTTGACCAGATTATGGAGTACTTGTCTAAATATAATGTTTTAACATCTGCGCAGCATGGCTTTAGGCCAGGACATACTACCATGACTGCCTTGGTGGGGTTCACAAGCACGGTGCACAAGGCCCTTGATAAGAGCCACTTTACTGGGGCCGTGTTCATGGACCTCACCAAGGAATTTGATCTGGTTGATCATCCCCTTCTGTTGTCTTCTTTAGTTAACTTGGGAATATCTAAGGATGTTAGGGATTGGCTAGGTAGCTACCTGGCCAATCATACACAGGTCACAAGGGTTAGTGGTTAATTTTCTTCTCCTGCCAAGGTTTCACTGGGTGTTCCCCAAGGTTCTATTTTGGGTCCCTTTTTGTTTAGTCTTTTTCTTAATACTCTTCCTTCTGTTTGCACTAGATCTCATTTTTCTTTATATGCTAATGATGCAGTGGTCCTCACATGTGGTCCCCTTTTTGAAAATGTTCAGAAAGATGTAGCTGATGATTTTTTGGATGTACAGAATTGGTTCAGAGTTCATGGATTGGTTTTAAATGAGAAAAAAAAAACTAAATCTATGGTCTTTGCAAACACCAAAAAAAGACTGAATTTGGATCCTATATTGTCATTGTATACTGTCTCTGGTACTTTGATTGAACAAGTTCAACAATTTAAGTTCCTGGGTCTATTGATGGATGAGAGTCTTTCTTATGAACCTCTTATTCTTCACATGACTAAGGTGACTCACCAGTGACTAGGGGCCTTATATAGGTTATCTCTTTACTAATACTACACATCTTCTGTTGGCTCAAAGTTTTTTATTGCCATTAATTGATATCGGGGTTTTGTTTTATTATTCTGCAAGGGAGAGATTGTTATCTAAGGTAAAAGTGTTACTTAATTCAGTGGCTAGATTTGTAGTGATATCACCACAAAGGGTCCATCATTGTAATCTCCTAGAATAAGTGGGCTGGGTTCCTTCGCCGGAAGATATAAACTCCAATTGGGTATTTTGGCAAAAAAGGTGATACTTAACAGAGTCCCAGACTGTTTCTCTCTAACTTAAAAAACAGAACTCTAATGTTAATACACAGTCAACAAATATTTTTCTCTTTGCATTCCAAGAATGCGCACTTCCCGTGGACAAAAGGCATTATCTTACATGTTACCTACTTTTCTTAATACAATACAGTCTGCTTTTGACTGTGTAAACCCTTCCCGTTGCTCTTTTAGGCATAGGTTGGAAGAGTGTCTTTTAACAAAGTGTAAGTGTAAATGTTATTGAATGATACTGTTGAGACATATTTATACATATTAGTATGTGTATATTTCTTTTTTGCTATTTGCATTTTCCTTTTAAGTTGTATATATTTTATATTGTACTTAACTATTATTTGTACACTGATCACCCATGAAAATGGATAATTTTTGGCCCATGGTCCTATCAGTATAAATAAATAAATAAATAAATAAAACAAAGCAGGTAGGTGAGGAGTCTCGTTATAATTACCACAACTGTTTGTGGATGGCTTACAGAGCTGGAATGTGCTTTAGAAGGAAACAGTTTGCTGTTGATAACACTCCATGAGAGGGTTAAGTGCTGCACAGTTTAACAAACAACCTTGTACTCTATAATTACTACAGAGGCACTGCAGATACTACGTTCTTTATAGATTTTAATTGGGTCTATTCCTCTCTCACTGAATTGCTACCCTTTTGGGAGAAAACTCTGATAGTAGCCCTGTGAAATACAGAGACTTGTTTGTGTACATCACAAAACTAACCAAACAGTTTAAATACAAACTGTACCTACATAAGGTCAAAGTGCACTGTAAACATGAACCTTATGCTCTTTACAACAACCATGCCAATTCACTGGCAAAAGATGGTTCCTGAGGAGAAGGTACATGTGAAATGAAAACTCCCTTTGTCCCAGCTACACTATGTGTTGCTGCCATTAATAAAGACACAACTCCTTTTGAGCACATGGATCTAGTGTCTGTACAAAAGAAAGACCCTCATTTTAGGGAAGTGTATAGGTTCCTTGATAAAGGAACTGAGGAAGAACTTCCAGAAATAAGCTCTTGTAAGAAAGTGAAAAATTACCTTCACCTATCCAGTGATGGTCTACACATTTGGTATCACTGCCTGTGAAAGGCTGTGGGGTAATAGATGGACAAAGAGACAGTGATGGTTTCCAAATAATCCAACTTAAAGTTTAATTACTTTCCAGCAGAACAAAATAAAAGTGAAATGGTATCGACAAAACAAACACAAGAGAAGCAAATAAAATAAAAGAGGCTATTGGTCAGCACAATCCAAAGTTCATTAGCATTCAGTTCTAGAAGTAACTGGACTATAGCAGGTATTTCACCTTCAGCACCCTTCTCCACTCTGGTCTGTCTGAACCTCAGTTCAGTATATATAGACAGTTAGACTCGGATTGGTCAGCTCTCCTGTCAATCAAACAGTTTTACTTAAATCTTAATTTATTTTTTTGTCCAAGATGGGAAACTTTCTCTTGTAGCATTCGAGACACCATGTGGATCATGTCCAGCTCTTTACCAAGGTAAGTGAGTCTGTTGGCTGGCCCCTCAGTTTTCTCATCTGCCAGAGGCACACTCATCCAGTCCGTGAGCTGTGAAAAGGAAGCTAGCGTGGCTTCACATGCTTTCATGTTGAGCACCCCTATGAACAAGAAATCATCTAAATAATGCATGATCAAGTTGTTTCCACTGTGTTGTCTGGTGGCTCATTCCAGGAAATGGCTGAGCGCCTCAAAAGCTGTACATGAAACTGAGCACACCATCGGTATTGACATGTCATAGTAAAACATTCCATCGAATGAAAACCCCAGCAGGTCAAAATCCTGTGGACAAACTGTCAGCAGCCAAAAAGCTGACTTAATGTCCCTCTTAGCCAGCTGAGCACCCTTGCCTGCTTTTTGAATGAGCTTGACCACTGTATCAAAACATACATAGCACACCACACTGTCTTCTGTACTAATGAAATCATTTACTGAAGCCCCTTTTGTATACAATAGGTGGTGGATTAGCCTTTTCTCACCTGGAGTCTTTTTGGGAACTACCCCCAAAGGGGGGAGCCGTAGCCCACAAGGGGCTCAGTGGAGGATTTTTAAATGGTCCCGCTACCCTCCCAGTGACCACATCTTTGCATACCTTCTCCACCACCACCATGTGCCTGAGTGTCATTGCTGACTTGCGATTGCGCGCCACGGTAGATACTTGGGGGTCCCTGGTATGGAATATGGAAACTTGAAGAGAAATCCTTCATTAAGTACTCTGTGTCTTTTCTGCAAGGGTAGTGGTTGAGCCAACTAAACATGTGCTCAGTTCTTATTGGTGACCTCCCCCAGGCCACTTGGCATACTCGTCCCCCTGCTTACTTTCAGCCAGTTGGCCTTCAGCTTTTTTGTCCCCCTTGGCAAGTGCTAGCTTTGTGCTTACTGCCACAGCTGCTGCTGTCATGCCGGAATTTGCAGTAGTCATGAAAACATTTTCCCATGTTGTACTGTCTACAGGTACCCACCCCTTTTTGCACCAACCAAGCAGTCTTATTTAACACATGCCCACTAGCCGTGTAGGCTACATTCGTGGGCTTGGCCCATGTCATGCATTTGCACCACAAGTTGAGGTTGATCTAATCCCATCGCATCTCTGGATATCATGGTAGTCTAATGCAGAACAGCTCATCATACCTCAACCACATGTTGCATTCAAATGCTAGGTGAACTGTCTTAATGTTGTCCTTGTACTTGAGCAGTTACTCGGTATTACTCGGTTTGGAAAAGTGGAAGAAGGCACTAGGCCCATCAAGACCACTTTGCCCATAACAGTGGGGGATATCTACAAAGTGTTCCCTAGAAGGAATGTATCCAATTCAGTTTTAAATTGCTTACATGTTGACTGCTCCACTACATGTTGAGGTAAGGCATTGCATAGTTCAGCTGAACTAAGAGTGAAATAATATTTTCTTTTGTCTGTAAATGCCCTTCAAATTTGAAGTTGCCTGTTGTTACATCATAATCCATGCATTTTATCTGTGAATTTTAGGTTACAGACATTCTGAAGATCCTCATCCTTCAAAAATATTAAATAATAATAAAAGATCCCCTCTGTCCCATCTCTTTTGCAAATCATATTATCCTAGCAATGATACCCTTTCTTGATAGGGCAAGTATCTTATTTCTGGTATTAACTTTGTTATTCTCCTCTGTAAACTCTCACCATCTTTTTGTCTTGTTCTAGGTATGGAGCACAGAAGGAGACTGCATAGTCTGTGTGTGGTCAAATATAAGACCTGTATAGTTTAGTGATGCATTCCTTGTTACATGTTATAAATGATTTTTTTAATAGCAGATATTATACGATTGCCCACTTGGATGACTTTATTACACTGAGTACTCCAGTTAAGTTTATCATTTACAGTGACACCCAGGTCTCTTTCTACACGCACTGTCTTAATATTAGAATAGCATAAGATGAACTCAGAGTTTGGATTTCGTTTCCCTAAATGTATAACAGAGCACTTTTCAGTATATTGTTTTCCTGTGCCCATGCCTCAATGATTTTAAAGTCTGTTAATTTTCAGACCACTATCCACCTCAGATGATATTTTGGTGTCATCAGCGAATTTACTTATCTGACTAAATACACCCAGGTGTAAATCTCCTATAAATAAACTGAAAAGTAAAGGGCCCAATACAGAGCCCTGTGGAACACCGTTGGTCACTGGAATATCACTAGAGGTAGTATCCACTATTCTAACATTTTGCAACCTGTTATTTAACCATCCCTCAACCCACCTGATGGTGTAGCTATTTAATTTCATCTTGATCAACTTTCTAATTGATAAGACGTGAGATACTTTTTCAAAAGCTTTTTGAAAATCTAGATAGATAATATCTGCTGGACGATTTTTGTCTATGCTGTCATTAATGCTCTCAGAGAAGGTCACCAAACTTGTGGTACATGAACTTCCCTTTCTAAAGCCATGTTGGGTATCATCTGTCAATCTTTTACTTTTGATTTAATGATCGTTGTTTTGTTTTTGTATTCTTTCCATGATTTTTCACATTGCTGATGTAAGGCTTATGGGTCAGTAGTTTTCAACATTATTTTGATTCCCTTTTTTGTGTACAGGGATTGCAGTGGCATTCCGACAGTCTTTGGGTACCTCACTGTTTTTATAGGATTTATTGAAGATTATACTCAGTGGGCTCAGGAGTTCATCCAGGGTTTGTTTTATAAAGAATGTATTAATATTATCAGGGACTGGTGCTGAATTGTCCTTCAAGGAGTAGATTGCACCTTTTATTTCCTCAATGGTGATTACTTCATACTCACTTATGTATGGATATACAGTTGTGCTAGAGGTATCTTTTTTGGTAAATATGGACCCAAAGTATTTATTAAAAGTATTTCCAATCTCTAACCTGTTGGTAAGTTATTTCCCATTATTTGAAATGGTAGTAACAGCAGAATTATTATTTTTATTATTGTTGATATATGCATAAAAAGCTTTAGTGTTTCCTTTCAGAGTGGATAACTTATATTCTATTTGTTTTCTCTCCCTTTTAATGAAGACTTTAGTAATTCTGACTTTATCCATATATATTGATTTATTTGGATCATTTGGATCTTGTTTACATTTTCTGTATGCCTTCTTCTTTATTTTTATTTTATTTTGTATAGTTGGTGTTAGCCATGCAGGTATTTTTCCCTTATGATTCCAAGTTTTTTAATAGGGATATATAGTTGTTCCAACTCAAATATTATATCCTTTAATATCTGCCAACATTTGTTAGGCTGTAGACCAGAAAATAATGAATTCCAGTTGTTGGCATGCAGGGCTTCTTTTATTTTATTATAATTTCCCCAATTATAATTAAGTCGGGAGGTATTTTGTTTAATACTGGTCTTAAGTTGATTTATAGTAAAAGTTACTGTATTATGGTCACTAGTACCCAAAGGATCTCCATTTTCCATCCTATTGAATACTTCAGGAGTATTGGTTAGCACCAGATCCAGTATATTTCTTTCCCTAATGGGTTCTATGACTATCTGATCAAGCCCCAAGGTGAGAAAAGTTTCCAAAAATCTCTGTTCAGTTTTTGTAATTGCCGTTAAATTTTGCCAGTCTATTCATAGTAGATTTAGATCCCCCATAATTACAACATGGAAACATAGAAACATAGAAGTTGACAGCAGATAAGGACCGCAAGGCCCATCCAGTCTGCCCATTTCTTTTTCTACCTTATAAATGTGCCATTGGCCTTTGCTCTGTCAGTGACCTATCTATTCATAGTCATTTGTATTGCTCCTTATGCCTATCCCATGCCTGTTTGAAGCCCTGCACTGTATTCATAGCCACCACTTCTTGTGGTAAGCCATTCCATGCATCTACCACCCTTTCTGTGAAAAGAATTTCTCACATTCCCCTTAATCGGCCTCCCTCTAATCTCATGCTGTGTCCTCTTGTCCTGCTATTTTCTTATATTTAAACATGTTAGACTCTTTCACCTTGTTTATGCCCCTTAAAGGTGTTTAAATGTCTCGATCTATATCACCTCTCTCCCTCCTTTGCTCAAGGGTATACATATTGAGCTCCGTTAATCTGTCCTCATATGTCTTCTGATGCAGTCCCTGAACCATTTTGGTTGCCCTTCTCTGGACTGCCTCAATTTGGTTAATGTCCTTGTGAAGGTGTGGCCTCCAATACTGCACACAGTACTCCAGATGGGGCCTAACCAATGTCTTGTACAGAGGGATTATTACCTCCCTCTTATGACTTGTGATACCCCTACTAATACACCCTAACATCTGCCTTTTCCATGAGTTCTGTCATCAGTTTTATCAAGGAAGAGTCATAGGCTATATCAGCATTCAGAGGTCTACATACACAGTATATTTAACAATGTTACATTTTTATTTAATAGCTGTTTTTGTACACGGCAACCCTCTATATTGGGTCCTTCTTCTGTCTGGATAGGAATCTCTCTTGTCATTATCGTGTTTCTGATATAAAACACTCACCTCCTCCTTTCCCATTGGCCCTATTTTTATAAATCAAATTATATCCTGGAATAGCATTATGCCAAGTGGAGGCCTCATCCCACCAGGTCTCTGTGGTTGCAATTATATCTAAGTTTTTTTGTTTCATTTTCCCAGCTAATTCCATATGTTTTATGGTGTTCAAACTTCTTGCAATGCTCATAAAGACTACAAGATTATTTCTACAAGCTGGAGGGTCCTCAATAGTGCTTCCTTTTGGCCCCCTAGCATTTAGTTTAAGTGTTGTTCAATGATGGTCAAAAACTGTCTCCATGGCAGTGGCTCCCCTTTTTGCTCAAATGTAGGCCATCCCAACTGAAAAGACTATAGTCATTATAACATTTTTCCCAATGTGTAATACATGTTACATTATTTTTTAATGATCATTTCCTTAACCACTCATTTACTTCTTTAATTTTAGCTACTATTTTTGATGATGCTTGGGGAACTGGCAGGATTTCAGATAGGCAAATTTCAGATTTGGTCGCTTTAAGGGCACTGACTAGGGAAATGTAACTACTCTTTATTTATCATCAATAGTGAATTTAGTTACATCATTGGTTCCAATGTGAACTACCACCAATGTGTTTTCTCCTGCATCTTTCAAAATTTTAGGAACAATTCTCTCAATATCTCTGATCCATGCCCCTCTAAAACTGCAATACATTCTATTCTGCTTATCCTTTTTACACATGTGTCCATCAATGTACTTGATGATGGAGTTCCTGTCTGGAAATGGAATGTTCACTATACTCGTCTGTCTCATATGTAGGTTATATTATGTCCCAATATCAATATTATCCTTAGCTTTATTAGAGTGTTCAATGTTCTGAGTTCCCTGCATCTGTAATGTGCTTCCTGCTAAAAGCTGCAGTGCTGATAGAGTTTTAGAATCAGTCTGCACTTGAGGTGACTGGGGCATATCCCTGTCATTTACTTCATTATGAATCTGGGCTGTAATTGTCATACTATTTAGTTGTTTATTTACTGGATTATTCCTTTTTTTTGTGGCCCCGGGTATATCTATAATACTGGCACTATTTTCATCACCGACATTAGGATCTTCGCCTCCATCACATTCCTCTTGACTTTTTAAGAGCTGGAAGCTATTTTGAACTGGAATAGAGAATCCCATAGCTCTACATCCTTTTTTAGCTTTTCTTTTGTTAATCACAGGGCTCCACTCATCGCTGCTCTCGCTACTTTCCTCTCTCTCTCTTTTTAAACAATCTTCATGTTTTTTTTATTGGGGGCACCTTTAACTGCAGGGTGAAAGACTTCACTTGTAGTTAATTGGGAATTTAGATGTTCATCTTCAGCTTTTAAATCTTTGATACTCTTTTCCAATTCTTCAATTTCATTTTGTAAGCTAGCATTTTCTATACATTGCATACATTTCAGTCCCTCAAATCCTGTACTAAATTCCAGACACAAATTTTGACATAAAATACATATCATGGCAATTGCCCCTGTGGACAGGGTAACAATTCCCTCATTTATATTCATTTTTATTTAATGTGGAACCCCTGGAAATACTCTTAGTTGATAATAAGAGTTATCGGGTATTGCCTTGACAGCAGTATTCAATAACCACCACACAAATTGTACAAATTTCCTTATGGGTGTAAGTTAAATTGTTCTTAAGTGCAACAGGTCATGTGAATCTTAAGTGTCACATTCAATAAATATGGATGATTTACCTCATAAATATATTTATGAACAGTAAACTGCATTACATGCAAACAAATTTTGGGACTGTATGTCCTACTCAACTATCTTATCACTAGTCTGTTTACTCTGTAGTGGCATGTGCCTGTATTGCTACAATTAGTGCACTAGTACTAGCTGAGTTTGTGCCTGGTTAGGGGCACCTTACACTTTATTACAGTAGGATGTCCCACCCACTCGCCCTCTAGATCTCAGCCTACTTACACTAAGCCAGATGCAGTATTCTTGCTGCTACTACCATGAATATATTTGCTGCACAGCTTACTGTTCACCCCCAGGTCTGCCTAGTATGCCAGACATGCTTGACACGTGCTATGATGCACTTGTCTTTGCACTCGTCTTCGCACACGATGCCACATGCTCACCTGCTTGGGCTTGCCCTGCTCACCACAGGGCACTGTAAATACAGCTCTGTAATAACCTGGAAGTGCTGAAAGGGTCACAGTCTCCCAAAATAAAGTAAAAAGTGCTTAAAAGCACTAAACACAAATGTTTACAGGGTCCCAACTAGTTGTAGCACTTAGAAAGGTGTACAGTGGGTTAGACTATAAACTTTACAGCTTCTCCCCAAGTTTGTAGTTCTCAGCCTTGCTGACATGAACTGCAAACCTCTCCTCCTGCTTCTGTTTGATGGCAGGGCTCAACAATACATTACACACACAACAGTTGTACTAATAAATCTTATATAAGAATTAAGCAGTGAGCAGTCTAGCCATGCAATACCAGTGAACTGGCAGCACTCAGGCTTATTGCCCTATCTTTTGCAGGAACTTGGCATAGTAAATAGAGGCAAAGATATAAAAGGCAGCTGCCCAGTTTTTGAATGTGTGTGGAACCTTTGGCTCTCGGAGCGTCTCCTAATTCAGTCTATCTTTGTCTCCAGCATCCAGTGGTGTCAATTGAGTCATCCACCCAAGGTAGGCCCAATGGTCTTGCCCTGGCATTGAGGGTGTGGCCACCATGAGCACCTGCTGCAGTGTGGCTTGGGTGGCTGATATGATCCCCCATGCCTGCTGTTGTTCTGTGCCCCAGGCACTGGCCTGGCTATAGCAGCCCCCAGGCATCACACTTGTCTGACCGTATTATCCACACTGGCCTGTGCCATCATCCCTCTGGTCTGCTATAGCTCATTAGCCATTGCCAGGAGTCTCCCCCCGGCTGACCCCTGCACCACTGCCTGGATGGCCACTGAGGTGGGTGCTTGGGACACTGCAACATTGTTCCCAGTGTTGTCACCCCCAAAATACTGTTGTCTGCCCTAGGGGCCCCATGGCCAAATCTGGAATGCTGGTGGGGAAGGGGAGACCCCCAAACCCTCATTGACTGGTGTAGCCTCCCCACCCCCTTGGGAAGTGTTTCTGGGATATATGGAGGGAACCACAGGATTGGTAAAAGCCACCAACCCTGTTGCTCAGTGGACACTGATCACTGATCTGATGCAGGGGTGCCCTGGGCTTGTGGCCTCTCTCCCCTGGCCCCCCAGGTGGCTTACTCCTGCTATTTTCATGCACCCTGCATAGGGCCTTACCCAACAAGTGTCTTCCCACCATAGATGTCCCTTGCTCCCTTTGTCTGCCTTTCATTTGGATGAATGGGTCCTTTACTTTCAGGACCTGCCCTGACCTCTACTTGTCCCCCTGAGCATTAGCTATTACCTGCCCTTCACCCAACTCACCATCCAGCAATGATGACAGAGGAGCTGTGCTGGCTCCCTCACCTGCACTGTCCTTCTCATCCACACCTCTGTCCACCATCTCGACAATCATGATTTCCTGGTGCTCAGCCATTGCCTCTGTCAGCCCATCTTGATGTTCATCGACAGCCACCATCTTCTGGCCCCCTCTAGCCACTAGTGCTTCCTACATCTTGTTCTAGGGCTTCCTTATCCTTTTGGGAACTTGTGTGGTATTGGGTGCCCTGTGGTGTTGAGCTGGTGCTTCTTGCATGGCTACCTGGAGCCAGTTGGGGCTGCCAATTCCATCAGTTGCTGCAGGGTGTCTCTGAACTCCTGAGTGGGTGGGCCAAGTGGGCTTCAGTTCATAGAAGCCTGCACCTTACTGCCCCCTTGCAATGCTGCCTCTCTCTTGTTACTCATGTTCAACCTCCTGCTGAAACCCAAGTCTTGCAAACCTGATTAAAAACAGAGAAACTGCCACATTAGTACTGTACAAAATGTCCTCCTGCTGCGGTCAGCCCCCTATTACTGTGAAACATTCAGCAAACACCTGGGGGGGCATGATGCTCTCTGCTGCCTGTGGCCACTATTCTTTTTTTTTATCCAGTGCCTAACCATGGTATATGCCCTCCTTCATGTTGACTTAAGCCATAACATCCTGCTCAGGGAGGTTTAGAGATGCCTCCCACAGCATGCCCCAGGAGCACCCCATTCCACCCATTTATAATTGTTCTGTCCCTTTACACCCCCCTCTCCCCATGTCCCCTTTTCACCTAGTGAGGAAAAATTGCCTTTGGTAGTTCCCCCAACCCTGCAACCCGAGGCAGCTTCAACGCAATGAGGTTATGCTTCCTTTAATCCCACTTTTTTTTACCCCACTGCAGACTTTCATAATGTACGTTGTGTGTGAGTTCATATGGCTGTAGTGAGCTAGCTGCACTGCCTTAGTCAGGAGTCAGTTTAAGCTGCTTCCCCCACCACTTATTCCTGAACTGAGGTGTTGGCTGAGGCATGGTCGGCAGCCACTTCCAATATGGCCACCATGAGTGGATGGATACTGAGCCTTCCGCACATGCATGGTTCAAGAGCACACTCTGATATTCCCCAGAGGACTGCCAACAGAGTCCCCCCCCAGCCCCAGAGGAGTAGGGCCATATCTGAGCAAGAGGTAGGATGCCCCATCGGAGTTACCACCTGAGCTGTCCTATGCACCTAACAGCTGCCCCAGCACCAGACACAAAGGAGGATGCAGCAGAGACCCAGTCACCCACACACAGCCCTCCGTCCAACCCCAGGAGTAGGCAGAACAGGGCCATGCTAATCTTGACAGCCCATGCCACACCAAACCCTTTAATGCCCCCCTGAAGATGAAACGCTGCATGGGGACTTACGATCCAGCCACTGCAGCCATCGACTAGGACATCTGAGGGGATGGACAGCACAGGTAAGCAGCAACCACTAGTCAATGGGGAAACATAGAGCCTGAAAAGGCTGGTGAGTCAAGTTCACCTTCCTTGAACTTTGTTTCTTTTTTCTTAAGGGGGAGCCTCACAATGTGGGGGGAGGAGGAGAAGGCATAAGGATGGCAGGCAGGCGTGGGACCACGTATCTCTCCCACATGTTCCTTGTTCTTTTTTTAGGGATCCCAGCTGCTGATGCCCACCCTGGATCAGGCCCCATGAAGGCCAACCTCTGATCTGGTGGTGAATCCAGAAGGCGTGGAGCAGACAGAATGGGAGCATCATTGATGGCCTCCTAAAATGCCCATCCTGCCAGGGAATCATGCCGTCCACCCCTCGCCTAAATACTGGTGGGGATATGCATCCAGACTGTGGAAATCTGCAGCCCCCTTTCCCCCCAATGCCTGGCACAGGACCAAGGCTATACCCTCACCACCAGCTATATCAGCCCACAACATGCAACCCCCACTGACATGCATTTAAAGCAGCATACACATATCTATAGAAACTTATTATTATTTTCTTTTTTCTTTTTTTAATTGTACCTACCAGAATAACAGTGTAGAGAAAATGTCCCATACATACCTTGGCTCCACCCCACTCTCCACCCCCTGCAACCTCACCTAACCATGAGGTCTCGGTGGCCAGTTTGGCCCAAGGTGCAATCCAGCCCTACCTGAAGTTGCAGAGAGAGCCTTCTTTGTGTTCCTTCCAGTGTCTGGACAAAAAGAGGAAGATCCTCTACTGTCCAGACCCTATGTAGCCTGGCCTTTGCCCCTCCCTGCGCCAGGCTACTCCAAGCCCTTCACCCTCAGGCAAAGGCCATTGGTCATCTCCTTCTTGTTCCTTGGACCTAGGAAGGTGGTGACCCAGGAGTGGCTCTTGGTCACTGGGCAACTTCCCCTCCCAGAATTTCCAGAAGGAACCATTCTCAGCCACAAATTCTCATCCACACAGTACTGTTTAAGTGTAGTAGATGTGATACTGACCTTCAGGAAGTACCTGGCAGCCATCTTTCTTGTAGCTGTAGTCATCCTGTAATGAACAATTTATACTCCTACTGATTTCATGTCATGCTCAGTCTGTAGCCCTTTAACCTTTGTTCTCTATGTATAGTGTCTTTGTTTTTAGTTTGAATAAAGACAGCAGCCTAGACACAATTCCCTGTGTCTGTGTCAGTCTGTTCTTTATAACGACAATACTACAGTGGCAACAAGGTAAAAGAAAGAATCCATGGGTGCAGCCTCCATTCAGCCAGCCAGCCAGTTAGACCTGTCCATTGTTTTTATACAGGAAAAAAAGGTTGAAATCACACTGAGATCATTGGGCCTTCTCTAGAAAAGGACACACCCAGCCTGCTTGCATTGTCTGTAGCTGACTATCCACCCTGTGGCTTAGTAAAATTATTCAGAAGGGAGGAAAGAAAGAAAGAAAGAAAGAAAGAAAGAAAGAAAGAAAGAAAGAAAGAAAGAAAGAAAGAAAGATGTCCGTTTCATCTCATAGAAGGAAAGTACAGTATTTCAAGTTCCTAGCACCTGGCATTTGAAACAAAAGACAGGGAGCTTGCTAACTGCTGCATGTCCCCACTGATCAAGGTAAACACCACTGCAAACTTCACCCCAGGGTATTATCCTTGTTTGACTGAGGACTAAACAGCAGCAAAGCTGCTCAGCTACTGTAGAAGCTGAAAATATACTAACATCTTTTGGAGAAAGCTTACTACTAATGTGGAGGAGACCACTAGCAAGACATGTGCTGATTTGCCAAGAAATGTGCCACAACTGCAGAAAAGTGGGACATCTGGCTTGGGTCTGCAGGAACACACTATGCACAGCACGGGTACTATATGTGATGGATACTCTGCCAGAAACACTGGACGGAGATGACTTCTTTGGCCTCTTTGCTGCCTGCAATATGCAAAGCCACTGAGATGGCATCTTCCTGAGTCGTGGGTTTGCAAGCATACCAATGAGTATGCATTGCTGGTGCCTGAGGACATCTCTATCACCTTTCTCAACCGGTACCTAGTGCAGCCATTCCCCATCTGGTTAATATCCTACACAATGGATCAGATTCATGTGCTGGGGGAGATACAAATCCTGGTGACCTATGGGGAGAAGCCTTACCCTGTCTCTCGTCATGATACAAGGAAAGAAGCTCACATTGCTTGGCAGGAACTGGTCAGAGAAAATGAAGCTCAGTTTTCAAAAGATTTTCCTACTGAACACTTTTATAGATGTGCCACAGAAGGTGATCAAATAACTGTAGACTAAGCAAAGCCCCATATACCAGGATGGTTATGGCTCCATTCTGGACACCAAGGCAAAGATCTGAATACAAGAAGACACTGAAATATCACTCACAGCACAATGGCTTAAAACATTCTTTATATAAACAGAAACACCCTATCTACAGTTAACTGTTTATAAAACAACACCCATGGTCTAGATGGTCTCTTTTCAAACTGGACTTGTCCCATCAAATACACAAGCACCAGTTACAGCAACAATGGGAACATGGCAAAGTCCCACACGTGCCCCACATTTTTCATCCAGTGGAAAGGGTGATGGTCCAAGAAGTCTGGATCCTGAAGCAACTTTGGGGTCCAGGGAGAATGTAAGAGACTAGGGACCTATAATCTATAGGGTATGTGTAGGTTAACAGACCATATATGTGCATATAGACAACCTCCTACCATCCTGTGTCCCCCTCCCCACCAGCATCAGCAGAAAATCTTCCTTGAGATCAAAAGGGTGGAGTTCACTCATGGCTTGGCTCAAATACCCTCATCAGTTCTGGTAGTAATTGTTCCCAAAGTACTTGTTGTCCCAACAGCTGTCATCCTAGACCAAAGGTATCCAACAAGGTAGCACAAGGTTCCACAGAGACTTGATTTGTGAATAAAATATTTGTGGTGCTACTGAGCTATATTGTTGTTAGGCAAAGTAAGTTCTAACAAAAAGGGCAGAATACTTTCCAGAACTAATCTACTTCAGCCGTGAAGGTAGGATATAATAATTTGTAACCAAAGCTGCTGTGAAATAGGCCACACTGGTCTTATGACAAAACTATGACTAGGTATAAAAGCAGCAGTCACTTACCCCCACCATTGTCTGCAAACAATGATTCATGCACCACCATGTGGACTTTCTCAAGACATTGTTTCCCAGTGCATAATGCTCCAATTATAACATATCATCTTGAACAGATACACACTAATAATATATAACTATTCTGACATTCATAAATTGCTAATTTTTTAAGTACAAATGTTATTTAACCCAAAATGAAAATATCTATACCAAAATGAATCTTGCATCAGGTCACCCTTCCAGTCATAATATTAATTCAGCATTCATAATCAGAGCTCCATAGAAAATATGCACAAGGACTACAAAAACAAATGATAACAGATGAAGAGAAACAGCAGAGGGTAATACGGGTGTGGGTGTGTATGTGTTGGTAGGTATGGGGGGAGAAGTAGGGGGTGGGATGGTTGGATGGTGGGAGAGTGTTGTGTATGGCTGGAGGGATGGGTGGGAGAGGGATACGTGATAATACCATACAGATAGCAGACCTAAAGCCATTTGAATATTGAATGCATGATATTTTATTTACAGACCCCCCCCCCGGTCCAGGAGATGAGGAGAGGTAACATCCATGCCTGTACAACAACCATTTTGTCAGCCAGGAGCTGGGCTTGTTGGAATTGTTCTACCTCAGCACAGGATTCAAACACATTGGCTCTTTTCAAATTTAACTACTGTATGTACTGTTTAAATATATAGAATGTGCTCATAATATGGTATTGCTAGGTTCTCTTTACTTTGGGTAGGGAACCTCCTGCTAATGTCACAGTTATCCCCATGAATGTGATAGTGAAGTGCTACCCACCAGGAGGTTGGAATGTTGTAGATCAAGGCAGGTAGTGTTAGGACAGATGTTGTGACAGACTGCATGGATCTGCTGGAGCAGAGTCTGGGCTTATGGAAATGGCTGTGGGCTGATGGCTTATGGGTGTATGGCAGGAGCAACTAGGACTTCCAGAGGGGAGACTAGAGTATGTGGCCCTGGTTTACACCATGAGTGGATGGAAGGTAGCACACTTCATCTCCTGGAGGTGAGATGGGAAGATATATTCCAAGTTCTCACCTTGGGTAGATGGCAGAGGAACTGGAAGCATGCAGGATAAAGTGGTGCATGAAGAGCACCCCAATGCTTTGCACCTGGACTTGATGCTGTTTCAAGTGACTGCTGCCTCCTGTAGTCATAAAAATGATTTAGAGAAACCAGTCTGTTACAATGGTGCCTACAATTAAGTAAGCCACATTTCTACATATTGGTCAATGAGGCAACAGGTCCAGAATAAAGTGAAAAGGTGAAAAAGTGACAATCATAAAATAAAAAGTGAAGTTTAAAAAAACTGGATCACGTGTAGCGGCACCAGTTAGGATGCAATGCAGTAATGTTAAAGTACATCACAAAATGCTACAGTATGCTGCAGGGATCAGTGTAATTCTTTATTTTCCTTCCCCTCCTCTGTTGGCCCTCCTTCCAATGAGCACCCTAACCCCATCATCCCAATGTCTGCCAGGACTTATTGGCCAGCCGTCTTCCCCTAAGGCATGCCACCCCTCCCCAGTGGGGTCATCAGGGATCCCCAAGCCCTCCTACAGAATGGATCTGGTTCGGGCTGGTGTGCCCTGCTAGTTGGGTGCAGGGTCTCAGGCACTCATCACCATCATCATCCTGCTGTTGGACTCTTTTCCTCTGGATTTTGTCTCTGGAGAGATGTGGGGTGCAGTGGCGTCCTGGTGCACACCATATGCTCCTGCATGATGTGCACTGATATCTACCATGCCTCCCAACCTTCCTGGCCCATTCTGCCTTTCCCCCAGCTTCCAGCAGGGGCTAGGCAAGCATCAGGCTCTGCCTACCCTCCCCCCAGAGGAAGACAGCAGTCCTAACCAAGTTTGATCCTCCTCCACTTGGCTGGCCCTCTGACAGCCCAGATTCAATTCTGAATTTGGGTCATCGGCATTACAAATAGTAGTGCTACCTCTGTGCTGGTGGGCCAGCAAGTGTAGTTTAATTGCAATTATTTATTTATTTAATCTTTAATGCAGTAATTTGTTGCATGTTATTTATTACAAATTATGGCACTGCATCATGGCTAGCTCCACTGTACTTATTCAATATCCGTATATACTGTATGTATCTGCACAATATTTTTATTTTATTTATTTCTAGGATAACAGCCTTTGAGCTGAAGGATCATTTACAGAGGTTCCGCATCAAAATTAAACAAGAAACAGTTAAGACATCAATTAACAAGAATGACCAACCATTGACATCTTTTACACAAAGTCAAAAACATTGAGATTTAAAAAAAATTGTCCCATGTATAATATATAAAAATATCATAATAATTAAGCACATTTATCTGCAACTATTGTATGCTAACACAGAGGCAATTCATTTTCAAGGTATACATATTTTTGTATAATAGAACACTGACAATATTTCTGTGCCACAGCTGCTTTTAAATAAATAATACTGCTGCAGTCAACTCCATCCCTAAGCTAAGAGAGCAATTCAAGGAGCATGCAGATGGTTGATAGTATTTTAATTTCTTTTTAATAGCAAAAAAAACACAGTTGCTTACTTTTGCCAACTGTAGGAGGCTGTATCAACAAGAGAAAGAGACAGAGTGTAAAGGTTATATATACAAATATACAGGAGCTACCACAATAACACAGTATCCTGCCTTAATAATACTACTCACGTCAGGAGAGGCACTGTTGCAGTTTCATTATTCAACCTGGATGAAGCTGTTGCTGCAAGTTGAAAAGTCTCAAACACCTTTTGTTTTAACAGTTTCTGTTCACATATGCCTGCTCTAAATTTTTGAGAACCTTCTCCAAACCAATAATGACTTTAACGTGGTCACCAGGACAGGAGGTGAACCTTCTAACTGCATACATGGTGCAGCTGGGCTACAAGAGAGTCGGTATCGAGAAAACACTGGGGAGTGAGTGCATTCATCTGTGACATCAATGATGCTGATTAATTGTGACTGTAATGACAATGCCATCTAGAATCATTAAACATCAGTACTGAACTGGCTGACACTTTCTTGGCATCTGTGAGTGATAGACTGTGTATGGGTTTGCTCCCAGTAAATACCTGGTATATGTGGATTCCTGATAAAATAAAAATATTCATTGTGGACATTCAACATGAGCTATGAAAAAACATCCCTAGGTGGGAAGGGCGACCTACATAAGTTCTGAGTTTGTAAATAAAGAAATGAATATGCACATGGCTTGCTGAAGGTCACACAGTGAGCATATTACTCTGTTTGTATTCAAACTTCAATCTCTTAGTTTATGGCTCTGCATTCTAAGCATCGGACTATATGGTATCAACTTTCTTCTTTCTCTGGTCCATCAGCACAGCAGTAGTGCAATCACTGTTTGCAAGCCAGTCACCCAGGTTCTGGAATAGCAAATGTCATTTGAAGCCAACTTTGGGGAGAAGGCTTGTGTGTTCCAGAGGGCACTGTCCTTCTCTGGGGAGGATCCTCTCCACCACTGCAATACTGCCACCTAGGTGACCACAGCTGGCAGTACAGGAAGCAGGACCAGTGGGGAGGGCTAGGAAATCACTGACATCAGGGCATTGCCACACAGTGCATGTGCAAACCCCCTTGATGTCCTCATCACAATATCCTATGTGTAGGTTTGGAGGAAAAAGGAAAAAATGGCCCTGTGCTGGCTTTGAAGATCCCAATATATCTGGGGCCAGTCTCACCTCCTCAGAGCACCTCCTGATGACTTGCAGTTGAGGATATGTCCCTTTCTCCCCATCCTCACCCAGGATTTAAAGGCTGTGGTTCCATGGAGGATGACACATGAGGTATGTGGGGACTGTTAGGATAGTGCCTACGGGCTCCAAAGGGGTTAAGCACTGGAGATACAGTAGGAAGGGAGTATAAACAATACATTGAAAAAAAAAGTTTTAAAACAATGTTGGCACTCCAGGTAGTAGTCATTTCTTCACATCCAACAACTGTTTCACAGCCAGGACTGTTGCTTGTGATGCCAGTGACCCAGGTTTAGGAATGAGCCCAGGGCACAGGAGAACTAACAGAGTGAAGGAGGATCATGCATCCCACAGGATACTTTCCTTCTTAACAGAGAGAGGGATGTGTACTCTGTTACAACACTGTCACCTGGGTGACCACAGATGGTAGTGTAGTGAGGGCATGTCCAAATGGAGGACATCAGCTGAGCTTTGCGTGTGGGTGCTTGGTGACCCCAGAGTGTTACCACTGAGGGTTGGGAGCAAATATCAATGAAAACTACCCAGAACTTCACATGGTAAAGTGGGTACTCTCAAGCCACACCAAATGAACTGGTATCCCAATACTGAGTCTCTGTAAGGGGTGAAACAACAACTCTCTAAAGCGTCCCCCTGTCTGGAGGGGCGTTGGTATGGTGGTAAGACACAGAACAAGGCCCATGTACCACAGAAGGTCTTCAATGGGGCTTGGAGTTTGCACACAGGTAGGGTCCATGCTGGTGAAGGCCAGGGGCATAAACAAAAAAAAAAGAATTGTCCCACACATGATCACAGAGTGACCAAAACTGAACTAGGTATGTTTCTTTTCAATTAGCAATATGCGGCAGCAGCAATAGTGCATGTTTTTGCCACAATCCAGTAAAATTTTGGGGCATGACTGACTTTGCAAGGCTTTCACTAAGCCAGTTTGACATAAATCCTGCTGACCAGCTCTACAGCAGTGGCATAAATGTTGACGGTCCACATTGTGCAGTTGAGAACACGTGCGTTTTCTGCAGGTGGCTGTGCCCCCCACACCTCCCAGATAGTATTATAATCACTTCCATGGTGGAGATGTTTTGGGGAGGAGGTGCAAGACATGGAGAAGATGTGCCAGGGGTCCCGATGCTGTAGCATGACCATCACAGCAACCCACAGCAACCAGTAATTTTGTCACTGTAAACTACAGGTCACTGTAATATTTTTAATGAAGCAATGTCATCCCCTTTGGCAGTCCAGTCCAGGTAGTGGGAGTAGTAGTAGTTATTGTAGTAGTAAAGATTTATTTATTAAATGCCCTTCCAGGGGTCAGGATGCTAGAAATTACAAAATAAAATGAGGAAAGTGTAGTAAAGCCTTAAAACAATCTATACAATATTGCTGAAAATAAGACAACAAACAATGAACTGGATGAAATAAAGGCCTGCACAAGTAGTTCAAGTTCAAGTTCTTTGTTTGTCCTTCAGCATTTACTTTTATGACATAATTACAAAACTTCATAAAATAAATCACAGTATACGCAAACATAATACTGTATAAATACAAGAAGACATAGGCTGCTGAATAAATTGGAGTTAAATTTCCTAAAGTCACTTAAAATACAATTATTTTGACTGAGAGATACATAAAGTTTTTACTAATTCTGTAAATATTATATCATTTTAGCTTTCAATTTTGAACATAGAAACATAGAAACATAGACTTTGACGGCAGATAAGGACCGCTAGTCTCATCTAGTCTGCCCATTTCCCTACCTACAGGATAGGCTGCAGATCCTAGTTAACCAACAGCCTATTTCTTCCTACCCCCCACAAGAATTGCCTTATGTCTGTCCCATGCATTCTTGAATTCTCCCAGTTTTAGACCCCACAACCTCCTCAGGAAGGCTGTTTCCATGCATCCACTACCTCTCTGTGAAATAATACTTCCTCATATTGCCCTGAACCGCCCTCCTTCTATCTTTAAATTGTGTCCCCTTGTTCTTGCAAGTCTCTTTTTCTGAAAGATGCTACCCTCTTGGACTTTGTTGATTCCACTGAGGTACTTAAAAGTTTCTATCATGTCTCCCTCTCCTTCTCCTCAAGGGTATACATATTAAGCTCCTTTAGTCTCTCCTCATACGGCTTCTCTTGCAGACCCTGCACCATTTTAGTTGCCCTCCTCTGGACTGCCTCTATCCTGTCTATGTCCTTGTGGAGATGGGGTCTCCAGAACTGGATACAGTACTCAGATGGGGTCTCACCAACTGTCTGTACAGAGGGATAACAACTTCCTGTTTTCTGCTGATGATGCCTCTCCTATACGTCCCAGTATACCCCAGCCCTCCCTACTGCCTTCTCACATTGCTTGCTAACTTAAGATCATCAAATATGATTACCCCCAGGTCCCTTTCATTTTTTGTTGTTGTTACTACCTCCACACCCATTGTGTATTCTTCCCCTGGGTTCTTGTTTCCCAGGTGCATTATTTTGCACTTCTTTGCATTGAATCCTAGCTGCCATACTTCTGACCATTCCTCCAACCTTGCCAAGTCCCTTTTCATCCTTTCCACGCCTCCTTGTGTATCAACTCTGTTGCAGATCTTTGTGTCATCTGCAAAAAGGCATACTTTTCCTTCCAGTCCCTCTGCAATGTCACTGATGAAGACATTAAAAAGGACTGGACCCATACTGAACCCTGCAGTACCCTACTAGTAACCCTTTCTTCAGAGTGGACTCATTTACAATTACCTTCTGTGTCCTGTTGTCCAGCTAATGTTTTACCCAGGCTATCACCCTGGGTCCCACTCCAAGGCTGGTTAATTTGACTATTAATCTTTTGTGTGGGACTGTGTCAAATGCCTTGCTAAAGTCTAGGTAGGCCATGTCCACAGCCCCTCCCTGATCTACTACTTTGGTCACCCAGTCAAAGAAATCTATTAGATTCATCTGACATTACCTTCCCGCTGTGAATCCATGCTGCCTTGGGTCCTGTGCTCCACTGGCCTCTAGGTACTTGACTATTCTTTCCTTCAGAAGTGACTCCATCACTTTCCCTACCACAGAGGTCAGACTGACAGGTCTGTAGTTTCCTGCCTCTGTCTTGGACCCACTTTTGTGAAGGGGAATCACATCCGCCTTCCTCCAATCCTCGGGTACCACACCATCCTCCCATGATTTATTAAAAAGAGTAGCCAGTGGCTTCACTAGTTCCTCCCTTAATTCTTTTAGAATTCTAGGGTGAATTCCATCAGGACCCATTGCTTTGTCCACCTTCAGTTTTAGGAGTTCTTACAGAACCCTTTCTTCTGTGAAAGGACTGGGATCGACCCCCCTATCAAGAGTGCGTCTGTTAATTGGATTAGGCACTTCCTCTTCCTCTTTTGTGAATACTGAGCAGAAATATTCGTTCAGTATTCCTGCTTTTTCACTGTCTCCCTCTGCCCACCCACCGTTCATTCTATTCAGCCTCACTATCCCTCCCTTTGTCTTTCTACGCTCGCTGATGTACCTATAAAGGGTTTTATCCCCCTTCTTAACTGAGTTGGCCATCTTTTCCTCAGTTTGGGCCTTTGCTATTCTGACTTCCCTCCCTGCTTCCTTCTGCCTTAACTGGTACAGCTCTCTGTCCTGCTCCTTCTGTGTTTCCTTATGCTTCCGGAATGCTATCTTTTTCTTCCTGACTTTCACAGCCACCTCTTTTGAGAACCATAGTGGCTTTTTTTTCATTTTGATTTGTTTATTTGCTTCACACAAAGGCTTGTTGCCTCTGTGATGGCAGTTTTGATAATTCCCCATTGTTGCTCCACACCTCCTTCTAGCCTGTTTGCTAGTGCTTTTCTGAGGCACCTCCCATCTTTACAAAGTCAGCCCTCCTAAAGTCCAGTACCTCACTTTTGTATGGCTTGACTCTGTAGCTGAGTTTAACGTGAACCACACTGTTTGATGGTCACTTGTCCCCAGATGGCAACCCACTTCTAGATCTGAGATCCTCTCACTGCCCCCATTTGAGAGTACGAGGTCTAAGATTGCTCCCTCATGAGTGGGTTTCAAAACTAGCTGTCTAATGCCTGCCACCTGTAGGGCATCAAGAATGGCCCTGCTCTTGGATGTGGCTGCAGCAAATGTGCTCCAGTTAACATCTGGCATATTCAGGTCTCCCATCAACAGTATCTCCCCTTTCTCTGCCATTCTAAGAATGCCTTCTATCATGTCCTTGTCCATTCCTTTCCTCTGATATAGGGGTCTGTACACAACCCCTGTGCAGATTGTGGTGCCCTTTCCAGTCTCCAAGGTGACCCACAGTGCCTCCTCTCCTCCCTGTTTACTCTTTTGTTCAGTTGCTTTTATCCTTCCTTTACATAGAGAGCTACTCTCCCTTCTTCTCCCCTGCCTGTCTCTCTCCTGTAGGTTATGTACCCTGGTATGTTAACATTCCAGTCATGGTTCTCTGTGTACCATGTTTCTGTGATGCTACGATATCCAGGCATCCCTCTTCCATTAAGGCCATCAGCTCAGGGAGCTTGTTGCCCAGACTACGGGCATTGGTACTCATTACCCTCCATATCCTGATGGCCTTACTCCTTTTGCCCCATCCTGTCCTTCTTGCCTTTGTCACTTTCTCCATTTACCCCTGCCCTTCTCCTATCGACACCTCTATGTTGGTGTTTGCACTTACTACCATGTTTTTGGGGCTAGGATTTTCCTGCTCCTTTCCAGTGCCTCCCCCCTTGGCTAGTTTAAAAGCTTGCCAATGAAGCATTTAAACCTATCACCTAGGATCCTGGTTCCCCTCCCGGACAGATGCAGCCCATCATGCCAGTATAGGCTTGCATCACTCCAGGTGGACCCCCAGTCCCCAATGAAGCCAACCCCCTGAGCTCCACACCAGTTTTTCAACCACTGATTGAATCCCATGGTGCGGAACACCCTAGCCTCTCCTATGCCATAGATGGGTAGCACCTCCGAGAAGGTTACCGTGCGTGCTACTTGACTAAGGCCTCTCCCCAATTCCACAAACTCTTCCTGCACTTCTCTAATCCCTTTCTTAGCTGAGGTCATTTGTCCCTAGGTGGACAATGACATCCAGCTCCCTCCCCTGTGCAGCTGCTCCGGCAATCCTGAGGATTCGCTCCCTGTCCCTCCAAGCCATGGTGCCAGGCAGGCACCTTACCTCCCTCTCCCCTTCCTCTCCCAGTTCTACCTTCCTAACAATGGAGTCCCCCACCATACAACATACAACAAAAAGATATGAATAACAATTGCCCCAAGGTGGAATACATTTAATTGCATTTCCAGTTTTTATGGCATACTGGTGCAAATTTAATAACACTACAATATTCTAACAAAAGTGTTCAAGTATTTATCATTCACAAATACCTAAGCACACTTGAGTATGAACCAGGTATACTGGGATTCAAATGTTTAGCTAGAGTACAATCCCTCAACAGAGACTGGGTAATCTCAATAAAACTAGATGCACACCAAGATACTAATAAAATGAAGATGGTTCTATACTGGGGCTTTTTTCTTTATTTAGTATGTCTCTTCCCCCTGGCCGGCATCCATCGGTCCACTCTGGTCACCCACCCATCCCCCGGGACATACCTCTTACCCCGGACTACCTCCTAACTTACCTCCCCAAGGGTGGGGCTACCAGGGAAGGACCCCAACTCCCCAATGAATGCCTGAACTTAATCTGGGTGGTTGAGAGCCTATGACAGCTGTGTGGGGTACTGCATAGTAGACATCCTTCATTGCTCAGATAAGCAGTTTTTCTTCAGTTTTTCTCCCTGGGGAGGTGTGGCATGCAATGATTTATGTGACAATCACACCCAACATCCAGCCTGCTCCCAGTTAGGTACAATCCCAAATGTCAGTTTCCTGGTACCATGCCAGCATCTTCCCAACCCCCCCCCCGGAGGAGGAGAGCAGTCATTGGGATACATTTGATCCCAGTCATTGGTGTCACAATTGGTAGTGCTACTGCTGTGATGGAGGGTTGGCCTCACTGGGGCTATCTCAGGCACATGGATTTAATATAACAGTTTATGTTATTATGTCATTTTTTTATGTTTATCTATGTATTTGTTGTAAAAATAGCATTATAATTTGTGTATTTGTTCTAAAACAAACAAAAAAATCTTAATTATGTCATCCAAAGTGTGTATTGTTTGGCCATACTATTCTAAAGCCAAAAATGTAGATCAAACAGTTTAATTTTGCATTTTTTAGAATATCAATAGCACCCATTTCTTATCTACAGATCTGAGATTTACAGCCTTCTCTTTTTTGTTTAAAAAAAATTACTGTTTTTTTAAAAGGTTCTAATCTACATCTTGCATAGAAAGTTCAGCACGTTCTACTCTGTAGATACATTAGGTAATACTCTCTATTCACAGTTGGCTTGAATTTCTTAAATGTTACATGTATCTTGAATTTGTCAAGGCTTGCAGTGTCCCATTACACAGTAACATCTCTAGATCTTTGCTTAATTTCCATAATTATTATATCTCTAGATTGCCTTTACATCTCATGTAACATATAGCCAAGTGCAAGTGGATATATTTCCTCAAAAAAGCTAAAATTTGGAGACTGGAAATCTGTTAGAGTATTCAATTTGCTCATCAATACAAATGTTGGGCAACTGTAATTCAGCAAAAGAAATATTGTGTGGCTTTTGGTGTTGGTCTACCATAGGACTCTTACCTTCACTGTACAGTAGACTGCCTTGCTCATCTAGTTCTTCTGCTATAGTCACCTTCTGGTACCGAACAAACTGAGTCAGACACATAAAATAATAAACAAAATTAGTTTTATTCAGATATGTATGCAGGAGTAATTGTTCAGCACAAGGTATAACTCGAAACTGACTGAGGAACAGAAAATAGGGGTTTCCAAGCCCCTTCAGGAAATAATTAGTATAACAGTCTCATATCATAGAAACATAGAAACAAAGAAGTTGACGGCAGATAAGGACCACAAGGCCCATCCAGTCTGCCCATTTCTTTTTCTACCCTATAAATGTGCCATCGGCCTTTGCTCGAGTCATCATAGGCTCGAGTTGCACATTATGTTCCAGTTAAAGGGGTGGCAACTATTCTTAAGCCCCATGCTTAGCTTGTACTCCAAATCACCCATGAGACAGAAAATGTAAGTACCACTTGAACAAGCAAGAGCATGCAATTTAAATAAGAATAAGAATTAGCAAACTTTTTAAACGTTAAAATAAACATTGATCACCATCTTTGAGCAATTTTGGTAAACCTTCGATTTTTTATTTTTTTTTTACTTTCTTTTTATCCCTCCTATCACCCCGTCATTTTACTCCTTTAGACTCGCTCATGCTTACCCACCCCGACACTGAGTCTGCCCCTAGAGTGCCCATGGGTGACTCCTACCTTTCCTCCCATCTTTTTGTGGAGCCCCTGGCACAGCGGGTCTGTCCGTGGTTCTGGACTGTGCAGCTGGAGCGGCCATCATCTAGGCCCACCAAGGTTGATTTCTGTTTTTCTGTGCTTCCTATCACCCCTTCCCCTGAGGACAACAGCTCAGGCAGGTACATGTTGACGCACGCCTGCCAAGTGCCTAACAACATCCTCCCCTCCCCAAATCCAGCCCTTCTGGAGCCGCCAATGCCCCATGAAAGCCAGTGCTCCCACTGGCCTCCAGGGATGTCAGGTGCATACAGCACCCCTGGTAACCCACCCCAAAGGAGGAGAGCATCTGTTGAGATGCTCAATCCTCCTTCTCCCTGCTGACCCCCAATGACCTGAGTCCATACCTGAACCCGGGTCGCCGACGTGGTGCAAGGTGTGGCATCCAGCGCCTCAGCCCTCAGTGCCACCGCACTGGCCACTTGAATTGTTTGATTGCAAACCACAATACTGTGCTGCATGGGAGGGGAGGAAAGAATCTGGACTACACTGGTGACCAGTCAGTGCAGGGGCAGTGAAGGGGGACTCCATAGCAACTTGAAGCTTAATCATGCCACAAGTGCTAAAGTGCAGGAGAAGGAAAAGGGAAGAGATGGAAGGGGAGCAGCAGGAGGTACTCAAATGCAGTTGAATATATGTTACTATTGCAAATCATCAACATTTCTAAAGAGCTAGAGAGGAAAATATGGTTATTGGAATCAGTAATTCTTGAAAACATGGAATGCAACAGTTAAGGAGCTATTATAATGCAAGGATAACAGTCTGTAATGAAGACATTGATGAATGACCACACTGTTGTATAAGACAGACAATAATTAACCACACCGAGTTCAAGAAATGACTACTGAGTTCAGTTATTAAACTTCACACTTTATGTGACTTTTACAGTCAATGGGAATGAACTTGTGTGTGGATTGGACCAGTTCCTGACGGGACTGAGTGAGGTCAGAAAAGGGGAACCAAGAGTTCTGCATGCTGTCATAACCACACCATTTGACACAGTAAGTCCAGGATCCATTGAAATACTTTTTGCACCATATCTTCTTGATCTGGTACACAAGAGAGTCCTGAGAAGAAGATGCAGCAAAAGATTGAGAAGTTTTATGTAGCCCATCTGGCTGAGCAGGCAAAACAGGATTCATCTGAAGAGTGTCAGGACCATAGGGTTGTGGAGGATTTGGTCTCAAATTGTCTCTAAGAATTTTAGTTTCTGAAAGTATAGCAGGTTCAAGCACAGCTACATTGTTAGGGGGACTGGGATCATCAGGGAGGGTATCATTCAGGTACCCATGTTTCAGTCTGTTGATGTGGGTTTTATTATGTACCAGATTTCCATCAGACTTGCTGCATAAGTGAACATGAATAGGAGGAACATTTCCACAATGTAGAAGGGATCAGTCCAAGGGCAAAGCAATTTTTTTGATGGTGCCTGGAACTAGGACAGGTCGGTACAAGTAGACAATGTCCCCAACAGAAAATGAAGGTTTGAGTGACTTGGCTGCTGACATTTTCTGTGTTGCAGATTTTCTCTGGCCCAGTGTGTCAATTGCAACATGTCGGGCAAATTCAAGCTATCCCAGCTTTGAAATGATGAAGGATGAAGCCGACTTTGGACCCTCTAGCAAAGAGAGATCCCTGTCCAGAGGAGTTCGTGGGTGATGTCCATGGACTAAGAAAAATGGTCTGTACTCTGTACAGTTGACACAAGGGCTTGTGTTGTAAGCAAATTACATAAATGGAACAAAAAGATTCCAAGTGTTGTGAGTCTCATCTAGGTACTTGGATAGTGTATTAAGAATAGTAGACATCATTCTCTCACTTTGCCCATTGCATTGTGGATGATAACTGGTTGTGTGTGTCTTTTTGATGTTGGGAAGTTGCATGTTTCTCGCACAATAGTTGAAAGGTAGTTAGTTCCTCTGTCTGAATGCAGGTATGCTGGGATACCATGATGGCAAATGAATGTGTTGAGGAAGGCACTTGCCATGGTGGAAGCTTTAATGTCTTTTAGGGGAACTAATTCCAAATACTTTGTAAGTTAGTCCACAAAAACAAGAATGTATATGTTGCCAGAGTCAGGGCATGAAGGCAAGGGGCCAAGAATGTCCATGCTGACTCTTTGGAATGGTTCAGTTGCTACAGGCATTGGAATGATGTGTGCCTTTGTGGCAGGAGGTTTTCTTTGGGAGCAGAGCTGGCAGGATTTGACAAATCGGGCAATGTCCTTGTTCATGTGATGCCAGAAGAAGAGCTTTGTCTTTTCAAGAGTTCTGTACATTTCCCTATAACCTCTGGAAAGTGGAGAGGCCTGAGTGGATTGAAGAACTTCGGTGACTAGAGAGGCTGGCACAACCAACTGTACATGAGTTCTATCCGTGCGATTGCTCTTGCCTTCCTTGGTCCAAATGTGAAAAAGCACACTGTCATTGAGAAGGTATTGTGATGCAAAGAATAGTACATCCTGATGGTGTTACGTTTGTTGTGATAACGTTCCAGTCTCTAAGTACGTGATGATGTCTGTAAATTGAGGATCAGTTCTTTGTTGCATTGTGATCATTGATGGGGAGATATCAGTAGTAGAGAAGGTAAGAAGCTATTCAGCTGCTCGTACTAAGTAAGTATTGGTGCTTTTCTCTGAGGAAGTAGTTGGTAGTAGCAAGGCAACATGAGATGCTGTAGGAGTGTCCACAGGGAGCACATTTGTGGAGTGGAAATGAAAAGCTTGTATACAGGATTCTTTGTCTGTTGAGGATGATGTGGATGGATACCATCTCCAGCTTACAGCATAGGCATTAGAATGAACTTTACCTGGTCGGTATTGAATTTCAAAGTTGTAGCATTGCAATATGGCAATCCATCGGGTGAACTTGCCTACTGGCTCCTTCATTTTGAATAACCATCTGAGGGCAGAGTGATCAACGATAGCGGTGAAGGAGGAGTAGCGAAGGTAATAGTCAAATTTCTTTACAGCAGATACCATGGCTAGACATTATTTTTCTGTGATGCCATAGTTTTGTACAGTTAAATATAGAGTACACCCAGCATAGAAAACAACTCATTCTGTTCTGTTTTGGATTTGACAATACTGTGCCCGCTGTAAAGGAACTAGCATCTGAGTAGAGTTTGAAGGGTTTGTCAAACCTGGAATAGGCCAATACTGGAGAAGATACAGTATTAGGTTTGCTTTCAAGGTTTCAAAGGCCTCTTTACACTCAGAAGTTCATGAATATTCACATCCCTTTATGGCGAGGGTGTACAGTGGAACTGCAATCTTGGCATAGTTGCAAATGAATTTTCTGTAGTAGCCAGACAAACCTAGGAATGTTCTAAGGTTTTTGAGGTTAGTAGTTTCTGGATAGTCTTTTACTGCTGACAGCTTATCTGAGTCTGGAGAGATGCCTTGAGAACTAACCACATGTCCTAGGTAATGAATTTGATGCTGTGCAAAACAACACTTCTCTGGGTGAAGTTTGAGATTGGCTTGATTGAGATGTTCAAATACCTCTTTGAGATGTTGGAGGTGCTCTGGGAAAGTTCTGCTGAAGATGATAACATTGTCCAGGTAGAATAGGCAAGATTTCCAAGACAGACCACATGATACGGCTTCCATGATGTGTTGAAATGTGGATGGACTATTCTGAAGTCCCATAGGCAAGCATTTGAATTGAAAAAGTCCCAAGTGGCAGCACAAGGCTGTGTGTGGGCGGGAAGTTGGATCAACAGTAACTTGGGTACAATCCACTTTGAAGGTCTAGAGTGGTGAAGTAAGCTGGGCTGGCTGCATTAAGGCTCCCTAAGGCGTCTTTGGTTGTAGAGCTTTCTGTAATCCTCCACAAATCAATCCCCTTTGTCTTTCTTTACCACCAGCAAGCAAGGTGCACCCCAGGGACTTGTAGATTCTTCAATAATGTCCTGTTCAAGCATGTCCTTAATAATCTCCTCCAGGACCTGTTTCTGTTTGTGTCCCACCTTGTATGCTTGCTGATGGACTGGCTGCTGGTTGGCCTGCACCTCAGTGGTGTGTTGCAGGGTATCACAGCATCCAAATTTGTTATCTGGACCAAGAAAGACATCTAAGTAGTTCTCCAGGAACTCCAAAAGTTGTTTTATCTCTGCTGGACAGTCTGGAAGTTTTGAAGAGTGTAGTCGCTGACTGAGGGGTAGCTCTTTGGAGGCTGGAGTGGTTGTGATAGTACTTACAGGATGAGAGTTGGTAGAGACAGGTTGAGGTTCTTGCAGGAGGTGAAGCTGATCCCCTGAACACAAGCAAATAAACTTTCCAATGTTGGCACTCTTTGAGATGACCACTGGCTCATGTGTGAAGTTTCAACATTGTTGGAATACTGAGCTGCTGTGCATAGCAGACAATGTGTTTCCTGGAAGGAGACCTGAGGAGTGCAGAGTGGGGAATCCCATGACGATGCCAACACCACTTGTGGAAGTGGTTCACCTCGAATCTTGGCTGTCAAAACCATCTCTGACTTAGGAGGCACAGTGACTGAGTCTATAGCTGCAAGTTGCCTCTGAGGATCTAGTGATAGTTTGTTTGAGGCAAAGTCTAGGATGATTCTGTGAGCTTTGAGAAAGTCCAGGCAAAGAATCACTGCTGGTTGTAGATCAGTGACTAAGTAAAACTTGACAGTAGCTTGCTGTGAGCCAAAGTGGAGTTTGAGATGGGCCATGCCTGTGATAACCACTGTAGTGGTACTTGATGTGATAACGTACCTGAGGTCAGCTGGAGAGACATTAGGTACATGATGTATAGCTGGGTTGTCTAGTATAGAATACTGCTGTGAATAACAGATTTCTGCTCTAGAGTTTACCAAGGCATGTGTGGACCAATCTCCAATGGTGACAGAGACATAGTTAGCTAGGAGAGGTGACCTGATGACAGGAACCTTTGCCCCAGGAGGCAAGGGTGTGCCTGAGTTAGTTGCCAAAGGGTGCAGATTATTGGTGTTGTGAGAGTCAAAGGGGCCATCAGTTGCTGTGTTCCCCTGATCCTGGGAGTAGCTGCGGTTATCTTTCTGAATTTGTTGCTGTGGGCACCTTTGGTTTTCTTGATTTCTGTTGTAGTAACTTTTAACTTTCAGCAGGCAGCAGCAGTGTGTCCCTGGAATCCGCACCACTGGCAGGTCACTGGTTCTCATGAAAGTGGGTGTGGCTCAGGTCACTTGAAGTAGTCAAAGAGCACTGACAGAAGTTGCTGGGGAAGCAGAAGCACTGAGGTGCAAGCTGTTGACAGTAGTGATGAGCATCTCTATCACTGATTGATTACTATTGCTGGGCACAAGTTGCAAGGGCTGCTAACTGTGATGACTGGGGCACTTGCACAGTGGTAGCCTGGGACATTGATATGGACTCTTGTGTGAGTCATGCACCTTGAATTGTGTCCATCCAGGTTGTTGGTTTTTGTTGGATTAAGTACGGGTAAAGTTGAGGAAGAAGCCCCTATACAAAGGCTGTGATTTGCTCCATTTCTGATTTTTGTAGATGTTTACACTGTGACTCAGTGTCCACTATGAATGTTTCCAGAGACTCAAAGGGTTGCATGCTGCATTCCCACAGTTGCTGTTCCAATAACCAGGGCAAATGAGCTTGGAAAAAATGGTGTTTGAAAGTTGCATACAGGGTGGCAGTGTCCCCTTTGACTTGTTCTGGAAGTGTATTGAATCAGGTAATGGCAGACCCTCTCAGAAAGAAGTGCAAGGCATTGGAAATATGCAAAGGATAGGGAAAGGGGAAATTGTTTAACCAGGAAAGGCACACTAATCCAAAGCTTGCTTCCAGGTGTGACCTGGGAGCACAAGGAAGTTAAGTGACTTGCTCAGGGTCACAGAGTATGCAGGTGGGGGCTGTGGGATTCAAACCCCGGTCTCCAGATTTGCAGCTCAGAGCCTTAAACCACTGCACTATACTGCCTCCATTCCATGGACCAGGATTGGTCCAACCATGTAAGGAAATCCAACCTTGGAATTGCTCGAGCCAGTTGACAGTGTCTTTGTGAAGGAGTTCGGAGAAGGGTACTGGCTGTGGGCTGGTATGGACCATGGACTGGGATGAGATAGTTTTATTGTAGATGAGGTCATCCTGGATCACTTGCATAGCTGGTGCTCATGCAACTGAGATGGAAGACTGGATGTCTTGCAGGATGGTTTCTATTTTGAGGCCCTACGCATCTGAGGTGGGTGAAGATAGCTCTCTCCGGATGCTCCGGCACTCAAAGTGGTGTCTTTCTCGGACATCATAGTCAGAGACACACTTCCCTGCAGTGAATGAAGGTTGTAAGGATGAGAAGGAGCTGCTGTGATGCAGGATATGAGACATCGTGGAGTTCATGAAGTGCCCAGAAGAAAATATTTTTGTAGATAAAAGTACAATTATTTGTAAGCAATTTCCAGCAAATAACTTCTTAATAAACAATTCCCAATCAATCTTGTGTTGTCAATTATTTAAACAAAGTTTTGTTGCAGCTATTTGTGGTAGTGTCCCTTTAATTCAATAGGTTTGCCATTGATTCCTATGGAGAGAGGTAATTCGGTGCTTGACTGTAGCAAAATAGCACCACAAGGGAGGGTTGATGTCACTGTTGTTGTTATTGTGTTTGCTGCCACAAGATGGAGGCAGCTTGCCACAAGGTTGCTATGCTGGTGTTGCTGGGACAATATGGCAACAGGCCTTCTTCCCTACTGAAAAGTGTGGGCCTTTACTATGGTGAGTGGCAAAGCAGGGGAAAATGTCTGTATTTGACATGATTGCTCTCCATTTTGCCTTTGCACTCCCCCCCCTTTTTCCTTTTTGATTTATTTCCAGGCCAGAACATTTAATATGTTACATTTTACCCCTTGGATTTGTGGATTGCTCCCTTTGATTCATTATTCTGCCCCTTTTGTGTGTAGTCCAGGTGTGTGCTTTCATTATGCAGTTTGCTGCTCTCAGGGTTTATGCAATTTTATATATATATATATATATATATATATATATATATATATATATATATATATATATATATTTATATATAGGTATGTATTTTTTTTTAACAAGGAAAGCCACACTAAGTTAAAGCTTATTTACAGGTGTGACCTGGGAGCACAAGGAAGTTAAGTGACTTGCTCAGGGTCACATGGTATGCAAGTGGGGGCTTTGGGATTTAAACCCAGGTCTCCAGGTTTGCAGCTCGGAGCCTTAAACCACTGTGCTATACTGCCTCCTTGTGCCCTGCTTCACTTTACATCACTGTCTGTCAATGGAGCCCTTTCATGCCTCGTGTAATCACTGGGCTTCTGTGCATGTGAAGACTCTTATTTTATTACTGTGCCCCAGTTATTTTGTTATCTCCTTTTTTTGCTCCCTTTTGTCTGGTGAAAGAGAGGGGAAAAGAGTGCTCCAATGTGGCTACAGTCCCAAAGTATTCCATGTTGTGGTGCTCAAGGCACGTGGCCAAGCGGGCAGTGCAGAGCAGCATACATCTTTCGAGCAGCTTCATATAACAGCCATGGCAAGGAGAAGCTGCCATTGTGGGGATTGAATTCAAGCTGCTTGAAGGGCTGTGTGGAAGGAGCTGAGCCGCATTTATAGGAGGGCTGAGAGGACTTGCAGCTGTGCGGCCATGAAATGTGGAGCAAATGTTGGCAGACACTCTATATGCTGGAGCAGGCTGGTGGGGAGTCAAGTAGATAAATCTGGTGGTACTGGAGCTACGGTTCTGTGGAGAGTGCTCTGGTTTATGGCTGTGCTTGTGAAGCAGCTGAGAGTGGGGCTGGCTGGCTGGGGAGCAAAGCTGAAGGGCCAAGAAGCAGAAGTCGAGGTAGTGGTGAGCCACAACTGCTGTGGGAGGCAGAGCTGGCCACATTTCTTTTGTTTGTGTAATCTGTCGTGCCACTGCTGTATGCTAGTCCTGCACTAAAATGTGTTTTTCCTTACTTGTGGTAGCAGTCCCTTCTTGAGTGGCATGCAGCACTGCAGGGTTGAGCGAGTGGGACAGCACTGAAGTGGAGTTGGGCTGATTTGAATTTTCGGGTGCCCTTTTGTAGGCTGCATACCCAAGAGAGGCTTTACAGGAGCTGGATTTGCACAGGCCCTGCCACAAACTGGGGGGTACAGGTGCAGCTCCGTGGAGGGAAAGTTTGAAAAGTCAGTTTTCTGGTACAGTAACTTTTAGGGCTAGAGCAGCAATGTCTCACATTTATGTATAGTCCTGAGGCAGATTGCAGCAGGGTATATTGAGCTGGATGCAGTTCAGTTTTATGTTTAGAGTTAAGCTTTACTTTTCCTGTCTGCTGCCAGGGTTGAATGGTAGTCAGCATTCAAACAGTTCAGGCACACTTGGGAAATGACTCTGGGGTACCCAGTGATGCAGACAAGCGAGATGGGGTTTCTGGGCAGAAGAAGGGTCACATTCTCCACCATGCGTGGCGTTTATGGTGTTGGTCTGCCACAGGACCCTTACCTTCATTGTAGACTGCCTTACCCATCTGGTTCTTGTGCTATAGTCACCTTCTGGTACCACATAAACTGAGTCAGATGCATAAAATAATAAAATTAGTTTTATTCAGATACATAGACATGAGCAACTGTTCTGCAACTTGTACAATGCAGAACTGACTGAGGAACAGGGAATGGGATTTTCAAGCCCCTGCAGGAAATAATTAGCATAACAGTCTCATACCATAGGCTCAAGTTGCACATTATGTTCCAGTTAAAGGGGCGGCAGCTATTCTTAAGCCCTATGCTTAGCATGTACTCCACAATTACATATCCAAAAGAAAAATAATATTTTTTCAGTAATTAGAGTAAATAGTGAATATTGTCCAAGCTCCGCCTTATGGATATATATCGATACACATCCAGGGACCTTGAAAATGTATCTGTTAATTTTATTTATTATAGCTTCTAATACAGTATGATCTCCTACACTACAAATTTCCAAGACATGCAATACTGCAGATTAAATCTTGGCATTAATTACTTTTAGGGAACCATTCACTGAGTGCCCTCTGAATTTAAACATATTTTTTTAACCACTAGATGTTTTAGTCAGTTTTTTGTCGTAAATTATCAAAGTGTTTGTTCCAGGTTGTATCTCTGTCAAAATATAAGACCATGTAATCATAATAACCTACAGTGGCAACTGATTCCCCATCTACAGTGATTCTATAGTTATTCCTGTTAGTACTACCAAAAAACAGAAGTTGAGTCTTATTTTCTTAACATTAAGATATTTTTCTTTACATAGGTGTGCAAACATATTTACTTTCCTTTGCAGTCCTAACAAAGATGCTGATAAGAGAATGCCATTGTCTGCTTAGGATAATTTAAGACTATGAAAATTTGAGTCAGGTAAGTTGGATGTAATATCATTCAAATATAAGTTGATCAAGGTTGGGGATCAAAAACACCCTTGGCAGAACTCCATGTTTGTATTAATTTTATCTGTGAAATGCCCTTTGCCACTGTACTGAACTTTAGGCCAGATGTTCTCATGGATCCTAATTATAATATCTAAAAAGTGTACGTTCAAACCAAGTGATAGGAGAGAGGGCCAAAATACTTTATGACTTATGCAATCAAAAGCCATCTATAGATCTAGAAACAACAAAAGATTTTACTATTCTTACTATTTACATATTTATAGAATAAATGTGATAACACCATACAGTGTTGCATAGTTGAACAAGATTTCCTAAAAAACATTTTTTCTTTTTATTTGTTATTCCTCTCCCACCCAGTTCTGTAATGTACCTGAAGCTGTGAAAACATTTTTTGTGGTAATCAGATTAGTTGGTCAGTGCATTTGTGGTTCATTTAAAGGGCCTTTCTGATTTATGGAGATTATAACATTCCATGCCCATTAGTCTGGCACAATTTTATATTGAATTATATAATTATATAAATGAATTAAAAATGGCATCTACCATTTGTTATAATACTTAAACATGTCAGCCATGATCCTGCTGAATCCAGGTGCTTTATTAAAATTTTGGTTGAGCAATAGAATATGAAACCTCTTCATGTGTGATATATTGTATAAAGGGGTAGGAACATGAACATTAAGATAATCTCAGACTGATTACGTGATACTGTATCTGAAAACCTCCTCTTCATTGAAGTATATGATCCTAAAAAACTGTTGCCACTTTTTTGGTTGAATATAACATTCAAAAACATCAGAGTATACTGAGAAACCCCTCAACACTAGTTGCCAGAAAACCTTTGTGTTTCTTTTTCAAAATGCTTGTTTTAAATCACTCCAAGCTTTAAGGTGATATTTGTTTCTCCTATACAAGTCTCCTATTATCGTTTTTCATTTCCTGATTTAATAATCGTAAATTATCATGTTTTATTGTTTCTTGTGTGCCTTATAAGCTTATTTAACTTGATCTTCTCTTTTTGATGTGTGCCATCAAAGCAAGACTTACTTTCTGTAAATACCTTTTTTTTGTTTAGATGTCTTTTTCATTCATATAGCAATGGTAGTATATATTTCAAAAGATATTGGACATTTGAAATAAATTATTCTGGATCTCTGTTATTAAAAATGTTATTTCTGTATTCCACAGCCTGTGAAAAAGAAATACAAAATATTAACTGTATCACCAGTAAAAACAGATCAGCAGGATCAAGGAAGAAGCACAGTCAAAAGATGTTTTTAGATGGCAAAAGCAGCCCTTGACTATGGCCAAAACCTAAGATTTAAATAACACTCAGTCATCAAGAACCACTCCCAGTAGACTCACCACCACAGCTGCCTCAAGCTGAGTCCAGTTATGGGTAGAGAACCTGAGACAATGTCTCAGTGCTAATAAATGCCAGTTGGATCCCACAAGTAGTAGTTCTGTCATATCTGGGTTCAGTGCCAGCAGTTGGAGGCCATCCAAGTTCTGATGGCCAACACTCTCTATTCTCTGTTCTAATAACTGCATGGATAAGCCACTGTCGGGTAACAAAAGACAGATGCAACATGATGTTATCCTTATAGTGGTGAAAATCCTTGTCATACTGTCTTATAATCTCTAGAAATGTGCAAAGTCAGGAACTTCACTTTGAGACATTCCTTGTGAAGTTTCTTGACTTCACGCAGCATGAGGGAAGTAGGACACTTCATAAGGTGAAGACTAACAAAGCTGCCAATACATAAAATTGTTCCTCTGTTTGTGTGGCAAAGTGGGTACTTTGTCTGTTGAAGACCACACATACAGTAATGTCATTTTATTGGTAAATTGCCACCATGCAAAGTACCATTTTTAACTAACATTAAATGATTTTGACACACAAAAATACCCACCCACATATTGTAGCTCCCTTGCCCACCTCTCCCACCTAACATGACTATTAAAAGTAACTTCTCCAATTCTGTAACATGGATGCCCCCGTGAGTTACTTATGTATACATGTAAATAAAAACTTTCTGATATGATGGTATGGTTGAGGTCTTGTTTACTGAGTCAGGTGGGTGGAGGAAAAGTGTATTTGGATTTTTCTTAATATATATACAACTTCATCATAACTGGGAGGGGAAGTGGGTTGTATGGGTGCTATGAGTATGGGGTGGGACAATGGAGCTACATTAAAGGGATGTTTTTGTTATGTAAAATCATTTTTTGAAATAGAAAATAAAGTGCTTTACCATCTGAAGCTGCAGTGAAGTCAGGAAACTTCTAATTATATACCAGATTTACCACTGAAATTTTAATTGACTGCATCTCTAATGATCTCCTAGGAGTAGCTTTTATACTGAAAACAAAATAGGTGAAAGGATCCATCTCTGAAGTACATCCATGTCCAGGGCAGTCTAATATGACTACCATGTCCTGATCACAACTGACTGCTCAATCCCAAAGAGGAAGGGCCAGAACCAATAGACAACAGACTACAATAGTCCTCCATGTGCCTCAAGTTTATCTACCAACACCGGGTGATTAAAAGTAGCAAAAGCTGATGCAAGTTTTAGGAGAATCAAGTTAGAAACCTTTCCTGAATAGCTCACCAGGCAGAAGTACAATAGTTGCAGACCTTGACAAGAGTTGTCAGTGCTATGTCACCATCTAAACCCAGACTGAAATGACTTAAATACATTGGCAAAGTGCTAAACACACTGCTCCACCACCTCCCTCAGTGCAACCTTTGTCAGGACTGATCATTCACAGGATCTTTAGGAATTAAAGATGACTTCTTCAGTGGAGTCCTAACCACTGCTCCTTACAACGGTACATGAAGAAGACATCTCCCAAAGAAGCATTGACAATCCATGCAGACAAAAGCTAGTGTGCTGACCTCAGCTTTGAGAAATTGAGTCAAAAAACGGACCATCCTGAAGGTGATGAAGAGCAGACATGTCATCACCTGGGTAACCCAATGCCTGTAACTTCAGTAATCTACAGCACCACTACTCCACTACTCAACATAGAAACAAATCTACAACCAACAGTAGACAATGTACAGTACTTGTATTATAGCATATTGGACAATTAATAAACATCTTGTGCCCAATTCACAAAGCTGAAAGATTGATCCAAGGTGCCTTTGGCAGTCGGAACTGATGCAAGGAGCACCTTGTATTGAAATTTGCACTGAGCCCAATTCAGGTACACATGTTGCAGGGAATTCAGGACCCCTTGCAGTGAAAACGTCTTGCACCAGTCCTGCCCCCAAATGGAGGGTGCGACATGATGTTAGGGGGCTTGTGGCAGATGCAGGCCAAGCATCCCCATTTTTGGGATCCAGGAAGGTTGGTGGCCTTGCCAGTGCTTAGGCCAGCCTGGGGATGGTCAACTGACCCATGTGCCATGACAGCTGTAGCTGGTGGCTGAACACAGCTGGCACCACAGTTGTGGATATGTCCGAGGTTGGCACAGATGGCCCACTGGAGAGTCACCTGCTGCCCCACACCACACAGATGGCTGGTCCAGGATACCTGTGGGGCAACTCTGCTGGGAATCTATGCCAACAATACAGGACATACATGAGTCAGCATGTCCCCAGCCATGCAGGAGCCCCATAACCCTGGCATGCTGAGCAGGACATAGCATTGCATGTGGGGTCAGGCAGTGGTACGTATCTATGGCATGGGGTTCCAGTGACATGTGTCCAGCGGGTGGCAACTTGCGCATAGTTCCCATATATGTGGCACAGGGCTTAAGGGCTCACAATGGATAAAATTGAGGACCTGATATACTCAACAAGGAAACTAATCTGCAACCAACTGTAGTCAACGTTCAGGGCTTGTATTATAGTGTATCTGACATACAATAAACATCTTGGGCCTCATTCACAAAGCTTAAAGAGGGATTCAAGGTGCCTTTGGCATGCCCATTGGCTTGGGCGTGGCAGTGGGCAGCCCACAGGACTGATCTCAGGGCCAGATTGTTGGTGGTCAGAGGCTGCCACAAGCCTCCATCATTGTCCTTCTGTGTGCCGTTGGTTTGGTAAAGGGGAGTGGTGTCAGCTGCATCAGGGAATTTGGCACCTGGACTGCTCCTGTCAATAAGGTGCAGGGTCCCTGGCATACCAAGCTTCAGTGCAAGCTGTGACACACAGCCACTTATACCAATCTATGGGGCTTTTTGTGAATTGGACCCCTTTGCTAATTTACACGAATGCACAACAAGTAGTGTAAGGAGCTTTTAATTTTTGTGGCTTGGTAGGGTAAAATGAGCACAAATAACAAATATACTTAAATTATTTGCATACAGTGTACAGAATCCTTTGATCAATTACACAATACTTTATCATTCATTATTTCAACCATAGTAAATGTTTTTATAGGGGAAAGGGTGCCAGGTAAAACAGAAACCAACTTTTTAGTCAATAAATATATGTGAGTAAAAACTAATGGAAAATGTAAGTTTGATTCCTAAGGTTTTAGGTTTGATTACTGAAGTAACTTGTGGTCCAAGGGGCAGAAACTTGATATAAAAAGTACTGCAGTAGAAAAAAAGAACTCACTACAGACTGAGATCATTTCTTTCAGAGAATAAAAAAGGTTGGAGAATAATAAAAATTGATGCGCCCCTGCTGTTTTATTGATTATTAATCACCATACTACCCTAATCAGTTCAGCAATCACTTAACTGAGGTAGCATAGCATAGCATAGGATACCATAGCACAACGCAGCAATGTGATAGTTCAGTTGCCACAAACAATAAAATGCCACATCTCAAAATGCATGACATTTATCCTAGTTGGAAAGACATTTAGCAAATGTATATTTGTATTACTGAAAAAGGTTTGATTCCTTACTGTGTTTTTAAAGTACTGTAAGTCTACTCCCCCCAACTCTCGGTTCAATCTATACAGTAGTCTAGTTCATCTTCAAGAACAGCACATTTAAAATTGATTGTTGTACTAGTCCAGGTATGAGAAGATCATTATCCTTCTCTGATAATGATTTTCTGATACTTGAATCTAGCTGGGATCTGAGTTTGGGAGAGTGAAACAGATTAGCTCAGTGGCTGTGACTTAAAAATATGATATCATGAAACAAAATGCTGCAGATTTTTTTCTCAGACAGTCTTTAGTATGGAGCATATTAATACTGCAGTGTGACAGTGTACATAAAACACAGTGTTCTATATTCATGAACATTACCCCCTGCATCCCTCTACTTTTCTTCTAAAATGTTTTTTTGTTTTATTTATTTTAACTTTTTAAATCAGGAAAGGCACCCTATGCTGTGAATCATTATTTCAAGGTGTGCCCTGGGGGTTGGAGTTACAAGGAGCTTTTTTATTGATGGGGAGTATGTTGGCCATGACAATGGCAAAACTCCCCTTCTCTCAGGTAGGGGACACACCCTGCTTCCTGTTGGAGAGTGAATCCCTGGATGGAGGTGAACAATGTAGAGCAGATGGTGGTATCAATCTCCCTCACTCCCCAACAGGAGTAGCAAGGGGGCACATTTTGTGGAAGGTATGGCTGTAGATGATATTGCTATATAAGAGGCATTACCTTGAGTTCCAAAGGAAGAGGGGTACCCTTCTCAGAAGCTGAAGAAATATTAGAGAAATAACTCTGATAATAGGGCCAATATTCTGGCCTTACCAGCTGCTGAGGAGCAAAAGTATCTTCTAAAGCATGCCTTGCTAGGTTCTGAAATACAGGCACTTTACGGAAATGACAGCAAGTGTGACAGCTATCAGGGAGTCTGTCGACAGTCGATTTCCTGTGGTCCATAGATCATGTTGCTGACAACATGCATGGTGAGCAAGATCAGTTTTCCTCTATTAATGCAGCATACTGCTGCCGAAATGAAAACTGAACCCAAAGTGCTTGTACATCTGAGTGCTGCTATGCCAGCAAAATTCCATGGCACAGACTGTGAACAAGTACTGTCATCCAGCTGAAATGTTACCACACCCTGAAGCCAGTCAACATTTGAGATATTACCTGGAGTACATCCAAACTTTTTTGCCCAACACAGATTGTTTCCTCCCAACTGGCCCAAGCACAAAGAAATGCTCATGAGCTTGGCCCAAAGGTACAAACAACAAGCCCCAAATCCTATTCACTGAGCAATGTAGTTGCTAAGGAATGAATGGAAGAAACTAAACCTATGGCTCTGCCATGTAAGGTAAACTTACACTGCGCTAAAAAAATTATTGAGTTCAGTGAGGTTTGCATTTGCAGGCAATTCTGGCAATATCACAAAATCTGTCCCTGACAAAGCTGACATGGGGAGAAGTTGGGGCTTGAATGGGGATGGCAACTCCTCTCTTTTCTTCTGAGAAGGCTCTACTCAGGGCTAGCTGGGTCATATCAAATGATGGCTCTCAATGGCTTCCAAATTGGCAACCGGAGGAATGGGGGATGCTTTTACAACAGCTGCCATCCCAGGATACTGCAAGGGACGGGATGTCTCAGCCAGTCCCACAAATATTCCTGCTGTTCTGCAAATACTTGAGGTTTTACAAATGTAGAACAGCACAGCCCAACTTTTTCAGACTTTACCTGACTATAGCAGTATTGCAGATAACATCCCTTCCTACCCCTCCAGTAGAAGCACCTCCAATGGTGCATGACTACGGAAGGCAATGACATTGTCAGTTATCACCTTCAGTGGTATTTGGGGTAGAAGGGACCACAGGACACCAAGGATAATGAAATTATTACCATTAGGGATTCTTGAGGGTGGGAGAGACCACTGGACACCAGCGATAATGAAATCATTACTGTTGGGAGCATTTGGAGGTCGGAGGACAGCCGGACACCAGGGATAAGGAAATCATTACAGTCAGGGGTGTTTAGTATTCAGGGGATAGAAGGGATTACTGGACACCAGGAATAATGAAATCATTACTGTCAGGGGTGTTCAGTGTTTGGGGGGGTGGAAGGGATGGATCACTGGACACCAGGAATGATGAAATCATTACCACCAGGGATGTTTGGGCAATGAGAGGGCCTCAGTTAGGGGGTGCAGGTAATAAAGGCTGGTTTTGGGAGGCAGTAATTAGCAAGGCACTGACAGCTATGTACCACCTCTCCACATCTACCAATATGCTATTGCCCCTATATGCAAGGTGCTATCAGCTGCTTTGCATAGTTGCACAGGCATATTTTAGGACCAGTCATAAGTGAAGGGCACAAGCCCATGGTTATGTGGGTGAAGAGCTCCCCCGCACATCTTACTTAAATCAAGCAGCAGACTCCCGCTCTGCTTAGAGCAAGTCGCACTCGCTGTTGTGTCATCGCTGGTCTGTGGCTGCTCCCTTTGCCTGTTTCTGCCCTCCCCCGTTTGTTTCATTTTCTGGTCTCCCCGCCCGTTTGTTCTCTTCCCTGTTGTTTGTTTCTTTTGGGGGTCTAGCTCCATTCTGTCTGCTGCCTGTTCATTCTTGCCTGCTTCCATTTTCTCCTGTTCCCATCCTTGCATTGCTGTCTCTCCCTTTCGAGCGGCTCGGCTCTTTGCTCAGCTTGTCACCACTTTTTCTCATTACCGTCCAGGCTTGGGTTTCTCACTGTTCCCCCGCCATACTAGGGTTTCCATAAACCCGCCACCACACCAACTACCTGCTCCTTGGCAGTAGAACCTCTGCCACCTAACCTTCTGCTGCTTTCTACTCAACTGGCCGCCAGATTGGATCGTCCACTCGCAACTGAGAAGCACCTTTCTTCTCCTACTTCTGTGACTGCCTGTCATTCTCTACATTGCTTCGGCTCACCTTGCACTCACACTTTATGCTGTGCGGCCTACGCTTTCCTGTGGGCGCCCTCTTACATGGCTCATTTATACTCATACCTATCAACATTTATCTCTGAAATAAGGGACATGGAAAATTTGGACGCTCAAAATGAGACATGAGAGGAGACGCAGACTCTCAGAGTGAGGGAGACATCTGCAAACATGGAGATGCTAGCTCAGCACACTGTGCAAACCACAGTGTTTAATTGTACAAAGTTTATTTGGATTTAGTATTTATTTTCTCTACAATCCATTATTGCCACTGGTACGGTGCGTAGAATGTTGGCTTGGAGCCACTGCATTTCCTTCTCAGCCTTTACAAAAATGTTAACCTTACATGCTAGATTATCTATCCCATGCCTCTCACCTGTTCTGACTTGTGCTGGCGCTCTGAATTTAGCTTGACATTACCTTTGCCTGCTTGTTTACTGGTTCTTCATTAAGTTGCTACTTTATGGATACATGGATTGTTTAAATTCTGCACTCCATTGATGGACCCCTTCCTTGTCCCTACCTACATGGGGCCAGCTTTCTGTGGACATGTTCTGTTTACATTGGGCATTGCTCCACCTTCTGGCCCTTCCTATGACTTGCAGGCTAATGTTATGACTCAATGCTGGGGAATTGGGAGGTGCGATTCTTCCCCTTCATGGCTAAGTCAGTACCCTATGGCTCCTCGGCTCCTACACCGCTCCTTAACTGCCTTAGCCTCCATCGGTTATTCCCTATGGCTTGTGCATGGCATGTGTGATTCTTCAAGCCTTTTCCTTAAGAGTGCTTCTGGCTGTTCCAGTCGGCTCCTTGACCATGCTTGACTACACTGCTCTACGGCTATTTGATCCTGACCACAGTTCACCCAGTTCAATGCCTTTGGTCCCTTTCTGCTGATCTTATTCCATATCATCGTCCTTGATTGCACCTTTGCCTCAGTCATCAACTACCAGAATCAGGATGCTCCTTGCCTTGACAAGTTGCCAACTCTACCGTCACAGTCTCTTCGCTGCAATCCCTACCATCCTCAGTCTTCAAGATATGTCAGTCTACAGCATCGTTCTACTTTCCTAAGTCTGCCTCACAGTTACAATTCTACTTCGCACTAAACTGACTCAGGATACTGCTGCTGTTACAATACCATTTACACCTTATTCCTCACTACTTCGATGCTTTCTGTATTTGCATGCAATTCGACATTTCAGTCCCATTACCTACCTTTGCTTTGCAACCTACCTTGCCCTGTGGGGCCGGAGGTCCTTTGTTCATATATTTTATTGCGCCGTAATTGCCTGCTTCTACGACCTGCCTTCATCCATCAGGCTGGGAGGTTTACGTACTAATTGCCTACTTCTTCGACCTGCCTTCACCCATCGGGCTGGGAGATTTATCTACTAATCGCCTGCTTCTGCGATCTGCCTTCACCCATCAGGCTGGGAGGTTTACCTATTAATCACCTGCTTCTATGACCTGTATTCGCCCATTGGGCTGGGAGGTTTACCTACTTCTGCTCTACTTCTGCTTCGCCAGCTCAGGGCCTGGAGATTCACACATTCTACAATATGACTACCTGCTGCCATGTCAGCCAGCTGGAAGCTTCTTTACTATGGATTCACATCTGGACGTTTCTTCATTCATCATCTATTTTTGGAATTACTGCTGCTTCACTCTTTCCAAGACACTCAGTTGAGCTGCTCCTGAAGACCTTCACTATCCTGATTTATGCTCTACTGCTTCTCGGACCCTGTCACAATGCTACTTCATTAAACTCAGCCTCTTCAGTTATCGACATCTAGGACTCCTATGCTCGACTATTCAGTACTCATCAGGATACTCTTCACAAGTCAGTTCTAGCTACGGTATCATCCTGGCTTGAACTGTAGATGTCAACATTGGTATGCAACCTATTGGCTCTATGAAGCTCTCTGATTCCTTGCTTGTACCATTCTTCATGCCCCTTGCCTTCTTATGTACCTCATCTTGCAATGCTACCTACTACGTCTGTTCCTGCAGCTTTGTTTACTCCATCAACTAACCTACATGCAGGTCCACTTATTTGTACTACTTGATCGTAATACCTGCTTAGCCCTTCCTGGGACTAGAGGTCATCCCGACTAACTCGCAATTACAACTTGCTGCGCTCCTCGCGAGCTGGAAACACATCTGACCTACTTCTACATGTTCACTACATTCTCTATCTACTTGATGCTCACTTCCCCTCTGGATTAGAAGTTCCTACTGCTCCATCCTCCCTATTAAGTGGCATATGCCAGTTCTTGTGCTTCATCACCACGGCCTTCATTTGCTAACCTTGCCATGCTGAACTTGACTCATTAATTCTCTTTCTGATGTGGATGCTGGGCCTTGATTCCTGGATCTCCTCTGCGAAGTCATCCTCACCTGCTGGAGTGCTTCACCACCTGTGACTCTTTGCTTCATGTTCATTTCAACCACGGATGCCACTCCATTTCATTCCAGCCTGCACATGGACACTCGAACTTGGGGTTTCTGTATGGATGCTTGCTCTATTCACCTGAAATGTCACAGTTCCATATGTCTTCAGTTCTCTGTTTTTCTGGACTGGGTTTTACATTTTTGGGTTCGGATTAGCCAATTAGATTATTTAGGATTACTCTCCTTTAGTATGCCCAGAAGGTTGGGCAGGTCAGTAACCATGGGTCCTCAGAGGTTTCCCCCAAGGGGGGTTTTCCTCTTCTGCTTGCTACTGGTCACACTCTCCAGAGTTGGAGGAGGTGATCATCTACTCATATTATTAGGGGTGTATTCCTGCTTGACTCCTTCATCAGTCAGATACAGAACAATCATTGATATCATTTCTTTTTGGGGGTCTCATAATACTAGAAAAAGCTTCCTTCCTACAGGTGGGATACAGAGAAAAGCCAAAACCATCAATAATAACAAACGATTCTCAGTTCAAGCATCCAAGCTCATTGCTCATACTATTTGATTCATATGTACTATAATGATTGACTTGATCATGTTCATCCTGAAGTACCTAAGCACAAATCATTCCATACTACTAGTACCTAGCAACCATCATCTACTTAACAGCTGGCCTCTGTATCCAACAACCATCTACATCATCCAGCTACAGTATGTAACATAAGCAGTGAGCTATGAACCACACATAAATGAGCTAGAGACTCTCTAACCATGCCCTCCAATATGGCATTTTGCAGTTCATCCTTGCTTTGTGCCCGAAAAGAGGTGCTACTGACTCACTGACCTGTTTTGCCATCACTAAAGTGTTTTGACTAACCTGCCCTTTATGTATTGGCTACAACAAAAATGTGAAGTACAAGGGAGGCCACAACCAATTCTTGATTCAGAATTAATACAGAACTATCTAGAAATTTAAAATTAAACTCCACCACACTAACAGACAGGACAGGAGAGAAGAAAGGGAAACCAAGAGAGCAGCAGCTGAAAACAGGACTTGGCCAGACTTGTCCACCCACAAAGCCTTTAAATTCTGACAGAATCAGCAAACTAGGAAGACAGGAGAGAAGAAAGGGAACCCAAGAGAGCAGCAGCTGAAATTGCTTTTTTCAGGGTATATTTTCTGTTATATTGTTATGCTGATTGTCTTGCTGAAAGGAAGGAAACCACTCACCTGGTGGTGGGTCAGAGTAGTAGCTGATTGTTTCTGAAGGGCATGGGCTTGGTCCCACCCACCCTGCAACTCACTCCACCAACCCCAAGGGTGTCATTTCCTTTATACCAGGGTTCTGACATCACTTCTGCAAAAGGGCAAAGGACATACACCTGTCATATCCTTAACAGCCCAGCATGCTGTGTAGGGGATAAATGCATGCACACACTCACACACACTAACAAAAAAAATTTAAACAGGAAGGGAGAGAGACATATGGGGAGTGGTGCAGTGGAATAGCAGTGGGGGTGGCAGTCTTCCAGGAGATGTTCTGAAGTCTACGATGCTGCCATATATGCAGGCACCTCTCTGGTTTGAGAGAGGAGGTTGTCCATCTCCAGGCCACCCTAGTGGGATTTGGGAAGCCTCCTCCCACACCCAGGGACCACCAGGCCTGCCACCGCTGCCTCATTGGTTGCCAAGAAAGAGGAGTGGTTGGACAATGGTGGGCTCAGGAAAGATGAGGTTGGGGGAAAAGAGAGGCATTCCTCCAGTTGCACCTCTTCATAATTAAGACACTGTTCTGGTGGAGAGTGGTACCTCTATGGAGGGACCCATGGTGGAGACCAAGGAGGATGCTGGAAACCTCCACAAAGGAGAACCACAGGCAGGTGGCACAGGACCCCACAGAGGAAGGAAACTACTCCTGGTGGGGGATTCAGTCACTGGGGGGTAGAACTGGGGGAGGGAAGGGAGAGGGAGGTAAGCTGCCTGCTTGACACCATGGGTGGGAGGGACAGGAAGTGAATCCTCAGGATCACTGGAACAGCAGCATGGGAGAAGGAGCTGGATGTCCTTATCTACCTAGAGACAAATGACCTGGCTGGGAATGGGATCAGAGCAGTTAAGGAGGAGTTTTTACCATTGGGGAGGGGCCTTAGACAAGTAGCAGACATGGTAACCTTCTTGGAGGTGCTACCTGTCTATGGCATGGGTGAGGCTAGGGTACTCTGCACCATAGGATTCAATGAGTGGTTGAAAAACTGGGGCAGAGCTCAGGGTTTTGACTTCACTGGGGACTAGGATTCCACCTGGAGGGATACAGGCCTATGCTAGCACCATGGTCTGCATCTGTCTGGGAGGGGAACCAGGATTCTAGGTGGTAGGTTTAAATGCTTCATTGGCAAGTATTTAAACTAGCCAAAGGGGGAGGCACTGAAAAAGACCAGGGAAATCCCAGACCCCCCACACAAAACAGGGTGGTAAGCAAGGTAAAACCAAGGTAGAGAAATCTATAGGGAGCAGGACTGGGATAATTGGAGAAAATGGCAAAGGCAGTAGGACAGGGATGGGGCTAAACAGTGGTCAAACAGGAGTTCAGCATGTTTGTAGTTCATTTGCATCACCAGGTAAGGAAAAAGGTCTGGCTCATCTTACAATGCACAGGGGAAATACCAGACCTCGCTCAACAACTAACACACTGAAATCTGGATAATGGAAAATCATGTACACAGTCTGGGAAACATGATCCCAGTCCTGCAGGCAATAATGACAGAGGCTAAACTGGACATAGTAGCCATTAGCGAGACATGGTTTACAAGTAACCACACTTGGGAGACTTCAGTACCTGGCTATGTACTGTTCAGAAGAGACCGAGGTGGGAAAAATGGGGGGTGGAGTGGCTCTTTATGTCAAAGAAAATATCAAAGCTACAGAAATTCAGAATACACATAAGGAGCCAGAAGAACTGAGGGCCACCCTGGAAACAGGAAATGGGACATCCATATGAACTGGGGTTGTGTACAGGCCTCCAGACCAGGAGGAGGACATAGACACATTACTATTAGAAGACATACAAAGCTTGACTGCTGAAGGGGAGGTCCTGATAATGGGAGACTTCAACATGCCAGAAACAGATTGGTCAATACCAGCAGGGACATCTGCCAGAACTAGACAAATAGTGGATTCCCTGCAGGGGAAGGGCCTCAAACAACTGGTACAACAACCCACTAGTGACAGGGCTAGCCTAGATCTAGTACTGATGAACAGGGAAAGGATCACAGATCTCCCGGTAGAAGGTCACCTGGGGGCCAGTGACCATCATATGGTATGGTTCAATTTGGCCACTAGAACAAAATCATCCCATTCCAAGGCAAAAATATGGGACTTTAGAGGAGCTGACTTTGATAAGATGGCCAACAGAGTTAAGCTAGCCCTGCAAAAAGAAACACAGGTGAGGGGGTACAGGCAAAGTGGGAAAGCATTAACGATGCAATACTTAAAGCAACATCCCATTGTGTTAGTGAGAAAAGGAAGTGCAAAAGAAAGAAGGAAACCATTTTGGTTCTCAAATACAGAAGCAGAAAAGGTTAGAGCCAAAAGGCTGGCCTTCAGGAAATATAAGGGAACACAGCAGGATGAAGATAGGGAGGCATACCAAACTTAGCTAAGGGAAGCAAGGAAGGCAGGCAAAGACCCAAACCAAGGAAACACTAGCATGAACAGTAAAAGAAGGTGACAAGACTTTCTATGGATACATTAGTGAAAGAAGAAAGTACAGAGGGGGTATTGCTAAGATCAAAGGGGATAAGGGGGCATGTGAGGAGGAGGAGGACCATGTAAAAGCATCTATTATAAATAGATACTTCTGCTCAGTACTTACTGAAGAGAAGGTATGGCAGGTCCCACAGCTATGCACCATGGACACAGGAGGGAAGGAGGTGTGCACTAGTCCCTTCACAAAAGAAAGGGTCCTACAAGAGCTTGATAAGCTCAGGGTGGACAAGGCAATGGGACCTGATGGCATACATCCCAGGGTACTAAAGGAGCTAAAGGTGGAACTAGCAGAACCATTATCAGAACTGTTTAGTGAGTCTCTGAGCACAGGAGAGGTCCCAGAAGACTGGAGAAGGGCTCATGTGATCCCACTCCACAAGAGTGGTAGCAGGAAGGAGGCAGGGAACTACAGACCAGTCAGCCTTACCTCAGTAGTAGGCAAGATTATGGAGGCACTCCTTAAGGAAAGGATAGTGCAACACCTGGAATCCATAGGAGCACAGGATCCAAGACAGCATGGGTTTACAAAAGGAAGGTCCTGTCAAACTAATCTCATAGATTTCTTTGACTGGGTAACCTGTGGTGGACCAAGGGGGAGCAGTTGATGTTGCCTACCTTGACTTCAGCAAAGCTTTCGATATTGTTCCACACTGAAGATTGATTAATAAGCTGGGTAGCCTCTGGGTGGGTCAGATGTTGGTCAACTGGGTGGCAAAGTGGTTGACGGGCAGAAAACAGAGAGTGGTGGTAAATGGTATACAGTAGGAAAAGATGCAGGTCACAAGTGTGGTACCTCAGGGATCAGTCCCTGGGGCCAGTCCTCTTCAATATCTTCATCAGTGACATTGCAGATGGACTGGAGGGTAAGGTTTGTCTGTTTGCAGATGACACAAAGATCTGCAACAGAGTAGATGATCCAGATGGTGTGGGCAGAATGAGAAGAGATCTGGAAAAATGAGCAAAATGGTCAGAAGTGTGGCAACTGGGGTTTAATGCAAAGAAGTGCAAGATCATACACATAGGGAAGAGAAACCCTGAAGCCACCTATAGGCCAGGAGGGGAGTTGCTGGCAGTCACAAGGGAAGCAAGAGACTTGGGCATCATCATCACCACCGATGACCTGAACTTGTTCAAGCAGACCTCTAAAGCAGTAGGTAAGGCTAGAGGGATGTTGGGGTGTATTAGTTGGGGTATCAGAAGTCAGAAGAGGGAGGTACTAATCCCTCTTTACAAGACACTGGTTAGACCCCCATCTGGAGTACTGCATGCAGTACAGGAGGTCACACCTTCACAAGGACATTAACCAAATTGAGGCAGTCCAAAGAAGGGCAACCACAATGGTGCTGGGACTGCATCAGAAAACATATGAGGACAGATTAACTGAACTCAATATGTATACCCTAGAGCAAAGGAGGGAGAGAGGTGATATGATTGAAACATTCAAACACCTTAAGAGCATTAACAAGATGAAAGAGTCTAACATGTTTCAATACAAGAAAAATAGCAGAACAAGAGGACACAGCATGAGATTAGAGGGAGGCCGATTAAGGGGTAATGTGAGGAAGTTCTTTTTCACAGAATGGGTGGTGGATGCATGGAATGGCCTACCTCAGGAAGTGGTGGAAATGAATACAGTGCAGGGCTTCAAACAGGCATGGGATAGGTATAAGGGAGTAATACAGATGAGTATGAATAGATAGGCCATTGAAAGAGCAAGGCCTATGGCACATTCATAAGGTAGAAAAAGAAATGGGCAGACTTGATGGGGCCTTGCGGTCCTTATCTGCCATCAACTTCTATGTTTCTATAAAACCTGTTAGGTCTTGCTAGGAAAATATGTGAGCATTTCAGCCACTCTGTGAAAGCACAAATAATCCTGAATGGTCTACAGAGGTCAAGCAACTTACCATTGAATACATTAAACCAGGAGGTTCCAACCCACTGGAATTCAACATTTTATATGTTGGAAAGGCATCTTGAACAGATAAAAGCTGTACATGACTGCACCATGCGGAATCAAATAGGTAAAGTAGATATGCTCAGTTCCAGCAGCTGGACTCTACTTAAATCTTTGGTCACCTTATTGGAGCCATTTGAGGCTGCCACATGTGATGTCAGTATGGACAGTGCAACTCTGAGTCAAATTCTTCCACAAATAAAATATCTTCACATTTTTTTTGATGACATAAAGAAAGACTTTCAGTCAAAAGAAGACACTATCATTGTTATGCTGGCAGATGACTTGAGTCTCAGACTGCTGACTGAGCAGAGAATAACTGCCATGTTTAAGAATGACACCGATGTGTTGGCTACATTGCTAGATCCCCACTTTAAGTGGAACATTGAAGTCATCCTTCCTGCAGAGGAAGACATTGAGTATTGGTGAGATCTTCTACTAACCAAATGTGATGTTGACCTAACAACACCATTAACAGATGTACAGCAGTCAAACCCTGCCAATCCATCAGAGTGTACCTATGGCGCAGGCAATAGCACATTTATCAATTCTTCACAATCACATGTGTCACCAGTGAGGGAAAGGACATCTACAGCTACTTCTCAGGCATCCTATGTTCAGAGTCAGAAAGGCATATCACTTCTGAGATACCTGCAACAACATGGAATAGTATCCTTGAAAGAATGTTCAGCTGGTTCATCTGCCAGACTGATAATTATCCCATGCAGCACAATGATCCCGGAGAATTTTGCAGACTGTACTGTGATTGGTCTTGAGGAAAATCCTTTACTGTATTGGAAACAAAAGAGAACGATATGGCCAGATCTAGCAAATATTGCAATAATGTACCTCAGTTCTCTATCTTCAAGCATATATTCAGAATACATGTTTAGTGCAGCTGGGGGAATAGTCACTGACCATAGAACACTGCTAAGTCCTGCAAATGTGAAACAGCTTACATTTCTCAGAATGAATGCTGAAAATTTCAAAATTATCCCAAGCACTGAATTATGTGAGTCTCACTCTGAACATTTACTAAAACCTACAAGCAGTGATACTGAATATGATGACTAGGATGCATACAAAACTAATAGAACAATCACCACTGTGACCATGACAGTCACATGTGCCACATCACTCTTAATTTTCTTTTGTCAATCATCAGTTTTTTATTATTTAAGTTTGCTGTCCACCATGGTTATAATTTCTGAAAAACAGCTACAGCCTCACTTAGAGCAGCTGCACTTCTAGTACCTATCTCATCAGTGCTGGCCATGGGTATAATTTTTCAAGACAGCAGCAGGCTCAATCAGAGCAGCTGTGCTTCCCATACCTACCACAGCAATGCACCCCATCAGTATAATTGTTTGAAACAGCAACAGGCTGAATCAGAACAGCTGCACCGCTCGTACCTGCCTCAGCAATGCCTGCCATTGGTATAATTTTGGAAAACAGCAGCAGGCTGAATCAGAGCAGTTGCATGTCTCATACCTACCTCAGCAATGCCTGCCATGGGTATAATTTTTGGAAACAGCAGCAGGCTGAATCAGAGCAACTGCATGCCTGGTACCTACCTGAACAATGCCCGCCATGGGTATAATTTTTGGAAACAGCAGTAGGCTTGCTAAGAGTATCTGCACCTCTCATACCTGCCTCAGCACTGCTATCCATAGGTATAATGGCTCTCACATGACTTTTGTTATGGTCAGGGTCAACTTATCGGGTAGTAAAAGAGGTCGGGTAGTTCTGACCTGAACCGACTACTGTCTACTCAGTTTTCATCCAGGTATTTTTAGGGTACTTTTGAGGTACCCATGGTTAGTCTTGGGGTCTGGTATTTTAAAATCCGCCCATCACTAATAACCCATCACATTCTGAAATTGAGCATCACCACCACATGCTAAAATTATGCATCCATGACACATTACGAAAATGCATATCCCTGCCACATTCCACAGCTATGTGTCTCCATCATTTAACAACTGATCATCTCTGCCACAGTCTAAAACGTTATGACACCACCTCATTCTGAATTTCAGTGTCCATACCACTGTAAGAATTCTGAACCTCACCTTCAGGTTCTTGGCAATATTGGAGATGCAAATAATCACAGACAAGTTGCATTCGAGTAATAAACAAGTTTATTACTATAAAAAGGGATAAATCACAGTTGCCCTAAGCAGTTCTTACCAATATGAACAGGGAGCCAGTGCTAAGTGTTCCCTACACCTCGAGGTTTCTCTGTAGTCTCTTGGGATCTCTTGGGTCTCCGAGGTGTAGAATCTGTGCATAACATTATATACCTGTGATAATTACCATGGTTACTAAAAGATAGAAACATTTCTAGTTACAGAGATGAGCCCTATTGGCTAAATTAGAGGTGGCTCCACAGTCCAAGATAACATTATATAATTCTGTAAAGTCATCAGTTTTAGAACAAAGACGTTCTTATACAGAGTCTTACATAACAATGTGAAGTGGTGCCCGTCACCAAAAGATGGCAATGTTGCCTTGCATATTACAATTACTTCAAGGACAGGTGTCTTGGCATCTGACAAGTAAGAAATAGACAGAAAATACATGGTATAATGTGTGTGCATTAGCAAGCAAAGTGAGTTACAATAATATGTATTCATATACTAACATCTGCTTTATACGGTATATGCCTTTAGTCCCCTGTATTAGTATAGCCTATGTCTAAACATTAGCTGTCTACGGATATTCTGAGGGCATCAATTAGGGTGCAGGGACCTCGTGTAACACTCCCCTTGTTGCCTCAAAGGGCAACACAGGCAAATCCAAGGTGTGGACAGGAGCAGTGGGCCTTTACAATCCCGAGGCGCGAGCCTTGTAAAGGAACTCAAGCTGCTCATGGTGTTGGTGTAGTGTACGTCGTAGGCAGCAAAGCATAATAATCAAAGTAAATATTAAAAATGCTTGTATTATAACAAAACCTTTAAAAGTGATTTCTAACCAGGTGTTAGTCAATGCATTATTCATATCTCCATCATTGATCAGGTCAAGAACAGCTTCATTGGCTTTGGTTATATTATTGCTGATGTGGCTGAGGTGTGTGTCCTTTCTATCTAAAAGTGATTTCAATGTAAGTGTAAGTGGATCTATGTGTACATTGAAGTAAGGTAGGTATTCTGAAAGTGTGAGTAAATAATCGAGATTACCATCAATGATATCTGCTTCCATAAGGGGAACGGGGGTTATGACAGTATGTCCAATAACAGTTTTCTGATGGGGAACAAAACAGAAGTTGGGGTAATCAATATAACAAGTAACAGAACCATATGAATAAGATTTCACATTAGTCACTATACAGTATTCTCCGTCAGAGTTATACTGTGAACGTACTGTAGGCAGTCTCCATTTTTGCAACTGGACAGGGCATGTGTAGGTCATCTTAGAGATCTGTGTTGACAGGCGATGAGCTTCTCACAATAGACTGGTAGATGATCTGGTAACGGCTGGATTCAAAGAAGATGTTACTTTCGGTGATGTCATTATCCTTAGTGAAAGTCCAATCAATGCTGTCTGAGAGTAGCCACAAACAGGGCGTAACATCAAAACACATCACATCGGCACAGGTAGATATATTGCTTTTTCACAACAGTCCATGTGCGGTGCAGCCTAGGCATCCAGGAAGGAGTGGTAGACCAGTAGAGGGTGGTAGGTCCAGGCGTTCTCGGTAGATGTCATCATCCAAATGCCAAATGGAATGCTTGGTGCCAGCTTGTCAAACAAGGCTGTGCTGGGATCAAAACGTGGTAAGGAGACAGTAAAGGAGACAAACATGGTATCTGTTATAGAACATTTCTAGTAGAAAACAAGGACCAGTATTAGGGTGTCTGGTCACAAAACCCCAAATTTCGTGTTGTGAGAGAGGAATCGACAATGTCTGTTGCATACATAGGGAAATACAAGCTGGAAGTTTACATTTAGGACAATACCATTTAGAGATGCGCCTGTCATGTATTATATCAGGGATTCTTCCAGTTTCTAGGTCTCAGAAGAGGTTGTTAATGGTAGTGAGGATATATGAACCATATGCAGAAAAGTATTTCACCAATGTATTGTTTATCAGCTTCTATTGTTCTGTTGTATGAGTGCGTTAATCTTATCTTTGGAATCAGTGAAGGCTTTTGCGATGTCGTGCATGTTGTATACAGTGTATCTTTCTTCCTGACTAAGGCCATCCACACCATGCAATAAGGGTGGTAAAACATTATTAACCAAACCAGTGGAGAACCTTGCAGAATGACTTTTAATAGCAGCAATGTCTTCTTTGTTCCAAATGGACATAGCAGTACCAAAAAGACCTGTGACAGTACCTGTAGCACCTGTAACATCAGAACTGTCAACTTCACGTTTACTACATTTATGAGTAAGAGTACTAGGAGGAGGTTTCCTCCTAAAATGACCTCTGTGTTCGGTAGAATAATAATGTACTATAGAATGCAAATGTATTGGTATTGTGACACATACCAAATTCTTTCATATTCCAGTAAGTAAGGTTAAATAAAACAGGTATATGCATAAACTGTAAGTTATTAATTAAAGAACCTGGGATGGCAGTGGCTGTGAGATCACTACAGGGACCAGGGGTATGTTTTGGACATTGCAAAAGCTGTTTTTCGGTAGGAAGCAGCACAGAGAGATACATGGCTGCAGAGGCCATGTGGTGTACAGCACAGAATCTGTGGGCAGAATCTTGAGAGAGAGAGAATTACAATAGGAAGAATCGATCAGAGCAGTTATGTTATACAAACCAGAGTGTCTTAATGCAGTTTGTAACAAGGACAGTGAACCATTTGGGAATAATTTAGCGTTGGGCTAACCCTGGAAAGTTCCCTTAGAGAGTTTGGCCACAGGGAGAACTTGTCCTTGTGATGTGGTTTGCCACTCAATTTGAAGGGTGGATTTGTCAGGAGCAACGACCGAGGCAGTGAGGTATGCATCGGAACCTTCCTGGACAGTAATCATAGTATCTGGAATTTTGATGGAACTCCTCTGTAGGAGGTGCTGGAGGATCAAGGTGTTGAAGGAGGTCCGTTACCATGCCTTGGAAAGGGATTACTCTGCAAGGAGGAGAGATAGGAACAAGATAGCCATCTTGTCAATGTATCTGAAAAGGAAGATGAAAGATTAGTACATTAGTACAGTTCGCTAGTGGGGTTAGGAAGAGTAAGTTTTAAGTTCCTTTGTACAGTTTCAACTGGTTTGCATGTAACCATTTGTCAGTCAATTTATTGTTGTGGAGGAGTCTAACTTGATAGACTGCCAGACTGAGCTTGTTGACAATGGGGTAAGGGCCTTCCCACTTATTGGAGAAGGAGTGGGTGGGATGTGCAAATCGAAGTACCATTACCTGATCTACAACCTGCCAATCCACTTCTTGTGCGTGTTTGTCAAATTGTATTTTGGACTGTTGCTGGGCCTTACCCATGCAGTTTGCAGCATACAAGTGTGTGTGTATGAGGTCTTTCCTAAGTTTCTCCACATACTGATCTACAGACACACGGTCTACAGTGGGGGTATGCAGGTCAAAGAGCAAGTGTTCAGGTAATCTCATTTGTCTTCCAGTCATTACCTCGAAAGGTGTAATCTGGGTGGCGGCTGAGGGTGTACCCCTAATTGCCATAAGGAGTAAAGGCGATAGGGAATCCCAGGTCTTGGGATTGTCCTCAGTAAATTTGGAAAGCATTTGCTTACTCTGTCTGTTGGCTCTTTCTACTTGACCTGAGGATTGAGGGTGATTGAGGTATGTGGAACTTTTGCTGGACCCCAAGGAGTTCAAGGGACTCTTTCATCAACTCACCTGTAAAACTGGTTCCTTTATCGGAGTCTACCTTGAGAGGCAGGCCCCACCTGGAGAAAATCTGTTCTACCAGGATTTTGGCGGTTATCTTTGCGGTGCATGTCTTGGTGGGGAAAGCCTCAACCCACTTAGAAAATAAATCAGTTACTACAAGGGCATACTTGTTGTTTCTACTGGTGTTGGTCAAGGGACCGATAAAATCAATTTGAATGGCATGCCAAGGGCCAGTGTGTGTCTCTGTGGTAAAAGTTTGGCATTTCGTTTTGTAGGTATGAGATTGTTTTGTGCACAAACAAGGCAATTATCAATGTATTGTTTAACATCTTTGGTAATCCCAGGCCACCAAGCAGTGGTTTTGAGATGCTGGAGCGTATTTTCTATCCCCTGGTGTCCACCAGTAGATGTGTCATGTACCTGGTGCAAAAATTCAGATCTCAAATGTCTGGGGACTACCCACAATTTGGTGGTAGTATCCTCTGGTTGGAACCAAATAAGTGTATCATCAGGGGATAAGTGTAATTTGCCTTCATGCCTGCGGTATGGGTTATGTGTAGGGAGTCTTTCTTCAATACCCTTGTCCAGGAATCTGAACACTTCTTTGAGTTCAGTGTCCAAATGCTGGGCTGCTGAGAGGTCCAAGGGGGAAAAAGATTCAGATTTCTTTTTGAGAGCTGCAACCTGTACAGCTGCATTGGCCTCTGGATGATCCATTATCCAGACATCCCCCCCTCGGGCCCCCTCCTTAGCAAGGGTGTCTGCTGTGTCATTGAATGCATGATAGGGATCATGTAGGGAGTGAGCTTTAACCTTGTGCACATAAAGTTTGTGTAGGTATTTCTGTGCTAATGCATGTATGTAGCTCATCAATTCTTTGTATTTCACTGGGCTTCCATCAGAGAAGAGGAAGGAGTTCTTCTGCCAGAAAGGGAGAAATTCTGTAAGGGAACAGCAAACCCAATTAGAGTCTGTGAAAATGATGGTATCCTGAGTTCCATGTTGAATAAACTCTAGTGCACAGGCCACCGCTGCCATCTCTGCGTACTGTGATGAAGCTACACTACAGAGTTTAGATATTCTGACAGTGTTCCCATAAGGATACACCACCATAATACCCATCCCTGCAATCTGTTCTCCCTGATAGTATGATGCTGAACCATCGGTGAAAACGTGGCACAAAGAGGTATTTTCCAGTATCTCAGGGGTGGCAGGGAAGAATGGACCCAGATCTGGGAGGTCAGGTGACTGCAAAGTACAGTCATGGGGTTCCCCCTGAAAAAGGAGGCCATGAGCTAATACAGATGGAACTTTGGTTTGATGGACCTGAATATCCCTATCCTGGAGGAGGAGTGACCAATGTGTCAGCCTAGTGTTGGAGACTGACCCATCCTTCACTCTATCTGAAAGCAGAAAAGTAGTAGGTGTATGATTAGTGTTAAGAATCAGCGGAGAGTACCCAATGATATACAGGAAGTGCTTGATCGCTTCAATAGGTGGCCAGAAGATTCCTTTCACAAAGGCCATACTTCTGTTCCACTGGGGTCAAGAGCTGCGATGCATATGCAATAGGTCTCAAGGTGCCATGCACCTTCTGGGCTAGCACTGTTGACATAGCGATCTCAGAGGTGGCACATTCTAGATGGAATGGTAATGCTGGATTGGGGTTTACCAGTGCTGGGGCGGAGGCCAAGGCCTGCTTCAGTGATGTCACAGCCTGGGTATGGACAGGGCCCCAACTCCATGGAACGTCCTTTTTGAGTAAATCATACAGAGGAGCGGCTTTCTGAGCAAAATCACAAATAAAATCTCTGGAATAGTTTACCATACCTAGAAACCTCCAAAGAGTTGCCACACTGGTAGGTAATGGCAAGTCTTGTAATCCTTGAATCTTTTTCCAAGTAGGGCTCCGGCCTTGGTCAGTTATTTTCAAACTCAGAAAGAGTACTTCTCTTTCTGACATAATTGTGCTTTTGCAGGGTTACACTTCAAGCCTGCTCTCTGAATAAGAGTCAATAGTTCGTCCAAGAGATCCAGATGTTGTTCCTGTGTGGCAGTGGCCAACAACAGGTCATCTACGTACTGTAAGAGACATTGGGGGGCTGAGAAACTTTGTAAGGCATCCCTCATATGGAGATGGAAGAGGGATGGGCTATTATGGAATCCCTGTGGCAAGCAAGTCCAAGTGTATTGTCATCCTTCAAAGGTGAAGGCAAACTTATATTGACTCTTGAGGGCCAATGGTAATGACCAAAAAACCATTGGAGATATCCAGGGCACTGAACCATTTCTGATCTGGTGTTAAAAGTCGAAGCACATCTGGTGCAGACGCCACAGTTGGGAAACAACTGGGAGTAACCTGATTCAGTTTCCTGTAGTCAATAGTAAGTCTCCAGGTGCCTATGGGTTTCTTCACAGGCCAAACAGGAGAGTTGGCAGTGGAGACACAGGTTCTGATTACTCCTTGTTTAAGGAGTGACTTGATTGTTTCTCGGAGAGAGGGTAAGGCTTCAGTGGGAAATGGATATTGCCTTTGTCTCTCATGTGCCGGGCCTGGCACCTCAATAATGGTATGCATTCTGCCGCAATCGTGTTTGTTAACTGCAAATGCTTCCAAATGTCATTGCAGAATAGGTAGGAGTTTCGGGAAAAGTTCATGATTCTTGAATAAATCTATGATGTCATACTCTTTGTTGTTGATGGATATTGTTGCTACAGCATGTGAGTCAGGAATTAAGACAGTATGGTATTGACCCTGGATCTGTATCAGCAACATGTTTGCTAGATCCACCACACAGCCGTGTGGTGCAAGGAAGTCAATCCCGATAATACTAGGATGATCATGCTGCACCATCAGTTGGAAAGCATGTGAAGCCTATAAATGGCCTAGTTCTACTGGTAAAGGCAGAGAACGGTATGCAGGTAGCCTAGCACCATCAACTCCTGACATATTGGTCTTCCGTCTGGTAGACCATGGAGACGTTTCAGTGTGGTCTTTGTGTAACACAGATACAGCTGCACCTGTATCTAACAAGACAATTAGTTGGCGGCCCCCGACCTTGGCCTCGGTGCAGGGCCTTCCGTTTGTATCCAGGACCAGCTTGTTTACAATATGGACTGGGGCCTGTAATTGTCAATCCGTATTGTTGGAGGCATGCAGAGGTTGGGTCTGGCTTGCATGAATGACTTCACCGTGTTGCACTGATGCAATGTAGGGAGGAGCTTCCGGGTTCAGGCTTATGTGGACCTGAGAGCCCATACTTCCGGTGTCTCCATGGCCAGTAGTGTCATGGGTCACCGGTTGTACTGCTGCAAGTGTTTGTGCGGGAACAGCATCTGCTACGGAGTGCACTTGCCTCAGGAACTCCCGAAATTTTCGATTTTCTTCAGCTATCTCTTTATATGAGGGACCCGATCTTTGTAATGTCTTCCCTTTGCCCTTGTGCCTTCTGTTTTTAGGCAAATTCTGGTTCCCACCCCACTGTTGCTGTTATTGTTGACCCTGTTGGGGGTTTTGCTGGGTGCTAGCTGGAGGGGCTGATGGATGTTTGGGCTGTTGTTGCTGGGCCTGCCCTTCCACAGCGTAATGTGTCGTGGTCCCAGAAGCAGGTTCCATGGCGGCAACCTTTTTGGAACTGGAACCCAAATCACGGATGTACAGTTGATACACTCTCTCAGTTTTCCGAAGAATATCGGCAAACCTATCCGTATTTGAGTATGTGGTTGGCTCTACTTTCTCTCTTACGGCTGGGATCATGTTTCTAAGGAACAAGGTCTTATATTCGATAAGATCTACATCTGCAGCTTCTTGTGCCAGATGTTTCCCTGCTCGATAGGCCATCCAGAGTCTCTGGTGGTAGGTCGCTGGACTTTCTTTAGCATTTTGCTTCACGGAGTATGCCAGCAATACTCCAACCACTCCAGGGCTGTGAGCAGAAATGAGCTCAGCTGCGACTTCATCAAAGGTGGTGTTCCCATCCTGGCAAACTACTTCAGGGAGTTTGGCCCATAAACCAGGATCGATAGTCTGGCATAGTATTTGGACCTGATATTCTGCGGCGAGGCTGAGCATCTCGCACTTGGAGGGCACCTTTTCCAAATGGCAGCTGAGATTGTCGGAATAGTTCATCCGACCAATGCTGTCAGCAATTTGCTGAACAGAGTCGGCCATTTGTAGGGGATTAGTTGGTGGTCGATCAGGCAAAGGTACTGCGTCTCACGCACCATCCAATGCTGCGTGAGCTGCAGCTTCAGCCGCAGTACGAACAACACCTTCCTGAGTGCCAGCTTCTTGAAAAATTTGTTGAATCTGACTTTTAATGGCTTTCATACTTCTTTCAGGAAGAGGAACATTTCCCAATGCTCTATCAATCATGGTTTCAATCTCTTGCCTGTCTTCCACACTAATAACGGCTACCGGAGGAGCCGTCGGGACCAGGCTTGGGCCTGCTCCCCCCCATCATGGGCGCCGCCATGATGGCATTTCCCATGATGAGCGTCACGATGTCATCTACGTGTGACCTGGGGAGTGGTGGGCGGGGACCCGCCATACTGTGGATGGCTGGGTGAGGAATCTGGGTCATAGTAGGGGCATGACTGGGCATAGTACTGTGAGATGTCGTCATCGGATGGTTCCCCCTCCGATGACGAGTGAAAGGCAGGGGCTACGCCTCCCATTGCCTTAATGTGGCCAGTCAAAACCTCTCGCTGATGCCGCAGTTTATCCATCTTAGCCTTACATTCATCATGATTCACACTTGCAACATCCATATCAACCTGATCCTGTTTCTGCTTCTGCAAAACACGGTACGCGGTGCTCAATTCACGATTGTCCCTATAGGCTGTTTCTAAATCATTACGTACCTGGTTGATCTCGTCCTGAAGTTCACCCATTTCATCACTCAACTGTGCATTTGCAGCACTCAACAAATCATTCATTTGCACCACCTGACTCTTATCCTGTCTCAAACTTTCACACTCCTGTTTCAGAGTGCACATTTCTTGTTCACCAGCCTGTGCAGAATGATGCAATAGTGAATCCTTTTCATTACACAGAGATTGGAGTTCTGACTCCAAGTTCTGCTGTATTCAACTACATTCTGTTTCCTGCAAACCCATGTCTTGCTTAAGAGATGTGATCTGCAGGTCAAGGGTACGAAACCTTGCTTCGGAGGCTTCCAAAGCAGCGTAGAGAGCAGCGACCATCAACCCTTTAGCACAACGCTATTGGTTGGATTGTCGCTACCTCTCAAGTACTGGGTTGAAATCCCTAGTACAGGGTTTTTGGATTGACTCGCGCCCCGTGCGAAGTCAGCCCATCCTCCATGGGAGGTAAGAAAGTTAGAGACATCGAGTCTCAGTTCTGCGCAGCTATCTGATACGGTGGCCATTGTGTGGGAGGGAATGAAAATTCAAACTGTGAAAAAGACCACGCGTTGCGTATCAATCCACAACACGAGTACTTTAAACACAGACGGGCTACTGTATAAGTTGTAGGCTTGCAATTCAAAGCTGCTATGGAGTGGGCCGAGACGGCATTGCCCACACCCAAAAAGTCAGCTAGACTTTGCAAGTATCTACAAACTGGTAGAAAAGATGGGAGAGGTGGTACGGGAGTGTACACCCACAGTCCCCGTGGGAAAAGGGAAATGTACAGCAACAAGTGAAAACTTACAACACCCAATATCGCCTGCACACGGTCGCCAATTGTAAGAGGTCTGAACCTCACCTTCAGGTTCTTGGCAATATTGGGAGATGCAAATAATCACAGACAAGTTGTATTCGAGTAATAAACAAGTTTATTACTACAAAAAGGGATAAATCACAGTTGCCCTAAGCAGTTCTTATCAATATGAAATGGGAGCCAGTGCTAAGCGTTCCCTACACCTCGAGGTTTCTCTGTAGTCTCTTGGGATCTCTTGGGTCTCCGAGATGTAGAATCTGTGCATAACATTATTTACCTGTGATAATTACCATGGTTACTAAAAGATAGAAACATTTCTAGTTACAGAGATGAGCCCTATTGGCTAAATTAGAGGTGGCTCCACGGTCCAAGATAACATTATATAATTCTGTAAAGTCATCAGTTTTAGAACAAAGACGTTCTTATACAGAGTCTTACATAACAATGTGAAGTGGTGCCCATCACCAAAAGATGGCAATGTTGCCTTGTATATTGCAATTACTTCAATGACAGGTGTCTTGGCATCTGACAAGTAAGAAATAGACAGAAAATACATGGTATAGTGTGTGTGCATTAGCAAGCAAAGTGAGTTACAATAATATGTATTCATATACTAACATCTACTTTATATGGTATATGCCTTTAGTCCCCTGTATTAGTATAGCCTATGTCTAAACATTAGCTGTCTACGGTGTACCCCTGAGGGCGTCAATTAGGGTGCAGGGACCTCGTGTAACACCACATTCTAAAATTGTTTGTCCCAGCTACTTTCAGGTATTGTGTCATATTGCTGCATTCCACAGTTGATACCTGGTGGCATTCTATATCCTCCCTGCAGTATTCTAAAAACTGCACACAACTTTGGCATTCTAAAGCCATATATCCCCCCCCCATCAGATTAAGTACCTGGTATATGCACATTACAGAAATGCATATCCTGCACTCGCCCAGTCAGCTTTCCTTTCTCCTTTGTTTAATAGACCTGCAGTTTTATGGAACATAAGAGAAATAAGTCATATGAGGTAGCTTGTAGGGAGGACTAGGCTAAGAGTTCTGTTATGACATCATCAGTAGCTGTCCTCTGAAAATAGCTTTTTTGAACAGGCAGTAAAATTAGGGTTACAAAGTGACTTGTAACTTTTATGCAAAGTAACTTAGAGATCTTATTTTTGGTATGAGGCTGATTGAGGATACGTTGATCCAAATTTGAATTTATTGATGCTAGAAATATTGGACAGACTCCCTCTTTCATGGGCATAGGGGAGACACATTTGAAAGGTTTCAGACAAATAGGCTTACACCGATGATGTATGAAAGTTTTTCCAGACAGGTTCAGAAAAAATAGCCGTACCTGGCAGGTGGAGCAGACAAAGCCAAATAACCAAATCAGGTAGAAGTCTTACACTCACCACCTCATAGTAAAATTGTCCCCACAGTCTATAAAGTACAAAATATCCTTTATTGGAGTGCAATAAAAAACACCACTCCTTATGCTTTGACACGTTTTGGAACAAAGCTTTTTTCAAAAATCATAAGGATCTCAGTGAATGATGTGTCTTAAACACATCAGTATGACATCATCACTGAAGGACTAAGACTTACAAAATAATACACATATAAAGGCACATTCAGAAAGGCTTTGCCTGGAGTTCAGTGGCCAAGCTGCCAGCCACTCCCACTTCCTGAGCTGTATAAGCAGTTCCTCTCAGCCTCATTGTGAAGCTTTTTTTTTCTTTGCAGCCAGAGGCTCTGCTGGTTTGTCCTCTGAGCTGGTTGGAGCCCCCGCCTGCTGTTTCTGTGTGTCTCTGCTGGACTTCAGTGTTTGTTTTCCTGCTTCTGGTTTGCATCTTTCCTCTGGCTGTGAGCTTCCCTGTGTTTTGTGTCTCTTATTTTTGGGTATTGTTCCCTGTTTTCTGCTTTGCTGTGTTTTGAGTTTGCCTTTTTTTGGGAGGGGATTTGTTTCTAAGCTCCTAGCATACTGCTAATCAGAGCTCATCCTACTGCTTTCAGTAAACTACAACTGCAGCTACTGCTACTGTTTACTCCAATTACTATTGTACCCAGTGCTTATGTTTTTACACTGCTCACCACGCTCAAGCTACTGCAATGCAACTGCAATCATTATCTGTGTGTTTCAGCTCAAACATAGCTGCTCCATGTTGCGTACTCAGTTCTTTTCACCTGACACAGTTTACTCTGACCCTAGCTGTGCTGCTTATTCCTGCTCTCATTCTACTTGCATCTTCATTGCACTGCCTGGCTACACCTGCTTTCAGAACATTATTTCCCTGTTTTATTGCAGTTTCAACTCTGAGGTCAGCCTACTAAGCTCCTGCTGAGGCTGTTAATATAGCTTTATTATTAAATCTTGCCTCGCCACCGAAAAAATCCTCAGAGCATTTGTCACCTTGATTTTGGCTATTCATGTCTGGCTGGCTTGCCCCCAATTTAGTGCTGTTTTATTGCTATACAGTACGTTATGCAGACCTCTGTGCAGGTCCACCTATCACTACTACTGCTTATTGACCTACGTACTGGTCCATGCTTGCTTACGCTATCATTGCTCATTCAACCATTGCTCCTTGCTTACTCAAACCATTGCTTCATGCCTACTGCCATCCCCTCAGCTTCAGCCTCTGGGATTCTGTTGTACTCAATCTGCATTTGACCTTGCAAGGTCTCAGCACTCAATGCTCATTACGATCTTAACATGCCGTGTTCATTCAGCTCACTAGCTTTTCAGTTGTCAATCAATTTCTGGGGCATGCCAGCCATTTTATTCTGGCACAGGGTTCCTGTAGCCAATGATCTTGCTCTGCATTTAGTCTGTATCTCGAGCATGTCCAACTTGGGGTGGGATCCTTCTCACCTGGCCCATAGCTGGGAATGTCCTCGCCCCGGGATTGGCTTTAGCTGCCTGCTATGTGACAGCGGCTCCTGGTGCAGAATTTAAGACTAGTGGTAAAGGGTGGTTACGATGATCTCCTTTGGCTCTAGTGTTCCACTATAATGGTTAGCCATTGACTTTAGTGGTTTCCCTAGCAAGGCACCTTTACCACATTCTCCCTACGACTGCCTCTGGTTCACCCGGAGTGATTTAGGGTGGGTACGCTAGGTGAGAGCCTCAGCAGTTGTTGCTGTCCTCTTGCACCTTGGATGGACGTATTGTTGCAGAGTTTTCTCGCAACCTTCCACGGCGTTCCCGCTAGAGGGTTTGAGTGAGAGCCTTCCTCCAAATTGGAATATTTCCCACCTCCCTTTACTTGGGTTTTTTAAATTGCAGCTGTAGAACCGTCTCCAAAATAAACTCTCCCAGGCCTGGAGGGAAGGCGACCTAGGCCTTGGATCCCCAGAGATTTCCTCCTCATAGGATTTTTTTCTCTCTCCTCCATTGCCTCAGGTAATAACACTTAGTTAGCATAGTTGTTTCCCCTAGTTTCTTTAGGTAGATTCCGCTGTTGGATGGAGTTGGAGGATGTCCTGCTCTTCCCTCTCTCCTTAGGAAATCCCCTAATCTCAATACAAACCATCAGTATCATGCTACGCAAGCCTGGGCATTCATTACGTTATCCAACTGAGCATGTCATTACATTATCAAACTGCCTATGCTTCTACTACTGCGTTACAGTTACTACTACTATGTCAGAGTTACTGCTTGCTCATATGCTTTGTATTGCCTCCTTCTTTGGGGATGATTATACTACATTTCTTTTGGGGATTACTAAGGTACCTTTAGTCACTGGAATCATCCCGTGGCACAGAGTGTGAATGGACAAAACCAGACTAACACAGTTGCACAAGCATAACACTATACTGGCTGCATAGGTCAGTGAATTGGAAAGGCTTTGCCTGGAGTTCAGTGGCCAAGCAGCCAGCCACTCCCACTTCCTGAGCTATATAAGCAGTTCCTCTCAGCCTCGTTGTGAAGCATTTTTCCTTTGCCCCACCATCCTCTCCTCCTCCTTCAGCAGCAACACTCTCTCCTTATGGGGATTCCTAAGGTACCTTTAGTTACAGGAATCATCCCATGGCACCTCTGGGGTGGAAAGCTCTCTGAGGGTTCCTTGCCTTTTGTACCCCAACAGGGTGGTAATTCCTCTGGAATAGAGAGTGCGAATGGCCAAAACAAAACTAACACAGTTGCACAAGCATAACACTATACTGGCTGCATAGGTCAGTGAACTTGATATTAAAAACAATACTATAAATCAGTTACACTTAGTATTGCACCATTACAATGACTTAAAACACTAAGTGCTTTCATTTATTTAATTAAATAGCCATGGTTGAGCATGTATTGTATAGTCTTCTGTAAACATAGAGATTTTGTAAACCGTGGCTCTGCTCAAAGATTTCTACTCTTATTTTCATTTTATCTTTTGCTTATTTCTTATTTTTCCTTTCTGCCCCTCATAAATATTAGAGACAGAGATCTGTAAAAAAACAAAAACAAACAATTAACATATATTAAAAGGAAAAAATGTTTAAAAGGAGAATTTGTTTTGAAAGAATGTACCTTATAACCCCAAAACACATGGTGGTGACTATGATAATTTGATTTTAAAAAGAGAAGGATACTGGATTTATATTCTGCAAGCATTCCAGCACCCTGACCTGAATGAAAGATTTGACCTGTCCCCTAACTTACAGAAACAAATACTGTTATATATAAGAAATATAGAAAATATTCAGAGTTACCTTTGAAATGTAGAGGAAATTAACTTTTAAGGTTATTAAGGCCTGGATATTCAGAAATGCGCCAAAGTCTGGAGCAAGTCCAGCGCAGCACAAATCCGAGGCACCATGGTGCAACTGGAGACATATTCAGAGGATATGCAGGCCAAACAGTGACAGTGCAACATGGCTAAATGTGGCAGAGTTGCACCATGGCACAAACAGAGGTGCGCCATGGAGCAAACAGAGATGCTCCAGTGCAACCATGGCAGCAGCGCAGCACAGCAACAGAAGGGGACAGGGCACATATAAAAGACCCAGAGACAGAGGCATGGAAGCACAGTGACAGGCCACAGGAGGCCTCGACCCGCAGGGCACAGACAGGCACCCAGACAATGGACCCCAGATCACAACAATGGCAAGGATAGCAGGTGACAGGAGGTGCCAAATGCCAATGGAGGACCACGAAGGGAGCCCCCCAGCAGGCTGCAGGCCATGCCCCCCAGGACCATAGCAGGCCACACCCTGAACCATGCAACCAAGCACACACACACCACACAGGCACACAGGGAGCCCACACAGTGGGCACTGAACAGGCTGGGTTGCAGGCAATGTGGCAGACCACATGGGACAGGCCACAAGCCAAGCAGAGGACCCCAACACAGTGTGTGGATAGTACACGATCAATGATCATGGTCGTGTGCCACCACCATTCACAAACCTGCCACACACCCCTGACTGCCACCTCATGGGTACCCCAATGACAGCCACTGACCCAGGGGATAGACACCACCACAGTGGAACACACCACATCACACAGCAAGGAACCACAGAAGCACAACATGCACCACCTCTCATGCACATAACATGGACAGACACTGGGCCACTGCAGCATGGCTTCTCACACCACCTGTGAAGCAGACACAGACACAGGCAGGTATGTCAGAAAATATTGATATATAAAACAACTATTTACAAAAACAACAGGAGCTGAGGAAGGGTAGGGACAGCAAGGGAAGGGAACAGGGAACAGTGAGAATGGGGCTGTAGGGGAAGGTGTAACAGGGGAAACAGGGGAAAACAGACTCAACCCTAGCGACAGCCCTATCAGGCTGCTCTGGCAAGCCATTGCTTCCTCCTCTCCACCGCCATCATTCTCCGAATGTCCACCACCTCAAGAATGCTTGAGACCACGAGAAAGGTCTGCTGCATGAGCCAGCTCAGCATCCAGTGCTGCAGTCTCCACACTGGACACTGGACACCTATAGCAAGGGACAGGACAGGTGATCAGTGCAAGGGCCCAAGGAACCATGCCTACCCACAGTGTGCAATGGGCAGCTGGACCACACACCCCTGGAGGGCCCAGAATGGCCACCCGCAGGAGAGTGGGCTAACACAAGCCAGCAACACAGCGCACCACAACATTGCACAGAGGTGGTCCCCACTGCACAATGGCCACATGACTGCGCAGTGATAGTCACATGGCACAGTGCACCAACAGCACCACAGCAACAATGGTGGAAGTCAGGTACACGCCCACCCCACCAACAGTCTGGCATGTGCCTGAAGCCTCCGTAGGTGCTCAGAGTCCAGTCGCATGAGGTCACTGTACCGGTGCCTACATTGTTACCCAGTCCTGGGCTCCCCGGTCCCACACTCCAGACTGGCAGAAATATCCTGCCACACACTGCCCCTGGCCTGCTGCAGGGGCACCTGGCCAAAGAGCTGTGAGCTGTGGGGCTCCACACAGGCCACCAGATTGGCAAGCTCCACATCCAACCAGTTATGGGCATGGCATCCCCTACCCTGCACCATTGCTCTTGCTCTGGTTCGGTGGCAAAAATGGCAGGAGCAGGCAGACGTGTCCGCCACAGGTGTCAGATTTGTGATGTGCGGAAGACTGCTAAGTGCTTGCACAATGCGTAGTGCTGGAAATTCACAGTGGGCATGGCTAGGAGGGGTCACGGGGTCATGGAAAGGACCCAGGGGTCAGAGGTCAGCAGTTGGCACATAGTGTACATGTGAGTGATAGGGAACATGCCATCATGCATGAAGTGCATGTTGCTGGCCATGCACAGCTTGTGCAGTGCCAATACATTGCACTGTTCACACATCTTGTGCAACTTGCACCATGACAGTACAGTGTGCATCGGCACTGCAGTCCTGAGCACCACGCAGGTGCTGCTATTGTGCTGAGGCTTGCTCTGGCACAATCCCATTGTGCATGGTGCAAATTCTCGAAATTCGGATGCCACATGCAGATGAGCTCATCAGCCAATGCATGGTGCATTGGAGTGCATTAGCATGTCATTACTGTTCCGCACAACCGCATTTGCGCCTCATAAGCACCACGGAACAGCACAGGCCAGGGACCAGTATTCCAACCTTGATAGGTAAGTGGTGGATGCTGCTGCAGCACACTGGGAGCAGAGAGCACTGCAGGGTGGGACAGACCAGGGAGATGCTGCCACTGACACACTGTGCTTTCCATGTCCACAGGAGGCAACATGTCGGCACAAGAGGAGGGCGAGGAGTGGGGGCCTGCACGGAAGTGCAGGCCTGGCTTCACTCAGGGTGAGGCAGATGCCCTGTTTGAGGCCTACCTTGACAGGGATGCCCTGTTGAGCAGTGCCACAGGCACACCACAGGCCAGAGCTGATGCATGGGAGGAGGTGGTGACCTATGTGAACCAGCACGGCAGCCAACAGTGGTCAGCACAGGAGTGCTGCAAGAAGGTCGAGACTGACAGGCGGCAGATAAAGGAGAAGGTGGCAGCCATCAGTGCGTCCCATAATGCCACCAGAGAAGGGCCAACAGATGCACCCACACTGACACTGACAGAGGAGTTGGTGGAGGGTGTGCTTGGAGGAGGCTTCCAGATGGGAGGTAGCCCATCACGACATGGTACGTATGTCAGACACGTACAGCTGGTGGCCCAGAGGGTGCATACACGTGCATGCTGGTGTGCATGCAGCCGTCATGCATGTTATGTGCATGTGTGAGCACCCACGTGCATGCCATGCTGCAGGACACATGTAACGGCAGTGTACAGGGGGCACATGTGGTTATTGCATCACTGACATGCCATCCTTCTCTTGCAGCACTAGCATGCCTCCATGCAGTGGATGGGGTGCTGACAGCAGCATCGGGCACCCTTGGATGCTGGTATGGCCCTAAAGGACAAATCTTTTACATCCAGCTGCATCCAGGGGCCCAACAGGCTACAGTTCAGCACCACGGTGCCTGTGGATGTCCTAGACCTAGGGTCAGATGAGACCCTGAATGAGATCCTGCAGGATGCCAGCCTTGGTGTCCTGTGTGCAAATACACAGATCAGGGTGGGGTCTGACTCCGATGATGACTACTCACAGCTCCTGGGCAGCATGGGTGACATTGTGGACATGTCGCGCCCTGCTGGTATCACAGTCAGGTTCCAAGCCCAGCACTATGCCAGTGGCAGAACAGCTGTCTGCCACCACTGCAGGTGTGCCAGTGTACATTGCCATGGATGTACCCTGCAGTGGTGTGGCTGTGCAGGCACAAGGTGGTATACAGCAGCTGGATGGGTGACAGCAGCAGGCTGCAGGTGCCACCAGGCAGTCAGCCACAGGGTCCACCCTGGTGCACCTGCTGTGCCATTCCCCATGCAGACCTCACTGTGCAGCGTCCACCAGAGGGGAGGCTGTGCAGCATGGCAGGTCACCACCAGAGGAACAGCATCCCACCCGGGAGCCCTAGGATGCCTTCCATCTGGCTGAGCACACCCGGCTGCTGCAGGCATTCATTCAGCAACAGGTGCTTCTCACCACTGGGGTGCTTGCACTGCATGTGGAGGTGCACCAGCTAGTCAAGCAGCAGGAAAGGGGCACTGCGCAGACCCTGGAGGAGATGTAACACACACAGGAGGCAACAACTGCATCCTTGGATCTCATTGTCAGTGTGATTGTAGATGGCTTTGCATTGCTGGCTGCCACAGGGCATGGCCTTGCATAGAAGACCCCCCGCAGTGTGCTGTCCACCCCACGGACCCGGCGGGGGGACAACCCAACACAGTTGATGCCGGTCTCTGATGTAGGCATCCCAGGCATGCCCGGGGCTGGCCTGTTTGGGTGCCTGCACACCCCATGAGGACACAGTCATGGTCCCACTCCTCCACCCCTGGGGGTCTGTTGCACACACCCTCAGCTGATGCCAGCATGTGGTGGCTATGGTACCATACAGCAGTCCTGATCTGTGGGATGCCCTGACTGCGGTCTGCAGCTGCTGCACTGTTCTCACATGGTCAGTGTGTGTGTGTGTGCCATAGCACTGGTGGCATGCCTGTGTGTCATGCCGCACACTTCCTGTATGTGTGCATGCCCAGCCGCTGGACCTTGTGGTGTGGGGGTGATGAGGGCACTCTACCACAAGTTGCACCTGTGCCCCTGTGCAATATGTCTGATTCACACCACATTCCAATGCCTGGGTGGGTGAGTGCATGTGTGAATGTGTGTGTGTGTGTGTGTGTGGGGTGTGTGTGTGTGTTGCTGTGTGTGGTTGTGTACCACTGACTCCCCTACCCCTGTATCATGCCTCTGTGTGTGCATGCCCCTTGCCATGCACATCCCTGCATGTGTGCTGTACCTGTCTGTGTGGCCCATTCATGTGTACTGGACCACATACCTGTGTTTACCACAGTGTTCTTGTGTGACAGTGCTGCAGTGGCATCGTGCCTGCTGCAGCAGTCGGGGGTCCCTCTGCCAAGGAGGTGGCTGTCCACCACCCTCCAGCCCATTGTCTCCATCGTCCCTACTACTGTTGCCCTCATCAGCTCAACATCTATCCCATGGTCAATGACCATGCTGTGTAGCATGCAGCAGGCCAGGAACAGACCACAGGCTTTCAAGGGGCTGTACTGTAGGGCACCACCTGACCTGTCTAGGCAATGGAAGCGTGCCTTCAGCATGCCAAAGACTTGCTCGATGATGTTGTGTGTGCTGGCATATGCCTCGTTGTACCGTTCCTCTGCTGCAGATGACACACACCGGTAGGGAGTGAGCAGCCAGGGCCTCAGCGGGTATGCACTGTCACCTGTGTGGAGAATGACATGGTTATCCCTCTGCTATGCTGTGCTGTGCTCCCTGCTTGTCCCTAGCACCCCCACCACCATGCACACCCTCCACACCCCCCATCCCCAGGTCTGCTCATTGCACCTTGCCCATGCCATACTCATCCACTAGGTGGCCTGTGGGGATGTCCCCATGTTCAAATCTGTGGCACCGAGCAGAGCTGTGTGGATGAATGCATCATGTGCACTCCCAGAGTGTGTGGTGCAGACATTTATGATGTTCCCCATGGCATCGCACACCACCTGGCAGTTGATGCTCAGACTCACCTTCCTGTTGATATACGCCAGTACCTCAGGGCCAGGTGGCATGTGGATGCCCATGTGGGTGCAGTCAATGGCCCAAATCATGCCAGGCATGTGTGCCACCCTGTGGAAGTCCTGTGGGTGCAGTCAATGGCCCCAATCATGCCAGGCATGCATGCTGCCCTGTGGAAGTCCTGTATAGCTGCTGTACACTCCGCCTGTGTGCTGGGGAAATGGATGAATTCTGAAGCATGTGACAGCAGAACATTGAGGAACTGTGTGAGGAGGTGGGATGTAGCAACTGGGTTATGCCAGTGGTGTCTCCTGTTGGTTGTTGGAAGGTGCCCGTGGTGAGCAGGCACATGACTGCAGTCATCTTTGTCTCCACGTACATGGTATGGCTCCGTCTGGTCGGTGCCTGCATCTCCTCACTGCACAGCTCACAGAGAGCTGCCTCAGAATGGCCCTGTTCAGGTGGTACTAACCCACTATCTTGGTGTCACTATAGTTCTCAAAGGTGATGGAGGCACGGTATCACCTGTGTCAGGCATACCACCAATGGGCCCTTCGTCAGCCATGTAGCTGTTCCTCCTGCCTTCTCACACCCCTCATTACTGCCACCATCAGGAAGGGCACACTCTTCATCTCTCCTGCTGTCCATTGTCCCCCTGGGCAGTTGGCTGCTGGCTGTGTGCCACCCTGGCACACTGATATTGTGTCTGTGTGTGTGTGTGTGTCTCTCTCTCTCTCTCTCTCTCTCTCTGCCCCTCTCTCTCCCTCTCCCATACCACCTCTCTGTCCCTATTCCTCTATTTCTGGTCTTGTGACTGTCTCTTTCTAGGTCTCCCTCTCACTCTTGGCACAACTACTGTCTGTGTGTTTGTGCCCTGTTTTTATAGGAACGAGTCTGGTCAGTGCAACTTTGATTTGCTCCACACTTGTGCCATGGTTTCATGGTTGAATATGCCATTGCAGTGGGTATTCATGGGAAAGCCTCCTGCCCTTGTGCCGCATACCTTATAGTTGTACATTGGCACAATGGATTTTGTGCAGCACAATGTCTCCCGCTGAATATGGCTCCTCAGCGCAATTCCGTACTTGCGCTGGTGCAACTCAGTTGCGCCATGTGCAACTGCTCTAAATATCCAGGCCTAAGACTTTTGGGGATATAAGGTACATTCTTTCAAAACAAATTCTCCTTTTAAACATTTTTTTGTTTTTAATATATGTTAATTGTTTGTTTTTGGTTTTTTACAGATCTCTGTCTCTAATATTTACGAGTGGCAAAAAAGGAAAAATAAGAAATAAGCAAAAGGATAAAATGAAAATAAGAGTAGAAATCTTCGAGCGGAGCCATGGTTTACAAAACCTCTGTCTTTACAGAAGGCTATACACTGTATAGAAACATACAATTTGATGGCAGATAAGGACCGCTTGGCCCACCTATTTTGCCATTTCCCTATCTGATGGATAAGCTGCAGATTCTAATTAATCAACAGCTGACTTCCTCCTACACCCCCACTAGAATTGCCTTATGTCTGTCCCATGTATTCTTGAATTCCTCTACTTTTCTTGACTCCACAACCTCCTCAAGAAGGCTGTTCCATGCATCCACAACCCTCTCCATGAAAAAATACTTCCTCACATTACCACTGAGCCATCCCCTCCCATCCAATCTTCAAATTGTGCCCCCTTGTTCTTGCACATCTCTTTTTCTGAAAGATACTACCCTCTTGGACTTTGTTGATTCCCTTGAGGTACTTGAAAGTTTCTATCATTTCCCCCCTCTCTCTTCTTTCCTCAAGGGTATACATATTAAGCTCCTTTAGTCTCTTTTCGTATGTCTTCTGGTGCAGACCCTGCACCATTTTGGTTGCCCTCCTCTAGACAGTCTCCACTCTGTCTATGTCTTTGTGGAGATGGAGTCTCCAGAACTGCACACAGTACTCCAGATAGGGTCTCATCAACTGTCTGTACAAAGGGATAACAACTTCCTGTTTTCTACTGTTGATGCCTCTCCCTATGCATCCCAGTATCCCCCCAGCCTTCCTTACTGCCTTCTCACATTGCTTGTCCACCTTTGGGTCATCTGATATAATTACGCCCAGGTCCCTTTCCATTTTAGTTGTTGTCAGTATTTCACCTCCATTGTGTACTCTTCCCTTGGGTTTTTGTTTCCCAGGTGCATTACCTTGCACTTCTTTGTGATCAGTCTAAGCTGCCATAACTTTGACCATTCCTCCAACCTTGCCAAGTCCCTTCTCATCCTTTCCACTCCATCTTGTGTATCAACCCTGTTGCAGATCTTTGTGTCATCTGCAAAGAGACATACTTTTCCTTCCAGTTCCTCTGCAATGTCACTTATAAAGACATTAAAAAGGACCAGTACCAGTATTGAACCCTGCGGTACTCTGCTAGTAACCCTCCTTTCTTCACTGTGGACTCCATTTACTACTACCCTTTGTGTCCTGTTGTCCAGCAAATTTTTTTATCTAGGCTACCACCTTGGGACCCACTCCAAGGCTGGCTAACCTGTATACTAATCTTTTGTGTGGGACTGTATCAAATGTCTTGCTAAAATCTAGGTAGGCCATGCCCACAACCCCTCCCTGGTCTACTACTTTGGTCACCCAGTCAAAGAAATCTATTAGATTCATCTGACATGACCATCCTACTGTGAATCCATGCTGCCTTGGGTCCTGTGCCCCACTGGCCTCTAGGTACTCAACAATTATTTCCTTCAGAAGTGATTCCATCATTTTCCCTACCACTGAGGTCAAACTAACTGTTCTATAGTTTCCTGCCTCTGTCCTGCTCCCACTTTTGTGAAGAGGAATCACATCTGGCCTCCTCCAGTCCTCAGGTACCACCCCATCCTCCCATGATTTGTTAAAGAGACTAGTCAGTGGTGTCACTAGTTCTACCTTTAGTTCTTTTAGAATTTTTGGGTGAATCCCATCAGGCCCCATTGCTTTGTCCACCTTCAATTTTACTAGTTCTTTCAGAACCCTTTCTTCTGTGAATGGACTGTTATCAACCCCATATCCAGAGTGTTTCTCTTGTTTGGTTTAAGTATCTTCCCCTCCTCTTCCTTTGTGAATACTGAGCAGAAATATTTATTCAGTATCCCTGCTTTTTCACTGTCACCCTCTTCCCACATTCCCTCCCCTTTATTAAGCCTCAGTATCCCTCCCTTGGTCTTTCTTCACTCCCTAATGTACCTATAAAATTCTTATTCCCCTTCTTAACAGAGTTGGCTATCCTTTCCTCAGTTTGGGCCTTTGCTATTCTGACTGCCTTCCATGCTTCCATGCCGTGCTCAACCATGGCTATTTAATCAAATAAATGAGAGCACTCAGTGTTTTAAGTCATTGTAATGGTGCAATACTAAGTGTAACTGATTTATAGTATTGTTTTTAATATTAAGATGTGCCTTTATATGTGTACTATTTTGTAGGTCTTTGTCCTTCACTGATGACATCATACTGATGTATTTAAGACACATCATTCACTGAGATCCTTATGCTTTTGGAAAAATGTTTTGTTCTGAAACTCATCAAAGCGTAAGGAGTGGTGTTTTTTATTGCACATCAATAAAGGATATTTTGCACTTCATAGACTGTGTGGGTGATTTTACTATGAGGTGGTGAGTTTGAGACTTCTATCTGATTTGGAAAGTTTTTCCAGAGTCTGAAGTGCAAAAACTAACAAAAATAAAAGTCAGGGAATAAATTTGTGCATGCAGACTGGGTCCTCAGTAATTGCAAGAATTCAAATAGTTGTGGGATCAATTTGATCATTGGGTATTTGGTTTGGTAACCTGGATGATAGAATTTATAACTGGGAAAAAAATTCAAGAGTGTCAGCTTAAGGTTAACAAATGGAAAATTATTTGCCTTCTAAAAAAGAATTGTGTATATATGATCAAGTTGCCAGTTTGTTTTTTTTGTTTGTTTCTGAGTTATGTGTTCCCACCTCATAGTGTGCATGGAAACAGAAATCTACAGTCTTTTTTTTCTTCAATTATTCTGAAGCAGTAGACTTGACCCTATGAGGAATAATGTCACTTACCTAATGATCTTAGAGGGTGGCATTGGAATAATAAATCCAATTGTTTTCTTTTACAATCTTTTTATCACAATCTGAGTCCCTTTTTTAGGGTAAAATTAAAGTTTGGGTAGAATGTCTTCTGCTGTGGCTGGCCCCTTTTTTTAAGAAATGACAACAAGAGTGTGAGAAATTGGAACAAGATAGGAAAGAAGCTACAACCACCCGTTTGTTATCTCAAGGATGCACTGCTCAGTCTAAAAACATGGCAGCTTCAGATTGGCCATGTAAAGGGTATGCCTTGAAAAAATGATATAGGCACATTCTGGCATCTGCATTTCCAGTTGCTCTATTGTTTGGGCAATACCCCATACCTAAGGGTGCAGGGATTTCAAAAAACCCTTGCGAATTGAAGAAATCTCAGCAGAAGTGTAGGATATTTTGGGGCTATTGATGCATGGGAAACTCTCTGTTAAACTAATGTTTATGTCTCAGGGACAGTTAAATTAATGTACTGGAGTCTCGGGAACTTTTTTTTATATTCTGGATTTTTGGGGATGTAGTAAGTCTACAATGGCAAGAACCTCTGGCTTTTGAAGTGTGATGAGTTGGTGCTTGGACAAGTGAGAAGTGGGTGGAGGAAGTATGATGGTAGCACATTTTTGGTTTGGTATGCCATGATTATGTTCTTTATTTGACATGCTAGATGCCAACTAATACTTTACCAAAAGCTTGTGAATAGTTTGTAATGCACTTTTGGGGGGCTTATCAGCAGGAATTGAGCTTTGTTCCAGCCCACTTGCACAGGGTACTGCTACTGCTTGCAACACTGATGACCAAGGATTGGACGCAATCTTAGGAACTGGAGGTCCAACTGGGGGAAGGAAGATCAAGCATCCCATGAACTTCTCTCCTCCTCCTCCTCCTCTGTGGAGAAGATGGGAATGTCACTGTCATAGTACTGACCCCTTGCGGCAGCAGGGAGTGCAACTACAGGGGTTGGCTCTAGTTGGGGTGTGTGTCAGATATAATCAGTGTACATGCCATTTATGTTATTCCATGTCACACTGCCCAGGGGAGACTAACAAGAGGAAAATCTCCAGCTTGCAGGATGACTCCTACCTCCTTGCAGGCCCCATACCTGCCTACTGGGCTCTCCAATCACATCCAACTTAAACTCCTCCTGGGATAAGGAGCCAGTCCTGTGGGTCTCCGCCATGGGGGGTAAACCATGAGGCACTGTAGACTGGCATGTAAGTCCCGGAGATGGTGAGGTGTCGGGGCTTTGGGAGTTGATAGGCTGAATGGGGCTAGCATACTAAATAAAAAAATAAAAAAAAGGAATTGACCTTTGTGCCCGCACATTTACGGTTGAAATAATGAAAACAATTGACAGGGATATTTTAAAGGAAAACAGCATAACCAATGCAAATTAAGTATCCTTGTTGTTGTCAGATATTGTTCAGGGTTACAATGACTTTCTCCATTTTTAGTTTTATTATTTTATTTTAGTTTACTAAGTTGAAGTTTTTCTATTATCTATTTCATTATTTTTCTTTCATCAGTTCTTTAACTTCCCTCTTTTTCTTTTCTTCTTCATTGTCATGATCCTAAAACTTTCCAGATAAGGGACATAATATTTTTTCAGTCTAATGGTATATTGTTTTATTTAGTTTCTATTTATTTAGTTTTTGTTGACCAGGTAAGTGCACTAGACAAAATTCTGCCCATTTTCAGGAACAACCCAGAGGAGGGGGATACAGATGAATGCCAACTGACCTTGAACCAGATTAAGCTGTTGGTGGTATTTTTAGTGAATGGGGGAAATTTGACCAGGGCACTGGGGAAATTCTCCTACTACTGGATCTTGGCCAAGATGATGTCTGGGTCAGCAGGAGAGAGGATGGATGTTGAGGAGGTAGGGGAGAAGGTCTCATCCCCTATCTCAGCCCAGCTACAGACCCACACAGCCAGTGAAAGCATGGAGATACCCATGGAAAATACTAAGGAGAAGAAAAAATATGGACCAGCAGATTGCCTTTCTGATTTAGAGGATCACCAAGAGAACACAGACCAGCTAGCTACAGAATAAACAAACAGAAATGACATGAGACTGACAAGTCTTACCGTAAAAGACTTGTTGCAAGAAGGAGAAGAAGAAGCCAGATTTAGCACAAAAAAAGCAGCACTGCTTGCACAAATGGCACAACTGGAGGAACAGACTGAAGAACCCCCTGATACGGCCGCACAACAGGTTGCTATGGAAACAGTTTCTAAGAACATGGACAACCCGCTGAACGTTTCCCCTGCGAAAGTGAGCACTGAAATCCCTACAGTGGCGGTAAGAGCGAGTACTTCAAAGAATATTAAAACTATGTATGGTACAAAAAGCAAGGTAAGGATAGCATTGGGAATTGCAAAAATGGACACTCCATCCAGCCTAAGATGCCCCACAGTTCGACCAAGCACACAAACTGATCCTGAAACATGATCTATAGACACAGCACTTCACGCTGCAGGGTGGGAGAAAGAGACTAGCATCACCCATCCATATCCCCGGAGCTGAGAAAGATGTAAACTACACAAACCTACAAAATGTAATGGGAGAAAATAGAGAACCCCAGGCCTTAGAACTCCCTGAAGATTTTAACTTAACGCAAAATCCAGTGTTGAAACTGCCAATAACACACAACTGAACTAATAAATGCTGTCCAGATCAGGCAAGCCTAGACTCAGATGTGACTATAAGAGAAAACCAGGACAATTTGCAAAATAATCAGGCTGCCACATAAAGAACAGGAGCATGCAAATATGCATCTTTATTTAGAACCCTGATACAACCAGCAAAGAGATATAACGCGGTCAGAATAATATATATTCGGGGAATGCAAGAAGCTCCGGACAGAATATATGTGGCTAAAATACTGATAAAAGACTTATTGAAATTTTTTGCCAAGAAATTCATGCCCCTGTACATGTATAAGGGGAAACCATGTTTGGTGTGAGTTTCAAAACCAGACAGGGACGGAATTGATTTTGGATGAAATATCATAGACTTAAAATCACTTCCCTGTGAACTCCCTTCACAGCTACCCCTCTATCTAGGCCTAAACAAAAAGTCATCACTGTCTTATTCAGAAGTGAGGGAGTCAATATGAATGACTTAGTATATTGGTTGAAAGCAAGATGTACTGTACAGTCTGACCCAGATGCAATTTTTGACTCAGAGCAGATCTGGACTTGGGGATGGAGAATGCGGGTGATGTTAAAGATGAAGGACACTGGTGTAATTCACTTGACAAATAGTTTCTTTCCAGGTAGAGACAGAGGAGTCCTTTTCTACCCAGGACAGCTGAAAGCATGCTACATGTGTGGCTCTGTGGCACATTGGAGCAGCGTATGTGATCAGTTAAAATGTTTTACATGTGGAGAAGTGAGGCATCTGGGAGCACAATGCAGGGAGGGAGAGAAATGTAATCTCTGTGATATACTTGGCCACACTTTTCAAAGCTGTGCGTGGGCAGCTCACAACAAACCAAATTTGGCAGATGAAGTGGAACAATGCCTATATCATACAGGCTCAATGGCAAAAAATAGTCACTAGACAGACTGCAGAACCAAGAAAGGCTGATGTGCAGCCACCAGGCCCAGATATAGAACAAAACATAATTGCCATAACAGCACAGAGGGACATAACTGAACCAGAACCCCCACAGGAACAGATTTGGACTGAGTCCCCCCCCCCATCCAGGGGAAATAAGAACTAAAATAGCAGAAGGAACAATGGATAAAATGCCTAAAACTATGACATCTTCAGTTGGGGACATGAAGCAACCTATAATGGTATCTTCAACACAGACAGCAACAGAAAATACCAATATGAGTCCCCCTCCCCAAATGTAGCACAATTCACAACCATCAGAACAACAAGGAAAGGAAAAATTCAGGGTCAAGTTAATGGTTGGACCATAGGGGATTTCCTCGCCTAGATGAAGGAAAGGGACAACCTCTGGGAAAAAGCCAGGTCCTCTCACAGCAAACACAACTTCTGGCTGGCCCGTCGGTGCAGCAGTTGGATTTCCGTCTGCGACGCTGGCGACCTGGGTTCAGGAACGGACTCGGGTCACCAGAGGGCTGGCCGGGGGGAGTCGGATGGAGCACCAGGGACAGCTCTCCTTCTCCAGGGGGGAGGGTGGGGATACACACTGGCACATGCTGACTCCTGGCGGAGGCTGGGAGTACAGCAGTGACAGCTGGGCTCGGTGTTCAAGGGGAGTGACAGACGTCGGCATATGCCGTGACTTCAGGACGTCACTCCCCACAGAAAAAAAAAACAAGAAAAATGCTTCCTGGCTGGCCAGATGATCATCTCTCTGTCCTCCGCTGCTGCCGATCCCATGACCGACACACCTCAGTGGTACCCCGGGCCAATACAGTAGCACGCTGGCCACCCCCACTGGTGCCTTCCCCCTTGGAGGAGGGGGATCCATCCGGTGAAGGTATATGCTGGGTTACCCGGGGGGACCACCATATGAGGTTGGTAGCTGGTGTGGGAGTTGGGACAGGCAGTCGGGAGGGACAATGGAGACCTGAAGGAGTGGGCAGCCAGGAATTAGGGGAGGTGCAAAAAAACAAAAAAACACAACTTCCAATGCTATAGAGCTGCAAGAAACCACTGCACCAACCTTATCCACCAAGCAAAGACCAACTTCCACAAGGAGCAGCTTAATAAAACTTGGGGCAATGGGAAGAGTTTTTGGGAGAACATCAAAAACCTTCTTGGGAAGGATGAGAAGAAGATCCCCCACTCACTCAACATTAACAACGCCACGATTACTGACCCTCGGCACATTGCGGATTCTCTCAACACAGCGCTACTGACCTGACTGGAGTGCTACCTCTGACTACCTGCACCCTGCTGGGGAATGAAACAACTGCACACCTCAAGGGGGCTCAATCCCTGTCTTCTGCTTCAAAAAAATGTCAGTGAAGGATGCTTACAAACACATAAAAAAAATACTAGGCAAGACCAGAATGGGGAATGATGGAATTGATATGAAACTCCTTTCCCTAACACTGGATGTCATCATCGTGCCAGTTACAAAACTATTTAACAAATCGCTGGCTCATGTACAGTTCCCTGGGATCTGGAAACAGGCTCTCGTGACGCCGGTGCACAAGAACGGTGATATGACATGCACCACCAATTATAGGCCAATATCCATCCTCTCTCCCTTATCTAAAACCCTGGAAAAGATTGTGGCTGCCCAACTCACAGATTACCTCAGCAAATACAACCTGTTATGTCACAACCAACATGGCTTCAGGCAGAATCATAGTACCTCCACAGCTTTGCTGACTACACTGACTACCGCGACAAGGCACTAGGACGAAGGAAAGCTGGTGGGGTCAGTCTTCATAGACCTCACCAAAGCCTTCGACACTGTCAATCACTCTCTCCTCCTGACTCAACTACAGAACCTGGAGGTTGCAACCAAAGCTGTCTGCTGGTTCAAGGACTACCTAACACACAGAAGCCAACGTGTAAAAATTGGGCACACAGTGTCTAGCTCCAATGAGGTATCTTTAGGGGTCCCACAGGGGTCAATACTGGGGCCCTTACTATTTAGCCTCTTCCTAAATAATCTTCCCAAAGCCTGTGACACTAAACTGATACTTTACACAGATGACTCTGTGCTTCTCATCAGCAGTTCATCAATAGTCGCCCTCCACTCCGAGCTGCAGGTATCCTTCTACAAGCTGGAAGACTGGTTCTGTAGCCATAAACTTCTACTAATCTACAAAAAAAAACAAGGTGATGCTCACAGCCAGCCCACAGCACAAAAAGAAGCTCCCTTCCCTCACCATCTCCAATAAAGTCAGTGAGCCGCTGGAACAAGTTCAGACCTTCAAGTGCCTGGGGGTTACTGTTGATGACTGCCTCACCTTTACCCAACACATCAACACATTGCTAAAGGCAGTGAACACCAAGCTGGGTGTACTATATAGGCATAAAAAGTATCTCACTCCAGAGGCCCTTCATCTCTCAGTCTCCAGCTCCATCATTTCTACCATCGACTATGGATTGGTGGTCTATGGTGCAGCAACAGACACTGCACTAAAAAGGATTTACATTGCTCTCAGCAAAGCATGTAGGCTCACAATGGCTGCAGATCGAAATACCCACACCTGCTCCTTATACGAGAAGACCAATTGGCTGCCACTAGAGAACAGGATTATATTCCAAATATGTCTCCTTGGAAAAAAGGCACTAATGGGTAAAACTGCCCCATGCATTTCTAGCATCCTAACACCAAGTGCTACCAGCTATACCACCAGAGGCAGGATGAGGGGGGCCCTATCAACACCTTTCCGTTGAACTGTGCAGGGACAGCGTGCTTTCAGCTATAGGGCCCCCCAATGGCTCAATGAAATCCCAGTGCACATTCTAAACTCCTTATGCATCTCACAATTCAAAAATGGCCTAAGGCAACATCTTCTTACTAGGACAGTTTGTGACTGCCATTAGGACTCTAACACCCATAATACCCACTCATCCACATTCTCCTTCCCCTTCCTTTAACCCCACTCTTCCCTCTTGCCCGATCCCTCTGTCCTCCTCTCCCCCTGTGCCTTTTCTCCCACTGGATCAACCTTAAAACCAACCTACTACCACTACCTCCCAACCTCCTAGACAAAGTCACTTCTTTTGGCCACCCACTCTCCCCCCCCACCCAGTCTCCGCTCCCCCTCACCTTGACTCCTCCTTGGACTCTCACACTAGGTGTCACACCTCTTTATCTCCTTTGCTACATATAAACACTGTCCTTTACCCTAGTTGAATGCTCTTGATGTTGTACTATCACCATTGGTACTACGAATGACACTGTAACTTTATTGTATACTAGCTACCTACTATTCAAGTATTGTATGCAAACTGTTTATTATTGCTGTCATTGTCACTGTTTGACGTGGAACCTTTGTAAAAGAGCTCTGAGCTCAAAGGTATGATCCGAATCCCTAAATAAATAAAAAGTAAAAGTCTGCAAGGCACTGCCTGCTCCAAACTCTTGAAAACAGAGTGCATTGCTACTCAAAATAAATATGAATTACTGCAAACAGAATCAGACAGCGATTCACATACTTCTTTAGTTCAGTCTTCCCTTCTTGAACAAACCACTGACACTGAAGTATCAATGGAGACCTCAGGCCCTTAGAAGAGGAAAATGAAAATAAAGCATAAAATGAAGGAGTCTGTACTATGGAAAGGAAGAATCAAATAAAAGAGGTCATGCTTGAATAAACTTTATCATAATGACAAAACATGAACATTTTGCTTGCTACACTATTAACGTAAATAGTATAAAAAAATCCAGATAAAAGAGATTTAGTGTTCTCTTACCCTCAATGTGTGCCTTAGGCATTTTTTCCTTACAGGATGTCAGGTACCACACATTGCATGAGAATACCTCTCAACCTTTTGTCCCCCAAATGTGGATCATTGCCTCTCAAAATGTGGAACAAATGAGCAAAATGTGGAACACTTAATCACATCTTTGCCTATGAGGCTCAGAACACTGTTAAAATGTTTGTATTTATGTTCAGAAAGTCTGTTATTAATTGAATAATATATTTTTTGCATCATTTACTATAGATTTTTGCTTTAAAATGTTAATACTGAATGTGGAACAAGTCCCCACAATGTGGAACAGGGAGCTTTTATGAAGTCAAATGAGGAATGTTCCACATAATGTGATACAGTTGAGAGGTATGTGAATGAGATTAAACAATTAAAGCAGACTTGATATGCAGGGCCTTCCTTTTGGTCATTTGGCCAAGAAACATGTTCTGGGGTGGGGATTCTTTTCAATCTCCCTAAAATGGAGCTTATACAGCTAACAGATTTAGTCTCAGCTAGAGTCTTGATCCTGATATAAAAATTAATAATGTAATGTACAGACTAGTCAATGTATATGCACCTCAAACCAAGGCTCTCAGAACTGACTTACGTGAATTAATTCAACCCTTCCTACATTCTTCTCAATACATCATCTTTGGTGGTAATTTTAATTGTGGGCTATCATTAAAAGATAAAACTAGAACAATTAAAACATCTAAACTATTCTGTGATTCTAATTTTTTATCTACAATGCTAAAAACAGCTAATTTACTAGATGCACATAAAACAAAAACAACCAACTTTTCATAAAGGAAACCTAGCCACACGCATAGATTTTTTCTTTTTAGCTAAACACCTACCAATAGTTAATGCCAAGGTAGAAGTGATGGAGTTTTCAGATCATAATAATCTTACTCTTTTTATTAAAAACCTGAAATACAATACAAAAAGGCCCAGGTATATGGAAATTAAACACATCTTTACTAAACAAAGAGAGATTTATATCACTCCTAAAATAATTTCTTTAAGCAAAAAAAAAAAAATTTATGCTGTATGACTATCAGATACAGTGGTGGATAGACATCAAACATAATCGCAATAACTTCCTAAAATATCAGAGTAAAGCACAGAGCATGGACAAATATAAAGAATATTTAAGCAAAAGAACACAGTTACAAAAACTTATGACCTTGTCCACAATAACAAAAAAGGATTATGCAGCTCAAATTAATGTTATCAAAAATGAATTACATCTATTTCACATGGAAAAGGCCCAAATTATTAAGCCATTACAACCAACTGCTGTGCTTTTATTCCACCAAATGTGAGAAGCCCTAGCACCTCGGCAGAGTGCCTTCAAGGGGTATACCTCTTGAAGGCACTCTGCCGAGGTGCTAGGCTTCACATTTGTGGAATAAAAGCACAACAGTTGGTTGTATTGAATTGCTGTTTTCCTGTGGTTTATGAGCGCTACATTTTGGAGAGATATTGGAGTTTTTAAGGTTTATCCTTAGTAGTCAACTCCTCTTAAGCGTGAGGCAGGAATTTTGCCTTTGGAACTTTGAATTACATATATTTCACATGGAAAAGGACCAAATTATTAAGCATCAGCAACAATTTGGTGCAGCAGGGACAACGAAAATGATTTGCCCGTATGAAGTATGCCAGTTCAGGGTGGGGAAAAAGAAATTACAGCTGTACACAATAGTCAGGATGAACTAAGAGAAACTAATGCTGGAATCACATAGGTAATTACCAAATATTCATGAAATAAATATGGTCCTCTAAACATTGATAAAGCACAAGCTAAAACCTCATTGTCTGAATTACAGCTACCACAGCCTTCACCAGTAGAGACACAGAAACTAGAAATCAAACTACAAGCTGCTGATATCATGAATGCAATCCATTCGATTAATAATAATAATACAGCTTCTGGCCCAGATGGCCTACCCTCAGAAATTTATAAATTTATGAGTGCAGAATTCTGCGAAGAGTTAACACAGGTGTTTAATCTTATGTTTGAAAAAACAGACATTCCTTTAAGCATGCAAATGGGCACACTAGCATATATTCATAAAAAAGGTGAAAAGAAATTCATACAAAACTGGAGGCCTCTTTGTCTCCTGAACTGTGATTTTAAATTTCTAACCAAAATATTGGCTAAAAGATTGATGGAATCTGCAAAACACATAATAGCAGATGCTCAGGCATCTTCAATACTAGGTTGATGTTTACGGGATCATTTACTGCTAATAAGGGAAGGGATTGTGAAGGGAAATTCAGGGAATCTTGATGGCTATGTCATGTCATTAGATCAAAGCCAGCCATTTGATGTGGTGAGTTATGATTTTCTTTGGTTAGTACTAGAGGCCTTTCGGATACCAGGTAACTTTATTCAATGGGTTAAAACATTATACAGGACAGCAACTGTGGTACTTTTGGTAAATGGCTGGAAGAGGCCTCTCATTAGTATCAAAAGAGGAGTGAGACAAGGGTGCCCCTTAAGCCTGGTATTCTACATCCTGTTTTTGGATCTCTTACTTAGAATGAATAATACATCTTAGTTACTGCAGGGCAAAAGTTAAACATTTCACCTTTGTGCAACTTCCACGAAAGTTTGAAACTTCCACAGAATTTTTTGCTCTTTCACCTTGGGCAAAATTCTGAATTTCCACCAATTATCTGCAGATTTTTGCACTTTACTGTGGCATTTATTGACAAAGTACATAATTTTAGTCACTAGATGTGGAAATAAATTGCCCTGTGGATTTCTTTTTCCGCCATCAATGCATTGCCATATTTGTGTCTGTAGATACTGTATTATTAAGCTTTTTTTAACTTACTATTTTTGCCCCCTCTCTTACCGCGGACATCCTACTTTTTGGGGTCCTAATGCACCCTGGCCTGCTCCCATGGGTGCCTCGCTCCCCCTTTGAATCACGAGCCACAGGTTTACCCCCCATTTTGGGGTTTAGGAGTTCCCCCTTCTCCCCCATGCCTAAGGTGGAGAGCATGCACCTGGAACTGCTGTGCAGGATCCCATCTACTGGTGCAGCCGTGGGGCTTTTTCCTTGTTCTCCCTGCCCTCCTTCAGATATCAGTGTTCAAGGAGGACCAAGGAGCCAGAGGACACAGAGACATACCTCCAGTTTAGTCCTTGGCCAGCATCTGCCCCTCCCTTGATTTCAGTGCCTTCTGCTGCACCAGCACTACCCATGGTCACCCAGGTAGTGGCAGTATTGTGGTGAAGAGAACTGCCCACCCCTCCTTGAGAAGGAGAGTGGCCCATTGGGCATTCAATCCTTATCCCCCTGGCTGTCCTTCTGATGACCCCGGCTTGCTACCTAACCTGGATTGTTACCAGCATTACAATTGGTAGTGCTACTGCTGTGCCAGTGGGCCAGCGTGTTGTATTGTTAATCTTAAGCTATGAAATGGAATCTAAGCACCCAAACATTAGACCACCTTAACTGTGGTGCCAGAAATTATTTTTATATATATACACTGTATATTTCCTCCTTTCCTTGCTTTATTGCAAGTTTCTCATTTTAAGTTTGAAGAACCTGTGGATTTGCGGGTTTTTGTTTCTGCGGTGTTGTATTTCGAATTTCACAGTTTAGAACAGTAATTCCACCATAAGATATCATTAACCTGCAGTTGGCTCAAATTACATGATTTTCAATGTTGCAGTCACATTGGGTAGACTTGATTTATTCACAGTTTTTAATTAATTCTGCATAATCCCAAATATTGCAGAATACTGTCTTGTTTAAGTTCCGCGACAATGTTAATTTCCTGTAGTTATGCATGGAAAATCCACGGAAATTTCAAATTACTCTGCATTTATTACTAACTGCATACTGATTAGTTGCAGCTCTGCAGAGTTCCCATGGTGTGCACAGGGTTTCAGCATATGAGTTTCTCTCCCTGAGCTTCACTTCTGAAGTGATTTCTGATGAGGAAAGAGCTCTCTTCAGTCTGATGATCCTATTTTGAGTCTTTACAGTGAAAAAAATCATTTGTGTTGGCAAAAGTTCCATAGATGTACTTTTCCTGCTGAGGTAATCATTTTGATGTACCTTTCCTGCCGAGATAATCAGTGTTTCTGAGTTTTGATTAGTGATACTTCTGAGAGCCTGTGCTTCTCACAGTTTGTCATTTTTCTGTGAGATTTTTGACAGAAAATTCAGTTTTGTATTTGTTGAACTGGTATTTCTTGATAGGGTGACTCAGATTGGCGAAGCAATCTGTGAAGTTATGTTGATAGTAATTAGTGCAGTAGAAATATTTAGTCATAAATAGTTTTGCACATCTCTTTTTTTCATTGTGTTAATTTTGACTTTTTGTGGTGGGATAATAACTGAAAGCAGTGCAGAAGCAGAACATGTCTTCCCAAAAGTCAAAGTGTGCTGCAGTCACTGAATAAAACAGTTGCTGTTTCAGCAAGTAAAACTGTGTCTTCTGGAGGTGCAGAGGGTATAGGGGAGTGTGGTAGAGGTCTTAGAAGCAGCACAGTTACTGGTAGTGCAAGTACAGGAGTGGGCCATGATGTGCCACCTTCAGCAGCAGGAGTTGGTATTGCTACTTCTAGTTTTTTGGGGATTGAGTAGGCATAGTGGTCAAAGCTCAGCAGCTGTGGTTGTATCTCATACAAGAATGGGAAGAACAACTGCTCTGGATGTTGCAGCACTCCTGTGCCGGCAACAGCAGTCTCAGGAGGTGGAGGAACAGCCACATGATGATTCTGAGGATTTGTCTCAGAAGCTGATTGGTAGTAGTACACCAGCAGTGGCTGACATCACCATTAGGCCTGATGTTGGGGGTAGTCCCCAACCAGTAAGTTTCTTTGCTGAGGAAAGGGAGCTTGAGCAAGTGGTGGTGGAGAGAGAGGCAGAGAAGGAAGAATTTCCTCAGCATGAGCCTGACCAAACCTTTTGGGCTAATGTGAAGGGTAATGCACAGGGTGCAGATGAAGATGACCTGGCGGAAATATCCAAATTAGTGCAGGAAATGCCTGAGTCAATCATCACTGATGGGGGGGGGAGATGATGATTCAGTAACTGACCCTATTTGGAAACCTCCCCAAAAACAAATAAAAAAAAGTGTTGGGATGGGTAAAGATGGGAACGGCAGCAAAGGAAAGTCTGCTGATCCATTGCAGCATAGGGACCAAGTGGATGTGAGAAGCAGGGTAGCACTACCTGTTATGGACAAGCAGCAGGATAAGCAGCAGTTGACAATAGTGCTGTCCACCCAAAATTTCCCTGCCCCATCCACTGCGCCTGAGCCTGCAGCACATAATATCCAATGTCTGTGATGGCAAGTAACTGGTGTGGGATTTTTTTTCTTTGTGTTAGAGTGATGATAACACTGCCATATGTAACATATGTAAATCAAAAATCAGTCGTGGAAAGCCGGGATCACATTATGGAACCACTGGAATGCATAGCCATAAGCAAGTGAAACATCCTCCTGTTCATTGGTCGCAGCAGAAGTGAATGGCAATAATGTCAACTTCAGAGTCTGCTTGTGATGAACAATCAGAAGCAGTAGTTTTTACATTTGACCTTGTACTTAGTTCAACCATTATTGATTCTGCAGATACCAGTGGTAGCACTACTCAGTGCAAACTTCATTCCTCTCCTTTCTCCGTCGAAAGTAGGCATCATGGTCATACTGTTACCCAGGGCAGTCAAATCAGCTGGTGATCTCACAAATGCAGTACATCCACCTCCCCTCTAGTCACTCAAAAGCTGAAGCAGCCAGATATTAGACTGACATTAAAAAAACACACTAAGTACCACCATGACCACCCAGTTGCAAAAGAGCTGAATACAGCCATAGCTTGTACGCTTGCCACAGACCTGCTGCTATACTTTTTTATGGAGAAACACAGTTTTCTTCACTTTATGGAAAAAGCAGCACCAAAATATAAAGTTCCCAGCCACACATTCTTTTCCACAAAGGCTGTCCCTGCTCTTTATAATGAGCTTTCCTGCATTGTTTCACACACAGTGTCCCACTCAGCAGTACCCACAATTCACCTTACCACTGATATATGGACAAGTAGGCCATCCTCTGGGATAAGTTTTATGTACATTACTGCACACTGGGCATATTTCCTAGGGGTTTATGCCTTTCACCCATGTCCATCTTCAACTTGTCAACTATCAAGTGGTAGTAATACTGTTGGTCCTCGTCAGCATGCCACCCTAAGTATGCAGAGCATGCATGGCTCTCATACAGCTGAAAGGATATTGGAATGAATTAACAAGTCCATCACAACATGGTTTAAGCTATATTGTTTCTCTGTGGGTTTCATTGCTGCGATAACGCTCATAATTCTGTGAAAGCAATCCATGATGGCTCATTTTTTCATGTCCCATGCTTTGCCCATGTTCTGAATTTGATTATTAAGGCATTTCTGGAGCATGAGTCAGTAATCAATATGTTGAATGTGAGCCATAAAATTTGCAACCATTTTACTCACTTGTCCCTTGCTAGGTCAGAACTGACCAATCTACAGATGGCAAATGAAGTGCTGCAACATCGATTAAAATTGGATGTTGTTACACACTGGAATTCAACCCTGTACATGCTTGAGCAACTATTTGAGCAGTATAAACCAATAAACAACTACTGTATGTCATGCAGCTGCATGACCATGACACACAGGCAGCCATGTCATTCAGTCCAGCTCAGTGGATGTTGATGGACAGTGTCATTCAAATACTACGTCCTTTTGAAAATGCCACCCAAGTGGTCAGCTCTGACAATGCATGCCTGAGTCAGGTAATACCATTGCTGAGAGTACTGCAGCAAGCACTGGTAAACATCAGGGAGTAGTTTCAAGTGGTTGCAGACTCAGTAGGCATAGAACTGACTAACAGGACTCTGCAGTTGTTTGATGATCTGAGACTGATTTACATAAACACTTCAGAGGCATATGTACTTTCCACATTGCTGGATCCACAGTACAAACATGGCATTACTGTGCTACTTCCTGGTGGGAAGACTGAGGTTGATCACCATGTCATTATCCTTCGTGGGAAGGTACAAAATTGGATGGCAAGGGACCACGCTGAGAAACCATCACCATTTGGATCATGCCCCTTTGAAAAAACCTGACAGTGAAAAGGGTAGTGCCACAATGGCCTCCTCATCCATTTCCTTATGTACTGTGCCTGTTGTAGTGCTCTCCTCCTCACCAAGCAGTTCCATAAACTCTCTGTGGTCTATGCTGCAGCAGGTTGGTATTTTTCTACAGCAGCCAAGTCATGATAAGTCAACTGCAGTTGTCAGCCAGCAATATGGTGCAGTCCTACTTGGAGGACCCACAGCAGCTTAACGCTGATGAAGAGCCACTGTTACACTGGCAAAGCAATGCATAAGTGTGGCTAGCCCTGGCATCTCTGGCTGTCAAGTATATGACTTATCCCTGTACAAATGTTAGCTCAGAGAGGGTTTTCAGTGCCTCTGGTGCAATAGTCAGTGACCGGCACAGTTGCCTATCTGAGAGAAACATAGCGTACCTGACATTTATTAAAGTGAATTCTCATTTCCTCCCATCGCAGTATAAACTATCATCAGTGCTGAGCTATTGTGCAGGTGAAGAAAGTGATGTCAAGCTGGAAACTGGAGCTGAAGAAGAGAATGTGGTTCTCCCATCTGAGGAGGAGGACATGTCTGAGGGGTTTGAGTTTTCCTAACCATGCATTTCAAAAACGTGCATGTAAGCTGAGGTACTCATCACCTCATCACACACGTCAGAGTATTATACTGAGGATTCATGTGCATTAAAGAAATGAATGCATAAAGTGCTTACGACTATATTGGTACTAACTTGTTATTGTCCAGCTTGACCGATGTTCGTGGTCCCCCCCAAAGAAATTTGAATGGACACATGTTGGCTTGTCCGTTACTGCTTATGATGCATATCACGTTGTCTTGTACTATGCCACTTGCTGTGTGAAACACTCAGCTGCCTGTTAATGTCCAAGCTGGCCAATGTTCTGGGCCCCCCCCCAAAAAAATAGAAATACAAAAAAAATCAGAATGGACATATGTTGGCTTGTCCGACCGTTACTATTTCTTTGTAAGTACTGATAATGTTTAATTAACTGGGGCATCTCCAGCACCTTTCCAAGTTTTACAACATTCATGTGCATGTTCCATATCAAGCAAAGCACAAAACAAATATGATTATCCGAAACAACGGCTTGAAGAATGTCAGAAGTTTTTATCCTGAGCTGCATACTGGTGATGTTAATTCGTATCTATTCCTCTAGAAAGCAATGTAAGCAGTACATTCACAGATGCTTTCCTGGATCTGATTCAAGTCACATAAGAATGGCGTATTATAAAAACAGGACTACTGTACCCCAAAATATCTGTGCCACACCGCCACTGCTACACATGCATACTGCAGTAAAGCAGAGTAACTACTAGTTGCCAATAAATGCTGCTGCAGCTGTCACTGAGACATTATATGGGATGGAATGTTTTTGGGGAGGGGCCGAGGGGGCACACCAGGTGGATTTAGTATTATTAGACTAAGACTGCTGTCATAATCCTGTTACTAGCAACATGCATAAGGTCTTATTATGACAGCGCTGGATCTTGCAAAGTAAAATTGCTATTGTTTCTGGTACCTATCTCACGCTGACTTATTACCCTTCTAGGACTGGCACATGTTGCTGCTGCTGCTGTCACTTCTGTCAATGCCAGGATCATAACCATAACCAACCTGACACCACCATACCTGCTGCTTCATGATGTGGCCATTCAAACTCACCATGACACCAGGCAAACTATTTGTTTTCCAAGATTTCAGTTTTAAAATAGCACTTTGTTTTAATTTTCAGACAAGAAATTGTATAATTAATGACCTCTCACTTCCCATGTATTTTTGAGAGACTGGATAAGTAGTATTTGTTGTTATTCATTTTAAGTACAGCATCATAATTGAGTCAGATCTTATATCTACGCTGAAGGTGTCTATGGAAATTTTAGGGGTGATGTGATTGAATTGGTCAGGAATTTGCATGACACTGATATTCTTAAAATTAAAATAATGTAAGGTTACATACAGAATGGCAATAATGTTTTCATCAGCTAATCATGTGATTATTCACTTGTAATATAATAGCCAAACACTTTCTGATTGCTTTATGTTTACAAATACTCTGATGTTTTAATTTTTAGATCTCCATATACATTTCTAATCCTATGCTGATGCTGCTGCTAGGCACTAACTGTGACTCAACAGGTCATAGACCTACTTCCATGTCCCTTGAAAGTGAACAGGTAAGTAGATGTTATTATTTCATACTGTAGAAGAGGTTGTCATTTCTTCTTTCTGTCACTTATGGACAGTTGTTCTAAGGTAATGGCCATGGCCTATGTGTAGAGTTGTACATAGGTCAGGACTTACTTTAACTGGTGGTGGGGGTGGGTGAATGTGCAATGTGGTGAAGCAACGCATGTTAATGAAATGACAGTGTCAATATGCTGTGCTTGTGACATGCCCTTTGCATGTGTACTGAAACTGCCATTATTGTTTATTTTTTTCATGTTGTGTTCCTCCATGGTTCATCCTCGGTTTTCCCTCTCCTCCCCATGGAGATTCTTGGGCCAATGTGCCTAATTAGGATTTATTAAAGAGTCAGTGTGGTCATCAGCACAGGACCACTCCTCCTGGCAAGAAAGCATCATCACTTCCCAAATGTTTGACTGCACTTATGATCCAGTGATGTTTAACAATTGATTGTAGCACTAAACTGACCGTGGGGTGCCATAGCCAACATGTCCCCCAATTGACATAAGCTTCACAGACCCTTGAGTTGACAATATACTAGTAAGCCTTGAATCCCTCCCATCACAACAGACAATGACAATTAGACTGTAATGAAAAATAAATGTTTATATTTCAGAACCAAAACAAAACAATTTTAAAGTGATGAAGAATACAATAGAACATCAACTATTTAAAAGCTGGGTTGGGTAATTATCAACCAAAAACAAGTTACCTTACACATCAGGCAACATGTTTAAAACTATGTATAAGTAACTGTCATTGTACTTCATTACTTTTGTGGTCCTTCTGGAATAATCAACGTCTGCGTTGGATTTGTGTACGTGCAGGGAGTGCCACTGCCAACCATCACTTTCTGCACTGACTTTCAGCTTTCTTCCTCAGTAAGGTTAAACTTTGCTGCAGGGTCTGTTCTATTTGAAACAGCTGAACCCCAAGACCCTTGACCCCTTTTTTAGGATCCTAATGTCCCGGTCCCTCTTCAGGTTGCTGCTTGACTCCAGTGATGTTGTTTTGGAGGGAGGGTTGCTGTTCTTCCCATTGGCTTTGGGCTGCTTGCCTTGTGTTAGTGGGCTGTCCTGCACTTTCTCATGCTGCAAGCTTGGCAAGTTTTCTTTTGATCTTGAGTACACGGTTTTTATGCCATGTACTTGGTCCCTTTAATGACTCCTGGTCCTGGGCTTCCTTCTCTGAGGTGGTCTCCAATTCTACAACACAGAAAGAAAGGTGGGTAAGGTGAGGGTAGGGACAAAGAATCATTAATGCATGTTATCATGTGCCAAAGGGGGACATTCAAATTGGCAACAGTCCTACAATAATAACTCAGTAAAATAACAGCAGACAAGGCAGTGGGTCCAGAATTGTGATGCATCCCGCCAAGAGGAGTAAAGAAATGTAGTGAAGTGCTGGCAGAAACAATGGCTGCCCTTTTTAATTCATCACTAGAAGGTGGGGGTACCATAGGACAGGAGGATGGCAGATGTGGCCTCTTACCACAAGAGTGGAACCATGCATGAGGCAGGCAATTGCAGACTTGTAAGCCTGACTTCAGTATTGGTTGAATTTGGGAAGTACCACAGAGAAAAAGGACCTCGGAGTAATCATAACAGGGAGCATGAACAACTCAGCTCAGTGCAGGAAGGTGGCAGCACAGGCCAATAAAATGTTGGGGTATATAGCAATGGTGATTTCTTCAAGAAGGAATGAGGTTATACTGCCCCTGTGCAGATCATTGGTCAGGCCCCACCTGGAGTATTGTGTGCAGTTCTGGTGCCCATTCCTGAAAGGGGACATAAGGTTATTGGAGGGGGAGCAATGGAGGTACACGAAGATGATACAGGGTTTGGGGGACAGGTCTTATGAGGACAGATTGAGCAAGTTGAAAAATGTACTCACTGGAAGAGAGGAGGGATGGGGAGATATACTAGAGGCCTTTAAGTATCTGAAAGGGATTAACAAGACTAACAAAGAAGGGATCTTTCAGCTGAGGAGAGGGAGAGACACCAGAGGGCATGGACTAAGATTGGGGGGGAAGTTTAGGAAGGAGATAAGGAAATACTTTTACACAGAAAGGATAGTGGGAAAGTGGAATACCCTACCAGAAGACTGGATGTCCTGTAAGATGGTGGGCAATTTCAAAAGGGGGTAGGACAGAGTAATGGGAAGGGATACGGTGATGGGGGGCAGGAGGGGTAGCTGCAAGATGAAGTGCTAGCTGCACACTCAAGAAGAATTGATAGGCCATGTGGTCTGTTTCTGTGGCAATTTCATATGTTTGTAAGTAGTGCATAGTTTGCATACCATAATTATTGTGATCATTGGCATGTGACTGTAGAACGTTCTGGAGGGCAGTGGGGAACAGGAAGTCTCCAAGGCAGCATGAAATATCAGAGGGAAGGTACATGCAAAGTGACAAATCATATGAATTCACTGAATGGGTCACTGTTGGGTGGCAAATTGGTGAGTGGTGGTGGATGTGGCATGACTAGATTGCAGCAAGGCATTAGACACTCACCCACACAGACAAAGGAGATTGTTAAGCAAGCAATAATACCTGTGAGGGTGGGTGGTATTGGGGAATACTGGACCGCCCAGTAATGAGGCCGGACGCAGCAAGCGGAGGGCTTTATAGCCTCTGGAAGATCTGGTATTCTCCATACCGCCCATCCTCGAGGGTATTATTGCACTTAGAAAATGGGGGGTATTTATTAAAAAAGAGAAAAAAAAAAGATAGCAAATGTGTTTTTAACAAGAATTTTTTTTTTTATTGACTTTACTGAGTTACAGAAAAAATAGTTCCTTTTATTCATTTAAATGCAGTAACTTTTATGAGATGAATTTAATGAAAATAATAAAAGAAAATATGCATTTTATTTGTTATAAGAGATGAACTGAACGGGAGCATTGAAAACGCATTCATGTGGGTTGAAGAAGTTGCAGGTAGATGGTGCTGTTGAGCTGTTTGGTGACTCAGAGGTGCTGGATGTGATTGCTGATCGATTGGTTTCTGGTATTTCTGTTTTGATTATGCTCATCCTGATTGCTGGTTGCTGACCTCCGAGGATGTTACTCAGTGTTTTTCTGTCTGTGGTGCTGGTGCTCCGGTAATTTGAGAAATTCTTCTCCGAGCGATGACTGGTGACATTGTTGATTTCTCTCAGGTTTAAGCCAGCGTTTGAGAGCATCTGTACAGCCGTTGCTCTGATGTTGTGGTTCATGTAGCAATGGGACAAGTTTGCTGATGAGCTGAGCCATGGTATCATGGCACCCAAATAGTTTTTCCCCATGGGTTCCATGGTGTACCAGTAGGCCTGAGTATCCAGGTGTGTCTGTGGAAGTTTTCTGGGTTGCATATAGAGGGATGGAGCATCGGGAGGGAGTTTGTCCAGGTATTTTTGAAAGGATTTCATAGGGCATAATGGTTGCCCAGGCTGCTTGAAAATGAATCCTCGAGTTTCTTGTTCATTTTATTCAATGGGGTTCTTGTGATTTTTGGTTTCAGCATTGTGGGACAGCGTGATGTATTTGGTGCCACTTTCATCAGTTTTATGATGATGGAATTCTTTTTTTTTTTTATACTTCATTTTTATTAAGCACTGGTTAATACATTACATCACTTATCCATTCATAAAATATGATCATTTCTGTTGGTTTCTAGACATTTCAACGGATTACAGAAAAAATCCATATTACTATTTGTTAACAGCACCATATACCACTTTCAGGTGTAGCAGAGAAATCTATCACTATAAAGGTTTAAATTGTACATTTTACCACTACTACCTAAATAAAGATTTAATCTAGGATTTGATTAGAAAAAGACAAACAAGGGATACAGTGCAGTTATTTGAATATAAAAGAAAAAATTATATCTCTTTAAGAATCACATTCTAACAGTGAAAAGAAGAAAATTAAAAGTTTGGTTGGTCTTGGTAGTCATTTAAGTTGCTTCAAAGAAAAAATCTATTGTCATATTTATTTATCATCATCTAGATATTTCTTCTCTTATAACCGGGATAAATAGGGTGTGAAACCCCTGCCCTAGAGAGTTTATTATGTAGATTGGGGCCTAATCTTCTATACTTCATTCCTTATTTGTAAGGTGCGGGCAGGTAAAAAACTCCTTACCTAGAGACCATAGAGTACCATTTTAAAAGCACTCAAGCTACTTTTCTCCAGCACCCAGGTCATAGACAGCCCATCCGGTCCATCTGTTCACATAGACTACAAACTTATCCTGCAAATTGTGGGAGATATTCTCAAGTATTCTGATTTGGTCTACAATGCTCCTCCATTCTGATATGGAGGGGGGTTCCTCTTGCAACCATCTCCTGGTTATAGCCTTGTAGGCTGCAACCAGTAGTATTGACCACATGTATTTCATATCCTTTTGTTTAAGAGACTCCGGGGGAATACCCAGGATTAAATTCTGAGGCATTAACAGTACATCAAGATTTAAGACATTAGAAATGTGCTGGGTTACAGATGACCAGAAGGGCTGAAGCTTTGAACAACTCACATGCCCTCCAACAATCTGCGGGATGGCTAGGGTTTCTTTTGGCAAGTAGGTGGGGTGTTAAAAAAAACCTTGTCCGAACTTTCTAGGCATATTCACGCCAATTCGGGAATGAGGTGGTGGACCAGGTAATCTGCCAGATCTTGGCCCATTGCGGTTGTAGTAGTGAAAAATGAAGGTCCTGCTCCCATTTAACTTTGAGAGGCTCCAACATGTGCTCCTGCAAGGACACCAGATATTTATATATATGGGATATTGCATGGTCACCCCCCATAACCTTAGAAATTTGTATTTAAGGGGATGTGTCGTCTAATATCTGGGATTTGAGATTGAATACGCCTGTGCTGGGAATTTGCAAAATCTTTAATTTGAAAGTAATGTAATCTTTCTCCCTCACCCCAACTAAAATTGAACCCAGCTTCCTCAAATGATATTATGGCATTTTGCCTAATAAGCTGCCAGGGGGTGAAAAGTCCCCTTTTAACTTGGGTTGTATACCAGGTTGAATCCTTGGCTGGAGGAAAGTCCGGATTTGTGATAAACCACTTATACTTCAATGCGTGTTCCTTAAATTTCTTCCAGGGGTATCCCCTCCTCCATCCCTCCAGGATGGAGCAAACACTCGCTCGCGTAGCAAGTAGGGCCTGTTTTAATAATGTTTTTGAAAATATAGTGGCCGGTAATGGATACCCCAAATCCCTAGCCAAGTCAATTTGTTTCCAATGAGCATCATAATACTTGTTGCCCCACAGCAATGCGCATCTCATTTGTGCCACGTTTCAGTATGTAGAGAAGTTAGGGAATGCAATCCCACCCTGGGACTTAGGAAGATGTAAAGCCTGAAGCTTAAATCGTGGTTTTCTGCCTTGCCAAATAAAGGCTGTAGCCACTTCTTGCCAGGTCTTAAGATCACGTATAGGAACCACACATGATATAGATTGGAAAAGGTATAGCAAGTGTGGCAGAACATTCAATTTTATTGCCTGGGTCCGGGCATAAAAGGACATTGGAATTATATTCCACCTTTTAATATCTTTTTTAATATTATTAATCAGTGGAATGTAATTATTTTTAAATACTAGGCCAAGATCTACTGGTATTTGGATTCCAAGGTATTTAAGTGAGGGGAGATCCCATTTAAATAGAAATTGTCCGCGTATAAACGTAGGAACTGAATAATTAAATGGGAGCACTTCAGTTTTAGTCGTGTTCACAAAGTAGTCTGATAAGGTAGAGAACCTTTCAAGTTTATGAAAAAGGGCTGGAAGGGTCTTGTTTGGATTTATAAGATAAACCAGTACATCATCAGCAAAAAGGGCCAGCTTGTGTTCTTTACCCCCCAGGTTGATCCCTCCACGTCCTCCGCCTGCCTGATATATTGGGCCAAAGGTTCTATGTATAGGGCAAATAACAGGAGAGACTGGACAGCCCTGTCTGGTCCCTCGATGAAGGAGAAATTATGGGAGATATGACCATTTGAGCGTATATATGCCTGCGGTTCGAGTAGAATTTGAAGATAAGGTCAATGAATTCCTGGGAAAATCAAAGGCAGCAAGGACCCCTTAAAATTGCCAAGACACTCTGTCAAATGCTTTTTCAGCATCTAAACTTATAAGGGTCATCGGAATTTTGTAGTTTTGTACATGTTCAATTAAATAAATGGTGCATCGGATGTTGTCCGAAGCCTGACGGCCTGAGATAAACCCACACTGGTCCTGGTGGATCAATGTGGGGACCAGTTGCTTTAGTCTCTGTGACAATACGGATGTAAATATTTTATAATCTGTGTTTAATACTGAGATGGGGTGATAGGAACTGGGTATGGTGGGGTCCCTGCCAGCCTTTGGAATGACTGATATAATTGCTTGATCCCAGGATGGGGGGATTTTCCCTTCAGGTCTTGGGATATTGGTAAACAGTCTGGAAAGTAAGGGGATAATTACCCCTTTGAATGATTTATAGAATTCTCCAGGTAGGCCATCCATCCCTGGACACTTAGATGTTTTCAATCTCCCTATCTCTGCTTCTATTTCCTTGGTTGTTATAGGGGAGAGCAGGCCCTGACCCAAATGTTTAGACAGTTTTGGCAACTGAAGGGTTGCCAAAAAGGATTTTATTTGTTCTCCTTTCTCCTGGTTCGGGGAGGGGCTGTATATAACTGTGTGTAGTACTGGACGAAGATATCTGATATCTTCTGCACCGTATGACACGGTGGTTTTTGGGGGGATGGCCTGAGAGTGGATATTAGTGCTTTGGCCCTTTGTTGTCTGAGATGACCAGCCAGCAATTTCAAGGAGCGAGGGCCTCCATCATAGTACTTCTGTTTTAGAAACAATAACTTCTGCTCGATTTTATAATCTAATATAGCATTCAGCTCTTGCTTAAGCTTTTAATTTCTTTTGAAGTTTTAGGGTTAGTCTGGGAGATCTATTGGAACTCTAATTTTGTATCTCGGGCCGTCAAAGGCGTATTGTTTTCCCTCTCGTTTATTTCGAGCTGATAGTTCATGAATTTACCCTGTAAATCGCCTAATGGTGTCCCATAAATTGAAATATCAGTCTCAGGACCATCGTTTTCCACCACAGCTTGTTTGATAACCCCCTCCAAGGAATGAATATTGTCTTTGCTGTGAAGCAGGGAGAGGTTAAGCCTCCACATGGTATTTTTCCTGAAATTATCCAAGTTTAGTCTAAAAAAGACTGGACCGTGATCTGACAAGATGAAGTCACCCATCCATGTCCTACCTGCCGACCCTAATTGCTCTTGGGAAATCAAGATATAGTCAATTGTGGTATAGCTAGAGTGGGCCTGAGAGAAAAAGGTAGAATGTTTAGCTGATCCATTTAAATATTTCCATGAGTCCACGAACCCCAGTTCCCTCAGGAGTTTTATTAACTCTCTTGTTTTTTTCCCCGCTGACTTGCCCCCTTTCCCATCCACTGAAAGGTCCAAATTAAAGTCTCCACCACATACCATCGTACCTTCAGCCCATTGAGACATGAGGAGAAAAAAAGCTTGGTAGGTCTCAAACTCAGTGGCTGGGGGAAAGTATACTGAGGCAAAGATGGTGAGTTTACCATTTAGTTTCCCTTTGATCATAACATATCTCCCTTCCCTATCACTCAATTGGTCTAGACATTCAAATGGGACTCTGGGGGGGGGGATTAATATGGCTGTTCCTCTCCTATGCCCTCCCTTAAAGGATGATGAGTAGACCTGAGAATAACCCAAACGTTTAATCTTCTCATGTTCCTCATGTGATAAATGGGTTTCCTGAAGTAAAGAAACATTGGTTCCAGAACGCTTCAAATAAGATATTACCTTAGAACGCTTAATCGGCCCAGACAGGCCATGAACATTATATGAGCATATAGTAAAACCCATTGTGACCAAGTAATAATTGTTCATTCCCTTCGGCAGAGACCCTTTCTCCCGGTTTAGGGTAAATCATTAAAGCTAATACAGCTGACCCAAATATTAAGTTATAACAACAACAACTTAATATACATAATTGATCTAGGCAACAAATCATAATTGTTTGTGCAAACAGTGCACTAACATAGTCATTCCTAACTGGCTTCCAAGGTAGGAGGTCAATCAAATGTGGTGACCTCTTATCCCACCTATCAGATGTTACTGGTGGGGGAAAGAGTGCTACAGAATCCCTCAAACAAGAGGGGAACTCTTCCTGGGCCCTTGTTTTGTAAGGCACCTGAATTATGGTGTTTGCCATGTATACGGCCATCGTAGCTGTACTGCCTCGCCCGCAACTGATATGATGGTGCAGAAAACTCACCCTGCTATTGCCCGCTAAATTCCCAATCCCTTCTCCTCACATCCCCAGAAGGGAAGGAAGAGAGCATTATGCCCCTCGACCATCCCGCTCCCGGAACCATCCCCATGGTGTTGTATACCTCAGCCGCACCTTTGGGAGGCACACCACTAGAATTACACAGTACATGGGGAAACAAAAAGATGGCAATTTTGTTTGTTTTTATAAACCATTGGGGATTTCTATAATGAAGTTATCGCCCCCTGAAGTAAAAGAAAAACACAATACCCATCCCACAGTACGGGGACCTAAGTCTTAGAGGGGTAGACTAATTACCTATAAAGCTGGGCCAGAAAACTAAATAGAAAAAGGGCCTATCCCCGGATGCATCCAAGCCCCTGTTCACTATCCCTCTGCATTTAAATACAAAATGATATGGACCGACCCAGGTGAACCAATACCCACCCCATTTGGCGGATCCTAAGCCTCCCCTAAGCCAGTACTTGAATTCTGCACCCCAACAACATATGTACTTCTAAAAATATTACCATGTCCATATTTTAGGTGTGGCTGTGCGCTCTGCAAAGTACATTTCGCGCCATTCAGTCGAGAGATCCTCCGCAGCATGGCAGCTCCGCCTCTTATTCCAAGCACGAACTCCCCCGAACAAAAAAATAAAATTAGGAGAGTGCCTGCCTTGAGAAATCGCTATGAACTAAATTTCTAAATAGGTTCTTGGTCAAAAAATAGCTGTATACTTTACAGGGGGTAAATGTATACGAACACGAAATTTTCTCGCTGTCTCCAGTCCGAAATCATATACCAGACATCAGAAAAATGAAAGCGGGGGGGGGGACAGAATCACTCCCAAAACAGCATCCAAAGTCTGGGCCTAGACCGAGAGGCGCTATGCAATCTCCACTGAGGGCACCAAAAGACTGGGCATTTTTACTCAGAGGATATTTATATACAAACCAGCTATGTCATCAATTCTCTTCTAAACAGTCCAAGTGCCAGAAGAAACAGTACGTAAAGGTATACTCTCACCCATCAGCAGACTCAAGATCCCTTTCTGAAATTCCTGGCAGTTTCTTCATTAATTCTTTAAGCTCGTGTAGAGCCGGAGAAGTAATATTGCTGCTCCCTGCCCTATCTTTCCTCGGGGGGACAACACGCCATTCCTCTGTAGGCTCCTTTCTCTTGGACTGGGTGGCCTTTGTAATTGCTGGAGCCACAATTCCCCTCTTTTGCAATGCTTCACAGGCCTTCTGCGGTGACTCGTATAATTCAGCTCCTTCCTTCCAAAAAACCCTCAATTTCGCAGGATAAGGTGTTTGAATCCACAGTTGTTTATTTCTGAGGATTTTGATGAGTGGGATGTACTCCATGAGTTGTTTCTGTATAGTGGGTGGGTAATCTTGATCGAAAAATAAACGTGAGTCAAGATATTTGACCTCTTTCTTTGCCCATGCTCGGCAAAGTACATCTTCCTTGGTACGATAGCTACGGAATTTAATAATTATTGATCTGGGTCTGGCAGATGGGTCTTTGGGCTTGGGGAGTATGGCACGGTGGGCATGCTCAATTTTCAACTTGTAGCCAAGTGGTAATTCAAGTACATCTTTTAACATGTCAGTCAGGAACTCTACCATGTCCCCTTCCTTTGCACCTTCCTTCAGACCATAAAGGCGTAGGTTGCCTCGTCTGGATTGGCTTTCCAAATCTACACATTTCTGTTCTGTATAGATGGCATGGCTACAAAGGGCAAATACTACGCAGCCTAGAGATTGCAGCCCATCCTCTGCGTTGGAAACTTGGTCCTCTGCTTCCTGTACCCGTCCTTCCACCATCTAGAGTTTCTGGTTAAGCTGTTTGAATTCCGCTTTATTTTCCGCTCGCATTTCTTTTAATTCTTTCATTAGAGATTCGTAGTGGTTCCTGGATAAATGCTCTGCTTCATCGTCAGTCTCGTAGTTTTTGGTGGCCAAGGTGGCTCTAGATTGGCTTGAAGTGCGTGTGGGGGAACTTAGTCTCGAGTCTTCACCATCCCGTTCGAATCTGGACTGCAGCGTTTTTGATCTCACTCCTCGGTCTCTTTGTGGACCTCCTCCCGACATTTTTAAGGTATTTTAAGTTTCTGTTTTGGATTTTGTGGAGGTTATTTAGACAGGCGAGGCAGAGAGACGATCGTTAAGCTGTCGTTCAATGCCGTGTCGGAACCGGAAGTCTGATGAAGGAATTCTTAGTGAGTTCTCGTTGTCCTTCTCCATCACGTCTGGTCATGAAGAGTTGCATGTCAAACCATACCTTTGCTACTAGGCCAGGTGCATTATCAAGGCTGAGAGTTGCTGAGTTTTTTAATATATTCAAGTCTACAGTTATTGCGTGGTGGTGGATAGCAGTGTCCTTTTGCTCTTTTTGGTGCTTTCTCAGCATTGAATTCAGGATGCTGTTGGGTGGCTTGAATAACGAGTTGCCAATAATGCTGACATTGCAAGCTATGGCTGGGCTGGTTAAGTGGTGGTTGATGCCCATACAGAGAGTGCATTGGCCTGCTACTGAGTACTGCTCTCCCGTGGTGGTCTGGCCCTCCGCATAGAATTTTTTAAAATGTAGTGATAGAGTTTTGAAACTGTCTTCTTTAAAATTTACATAGATATTATGGAGCTGCCCATTGCTTGAATACAGATACAGCCCACTTGGTGTTCTTGTGTGTCTTGGGCTCTTTACTATCATTTGCAATTTGTTTGAGTTGAGAGATACTGACTTGCACAAAATGATTGCCAGTGTTATCTTTCTGACTCTGTTTGGTGGCAGATGGTACTGTAACATTTTGTTCTGGAAATAAGTCACAGATTTGACTTTCAGCTGTGAGGTCGAACTGTGTCTGACATTTCTCTTTTTTTTTTTTAGGTATTTGTAGCGAGTGTACTGGTGAAGTCGCTTGATGTCCATTTGTGTTCTGAAAGACATTAGATCATGAAAAGGTATGTTACTAGTTTGTTCTTTTAATTCTATTGATTTATTACTGTTTTTCGTTTGGTTTTTAAACAGTTTGAAGCGTACCGGAAGATGCTATTTTATTATTTCTGATGTGCTGAGGGTATTCTTGCTCGTTTTTCTGTTGCTATCAGTTGGCAAACTGGTCAGCATTTTCTGTTGAGGGACACTGTTGCACAGGGATTTTAGAATGTGAGAAGACTGGCAAGGCTGGCATGACTGGCACTTTTAATTTACAGGGCTCTCACAGTAAGTTAATGTATCCCATGCTAGCCAATCAGGTTATAGAATTATTTTTAAACATTTTTTAAATAAATTTGTTATCTGGTGTGAGTGGGTAATACAATTGTACTGTTACACTAGGTGTGGATGGAAGTGGTGGTTAAGGGGCAGTACTCAGAGGCAGGTGTACACTGGCGTGAAATCAGATGCCATCATAGAACAATGTAGTACTGTACTACTCATCGAACCTTCCTGCTCTCAAGTCAAGTGTCATCCGTGTCAGAAAGTTAATCACAGTACTGCCACTTCAGTAGTACCTGCCAAGGAAGGACAGTGGACATCTGATTAATGGGGTATCATGACTTACGGGATAATAAAAAATTGGAAAAAATACATCCCTGTGTTCTGTCCTGATTGCCAGAGACTTGGACCATTCTAGGCTAGCCATTGCATTGACAGAGTTCCTCATTGCCACCACCACCCAATACATGTGGGTGACTGTAGCAGTTCACAGAATTCATAAGGCAGTGCCCCATATTTCTAAGTGTCCATGACAACCATGGATGCAGCACTTACTCATATATGAAAAAACTTGTACTGGCAGAGGCCCTAAAAAGAAATCAATTACATGAAGTCTGTAAATTCTGACGGAGCCACCCCATGCACATACACCAATGTAAACAATCAAGCAAGTAAGCACTATTCAGAGTTTCCATTGATGGTGTTATCCTTAACAGTTTGACAAAAAACTCTGTGAGTGTATATGTGTGTGTGTGTGTGTGTGTGTCTTTACTTGTATGACAGTTGCGCTCTGAAGCCTGTTGTTAAGTTTGTGTATTCAGTTCACATGTTACCACTGTGTGTGTGTGGGGGGGGGGCATTCTGCTAATAGAAAAATGCAGAGCTTTGAATAATTCAGTTTCATGTTTAAAAATTGCACATGGTATTTAGTCAAGTGAAATGGAAGAAAGAAGACAGATCTTACAAACTGATAGTTTCAAAACATTTGTGGAATGAGTCAAGAAGTATTGACATAACTCATTTAGCAATGTTTCAGCATATTTTTTGTTAGTTTCCAAAGTTTCAGAATTCATTTCTTTTTTGGTTTTGGACCATTTTTTATAAGCATTAACCAGTATGGCAAGTCTGGGTGTTGTGAAGTGATAAGATACCAGAGCAGCACAGCCAGATGTTGACAGGCACTCTACCTGTGGTGTCGTGCCTAAGTACAACTCTGAGTGTCCAAGTCCAGGTATCGCAGTAACACCAACAACCAGCCATGTCTTATTGCTTACATAATGTATGATAATGATGACAGTAGTTAAACTGATAAGACTCATGTTGCGAATGTGACTGGTTCCAGTGGTCATTTACAATGACAGTAAAGCTGGCTAAAGGTACACTTCGAGTTATCACTGCAACCCACAGAAACTAGTTCTTCGCGGTTCCTGTTCAAAAGCCATACAAGTAAAATGACTTTTATAGTGTATCACATGCTACTCATCATCAGTCATACAATCACCATCATCTTGGTGGGAGGGTGTGTGTGTGACAAAAATCACAGTTTGAGCCATAATTTTTGAAGGGGTTGCTTGAGAAGCACTGGCCTCCCTAAGAGGGGCTAGCTCAGCCTCTCAGTAAACATTAAAAGCTGTACATATACATTATTTGGAAGGCAATCCAAACAAGCAACTAAAACCAGAACAGTGTGAAAACTTGCAACCAGCAGTGGTGCTGTAGAAAATTCAGATGAATAGAAAACAGAGAGGCAAGGCACCCACTCAAGGCATGAAACTCTGAAAAAATATTAAATCGACAATAGTATACTTTAATATCAACATCACAGACATGAATGCAGCACAGTTTAATAGACAGACATGACACCATGCGTGTCTCTCAAACTGTGATGTGTTCGTGTCTGTAATGGTGATGGTGACAATAAAATATATTGTTGATTTGACCTAACATATTTTGAGTGTTGTGGCCTTCAGTGGGTGTTAGGCCTCTTTGTTTTTGTGAACATGCACATTATATATAAATAACAATTTGGGCACAGTTGCACACACTCCATTCTGACTTTATTTAATCCTTATCTGTTAAAAAAAAATATATATATATATATATATATATATATATATATATATATACGCATCTTACATACCACCAAGGGTGCATCCACAGCGCTGCTGTTTGCTCTTTCTTCCACTACATCTTTTCTTGCAACTGTGGTGCTGGACTCCCCAGCACTGGCAGCAATAATACAGCTTGTCCCGGCAGCACCTGTTCACAATGAAGAGAGGAATGCTATATTGAAAAGCAGTTGTAGCAATATTGGCACACCTCTTAGGCTGATTCTTATTGTTATTGCCTTACTGTCTCAGTCAAAACTACTTAGGTAAATCTACATTATGAAAGGCATAGACTATCCAGTGACACAACTAAAACTTGTCAGTTCAATGCCCTGTCATCTCCTCACAAGTTCATTTTAACTGTCATCAGTCCTTCCTGTGATAACTCCATTACACTGTGACATTTCATATTGTAAGTGCTCACCACATGCTGGCAACCATATTGGATCTGTTTGTGTAATCCTCTGTCATGGCACCTTTGTAAAGAGCCTCAGGCTTAGAGGTATACAGCAGAATGCTGGGCTGCATCGGAAGGGGAATTACTAGTAGGAGGAGGGCGGTCTTAGTACCCTTGCACACCCATTCTGGTTAGACCACATCTGAAATATGGGGTTCAGTTCTGGAGGTCATATCTCATAAAGGATGTAGGGAGGCAGGAGCATGTTTAGGAGACGGCAACAAAGATGGTAAAGGGGCACAACCACCAATACTGTGAGGAAAGCTTAAGGGAATTGAACATGTACTTCCTGGAGCAGAGGAGAGAAAGGGGAGGACATGACTGAGACTTTAAAATTACTGAAAGTTAGAAACCAAGTGCCAGTGGAGAGTATCTTCCAGCTAAAAGGGAATCAGATGACTAGGGTCCATGGATTGCTGATTGTGGATGGACAGTTCAAGGGAAACATTAGGAAGTATTACTTCACAGAGAGGGTGTGGTTACTTCTAATAGGCTCCTGGAGGAGTTGGTTGGAATGGAGAAACAACAGTGGGAGGTTCAAATGAGCATGTGACAAACACAAGGGTCTGCTGAAGGTGGGGAGCAGGACATATGCAAATAACTAGGTTAATTGGGCAGACTAGGTGGGCTGGTGATCCTTTTCTGACATCACATTGTTATGTATCTCCGTATATTTACAGAATTCAAAACATAAATTACAGATAAATATATTTTGGTATATACAATATGATTAAAGCACCATAGCATGCTATCAATCAAGCACATGCCAGTGAAACAATCAAGCATTATAGTGTACTTGAAAGACTATGTGATGGCAATGATTTACAATAATAAGTAATTAACTCACTAGTGCTGTCCTCCTCCACTGGGATACCTTCCCCTCCTGGACTGGGTCTGGGTCTGGCACTGATGCTGGTCTCTGGCTGTTTATTCTGCGTCCTCTTACTCTTGCTATCACTCATTTGCAGGATCATGGCTCCCCCTAGTGCCTCCACTAACTCTTTGTCACACCTCTGGATATCATCCCACTCGTGCTTAATTTGTTGCACAGAGTGGGAAATGGCACCCTCTCCCTCTTGATCAAGGGTTGCCTTAATGGCAGCACACAGGTTTTCCCTTTCTTTTGTAGGGAGCCTGTCTGGAACAAATAGTTTCCCCACATGCGCTGTTATCTCCCTTACTAACAATGCAACCTCCTTATATGTGAAGGCTGGCACAACTGCCACTTTTTAAGGGGGTTTGCCTTCACTGGTGCAGTGGTTTGGCTGGTCGTGCTGGCCTTGCTGCTCCTGATCACCAATCAATTCAACCTCCCCTTCCCCCACATTCTGCCGATCACCTTCCTCCTCCAGACTCCTGTTGCTCCCCCCTACTCCAGCTTCTGCAGTTGCAGACATGATTTGTAGCTGACCAGTACTAGTGATTCCCTTACTGTCCCTCACTGTCTGTCTGTTGTGACTGTGTGAGAATTTTCCTTGCTATTTCATCCTCTCCTTGCAATCTCATGGAATAGGAAATGGTGGGATGTGTGATTTCCAGTTCCACTTCTATAGACGAGAAGGTTTTATTCCACAGTTTACAAATTATCCCACAACTCTGATTGAAACGTAGTGTAAGAAAATGCAAGAATTACTTTTTTCCCATGGTAATATGTAAACATGGAAGGAGTCACCTTAGTTGCAGTATTTTAATTAAGAAATGGGGAAATGCTTTAACAGATTTGGAATTATTTTTCTTCGGGAAAGCATAAAGCGGAAATAGGTAACATGAAGAAGAAGTTGCCGAACTTGTGGAATTTTGAGAAAAATATTTAGCAAAATACGCAAATTATTCCACATCTAGAAAGCAACTGAACAATTTGGAGTTGAAATATTTTTCCCCACAACTAAATAAAAAACCCACATAAAATACAAAAAAAAAAACCTTTTGTCAGGCAGAACTTCTGCAGAAGTTCGGAAAAGGTTTTCTGAGCTTCTGTGGAAGTGAAATTCTGACTTTTGCAAAAATTCTGTTAGTGGAATTTTATTTTTGCACAGTTCTAGTCTCAGTTGATTAACCCAATAACTGATGTTGCTGGACTAAGGGTTAAAAACACTATAGCCTATGCAGATGAAATGTGCCTTTTAATGAAGGATGAACCTTCAGTGTCAGAAGCTATAATATTATGTAGAGTTTGGCGAGGTAGCTGGAACAGTGTTAAATCTACAGAAATGCATAGGCAGAGTGTTAGATAATAGTTCTCAAGCACCTGGTGTAGTAGGAGGCATATCAATTACAAAAGAACCTATCAAGATATTAAGGATTAAATTTGGAACAGAGTGTTTACATATGTTAAACTGTGAAGAAAAACTGGAAATAGGGAAAAGGAAAGTTACTTTGTTGAGTAAGTGGAGAATGGGAAAGAAAGAAGAATATACCTAATTAAAACATATCTTGTCTCAGTGTTTCTATACATTAGCTACATCTTCCATCCTCCAAAGAGCATAGAAACCCAGCTATTAAGTATATTCTTTCACCAGTCTGGGGTACCTGCCTAAATCCCATTAAAAGGAATATAGTATATTTACCCATAATTCAGGGTGGGATCAATATGGTAGACCCCTTATTGTTTTTTAACGGTATCTTTTTCATGACAAATGTGCAGCCCATCTTAATACATAATAACAAAGGGTGGGAACCTTGGCTATATGAACAGATCAAACCATGGTTTCAATTATGGGACAATAATGTGTTAAAAATAGTAAAGCATCTACCTAGTGTTCCCCCTTACTGGACAGAGACATTTACAAGAATTAGACAATGGCAAGTCACTACCCAAATGATTATCACTCTTCATAGTGAGTCTGTATACTGACTTATTAAATACACTATGTAAGGTCCCCATTGTTTTTGAACACTGACCTGAAGTTCACAAAAATGCCCTTTTGAATATGTTGAGGAACCCCAGAATCCTATCACATTTGTGTGATCTACACTGGCTTAGTTGCCACAGGAAAATTAACATAAAAGACAATCAGAAACACAAATAGGCAATGGAGAGACTATGTAGTATGCCCCAATGTGTTCAGCAAGAAGAAACTATTGAACATCTTTTTTTCACTCCTCTTTTATTAAAGATTTCTGGAGATTTGTAGCACAGGCATGGTCCACATCAGCTTTTGCTGTAATTACATACGAGAATTTAATGTATGGGGAAATTTCAGGACCTTGGAGGTTATGGGACAAGGAAACATTACAAGTGATATTCACAGTTCTTAAATGGCAAATTTGGAATGTACGCTGTTTCTTTACTTTGCAGCAAAAGCAAACCTCCTTCCAGGAATTATTAGGGAAAATTGAAAAAGACAAGATTAATTTGTATCGGGGAAAGGGCTACTTTGCAGGAACAAATTTGTTTGACAAAATGGCATGACATGCCATAGGTAACAGATTTGAATGTTCTTATTACATAGGCAGATAGACTAATATAGCATAGACAGATAATAGACTGTAGAAAACTGTACTATATATATATATATATATATATATATATATACATATGAGAAATAATGAGTCAATAACATTAGAAGTCTTTTCTTTTCCCTTTTGAAGTATATATAATTATATGAAGTTTGATTTATGGAATATTTTTAAGAAACAATATTTATCATGATATGTTTTGTATTTAAGTGATTGTAAGGATTTTTGTTTTAGTTTTGTTTCAATAAAGTTTCCCCTACTCTTTTCGACAAGTACCATAGGATCTTTAAAATCCACCTGAACTATCACCAGAACAGGCAGATGGGACCTCGGTTTAATGTCTCATCTGAAAGACGACACCTCAGGAGTGCAGCACCCCCCCCATGCTGTACTATGGTGTCAGTGTTGGGATTTTAACCCAAGTGCCTGGTGTTTTAAACTGTATATATAGCTTTTTGATTTTCTCAACAAAAAATGTCCCTACTCTTCTGCAATAAATGCCATGGGACCTTTAATATTCACTTAGTGCCAAAAGATGGTCCGAAGGAACTTTGGTTTATAATCTCATCCATTGGATGGCACTTTAATAGTAAAGCAACCACCTCATTTGCACTAATTAGTCAGTTAAGGGTATCACCCCAAGTGCCAGGTATTGGGTTTGAACCCTTTCGTTTTCCAGCCCTAGAAATTAGTATGTTACCTTCCAAGCCACCTACAGTCATTCAGCATTGTACCGGTGAGCTGTTACAGGCAAATTTATATTTATTGATTTATTTATTTAGAAACTGTGGCTAGGAAAAGCAAATGATCCAAAACTAATTTATAGGCATTTGGGACTCCTGGCTAACCTCAATTTATTTCCAAAGGTCATGCAGAACATTTTCTTAGTATTCATTGTGAATTGGTTCCAGCAAAATCAGTGGGGAATGTTTTTGAAGTCCTACTAGATATCCAGAGGAATTAAGGTCCACTAAAAAGAGCACTGTGTCATCCACATCCATATTACTGTACCTGGAAGAATGAGTTTCTGGCAGATCATTAAGGAAGATGGAAAACAAGATGATGCCTTGGACAGAGCTCCATGGGGCAGCAGGGCTAATCAGCAGAGGAGGGTAAAGGTAATCAACTACAATAACAGGTGTAAGCCCCCCAATTGGGCTTACATGTTGGGCTTTGGCCTTGTTCACTGCCCATCTGGCATCCCCTTCAGAGGCCCTTGTGTGATTCAGGCCAGCCGATCCTGTTGAACTTTGTGGCTGTGGTCACCTGCCTTCTTCAGTTCCTTAGCCCATGTTAAGATGGGAGCTGAGGTCCAATCAGAGTGTCCGTGCCTCCTGGTGTTTTGGGGAGGGTTTCTGTGGTCCTTTGGGCACCGAGAAGTAGGACTGAGTAGTAAACAAATATGGTGGCCCACTCACCTTTGCACATGTGCGACTGCGCAGTATCAAAATTTAAAGGTTCCGTGGCTCTGTTTAAGTGTCTCAGCCAGCAGCTACTATTACAAGATATCCCTGGCTCCAGTCCAGGTAGCAGAGCCAGGAATTAGCAGAATGACACCTCCGAGCATATGGGGAAAGTTTTCCAGCCCTAAAGGGCATATATAATAGAAAGATAAGGTCTGCTCTTGGGGAGACTCAAAACAAAAAACAAATATGGCAGCCCCCATAGGACTGAAAAGCATGGGGACTGCTGGGTAGGATGTCAAAGGGCACTAGATTTGCCCGGGATCACAGCAGCCAATGAGAGTGGGAGGCTGCCAAAAGAATATAAGGGACTGTTTTTGCCCACCGAGAGAGATTCGGTTGGAGTCCTGAGCTACAGTGGTGTGCAGGAAAGACTGCTGTTGGCTACTCAGCCCATTTCCAGCATTCTGAACTCAACAGCCTCTTTGGCCCCAGCATCCAGCAAAGGGAAAAGCACTAAATCAAGCATTTGTAACAAGGAAAAATTTTGACCAGTTGACCGCAGAAAGGGAGGATTTGGAGTGCAGCAGGAAAAGAAAGACATTGAGCACTTGCTGAGAGAGAGCTCAGAAATCTGCAGCCAGGGAGCAAGTTTGGAGCTGGTTGCAGAAAAGATAAAGGGCTAAGCATCCTACCTTGTGAAAGTTCTGCAGTGGAGAGCAGAGAGACTGTCCCTTGGTGTTTCCCCCTCAGTGGGGTAAGTGCTATTTTGAGGCTAAATTTTGCTGCAAGCTGGAAAGACAGGGTATGTTAAGGATAGAGACTGAGTCAAGGCACAGCTACTACTTTTGCATAAAAAAGAGTGTGCAACAGAGTGGTCTAGTGGGCTATACCTGCCCCGTCCCTAGACAGAAGATAGAGAAGACCAGTGGAGGAAAATGTTGAGAGGCCTGCCTGGTGAACATTGCTGATATTCAGCTAATACATAATAATGTAGCTTAGAGAAAAACAAACAATGAGACTATAGAATTGGATAGCTTTGCCCCCATCCTATGTCAGGAAGAGCACTTGTAAATTGTGGCAGTTAACAGGAATTTCTAAAATGCAATTTGAAGAGGTGGAAAGTGTCTGGTGAGTAAAGTGTGGCCGGTAAGCCATTCCAGAGGCTGGAGGAAGTGATGGAGAAGGCTCTTTGACCAATCTCAGTTGCAGTCAAGGGATGATCAAGGAGACATTGGGAAGAGGACCTCAGTTCACATGTGCATTTCCTAACACTAATTCTTGTTAAAGGGGAGTTAACCCAATCACAAAGGGACTTTTCAATAAGGGTACCCATGAAGTACAGTAGTCATAGTGGGCCTGAAGGAACATCCAACCAAGGGTCAAGTAAAGGGAGCAGTGGTGGGTGTTGAACTGGGCAAATACCACAAACCTGCACAGCTATTGAATTGGGTATTGAGACGTGTGAGGTACCGATTTTAGGTCTGGAAGAAAATAGGAGAGCAGTAATCCAGGAGGGATAGAAGTGTGACTTGAGCAATGGACAGACTTACCTCAGGGGTCATAAGATGCTTTAGGTGGAAGCAGATACCTAGTTTCTGGTTCACACACTTGAGTATTTGCTCAATGTGATCCATGAAAGACAGGGAGGGATCAAGGGTGACCCCTATATATTTGAAAGTAGTTACTTGTTCAAGGGAGGACCCATGTGGAGCCAAAATGCTCAGGGAGTTTTTTGCCCTACAATGCATTTTGTGAGTCTTGGTTCAGACTCAAAAAATCATTGCCTTCTTTGCTTTGGCATTAACAAGTAATCTATTTAATATAAACCACTGCTGGACAGCCACAAATTCCCTGGAGAGGGAGAGGGATAAATGTATTGGGCTCTTATCACACCTCTAAAGAAAAGATCACCAATATACCTTATCATGCAGCAGCCTGTACCATCCCTGAGGAGGTGGTTAACAAAGAGGGAGAACAGGTTAGGTCCTAGTATGGACCCCCATGGAACTCCACTATACACCTCTAGAGTGCTGGATGTGAATCTCCCTGACACAGACCATTTGAGATCTACCAGTTAGGTACTTGCTGAAATACACCATGGTTGCTGTTGAGAAGCCGAAGAAGTGAAGTTTACCAAGGAGGATGTCAGGATCAGCTAAGTTAAATGCCTTAGAGAGATCCATGAAGATGGCACCAGTAAGCTTACCGTCATCTGAGTTCCTTAGGACACGGTCAGCAAAACAGGACAGTACAGTGGTGGTACTGTAGCCCCTTCTAAAGCTATGCTGGTGTGGAGATAGCATATTGTACTTTGAGATATGGTCTGAGATTTGCTGGAACACAATGTTTTCCAGGATTTTACTTAAGTGAGAGAGGATGGACACTGGCCTTTAATTTCTAGGATCCTTCAGTTACCTGATTTGAATATGAGGATACCTCTACCCTGTTTCCTCAATGAAAGGATAGATGGTGAGGACTGGGACAGATGAAATATGATGGCAAGGGCATTGGCAATGAGGTCAGCTGCCAGCTTAAGCTACTGGGGGAAAAGACTGTAACTTCTGGCACTTCCAGAATTAAGCAGGGTCATGAGGAGACACCGGACCTCTGAGGGAGAATTGGTCTTAAAATGGAAGGTAGGAATACCACACACATCCACTTTCCCCTTATCAGGGGTGGGTGTAGTGTCCTTGGGTGGGAGTTTAGCCAGGTGCTCAGCTAGATTAGTGAATTTGTGGTTCAGAGCCTCTGCAACTTAAAGGAGCTTGGTTATGATACCTGCATTGGTAAACAATTTTTTTTCAGTAAATCCTGATACAGCTCATCAAGACAAAATGAGTGAATCTGAGGAGTGAAGAAACAGTGAGGTTCCTCTCCTCAAGTCATAACTTCTTCGTTCTTTCAGTCACTTAATCTGCTTTCCCTGTTGAATGACCTCCACAATACAGATGTTCCACCCATCTAAACATCTTCAGCTGTTGACAATGCACTATTGGACTATTTACACTTTAAATTCATAACAGTTTGGGATCCCCATAATGGCCTTCTGTCATTGGTTTGTACTGCCATACGTTCGACTGGAGTTCATGAGTGGACATTTATCACTGCATTGTGGTTTGGCCAGGCAGTAGGTAGGGCTGCCAGCCGATTCAGGTGTAACAGTGACTCCTGCTGGTGGACCTTGGAGCATCCTCCTCCTGCAGGGGTATGCTGTACATCTGCAGCTGTAAGGCATCACTAACACCAGAGTGGAAGAACGAAGACGTATGGGGTAAAAATCAGGAGAAAATCACTACTGTCAATATGAAGGCTCCAGTAGCCTGAGCAGGATGTACCCCTGACAGAAAAGGGTCACTCCCTGGTAAAACAGCAGGGCCAGGGGATAAAACAGTATGTTGAAAAAATCATATCTATCTTAACTTTAGGTATGAGGGAAAATGATAATTGGCAAGAGGTACTGGAGGACAGGACTCCATGTAGAAAATGTGTGACTTCTGCATTTATATCTCACTTCTGTAAGGGGAAGCTTTAAAGAGTACAGCTGCATCTAGTGTGTGGGGACTAGGAAGGGAGCTAGCAGGAATTGATCCCAGGAGTGGGCAGTAAATAGAAATTGCTGCAACATTGTTAGACGGGTGATCATGTGATTGCTAGCACCCAATCAAGTGCTTCAGTACAGTTTTAAATCCCGCAGGTAGAAGAGACTCCTCATGTGAGTAGCCCCCAAACATGAGGGCCACAGAGAGAGGATAGTGTCAGCAGGAACATGTACAGGGAGTCTGTGGGTTCACATGAAACACTTCCCATTTGATCCCAGGAATAAGATGACACCTACATGGCTTTCATCCACTGAGGGTTTTCTTCACTAGTCTTTTGCAAATGCTACTGCAATTGTGTTCAGTATCATCTCTACTATACTGGGACCAATCCTCTTCAATGTCTTTATAGATGAACATTTCGAAGGGACTGGAAGGAAAAGTATACCTCTTTGTGGACGACACAAAGATCTGCAACAGGGTTGATACACAAGGGGGGGTGGAAAGGATGAGAAGGGACTTGGCAATGATGGAGGAATGGTCAAAAGCATGGCAGCTTAGATTCAATGCAAAGAAGTGCAAAGTAATGCACCTGGGAAACAAAAATCCAAGGGAAGAGTACAGAATTGGAGGGGGGGTATTAACAACAACAGAACTGGAAAGGGAAGGGGTAGTCATAGCTGATGACCTAAAGGTAGGCAAGCAATGTGAGAAGGCAGTAAGGAGGGCTGGGAGGATACTGGGAAGCATAGGGAGAGGTATCACCAGTAGAAAACAGAAAGTTGTTATCCCTCTTTACAGACAGTTGGTGAGACTCAATCTGGAGTACTGCATGCAGTTCTGGTGATCCCATCTCTGCAAGGACATAAATAGGATGGAGGCAGTCCAGAGGAGGGCAACTAAAATGGTACTGTGTCTGCACCAAAAGCCATATGCAGAGAGGCTAGAATGTATACTCTCGAGGAATGGAGGGAGAGAGGGGACATGATAGAAACTTTCAAGTACTTCAGGGGAATCAACAAAGTCCAAGAGGGTAGTATCTTTCAGAAAAAGAGATGTGTAAGAACAAGGGGGCACAATTTGAAGATGGGGGGGATGACTCATGGACAATGTGAGGAAGTATTTTTTCACAGTGAGGGTGGTGGATGCATGAAACAGCCTTCCTGAGGAGGTCGTGGGGTGAAAAACAGTGGGAAATTTTAGAATGCATGGGACAGACATAGGGCAATTCTAGTGGGAGGTAGGCTGTTGGTAAAACTAGGCTCCGCAGCTTATCCGATAGGTAGGGAAATGGGCAGACTGGGTGGGTCAAGCGGTCCTTATCTGCATCTAAGTCTATATTTCTTTGTGTTTATCACTGCTAAGAGTATATTTATAGAGGTGGGAAATGTCATATAAAAAACTATCTGGGGTAAAGCATAAATGTATTGTAGATGGATTGTAAGAACAGTGGTATTTCTGTCTGTCTGCCTGCCTGCTTGTCCGTCCATCTATCTATCTATCTATCTATCTATCTATCTATCTATCTATCTATCTATCTATCTATCTATCTATCTATCTGTCTAAAAGCCCCTTGTAACATAGTCTTGTGTTGATATCAGAAACAAAACGGTCACAGTGAAACCCTGTTTAGGGTGTTTTAATATCTTTTGTTAACAGATACTAAGAAGGTTACAGCATTATAGCAAAACCCTTTTTAGTATGGCTTTACAGCTACTGTGCGTGACTTTAAAGTGCAATTGGTGAATAACTGCGATCCCTGACTAGGGTATCCAAGTCTCTAAACTTATCAGTGACTGGTCTGTGACCAAGGATTACTAAAGTGCCCAAGGAAGGGCTGTAGGACAGCAACAGTTTGAACAGTTTATTTAGAGTGTAGATAAATAGGTTGGGGGGAGGGATTTACTTTACTGCAGAGACTGTGGTGCCACACTCTTCCGGGGTACACTGTGGTGGGTTGGTAACTGGCTAGTCTGCAGGAGGTTGGCAGCACTCTACTCTGAGCCAGCTGCTGGCTAGGTTGAGCTATTCCAGCTGCAGTGTAGGTCAGAGTGGATACTGGGGTGCCTACTGTTGCTTTTCCTCCTCAGTGACCTTCTAGAGTTTGCAATGAAGTTTGGAAGGTAGTGAACAGGAAGGGTGGTCATTAGGTAGCTACAGCTGGGGATGGCAGAGTTTCCCCAAATTGCAACCTATAACCAGTTCTTCCCCATCCCATGGAGAGCATCCTTTTGAAACTAGTTCTGCAGAGGATGCTGATACAGTGACACCTACTGGGGGTAACAGAAATCACAGGAGAGCAAGGAAAAGACTACTAATCTTAGGGGATTCTATAGCAAACAGTAATGAGAGTGTGGTCTGTGCCACAGACACAGTGGTGAGGATGGAATGCCATCTCCAAGGGGTGACATCTGATAGAGTTATCCCCACTCCAAGGTGGAGATGTTGATTGAAGTGAGGGGGCAAAGCCAGATGGCATTGTCCATCTAGTGATGAATTACCAAGATGGTATTTTGATTGTCTCAGAGATCCACTCAGTGAACAGCTGAGGGAAGTAAGGAAGATGAAAATTTACCAATTTAACAATTTATTGAAAGAGTGGCATGCAGAATAGGGCTTTTTCTTCCTAAAGGACTTGGGTGCTGTTTGGAGGGATAAAGGTCTATTTTTCTACACAGGTTTTTATCTCTCTGTAGCAGGTTGGGTGGCTGTATCATACCAGTCTCCAGTACACATGGCTGTCCTCAGTCTCCGCCACTCCAACTGGCGACTTGGTGGGCCGCTGACACTGGATGGGCTTCATTAAGCCCATCATCCATTTTTTCCACCTGATTTTCTCCTCAGGCTTAACTGGAACATGCAATGAGCGTGGTGTGCATTCTTCACCTCCATGAAGGCACCCTCAGCACTCTAAACCCCAGTCCTTCCCCCAGACTATGAAACTACATATGCGCTGCCATCTAGATTCCTCCAGGTGGCAGTTAAGTGGCATGTCGTGGGATCCCCCCTCCCTGAGGGGCGGTCAATGAATTCTCTATGGGCCTTGGTCGATGCGCACAACAAGCACATCAAGGAGCTTAAATCATGTCTGGAAGCACAAGAGGAGTGACGTAGGGAGGTACATAATGAACTTTCCACAGCTCAAAATGCAATAAGTGAGACTGAGAATCATGAAAGGCACAACAGTGAGTACCCGGTGGGCCTACCAGAGTTGATGGAGGGCAAAGACCCCCTGCAGTTCTTGGCAAAGTGGCTTCCTGAGGCATTGGGGCTCCCACCTGAGACTATCCTTGAGATTCAGAGGGTGAGTGCAACATTCCCCAAGAAAAAAGCCTGATTAATCTGAATGCCCTAAGCATTTCAGATCAAATTCCTCAATTACACTGACCTGAAATGTGTGCTCCTAGCAGCAACAAAACAAGACACAGTAATACTGAACACATTGTCTGCTTCTTTCCCAATTACAGCAGATGACTACAACAGAGATGACAAGAGTTCAGCCAAACCAAAAAAAGCCTGCATACAAAGAAATGGCAATTCACACATATGTATCCTTCCAGGCTGCTCATCTTATGTCCAGGCCATCTGCTAAAGACTTTTATTTAGCCAGCTCTAGCCGAGGCCTTTATACAAGCAGAAATGGCAGTTGAGAAAGGTCAACTCATCCAAAGAAGCGCAGGGCTGGTGGTCTGAACTTTCTTCCCGAACTGGGAAATGAACCAATGGTGAGTAGGGGCTGAGGTAAGTAAAGGGGCTCAGTGCGTGCTTATAGAGCAAAATTATGCTTTGGTTATTAATACTTAAAAAGTATTTGAAATTAACATTGAGTCAGGTAACCTGTAAAACACTTTAAGACAGACAATCAGTAAGGCAGAGGATAGAAAGTCTTCACTGCATTGATACAGTGTGTGGATGTGTGGAAAATGTCCATCATGGAAAAAGGAATGCAGAGGACTAACAGGCTGCAAAGAAATGCATGCTCACTTCCCCACCCCATCAAGGTGCCCCCCACCAAGAAAAGGAAGGAAGAAACACCACCAGCCTGCCACCCACCCCTGGTTAAAACATTAACTTCAGACTGAATTTGTCAGGCCTGTACTGCACAATTTCTAACTTTTCTCCCATGGCCTTGCACTGGGCTGTGTCACCCTGTTATCAGGGTTCCTGGACAGCATCTCTTCATTAAAAACTGGTCTGTAAAATGCAAATGCATCTCTCTTTTAACAGGTGAATTCTTCTGTGTTTTGCAAGAGGTCTGATTTTAATGCATGCTTTCCCAAAGATGGATTCTGACAGGACAGTAATGAGTTCAGTTCTACCGAAAAATCGAACACCTTAAACTTTGGGTGTTTGATTCTTGCAAATGGTGGTGAACTTTCCTCAAAAGTCAGCAAACTTTAGGTTTGACTGGTTTGGTATGATCCAAATGGTGTGAACCAATCGAACCAGTCAAACTGTGAACCTCAGTATGCTGCAGAAACAGTTAACTGACTACACTGTGATTCATAGGCCCTAGCCTCATTTTGGAACTTCTAGCCTCTGTATCATGTGAGTCAGAGGGACATTCATTTGCATGCTCATCCAAGGGTGCAGGCAGGCATACTCACTGTACACATTTGTGTACAGTTTTATTGAGTGCCTGTCACAAACCATATGCCTTTCTGTTAACATTTTCATTCTAATCTGTAGTATTTGGGTAAGTGTAGGCCACTGAGGAGTGCCCGATGCATGTATAACCTCTTTAGAGAGTAGAGGAATCATCTGACAACAATCTGACTTATTTGGAAGGGGGTGCCATTTGGAAAGGATATGTACATTTTTTAATAGGGGGTGTAACTGTTGGAGACTGTGTACAAAATGGACATTTCAGGCTACACCCCTGTGCTCATCATTGGGCTGTTAGGTAGTACAGGCAGGGCTACATGACTGATTGGTTAGATTAGCTTGAAAGTTGTTCACACCTGAAAAAAAATCTTCTTCAGTCAAAAGTCCGACCTATTAGTAGGACTGCAGAATGGGCATATTAGAGGAAAAGAGGAAAAAATGAAAAGGCAATCTGAGAAGCAGCAGAGTTGCAGGTTTGCAGCAGGCCTCTGGGACCAGGGGCTTGCCTAAGAGAGGAAAGGGGAAAAAGGCTGTATTCTGGGGGACTGGAGGAGGAGGACAGAGTATGCTTGGGTCTGAGTAGTTGACAGCTGGGGCATGAGGTGGAAGTCTGTCAGCACCCACTTGTTTCTGTAAAATGATTTTATCTCATCAGTGCAGCACTCATTTTTTGTTGCAGAACTGGCCTTTTAGCAGGGAGTAGTAATTTTACTCAAGTGTGTGCCAACTGGTATCAGGACTGTACCTGGCTACTGGTAGTTGGCACCTTGTTGTCATCCCATAAAAAATAATTCTTCATTTTCATTCACATTTCTTTTTTGTGGTCGTTTAAAACTCTTTCTTCACAACACATTTGCCCAAGTTGTGGGCTTGCTTCCAGGCTGCAGCAGTTACTTCTTTATTCCTCCTCCTAAGTCCTGAAGCAGCCTTTTGCAGTGTGATTTTGGCAGTGGGTAGGCAGCAAATGTGTGCCAGCTGGCAGCATGTCAGTGCCCAGTCCCTGGTAGTTGCACTTTAGTGGCATCCCATAAAAATAATGTTTTCTTTTTCTGTCAGTTTTTAAAAGAAAACTCTTAGTCTTCACATTCCCCCAAGTTGCAGCATTTCCTTTCTTTCGAGTCCTAAAGCAACCTGTGTGAGTCATCCTGAGCTGTGCTGTTGCATTGTAATCTGGGCAGTGGGCAGGCAGCAAGTGTGTGCCAGCTGGCGGCATACCAGTTCCTGGCCCCTGGTAGTTGGCACTTTTGTGACATTCCATAAAATTCCATAAAATGTTTCTTTTTGTGTCACTTTTAAATGGAAACTCTCAGGGCTCAATTCTCAAAGCCCCTCAGACGTTGATGGAGGCTGTGACAAACAGCAGCTTGTATCATTACTCGATGCACGAGGGATCCTGCGCACAATTCACTACTGAGAGGGATCCCAGTGCAAAACTACAGCAGCATGCGGCAACTGCAGTCGTGCGTCAAGTTCAAGACCCATGGGAGACATTTCCCACAAGCTGGAGGCCGGTGAGGTGGCATCAGTGCAAACAAGAAGAAGACCCACCTAGAGATTGGTAGGGTTGTGGGGGATGGGACAGGGGATGGCAGATAGGGTACAACTGGGTGGAGGGGGGGTGGAAACAGATCCCTGATGGGGACATTGCATGGTCATTACTGTTCCAGTGTGATCCATGGGGGGGGCACATGCCTGGCACAAGGTGGGGACTCTGCGGGCATGTAGATGGCAGAACACCACTGGCTGCTAGAGTGCCTCTCCACAACTGTCTAGGTCCTGTGTTGGCACGGGATGCAACAGGTGATGACTCCATTTGCGCATGGCCTGTTATATCAGCTCTGGCCTTGTCTAACTGTTGTGGACCATGTATCCTGTTGGGGGGGTGGTCTTTGCACATCACAATCAAGGGAATGCTGCAGTGCCACCCTCTCACATGCCCCCTTCCACAATGGTGCACCAGTGAGACTGCCACAAGGATAACACAATCTTGCTGGTGCAGATGGTCCCCAAAGTGGTGCAGGCTGAATCCCTGAACTGGAAATGAGGCAAGGTGTGGCACAATTTTCCACCTGAGTTATATTTCTTTGATGCAAGCACTTGAGTTATACCCAGTGTTTTCTGAATTGGGTCCTTAGTCTTCGCCCCCAAGCTGAAGTGGTTCCTTTCTCCAGAGTCCTGAAGTAATATGTGTGTGTTTGTGTTTGTCCTGAGCTGTGCTGTTGCAGTGTGATTTGGGCAGTAGGCAGGGCAGCAAGTGTGTCTGACCCTGGTAGTTGGCACCTTGGTGACATCCCATAAAAATTCTTCACAATTCCTCAAATTATTGACATTCCTTCCTCCTCCACTTTAGTGCTGAAACAGCCTGTGTCTTTCATCCTGAGCTGTGCTGTTGCAGTGTAAGGTGGCAGGGCAGCAAGTATGTGCCAAGTGGCACTGTATCAGGGCCTGGCACCTGGCACCTTAGTGGCATTCCATAATTTTTTTCTTTTTTTGGTAGTTTTCATATTGAAATTATTAGTCCTCCTGTTCCCCAAGTTGCAATAGTTCCTTCATCCTGAGTCCCGAAGCAACCTGTTTGTGTGGTCCTAAGCTGTGCTGTTGCAATGTGATTTGGGCAGTGGGCAGGGCAGCAAATGTGTGACAGCTAAAAGCATGAAAGTGCCTGGCCTCTGGTAGTTAGAATCTTGGTGGCGCGTCCCATAAATAAAAATAAAAAAAGTATTCTCCACATTCCTTCAACTTACTGGTGTTTCTTACTCCTCCTGAGTGCTGAAGCAGTGTGTGTGTGTGTGTGTGCGTGTGTGAGTGTGTGTGTGTGTGTGTGTGTGTGTGTTTTCAGTCCAGATCTGTGCTGTTGCAGTGTGAGCTGATCAAAGGGCAGAGCAGCAACTGTTTGCCAGCAGGGAGCATGCTAGTGCTTGGCCCCTGCTAGTTGGCACCTTGGTGGCATTGCATATTTGTTTTCTTTTTATGGCTGTTTTCAAATTAGAACTCTTTGCCTTAATGTTCCCCCAAGTGCTATGGTTCCTTCTTCCTGAATGCTGAAGCAGCCTGTAAGCATCATCCTCCGCTGTGATGTTGCAGTGTGATCTGGGCAGTGGGCAGGCAGTGTGTGCCAGCTGGCAGCATCAGTGCCTGGCCCCTGGGAGTTGGCACCTTGGTGGCATTGCATATTTTTTTTTTCTTTTTGTGGCAGTTTTCAAACTGAAACTCTTACTCTTCTTGTTCCCCCAACTTGCAGCAGTTCCTTTCCCCTGTGTAATGAAGCAACCTGTGTGTGTTGTCCTAAGCTGTACTGTTGCAATGCAGTCTGGGCAGTGGGCAGGACAGCAAGTGTGTGCCAGCTGGTTGCATGCTGGTCTGTGGGTCCTGATAGTCAGAACCTTGGTGATATCCCATAAAAATTTTAAAAAAAGTACAGTTAGAAGTAAAATTCTCCACATTTCCTCAAGTTGAAGATCCTTCCTCCTCTTCCTCCTGAGTCTTGAAGCCACCTGTGTGTGTCATCCTGAGCTGTGCTCTTGCAGTATGATCTGGGCCTTGGGCAGGATCATACTAAGGAATCGAACGGAGCTGAAAGGCAAAAAGCCAATAGTAGCTACCATATCACATATAGTACGTCAGATCTCTGTTAACCAATAAAAAATTGTCTACTTTTAAATATATTTTTAATACTGACAATAATTGTTGTTGGTAATTCATTCCATGGTTTAAAAATCCTTTGTGAAAAGACATAGGCTGTTTTTTATATTATGCTCTAGATCTTAATAGCTGAAGTGGGTGTCTACTTGTGTTAATCATTACCTGTTTAAAATCTAGGCTATACTCTGTTGTGAGTGAATGATCATTAATGATATCCCATGCTAGTAGTTGATCACATCTTAGCCTATGGAGCTCTAGTGACATTACATTATATTTAGCAGGTCTTGCTTCATAGGGCAGAGTTTTACCTGGGCAGATTGATTTTGTGACTTTTCTCTGAAATGTTTCCAATCTATTAATTTCTTTCCAATGGTAGGGACACCAAAGCTGGTAGCCGAAATCAAAGTGAGGCCTTACGTTTTCTTGATAGAATGGCAGTAGAATATCTGGATCTTTGGATTTTATATTATGTTTTATGGACCACCACATTTTATTAACTATACTGAGGATGTTTGAGATTTGCAAATTAAAATTACAATTTTAATCTGAGTCGACTGTAACACCTAGGTCTTTTTCGTGAAATTTGCTCTTAAGTATCTCGTTATACAGAAAATACTGATTTCTACAATTCTGCTTTTCAAAATGGAGAACACAACATTTGGAGATATTGAAGACCAGTCCCCACTTAATTGACTAGGCCCCTAGGGAGTCAGGATCTTTCTGTAGTAAACTGAAATTTTCAGAACTACTACAAGGATTGCCTATTTTACAGTCATCTGTGTATTTGACTACGGTATCATTTAAATTTTGGGATAGATCTGAAAGGAAAATTTGAAATAGTACAGGAGCCAAGACAGAGCCTTGGGGAATAACACTATTAACAGGAAGCCATGCTGATTCATGGCCATCAATGACACCCCTTTGATATCTCTTACTTAACCAATTTGCAATCCAATGTATGATAAGTGGATTAACATTATATAATAAGAATTTCTGTATTAAAGACCAATGAGGTACAGAGTCAAACATTTTCCTGAAATCTAAAAAAGATTACATCGCAGGGGATTTAGTTGTCCAAGTATTGACTTATTTTATTATAAAAAGTCACTAGGTTTGTAATTCAGGAATGACTCTTGACAAAGTCATGCTGAGTTGGATTTAGATTCTTAAGCTCAGGAGTAATCATGTCTTTGATAATTCTTTCTAAAATTTTACAAAAGATAGATTTGATGCTGATAGGATGATGGTTGTCAGGTTTCCTCTATCTCCTTTTTTAAAATGGGGGGGGTAATGTTTGCCCTTTTCCAATCAGAGGTAACTAAGCCTCAATTTAAACTACTTTCATAAATAATTTTTAGGGGATGGGACAAATTTTCTTTCATTAAATGAATGATATCACCAGAGACGCCACCCAGACCTGGGGAGGAGCCACACTTAACATTATCTAAATTGGACTTTGTGTCTTCAAAAGATAAAACAACCTTATCCATGACCTTATCAATTATTGGGGTAGAATTATCTTATGCATTGTTAAACACTTTTCCGAAATGAGAATTAAATTTGTCAGCCATTTCCTTGTGGTTTGTTATAACATCATCATTACTCATAATTGGACATACTTTACAATCCTGCTTTCTTAATGAATTTAAGCAAGTGTCTGCCATATGGGACTGTACTGGTCCATGGCTCCTGGTCATTGGCACCTTGGTGGCATCCCATAACAAAGTAAAGGAAAAACAAAATTCTTCACATTCTCTCAAATTGCTGAAGTTCCATCCTCCTCCTCCTCCTCAAGTCCTGAAGCAGCCTGTTTGTGTTGTCCTGAGCTGTGCTGTTGCAGTGTAATTGGGGCAATAGGCAGCAAATGTGTGTCAACTGGCAGTGAGTCAGTGCCTGGCCTCTGGTAATTCTTGGTGACATCCCATTGACAACCTAAAGACAAAAAATAAAATAAAAATAAAATTAAAAACTTGAGCAACATGAGCAATCATTGTATAAGAATGTCATAAGAAAGGAGTGCTTCAGTTAGTGACACAGGCAGAAGATGAGTAGTAAAGTGAATTGGCAGAGCTTGGGGACTGAGATACATATTGTGATTATACACCGGAGAAAAGTGATAGAAGCAGCAGCAGCTCTGGGGAGGAAGAGGGGGAACAGCAGGGACTTTGACTTGGGGCATGTGCACATAAAAGATCAGAAAAGACCAAAAATGGTGGCACAAAAAAAACAAGTTCTGGTCAGAACAGATATGGCCGGGGAGAGCTTTTAGGAGTGGCAGAGCGTTGAAAAGAATATGCGGTGTTCCCGCCACACCGAGTCAGCTATAACTAGTACTGCAGTGATTATAGTACTGCACAAGCATGATACTCATAGACATGCAGTTTGCCCAGGAGTCAGCCATGTGCAACATGGTGTCACTGACATGGCTACTTATGTACGATACTCATGCATGCGCAGTTTAATTCAGTACCACCATGTTGTCCATGGCGGTCATCACTTCTGCAGTTGTGGAAAGAAGTAGAAGTGCACTGGAAAGGGTGTGTGTTTATGCAGCCTGCAGAGGGGAAGGGCTGCATAAACAGAATCACTTGAAATTATGCCGGGGCACTGTGACAGTACATCAGACAGTGTTCTAGTCACATGATTCCAAAGTGCTCTTATACAAATCTGATGATGGCATAACATCTGTGGAGCTTGGTCCTAGCAGCCATGAAAATCAAACTCAGGAGGAGATTATTACCAAACTAGAAATCTGGTTTGGGACTTGCTTGTCATCACATACACTTTCTCATTATTTTCTTAGCAGTAATTTCTGGTAAATGTGCCTTAACTATACTGATCTCAGTGCTGCTAGACTACTTCTGGTTTTCCCCCAATTGTAGTAAGCAGGGATAATAGCAGTCTTGAAGTGGTAGCTGCCGGTGGTGTCACTGTCTGAATAAAAGTGGTACCCATGCTCATAAACATATTTTAGAAATGACCCATTTCCTTGTTTTTGCTGTAAAAAATCTGACCCCTTTAATACAAAAACAGGGAGTCAGTTATGGCCTCCACTGCCCCCCGCTCCTTTTCACTTCAAGTGAGGAACGTGATTATGGGTTTGTATCAGATGTACAGTGGCAGCCATAAACTCATAATATTGTTAAACAGTAATCAACTCTATGTAAAAGCTTGTTTTTCTTGAATGTGTGCCTTCTTAATGTTGTCAGTACCACCCCACCTATGTTGTACACTGCCTCTGGATTTCTGTGCCCCAAGTGCATTATTTTACACTGTTGTGTTGAAACCTAGCTGCCATGCCCTTGACCACTGTTCAAGTCTGCTAAGGTCTCTGCTCATACTTTTCCATCCTGCTGCATATCTTGGTATCATCATGCAGAGTCAAACCTTCCCTTCCTGGTTCTTTGCAATTTCACTTATAAAGACATTAAAGAGGACTGGGTCCAGCACTGATTCCTAAGGTGCCCCCTCCCCATCACCCTCCCTCTCTTCCATTTACAGCTATCCCCTAACAAATTTCTTACCAAACAGCCACATTTTTTTTCTCTGAGCCAACACAGTAGGAGTCATGCAGAACAAATGTAACTTTGTCAGAAAGTATTTAAGTTACACATACTCAACTAGTATGAAGCTATTCAGAACAGAAAGACCTTTCAAATGTGCATATTCACTAAGCTGCATTAATTATATTTTCTAAAATATGGCCATCTGATTACCGGAATTTTCATTTTTCTACACTATGTTCACCTTTTGGATGGCTATATATAAAAAAAATATAATGAATTCAGTTTAGTGACTACCCTCATTTGAGAGGTCTTTTTGCCCTGAATAACATACATGTTAGTGGTGTATGTGTAATTTGTGTACTTTCTGAGATATTTACATTTGTCTGGCATTACTCCTAATGTGTTTGCTCAGAGAAAAACAAGTGAGGCTGTTTGGAAGTGCAGTAGGAGTCATACTAACATATTAAGAAGCCAGCAGAAGAAGGTCATTTGGTCTATCTAGTCTGCTTGTATTGCAGGGTCCAGAGCTTGAGCTACTGTCCCAGACCCCCTCTCCACTCCTCCTATCCTCCCTACCCATGAGCCTTACATTCCCCCTGTGCCTATCCCAGTCTCTCTTGAAGCTTCCCACTGTGTTCAACAAGATCACCTCTTCTGGCAGTGCATTCCAAGTGTCTACCACCCTCTCTGTAAAGAAGTGCTTCCTGACCACCCTCTTAAACCTCCCACCCTCCATCTTAAGACTGTGTCCCTTTGTGATATGGGTGCCACTCAATTAAAAGAGACCCTCCTTATCCACCTGATTTATACCTTTAAAGTACTTCAAACCTCAATCATATCCCTTCTCTCTCTGCTGTCCTCCATGGAGTATATGTTCAGGCCCTCAACCTCTCCTTATATACCTTTCCCTGCTGACCCGCTGTCATCTTTGTAGCCCTCCTCTGTACTTTCTCCAGCAGCTTAATGTCCTTTTTGAGGTGTGGGCACCAGTACTGAACTTCATACTCTAGATATGGCCTTACTAGTGACCTGTACAAGGGCAGTACCCTCCTCTCCTACTACTGATCCCACTAGCCATGCATCCCAGCATCTTGTTTGCCCTTGCTGCTACTTTTTTGCACTGTGTGGAGAGCTTCAGGTCACTAGTGAGCATCACTCCCAGGTCCCTCTCCTCCTCTGATGCAGACACCAGGACTCCAACCAGGTTCTACTCTGTCTTGGGATTCTTGGTTCCAATATGCATAACTTTGCATTTCTTGGCATTGAAGCCAAGCTACCAGGTCTTGCACCACTTCCTCAGCTTTTTCAGGTCATCATACAGGTCCTGTATCCCTTCAGCTGTATCCACTCTCCTGCAGAGCTTGCTGTAATCAGTGAATAGGCACATTTTGCCCTTTATACCATCCTCAATGTCATTGATGAAGGCATTGAACAACACCGGTCCCAGAACCAAACCCTGCGGTACCCCACTCATGACCATTCTGGTGCCAGATAACTCCCCCCCCAAATCCACCCTCTGGGTTCTGTTCCTCAGCCAGATTTCTACCCATCTGGCCATCTTATCCCCAACCCTGAGATCCACGAACTTCATGAGCAACCTTTTGTGGGGCACAGCATCAAAGGCTTTGCTAAAATCCAGATAGAGGATGTCTACCACTTGGCTCCCATCTACTGTCTTAGTGATGCAGTCAAAGAAGTCAATCAGATTTGTTTTACACAATCCCCCCCACCATGAAACCATACTGCCTTGAATCCTGGAGATGATGCTCCTATAGATATTCCACTAACCTTTTATTTAGTATGGTCTCCCTGAACTTGCCCACAATTGGGGTCAGGCTGTTCTGTAATTCCCTGGGTCATTCTTGGGACTGTTTATGTGAAAGGGCACCACATGTTCTGTTCTCAAATCCTCCAGTACCACATCTGACTCTAGTGAACTATTAAATAGGTCTGTCTGTGGTCCTGTCAGCTCCTTGCCCAGTTCCCTTAGTGCCCTTAGATGCACTCTGTTTGGGTCTGGTGATTTGTCCACCTTCAATGGTAGCAGCCCATCCCACACTCTATCCTCTTCTATCACTACATCTATGTTCCCCTCTACCTCTGCTCCTCTTCTCCCTCTGGAAGGCACTGGTCCGTCCTTCTCCCTGGTGAAGAAAGAACAGAAGTATTAATTTAGTATATCTGCTTTTCCACCATTATCCTCCATCTACTCCTCCCCTTTCTTAAGCCTAACAATACCTTCCTTATTGTCTCTTTTTTTCATTTATTCAGTGAAAGAAAGTTTTTCCCCCTTCTTAATTCCTTCTGCTATCTGCAGCTCCTTCTGTGCTTTAGCTTCCAAGACTTCCTTATTTGCTTCACTAGCCAACCTTAGGTAACTTTCCCTATCCACCTCTGTCTTGGTCTGCCTGAGTTTTCTATTGGCCAGCCTCTTTTATGTTACTGCCTGGGCAACCCCAGAACTGAACCAGCTGGGTGCTTTTGCCCTTGTGTTTTAACCCCTAAGCCTAACACACTTCTCTGTGGCAACCAGTATTCCTTCCTTAATGATGAACCATCTTTGGTCCACCCCTATATCTACTCTGATGCCTGTCAGGAGGCTTATTAATACTTCACCCCTATTCCTGAAGTCCAACCATTTAAAATCCAAGATTTTCATCTTAGTCGGGATGCTTTCTCTTCCCATATCTAACTGGAACAGCACTGTGCAATATTGACTCCCTCCCTATAGCTCCCTGACTGTTATTTCCTGTATATGCTCCCTATTTGTTAGCACCAGATCAAGAATTGCCTATGCTTTTGTTGGTTCTATGACACCCTGAGTCAGGAACCCATTCAGCAATTCTTTCAGGATCACCTGACTACTAGCACATGTTGGTGGTATTCTCCAATCCACCTTGTGCAGGTTGAAATCCCCCACAATTAGTACTTCTTCCCTGCAGCTTCCAATATTTGTGAATTCAGTTCTCTGTCCCTCTCCTCTTTCTGGTTGGGTGGTCTGTACTCCACCACCAGCCTCACCTTTCTCCCTCTCTTGGACCATAACTGAACCCATAATGCCTCTACCTCTCCTTCCTCTGACTCCTCCCTTGTGCAAGTTATTCCCTTCCTAATATAAACTGCCACACCTTCCCATTCCCAACTACCCTGTCCCTTTTGTACTGTTTATATCCAGGGATCACAAGGTTCCAGTCATGGTGTGGTGATGCCCAAGTCTCGGATACTGGCATTATGTCCATCCATTATACTTCACCCACGCCTCCCCTTTCTTAAGCCTAACAATCCTTTTCTTCTTGTCTGTTTTTTCACTTATATAGTGAAAAAAAGACTTCTCCTGTTCTTAATCCCTTCAGCAATCTGTAGCTCATTCTGTGCTTTAGCTCACCTGACTTTCTTACTTGCCTCACTAGCCAACCTTAGGTAATTTCCCCTATCCACCTCTATCTTGGTCTTCCTGAATTTTCTATAGGCCAACCACTTTTCCCTTACTTCCTGGGCAGCCCCAGAACTAAATCAGCTGAGCACTTTGGCCCTTGTGTTCTTACCCCAGAGCCTAACACACTGCTCTGTGGTAACCAGTATTCCTTCCTTAATGATAAACCACCTTGATTCACCCCCATATCTGGTCTGATGCCTGCCAAGTGCATCTTTAGTACTTCACCCATCTTCCAAAAGTCTGCCCTTCTAAAATCCAATATTTTGGTCCGAGTCAGGATGCGTTTCCTGCCCATATCTAATTGGAATCACACTGTGCAGTGGTCACTTTCACTCAGTGGCTCCCTGACCATTATTTCCTGTACATGCTCCCCATTTGTGAGCACAAATCCACTTTGGTAGGGATAATCCATGCACAGAATACTTGATGGTAGGAATTAGACTGCCCTCTTCTACAGAGGATAGAGAAATGTGGGCCATAGTCACTGACTCCCTGTAGCAAACAATTCAGTGCAATAAAGCATACACAAAGGCACTGAAGATTATGGGATTTGAAGGGAATGGTTTTCACAGTAGGCAAAGCAAGGTGACTCTGTCATTGCACAGATCCCTAGTGAGACTTCTCCTGGAGTGCTATGGCCAGTTCTGGAGATCTCACCAGTGGAAAGAGCTAGACTATGGCTCTAAACATCAATTCACTGAAATCCAGAAGGTAGTGTGGGTACATGACTGAAACATACAAGTGTGTCTGTGATATAAAGAAGGTACACTGTTACAGTATGTCCTATTTGTACAAAATAGGGATGCAGTCACTAGTAGTATGAGTTGAGTTTAGTAGGATGCAAATTCCCTTCAAGGGTTTAAATGGGACTGGTACAGAGCAAGAGGACTCATAGTTCCCAAGAGGGACAGTAAGGGTTTGAGATGTGGTAGTGGGAGGAAGGGGTACAGTACAACAGCACAGTAGATCAATGTAGTGAGTTCATATAGCTGGGGCAGAGTAGATAGATATTCAGTCTCCCTTTAGTCAAGTTCTAGGTTACTATATTTCCCCTCAGCCATGCCCAATAACACATAATTACCAAAAACCCTTATATAGATATATATCTATGCACTTCAACAAATCCCTAGACATCACAGTGTCCTGCACACATACACAGAGTTATACCATGGCCTTTCACCCATGCACAGACATGTAGCAGAAACCCACAGTCATACAAAGATATGTAACTGTGTTCTGCACTACAATAACTAGGCATAAGTGTGCTGTGCCCATACACACATTAGTACCATCGCCTTCCACCCATACACTTACATGACAGTACCCTGCATCAATACAAATATATTCAACATGACCTGAACTAAAATAACAGTACATATGTGCCCTGCTCACATATGAACCTTTGTACCACTGCCCTGCACTTATACACACCCCTATAATAGTACTGTGCACCCATGCAGGCATTCACAAGAATGCTGGGCACAAAAATGAGTGCAGACAACAGTGTCCTGCAACTTTACACACATTTGTACTATTGTGCCATCAAAGTATATATTTCTATGTTTTTATCTCTGCTAAGAGTATATGTTTTTGGACAGAGGTGGGGAATGTCAAATAAAAACCCTATCTGGGGTAAAGCATAAATGTATTGCATATGGGTTGTAAGAACAGTGGTATATCTGTCTGTATGCTTATCTATCTATCTATCTATCTATCTATCTATCTATCTATCTCTATCTATCTATCTATATTTCTATCTCTGTCTGTCTGTCTGTCTATCTATCTATCTATTGACAGCCCCTTGTAACATAGTCTTGTGTTGATATCAGAAACAAAATGGTCACAGTGAAACCCTGTTTAGGGTGTCTTAACATCTGTTGTTAACAGATACTAAGAAGGTTACAGTATTACAGCAAAATCCTTTTTAGTGTGGCTTTACAGCTACTGTGTGTGACTTTAAAGTGCAATTGGTGAATAACTGCAACCCCTGACTAGGGTATCCAAGTCTCTAAACTTATCAGTGACTGGACTGCCACCAAGGTTTGCTAAAGTGCCTGAAGAAGGGCTGTAGGACAGCAACAGTTTGTTTAGAGTGTTAATAAATAGGTCAAGGGGGAGGGATTTACTTTACTGCAGAGACTGTGGTGCCACACTCTTCCAGGGTACACTGTGTTGGGTTGGTAACTGGCTAGTCTGCAGGAGGTTGGTGGCACTCTATTCTGAGTAAGCTGCAGGTTAGGTTGAAATATTCCAGCTGCATTGTAGGTCAGAGTGGGGGCTAGGGGTGCCTAATATTGCTCTTCCTCCTCAGTGACCTTCTAGAGCCTGCAATGAAGTTTGGAAGGTAGTGAATAGGAAGGGTGGTCATTAGGTAGCTGCAGCTGAGGATGGGAGAGTTTCCTCAAATTGCATCCTATAACCAGTTCTTCCTAATCCCATGGAGAGCATCCTTTTGAAACTAGTTCTGCAGAGGATGCTGATACAGTGACACCTACTGGGGGTAGCAAAAATCACAGGAGAGGGAGGAAGAGACTACTAATCTTTGGGGATTCTATGGTGAAACGTAATGAGACTGTGGTCTGTACCGCAAACACAGAGGTGAGGGTGGAATGCCATCTCCAAGGAGTGACATCAGATAGAGTTATCCCCACTCCAATGTGAGGTGTTGATTTGGGTGAAGGTGCAAAGCCAGATGGCATTGTCCATCTAGTGACAAATTACCAAGATGGTATTTTGATTGTCTCAGAGATCCACTCAGTGAACAGCTGAGAGAAGTAAGGAAGATGAAAATCTACCAATTTAACAATTTATTGAAGAAGTGACATGCAGAATAGTGCTTTTTATTCCTAAGGGACTTTGGTGCTGTTTGGAGGGATACAGGTCTATTTTTCTATACAGGTTTTTATCCCTCTGTAGCAGGTTGGGTGGCTCTATTAGACCAGTCCCCAGTACACATGGCCGTCCTGAGTCTCCACCACTCCAACCCAAGACTGGGTGGGTTGCTGGCACTGATTGGGCTTCATTAAGCCTGTCAGGAGGTCTAAAGCTCACTCTCAGGTTCTTGGCAATATTGGGAATGCAAGAAATCACAAACATGTTGCATAAGAGTAATAAATAAATTTATTACTACCAAAAGGATAAATCTCAGTTGCCCTAAGCAGTTCTTACCAATACGAACTGGGATCCAATGCTAAGTGTTCACTATACCTCGAGGTTTCTCTGTGCCTCTTGGGGTCTCTGAGGTATAAGACTCAGTGTCTCACATTATATACCTATGATAATTACTATGGTTACTGTAAGATAGAAACATTTCTAGTTACAGAGACGAGCCCTATTGGCCAATTTAGAGGTGGCTCCATGGTCCAAGATAACATTATACAATTGTGTAGTAGTCATCAGTTTGTAAAATAAAAGAGTACAGTGTATGGAGTCTTACACAGTGTAGTAGTACAAATCACCAAAGTGTGGCAATGCTGACTTATATATATCTATAATTATTCCAAGGACACAGATGTCCTAACATCTTATGAGTAAGAAATACACAGAAAATACATAGAAAATATATATATTGCAAACAAAGTGTATAACAATAATATGCATACATAGCGTGACATCTACTCTTGTATGGTAGATGCCCTAAGCCCTATATGTTAGTATAACATAAGCCTAAGCACTAGTTGTCTATGGTGTACCTCTAGGGGTACTAATAAGGGTGCAGGGACCTCGTGTAACATTCCTCTCCTTGTTGCCTCCAAGGGAAATACAGGTAAATCTAGGGAAAGGTCAGGGAGCAGGGGCTATTTACAAACCCGACGCGTGAGCTTTTTAAAGGAACTCCAGCTGCTCACAGTGTTAGCACAGTGTGCGCCGTAGGCAGCATAGCATAAGAACCATGAAAAATATAAAAAATGCTTAAATAATAATGAAACCTTTAAAAGTAATCTCAAACCATGTGTTAGTTAATGCATCATTCATATCACCATCATTAATCAAAGAAAGTATAGCTTCATTAGCCTTAGTAATATTATTGCTGATGTGGATGAGGTGGGTGTCTTTTCTCTCTAAAAGTGATTTTAATGTAAGTGAAAGTGGATCTATGTGTACATTAAAATATGGTAAGTATTCAGAAAGGATGAGCAGATAATCGGGGTTACCATCAATGATGTCCACATCTATAAGGGGGACGGGGTAATAACGGTATGTCCAATAACAGCTTTTTGGTGGGGAACAAAATACAAATTAGGTTTGTCAATAACACATGTTTCAGTTCCGTAAGTGTAGCTGTTATAGTTTGTAACCATGCAGTACTCCCCATCAGAATTATACTGCATTTTAACAGTAGGGAAGCGCCACTTTTGCGACTGTACCGGACAGGTGTAAGTCGTCTTGGAAATCTGTGTTGACAGGAGATGAACCTCCTCATGATAAGACTGGAAAAGTTTATCTGGAGCCAATGTTGAGTCCGGAAAGGCAGTGTCATTTGTGCTGATGTCATTGTTCATGGAAAAAGACCAATCTATGCTGTCGGGATAATAACTACATACAGGTTTAATAACATCAAATACATCATAGCAACACAAGTAGATATATTGTTTCTTCACACAGCAGTCTGTGGGCGGAGCGACCCAGGCATCCAGGAAAGGATGGAAGACCAGTAGAGGAGGCAAGTCTAGGTGTTCTCTGTAGATGTCATCATCAAGGTGCCCAGTGGAATGGACTGAAGCCAGCTTGTCGAACAAAGCTGTAGTGGGATCAAAGCTTGGTAAAGAGACAGTAAAAGAAACAAACGTATCTCTGATAGAACATTTCTTAGAAATAAAACAGGGACCAGTATTAGATTGCCTGGTCACAAGCCCCAAATTTCTAGCTGTAGAAAGAGGAATAGTAAGAGATTGTTGCATACACATAGCAATACAGCCAGGAGTTTTACAGCATGGACAATACCATTTGGAAATATGTCTGTCATGTATGATATTAGGGATTCTTCCAGATTCGAGATCATGGAAGAGATTATTGATGGTAGAGATAATGATGGAGCCATAGACTGAGCATAAAATCTCACATGCAATGTATTGTTTATCTGTTTCTTTATTGTTTTGTTATATGAGTGAGTTAATTTTCTCTTTAGAGTCTGTAAATGCCTTAGCAATGTCGTGCATATTGTAAACAATGTATCTCTCTTCCTGATTTAGGCCATCCACACCATGCAATAATGGGGGTAGTATATTATTTACCAAACCAGTCTGAAATTTTGTAGAATGAGATTTGATAGCAGCAATGTCTGCCTTATTCCAGATAGACATAGCAGTACCAAAGAGACCTGTGACAGTTCCTGTTGCACAAGTGACATCAGAACTGTCAACTTCACGTGTATTATGTTTATGACTTTGATCATCAGGATTGGGTTTTCTCCTGAAGTTGCCTCTATTCTCGGTGGTATGTACCCCAGTAATATGGTCTTGAGGACAAATTTGAAATGCTGCTAAACTATAAAGCAATAACATACTATAAAATGCTGAAGTGTTAGTATTGTGACACATACTAAATTCTTTCACATTCCATTAAGTTAAATTAAACAAGACAGGTACATGCATAAATTGCAAATTATTAATCAGTGTACCAGATAGGGCAGTAGCTGTTAGACCACTGCGGGGACCAGGGGTGTGTTTTGGACACTCCAAAAGCTGTTTATCAGTGGATGGTAACACAGATAGATACATGGCAGCAGAGGCCATGTTGTGTATTGCACAAAATTTTCGAGCTGAGTCTTTAGACAAAGAATTACAATATGAGGGATCAATCAAGGCAGTTATATTGTAAAAACCAGAATGTCTAAGAGCAGTTTGTAGCAAGGACAGAGAACCATTTGGGGATAATTTAGCATTAGGCCAACCCTGGAAAGTTCCCTTGGAGAGTTTGGCCACATGGAGATTTTGTTCTTGTGATGTGGTTTACCACTCAGTCTGTAGGTTAGATTTATCAGGAGCAACAACTGAGGCAGTGAGGTAAGCATCAGAACCTTCCTGGAGAGTATTCAAACTATCAGGTATTTTGATGGATACTCCCTCTGGAGCAGATGCTGGAGTATCAAGGTGTGGTAGGAGGTTCGGTACCATGCCTTGGATGCAGGGGATAACTCCTGAGATGAGGAGAAAATGGAACAAGATAGCCATCTTGTCAATATATCTGAAAAGCAAAATCAAACATTACTAGGTTAGTACTATTCCGCCCAATGGGGTGAGGAAAAGTAATTATACTCCTTTATACAGTTTCAGCTGGTTTGCATGTAACCATTTGTCCGACAGTTTATTGTTGTGCAGGAGTCTAACTTGATAGACTATCAAACTGGGCTTGTTGACAATGGGGTAAGGGCCTTCCCATTTATTGGAGAAGGAATGTGTGGGATGTGCAAATTGGAGGACCATCACCTGATCTCCAACCTGCCAATCCACTTCTTGTGTGTGTTTGTTGAACTGTATTTTGGATTGTTGCTGGGCCTTGCCCATGCAATTGGCAGCATACAAGTGTGTGTGTATGAGGTCGTTTCTGAGTTTTTCCACATATTGGTCTACAGACACATGGTCTGCAGTGGGGGTGTGCAGATCAAACAACAGGTGTTCAGGTACTCTCATCTATCTGCCAGTCATTACCTCGAAGGGTGTCACCTGGGTGGTGGCTGAGGGTGTGTCCCTGATTGTCAAAAGGAGTAATAGCAATAAGGAATCCCAGATTTTGGGATTGTCCTCAATGAATTTGGAAAGCATTTGCTTAATCCATCTGTTGGCTCTCTCTACTTGATCTGAAGACTTGGGATGGTAAGGTATGTGGAACTTCTGTTGAACTCCAAGGAGCTCAAGGGATTCTTTCATCAACTCTCCTGTAAAACTGGTTCCTTTGTCAGTCTACCTTAAGAGGTAGGCCCCACCTAGAGAAAATTTGCTCCACCAGGATTTTGGCAGTAGTTTTAGCAGTGCATGTTTTAGTGGGGAAAGCTTTAACCCACTCAGAGAAAAGATCAGTTACCACAAGAGCATACTTGTTGTTCCTGCTAGTGTTGGTCAGAGGACCAATAAAATCAATCTGTATGGCATGCCAAGGGCCAGAGTGTCTTTGTGGTAGGAGTTTGGCATTTCATTTGGTAGGGCTAGGGTTGTTTTGTGCACAAACAAGGCAGTTATATATGTACCGTTTGACATCTTTGGTGACACCAGGCCACCAGGCGGTGGTCTTAAGCCTCTGGAGGGTGTTTTCCACTCCCTGGTATCCACCAGTGGGTGTATCATGCACTTGGTGCAAGAATTTGGACCTAAGGTGTCTGTGGGCCACCCACAATTTGGTGGTGGAATCACCTGGTTGGTACCAAATGAGCTTGTCATCTGGTGACAAGTGTAACTTATCTTCATGCCTCCGGTAGGGGTTGTGTGTGGGAAGTTTTTCTTCAGTACCTTTATCAAGGAATCTGAACACTTCTTTGAGTTCAGCGTCAGCATGTTGGGCTGCTGATAGGTCCAAGGGGGAAAAGGGTTCAGGTTTTTTCCTGAGTGCTGCAATGTGTATGGCTGAATTGGCCTCTGGATGATCCATCATCCATGTGTCCCCCTTTGGGTCCCTTCCCTGGCAAGGGTGTCTGCGGTATCATTGAAGACATGGTAGGGGTAATGTAAAGAATGAGCATTGACTTTATGTACATAGAGTTTGTGTGCAAACCTTTGTGTCAGTGAATGTATGTATATTACCAGTTCTTTGTGTTTCACTGGGCTGCCATCAGAAGAGAAGAAGGAGTTCTTCTGCCAGAAAGGAAGACATTCTGTAAGAGAACAACAAACCCAGTTAGAGTCTGTAAAAATGATGGTATCCTCTGTCCCATGCTGTATGAACTCTAGGGCACAGGCCACTACTGCCATCTCAGCATTCTGTGAGGATGCTACACTGCAAAGTTTAGAGATTTTAACAGTGTTACCATTGGGGTAAATCACAAAGATACCCATCCCTGAAATCTGTCCTCCCTGATAGTAGGAAGCTGAACCATCCATAAAAATATGACACAGAGAGGTGTTTTCAAGTATTTGTGGCATGGCAGGAAGGAAAGGACCTGGGTCTAGGAGATCAGTTGGTTGCAGTGTACAGTCATGGGGTTCTCCTTGGAAAACGAGTCCATGTGCCAGCATGGATAGAATTTTGGTTGGGTGTACCTGTATGTCTCTATCCTGGAGAAGATGTGACCAGTGTGTGTCAGTCTGGTATTAGAGACTGACCCATCCTTCACTCTATCTGATAGCAGAAAGGTAGTTGGGGTGTGGTTGGTCTTAATAACCAGTGGAAAGTACCCAATGATATACAGAAAGTGCATGACAGCCCAGTAGGTGGCCAGAAGGTTCCTTTCACAAAGGCTGTGCTTCTGTTCCACTGGAGTCAAGAGCTGTGATGCATATGCAATGGGATTCAGACTACCCTGAACCTTCTGGGCCAGCACTGCTGACATGGCAATGTCAGAGGTGGCACATTCCAGATAGAATGGTAGAGCTGGATTGGGGTTGACCAGAGCTGGAGCTGAGGCCAAGGCCTGCTTCAGTGACATCACAGCCTGGGTGTGTATTGGACCCCAAGTCCATGGAGTGTCATTTTTCAGTAACTCATGCAGAGGAGCAGCCTTCTGAGCAAAATCACAGATGAAATCTCTGGAATAGTTCACCATACCTAGAAACCTTCTAAGAGTTGCCACGCTGGTAGGCAATGGCAAGTCTTGCAGTCCTTGTATCTTCTTCCAGGTAGGGCTATGGCCTTGTTCAGTTATTTTTAGACCCAGAAAGAGTATCTCTTTCTGACACCGTTGTGCTTTTGCTGGGTTGCATTTAAGGCCTGCTCTCTGAATGAGAGCCACTAGTTCATCCAAGAGATCCAAGTGTTGTTCCTGTGTGGCAGTTGCCAAGAACAGGTCATCCACATACTGCAAGAGACACTGGGGAGTAGAGAAACCCTCAAGGATGTCCATCATGTGCAGATGGAACAGGGACGGGCTGTTATGGAATCCCTGTGGTAAGCAGATCCATGTGTACTGTCTACCTTCAAAGGTGAAGGCGAATTTATATTGACTTTTGGAAGCCAATGGCAGTGAACAGAAACCATTGGAAATATCCAGGACACTGAATCATTTCAGGTCAGGGGTCAGAAGTTATAGCACATCAGGTGCAGAGGCCACAGTTGGAGCACAACTGGGGGTGACCTAGTTCAGTTTCCTGTAGTCAATAGTAAGTCTCCAGGTGCCTGTAGGTTTTTCAAGGGCCACACTGGGGAGCTGGCAGTAGAAACACATGTTCTGATTCCCCCTTGATTGAGGATTGATTTTATCGTTTCTCTGAGAGAAGGCAAGGCCTCAGATGGAAGAGGGTATTGCCTTGCCTCTCATGTGCTGGGCTTGGCACTTTGATGACAGTGTGTATTCTGCCACAGTCATGCTTGTTGATCACAAATGCTTCCAAATGCCTTTTGCAAGATGGGAAGGAGCTTTGGAAAAAGCTCATGGTTCTTGAACAAATCTATGATGTCATACTCCTTGCTGTTGGCAGATATTGTTGCCACAACATGTGAGTCAGGGATCGAGATGATGTGGTATTAGCCTTTAATCTGTATCAATAGCATGTTAGCTAAGTCTACCACACATCCATGTGGTGCAAGGAAGTCAATTCCAATGATACTAGGATGGTCATGCAATACTATCAGTCGGAAGGTGTGTGAGGCCTTCAAATGGCCCAACTCTACATGTAGAGGTAGAGAGCGGTATGCAGGTAACCTAGTACCATCTACTCCTGACATGTTGGTCCTCCATCTGGTGGACCAAGGAGATGTGACTGGATGGTCATCATGTCATACAGACACAGCCATGCCTGTATGCAAAAACACTGTAAGTAGGTGGCCCCTGACCTCGGCCTCAGTGCAGGGCCTTCCTTATATATCCAAGACCAGCTTGTTTACAATCCAGACTGGGGCCTATAATTGTCAATCTGCATTGGAGAAAGCATGGAGAGGTTGGGCCTGGCTCCTTTGAACCACTTCACTATGCTGCACTGATGCTATGTAGGGAGGTGCTTCTGGGTTCAGGCCTTTATGGGCCTGAGGGCCTGCACTTCTGGTGTCACCATGGCCCATTGGGGCCTGGGTTCCTGATTGTATGGCTGCAAGGGACTGAGCAGGAACAGCATCCGCTACAGAATGCACTTGCCCCAGGAGTTCTCTAAACTTCTGATTTTCTTCGGCTATCTCCCTATATGAAGGGCTTGGTCTTTGCTGTTGTTGTTTACCCTTATTCTTGTGCTTCTTATTCTTATGATAGTTCCAGTTCCCACCCCGTTTTTGCTGCTGTTGTGGTTGTTGTTGTTGGGCCTGCTGGGGGTGTTGGTTCTCTGCGGGAAGGGGCTGTTTGTGTTGGGCCTTCCCTTCCACCGTGTAGTGCATCACGGCCTCTTGAGTAGGCTCCACGGTGGCTACTTTCTTGGAACTGGAGCCCAGATCATGGATATAAAGTTGGTAAACTCTCTCGGTTTTCCAAAGGATGTCGGCAAACATTTCCGTGGTGGGATAAGTGGTTGACCCTACCTTTTCTCTTGCTGCAGGGATCATGTTCCTAAGGAACAGGGTCTTGTATTTAATAAGATCCACATCTGCAGCTTCTTGTGTAAGATGTTTTTCTGCTAGGTAGGCCGTCCAGAGCCTCTGGTGGTAAGTCACTGGACTTTGTTTTGCATTCTGTTTTACAGGATATGCAAGCATCACTCTTCCTACTACACCTGGGCTGTGTGCAGAAGTTAGTTCAGCTGTGACTTCCTTAAAGGTGACGTTCCCATCCTGGCAGATGGCATTGGAGAGTTTAGCCCACAATCCAGACTCAATGGTCTGACATAGTGTTTGGACCTGATAGTCTGCTGTGAGACTGAGCAGCTCACATTTGGAATGCACCTTTTTCAAGTGGCAGCTGAGGGTGTCGGATGGACTCATCTGACCAATACTGTCAGCTATCTGCTGAACAGAGTAGGCCATTTGTAGGGGATTATTGGGCCAATCAGGTAGAGGTAGGTTGCCTCAGGTGGCGTCCAGGGTGGCCCAGGCTGCAGCCTTGGCCATGGTATGAACTATGCCTTCCTGAGTGCCAGCCTCTTGTAGAAGCTGCCTAATTTGGGTTTTAATGGCACATTTATTTCTCTCGGAGATAGACACATTACCTATTTCATTCTCAATCATTGTTTCTATCTCCTGCCTGTCTTCCACATTAATAACAGCCACCGGTGGTACCGTCAGAAGAAGGCCTGGGCCTGCTTCCCCCTATCATGGGGGCCATCATGTTGGCGTCTCCCATGATGTGCGTCATGACGTCAATGACGTATGACATGGTGTGGGTGGGATGGGGACCTGCCATGTTGTGGATGGCTGGGTGGGGTTTCTGTGCCATAGTAAGGGTGTGACTGGGCATTGTACTGAGAAATGTCATCATCTGAGACCTCCCCTTCAGATGACATAGTTAAGGCAGGGGCTACTCCTCCCATGGCCTTAACATGGCCAGCCAGAACCTCCCGCTGATGGCGCAGTTTCATCATCTTGGATTCACATTCTATATGACTCACATTTGCAACATTCACATCAACCTCATTTTGCATCTGTTTCTGCAAAACTCTATACGTGGCGCTCAATTTGTGATTGTCTCTAGGAGCCACTTCTAAGTCATTACGTACCTGGTTTATCTCATCCTGTAGCTCTCCAATATCCTCACTCTACTGTTTATTTGCTCTACTTAGCAAGTCATTCATGATCAAAGCCTGTCCCTTATCCTGTCTCAAACTTTTACACTCCTGCTTCAAAATACAAATTTCTTGCTCTACAGCCTGTGCTGAATGATGCAAAAGTGAATCCTTTTCATTGCACAGTGTTTGAAGTTCAGACTCCAAATTCTGCTGCAGTCTAATACATTCCGTTTCCTGCAAACCCATCTCTTGTTTAAGAGATGAGATCTGTAGATCAAGGGTTCAAAATCTCACTTCGGAGGCTTCCAGAGCAGCATAGAGAGCAGTGACCAACAGCCTTTTGGCATGGTTTTTATTGGCCGTTTGTCTCGTCTCACAATACTGGGTTGAAATCCCCAGTATAGGGTTTTCGGATTGACTTGCATCCCACGTGAAGTCAGTCCAGCCTCCATGAGAGGTAAGGAAGTCTAAGACATCGAGTCTCAGTTCTGTGCAGATATTTGATACGGTGGCCATTGTGTGGGAGGGAACGAAAAATCAGACTGTGAAAGGGGTTCCATGCTGTGTATCGATCCATAGCAGGAACACTTTACACACAGTTGGGCTGCTGTATACTTTGTAGACTTGCAATTCAAAGCTGCTGTGGAGTGGGTCCAGTCAGCATCGACCACACCCAAGAGGACTAGCCATACTTTGAAAGTGACTACAAAGTGGTTTGAAAATGGGAGAGGTGCTGCAGAAATGCACACCTACAGTCCCTGTTGGGAAGGGAAAAGATTTAAGCAACAAGTAAAATCTTAAAAACACCAAATATTGCCTGCACGTGGTCACCAATTGTCAGGAGGTCTAAACCTCATCCTCAGGTTCTTGGCAATATTGGGAATGCAAGAAATCACAAACACATTGCATAAGAGTAATAAATAAATTTATTACTATCAAAAAGATAAATCACAATTGCCTTAAGCAGTTCTTACCAATACGAACCGGGAGCCAATGCTAAGCGTTCCCTATACCTTGAGGTTTCTCCATGTCTCTCGGGGTCTCTGAGGTATAAGACTCAGTGTCTCACATTATATACCTATGATAATTACTATGGTTACTGTAAGACAGAAACATTTCTAGTTACAGAGATGAGCCCTATTGGCTAAATTAGAGGTGGCTCCACGGTCCCAGATAACATTATACAATTTTGTAGTAGTCATCAGTTTGTAAAACAAAAGAGTACAGTGTACAGATTCTTACACAAATCAGTGTAGTAGTACAAATCACCAAAAGGTGGCAATGCTGACTTATATATGTCTATAATTATTCCAAGGACACAGATGTCCTAACATCTTATGAGTAAGAAATACACAGAAAATACATAGAAAGTATATATATATATATATTGCAAGCAAAGTGTATAACAATAGTATGCATACATATCCTGACATCTACTCTTGTATGGTAGATGCCCTAAGCCCTATATGTTAGTATAACATATGCCTAAGCACTAGCTCTCTATGGTGTACCTCTGGGGTACCATTAAGGGTGCAGGGACCTCATGTAACAAGCCCATCATCCATTTTTTCCACCTGATTTTCTCCTCAGACTTAACTGGAATGTGCAATAAGCGTGGTGTGCATGCTTCACCTCCACGAACGCACCCTCAACACTCTATACACCAGCCCTTCCCCCAAACTATGAGACTACACATGCGCTGCCATCTAGATTCCTCCAGGCGGCAGTTGAGTGGCATGTCAAGGGATCCCCCCCTTCCAGAGGGGAAGTCAGTGAATTATCTATGGGCCTTGGTCGATGCACACAACAAGCACATCAAGGAGCTTAAGTCATGTCTGGGAGCACAAGAGGAGTAACGTAGGGTGGTACATAATGAACTTTCCACAGCTCAAAATGTACTAAGTGAGACTGAGAATCATGAAAGGCACACAGTGAGCACCCGGTGGGCCTACCAGAGTTGATGGAGGGCAAAGACCCCCTACAGTTCTTGGCAAAGTGGCTTCCTGAGGCATTAGGGCTCCCACCTGAGACCATCTTTGAGATTTAGAGGGTGAGTGCAACACTCCCCAAGAAAAAAGCCTGATTAATATGAATGCCCTAAACATTTCAGATCAAATTCCTCAATTACACTGACCTGAAATGTGTGCTCCTAGCAGCAAGAAAACAAGACACAGTAATATTGAACAAATTGACCACTTCTTTCCCAATTACAGCAGATGACTACAACAGAGATGACAAGAGTTCAACCAAGTCAAAAAAAGCTTGCATACAAAGAACTGGTAATTCACACATATGTATCCTTCCGGGCTGCTCATCTTATGTCCAGGCTACCTGCTGAAGACTTTTATTTAGCCAGCTCTAGCCGAGGCCTTTATACAAGCAGAAATGGCAGCTGGGAAAGGTCAACTCATCCAAAGAAGAAACAGGGCTGGCGGTCTGACCATTCTTCCTTAACTGGGAAATGAACCAACAGTAAGTAGAGGCTGAGGTCAGTAAAGGGGCTCCGTGCATGCTTATGGAGCAAAATTATGCTTTGGTTACTAATGCTTAAAAAGTATTTGAAATTAACATTGAGTCAGGCAACCTGTAAAACACTTTAAGACAGACAATCAGTAAGGCAGAGAATAGAAATTCTTCACTGCACTGATACAGTGTGTGGATGTGTGGAAAATGTACATCATGGAAAAAGGAATGCAGAGGACTAACAGGCTGCAACGGAATGCATGCTCACCTCCCAACCCCACCAAGGTGCCCCCCCAAGATAAGGAAGGCAGAAAGACCACCAGTCTGCCACCCACCCTTGGTTAAAAACATTAACTTCAGACTGAATTTGTTAGGCCTGTACTGCACAATGTCTAACTTTGCTCCCATGGCCTTGCACTGGACTGTGTCACCCTGTTATCAGGGTTCCTGGACAACATCTCTTCATTAAAAACTGGTCTGTAAAATGTAAATGCATCTTTCTTTAAGAGGTGAATTCTTCTGTCTTATGCAAGAGGTCTAGTTTTGATGCATGGTTTCCCAAAGATGGACTCTGTAGGGACAGTAATGAGTTTGATTCTACCAAAAAAATCAAACACCTCAAACTTTGGGTGTTTGATTCTTGCAAATGATGGTGAACTTTTCTCAGAAGTCAGCAAACTTAAGGTTTGACTGGTTTGGTATGATCCAAATGGTGTGGACCAATTGAGCCAGTCGAACTGTGAACCGCAGTTTGTTGCAGAAACAGTTAACTGACTACACTGTGATTCACAGGCCCCAGCCTCATTTTAGAACTTCTAGCCTCTGTATCATGTGAGTCAGAGGGATGTTCACTTGTACGCTCATAGTTGGGCAGTTAAGTAGTGCAGGCAGGGCTGCATGACTGATTGGTTAGATTAGCTTGAAAGTTGTTCACACCTGAAAAAAATATTTTTCAATCAAAAGTCTGACCTATTAGTAGGATTGTTGAATGGTCATATTAGAGGAAAGGAGAAAAAAATGAAAAGGCAATCTGAGCAGCAGCAGAGTTGCAGGCTTGCAGCAGGCCTCTGGGACCAGGGGCTTGCCTAAGAGAGGAAAGGGAAGAAAGGCTGTATTCTGGGAGATGAAGGAGGACAGAGTATGCTTGGGTCTGAGCAGTTGACAGAAGGGGCATGAGGTGGAAGTCTGCCAGTGCCCACTTGTTGCTGTAAAATGATTTAATCTCAGCAGTGCAGCACCAATGTTTTGTTGCAGAACTGGCCTTTTAGCAGGGAGTAGTAATTTTACTCAAGCGTGTGCCAACTGGTGTCAGGGCTGTGCCTGGCTACTGGTAGTTGGCACCTTGTTGTCATCCCATAAAAAATAATTCTTCATTTTCATTCACATTTCTTTTTTGTGGGCGTTTAAAACGCCTTCTTCACAACACATTTGCCCAAGTTGTGGGCTTGCTTCCAGGCTGCAGCAGTTATTTCTTTATTCCTCCTCCTAAGTCCTGAAGCAGCCTTTTGCAGTGTGATTTTGGCAGTGGGTAGGCAGCAAATGTGTGCCAGTTGGCAGCATGCCAGTGCCCAGTCCCTGGTAGTTGCACCTTAGTGGCATCCTATAAAAATAATGTTTTCTTTTTCTGTCAGTTTTTAAAAGAAAACTCTTAGTCTTCACATTCCCCCAAGTTGCAGCATTTCTTTTCTTTCGAGTCCTAAAGCAGCCTGTGTGAGTCATCCTGAGCTGTGCTGTTGCATTGTAATCTGGGCAGTGGACAGGGCAGCAAGTGTGTGCCTGCTGGCGGCATACCAGTTCCTGGCCCCTGGTAGTTGGCACCTTTGTGGCATTCCATAAAATTCCATAAAATGGAAACTCTCAGGGCTCAATTTTCAAAGTCCCTCAGAGATCCATGCAGGCTGTGACAAACAGCAGTTTGTATCATTACTCAATGTACCAGGGATCCTGTGCCCAATTCACTATTGGGAGGGATCCCAGTGCAAAACTACCACAGCATACGGCAACTGCAGGTGTGCGTCAAAGTCAAGATCCACAGAAGAGGTTTGCCACAAGCTGCGTGGTGGTCAGGTGGCATCAGTGCCCACAAAAAGAAGACCAACCTAGAGGTTGGCAGGGTTGTGTGGGATGGGACATGGGATGGGATGGCAGGTAGGGTACAGCTGGGTGGTGGGGGGTGGCAACAGATCCCTGATTGGGACATTGCACGGTCACTGCTGTTCCAGTGTGATCCATGGGGGGGCACATGCCTGGCACCATGAGGGGACCCTGTGGGCAGGTAGATGGCAGGACTCTGCTGGCTGCTAGAGTGCCTCTCCACAACTGTCCAGGTCCTATGTGGTCACGGGGTGCAACAGGTGATGACTCCATTTTCACACGGCCTGTTTGATCAGCTCTGGGCTGGTCTAACTGTTGTGGACCATGTATCCCGTTGGTGGGGTTGGATTTGCAAATCACAATCAAGGGGATGCTGCAGTGCCAGTCTGGCCTATGCCCCCTTCCACCATGGTGCACCAGCTTGACCGCCGCAAGAATGGTACAAGCATGTTGGCACAGACGGTCCCCAAAGTGGTGCAGGCTGCATCCCTGAATTGGAAATGATGCAAGGTGTGGCACAATTGTCCACTTGAGTCATATTTCTTTGATGCAAGCACTTGAGTTATTCCCAGTGCTTTCTGAATTGGGTCCTTAGTCTTCACCCCCAAGCTGCAGTGGTTCCTTTCTCCAGACCCCTTAAGTAGTGTGTGTGTGTGTGTGTGTGTGTGTGTGTGTGTGTGTGTGTGTGTATGTATCTATGCGTGTATGTTTGTCATGTATTGTGCTGTTGCAGTGAGATCTGTGCAGTAGGCAGAGCAGCAAGTGTGTCTGTCCCTGGTAGTTGGCACATTGGTGACATCCCATAAAAATTCAAAACAGTTCCTCAAATTACTGACATTCCTTCCTCCTCCACCTTAGTGCTAAAGCATCCTGTGTCTGTCATCCTGAGCTGTGCTGTTGCAGTGGGAGGTGGGCTGGGCAGCAAGTATGTGCCAGGTGGCATGTATCATTGCCTGGCACCTGGCACCTTAGTGGCATTCCATATTTTTTTCCTTTTTGTGGTAGTTTTCAGATTGAAAGTCTTAGTCCTCCTGTTCCCCCAAGTTGCAATAATTCTTTCCTCCTGAGCCCTGAAGCAAGCTGTTTGTGTTGTTGTAGACTGTGCTGTTGCAATATGATCTGGGCATTGGGCAGGGCAGCAAGTGTGTGACAGCTAAAAGCATGCAAGTGCCTGGCCTCTGGTAGTTGGCATCCTGGTTGCGTCCTATAAAAAAATAAATAAAATAAGTATTCTCTACATTCTTTCACCTTACTGATGATCCTTACTCATCCTGAGTGCTGAAGCAGTGTGTGTGTGTGTGTGTGTGTGTGTGTGTGTGTGTGTGTGGTCCAGAGCTGTGCTGTTGCAGTGTTGGCTAAGCAAAAGGCAGAGCAGCAGCTGTTTGCCAGCAGGGAGCATGCTAGTGCTTGTCCGCACTAGTTGACACCTTGATGGCATTGCATATTTGTTTTCTTTTTATGGCCGTTTTCAAATTAGAACTCTTTGCCTTAATGTTCCCCCAAGTGCTATGGTTCCTTCTTCCTGAATGCTGAAGCAGCCTGTGAGCATCATCCTCCGCTATGATGTTGCAGTGTGATCTGGGCAGTGGGCAGGCAGCAAGTGTGTGCCAGCTGGCAGCATGCCAGTGCCTGGCCCCTGGGAGTTGGCACCTTGGTGGCATTGCATATTTTTTTTTTTTGTGGCAGTTTTCAAACTGAAACTCTTACTCTTCTTGTTCCCCCAACTTGCAGCAGTTCCTTTCCCCTGTGTAATGAAGCAACCTGTGTGTGATGTCCTAAGCTGTGCTGTTGCAATGCAGTCTGGGCAGTGGGCAGGACAGCAAGTGTGTGCCAGCTGGTTGCATGCTGGTCCATAGCTCCTGGTAGTTGGAACCTTGGTGGCATCCATAAAAAAATGTTTTAAAAATTGTAATTAAAAGTAAAATTCTCCACATTTCCTCAAGTTGAAGATCCTTCCTCCTCCTCCTGAGTCTTGAAACCACCTATGTGTGTCATCCTGAGCTGTGCTGTTGCAGTATGATCTGGACCTTGGGCAGGTTCATACTAGCAATCATACTAAGGAACTGAATAGAACTGAAAGGCAGAAAGTACATAATAGCTCCTATGTTACATATAGTAGGTCAGATCTCTGTTAACCAATACAAAGTTGTCTAATCTGCTTTTAAATATATTTTTATTAATACTGACAATAATTGTTGTTGGTAATTCATTCCATGGTTTAACAATCCTTTGTGAAAAGACATAGGCTGTTTTTTAGATTATGCTCTAGATCTTAATAGCTGAAGTGGGTGTCTACTTGTGTTAATCACTACCTGTTTAAAATCTAGGCCGTACTCTGTTGTGAGTGAATGATCATTAATGATATCCCATGGTAGTAGGTGATCACATCTTAGCCTACGGAGCTCTAGTGACATTAAATTATATTTAGCAGGTCTTGCTTCATAGGGCAGAGTTTTATCTGTGCAGATTGATTTTGTGACTTTTTTCTGAAATGTTTCCAATCTATTAATTTCTTTCCGATGGCTGGGAGCTGAAATCAAAGTGAGGCCTTACATATGCTTGATACAATGGCAGTAGAATATCTGGATCTTTGGATTTTCTATTATGTTTTATGGAGTTTGCTAACTTTAATGAAGATGTTTGAGATGTGCAAATTAAAATTTAAATCTGAGTTGACTGTAACACCTAGGTCTTTTTCGTGAAATTTGCTCTTAAGTATCTCGTTATACAGAAAATATTGTTTTCTAGAATTCTGCCTTCCAAAACGGAGAACACAATATTTGGAGATATTGAAGACCAGTCCCCACTTAATTGAAAAGGCCCCTAGGGAGTCAGTATCTTTCTGTAGTAAACTGAAATTTTCAGAACTACTACAAGGATTGCCCATTTTACAATCATCTGTTTATTTGACTATGGTATAATTTAAATTTTAGGATAGATCTAAAATGAACATTTGAAATATTACAGGAGCCAAGACAGAGCCTTGGGGAAACATTACTATTAACAGGAAGCCATGCTGATTCATGGCCATCAGTGACAACACTTTGATATCTGTTACTTAACCAATTTGAAATCCAATGTATGATAAGTGGATTAACATTATATAATAATAGTTTCTGTATTAAATATCAATGAGGTACAGAGTCAAATATTTTTTTGAAATCTAAAAAAATTACATCACAGGGGATTTTGTTGTCCAAGTACTGACTTATTGTATCATAAAAAGTCACTAGGTTAGTAATGCAGGAATGACTCTTGACAAAGCCACGCTGAGTTGGATTTAAATTCTTAAGCTCAGGAGTAATCATGTCTTTGATAATTCTTTCTAAAATGTTACAAAAGATAGATCTGAGGCTGCTAGGATGGTAGTTGTCAGATTTCCTCTATCTCCTGTTTTAAAAAGGGGGGTGATGTTTGCCCTTTTCCAATCAGAGGTAACTAAGCCTGAATTTAAACTACTTTCATAAATAATTTCTAGGGGATGGGACAGAGTCTCTTTAATTAAATGAATAATATCACCGGGGATGCCACCCAGACCTGGGGAGGAGCCACACTTAACATTATCTAAATTGGACTTTGTGTCTTCAAAAGATAAAACAACCTTATCTGTGACCATATCAGTTATGGGGGTAGCATTATCTGATGTGTTGTTAAACACTTTTCCAAAATAAGAATTTAATTGTTCAGCCAGTTCCTTGCGGTTTGTTATAACATCATTTTTACTTATAATTGGACATACTTTACAATCCTGCTTTCTTCATGAATTTTAACAAGTTTCTGCCAGACGGCACTATACTGGTCAATGGCTCCTGGTCATTGGCACCTTGGTGGCATCACATGAAAAAGAAAAAAGTAAAATAAAAACAAAATTCTTCACATTCTTTCAAATTGCTGAAATTCCATCCTCCTCCTCCTCAAGTCCTGAAGCAGCCTGTTTGAGTTTTCCTGAGCTGTGCTGTTGCAGTGTAATCTGGGCAATAGGCAGCAAGCATGTGCCAGCTTGCAGTGAGTTGGTGCCTGGCCTCTGGTAATTCTTGATGACATCCCATTGATAACCTAAAGATAAAAAATAAAATAAAAGTAAAAACTTGAGCAACATGAGCGATCATTATATAAAAAAGGAATAAGAAAGGAGTGCTTCAGGTAGTGAAAAAGGCAGAAGAGGAGTAGTAAAGTGAAATGGCTGAGCTTGTGGACTGAGATACATATTGTGATTATACACCTGAGACAAGTGATAGAAGCAGCAGTTCTGAGGAGGAAGAGGAGGAGGAGGGGAAACAGCAGGGACTTTGACTTGGGGCATGTGCACATAAAAGATCAGAAAAGACCAAAAGAAGTGGTACAAAAAAACAATCTCTGGTCAGAGCCGATATGGCTGTGGAGAGCTTTTAGGAGTGGCAGAGCATTGAAAAGAATATGCGGTGCTCATGCCACACTGGAGTCAGCTGTAACTAGTACTGCAGCAATTACAGTACTGCACATGCATGATGCTCATGGAAGTGCAGTTTGCCTAGGGGTCAGTCATGTGCAACATGGTGTCACTGACATGACTACTTATGTATGATACTCATGCATGCGCAGTTTAATTCAGTGCCGCCATGTTGTCCATGGCAGTCGTCACTTCTGCAGTTGTGGAAAGGAGAAGTAGTGCACTGGGAAGGGGGGGTGTTTATGTGGCCTGTGGAGGGGAAGGGATGCATAAACAGAATCACTGGAAATTATGCCAGAGCACCATGGCAGCACAGCAGACAGCAGTCTGGTCACATGATTCCAAAGTGCTGTTATGCAAATCTGATGGTGGCATAAGATCTGTGTAGCTTGAATCATGCAGCCATGAAAATCAGAGACAAGAGGGGACTATTACCAAACTAGAGATCTGGTTTGGGACTTGCTTGTCATCAAAGTCACTTTCTCATTCTTTTCTAAGCAGTAATTTCTGGTAAATGTGCCTTAACCATATTGATCTCAGTGCTGCTAGACTGATTCTGGTTTTTACCTGATTGTAGTAAGCAGGGGTAACAGCAGTCTTGAAGTGGTAGCTGCCGTTGGTGGCACTGTCTGAATAAAAGTGGTACCCATGCTCGTATACATGTTTTAGAAATGACCCCTTTCCTTGTTTTTGCTGTGAAAAGATCTGACCCCTTTAATACAAAAACAAGGAGTCAGTTATGGCCTCCACCCCCCCCCCCTTTTTGCTTCAAGTGAAAAATGTGATGATGGGTTTGCATCAGATGTACAGTGACAACCATATACTCATAATATTGTTAAACAGTAATCAACTGTATGTAAAAGCTTGTTTTTCTTGAATGTGTACTTTCTTAATGCTGTCAATACCATTCCGCCCATGTTGTACTCTGCCCCTAGATTTCTGTGCCCCAAGTGCATTATTTTACATTGTTGTGTAGAAACCTATCTGCCATAACCCTTGACCACTGTTCAAATCTTCTAAGGTCTCTGCTCATACTTTTCCATCCTGCTACAGATTTTTATATAAAATCATGCAGAGTCAAACCTTCCATTTCTGCTTCTTTGCAATTTCATTTATAAAGACATTAAAGAGGACTGGGTCCAGCACTCATCCCTAAGGTGCCCCCCCATCACCCTCCCTTCCTTGGAGTGAACTCCATTTACTAGTAGCCTCTGTCAGCTATCCCCTAACACATTTCTTACCAAACAGCCACATTTTTTTCTCTCTGAGTCAACACAGTAGGAGTCATGTAGAACAAATGTAACTTTCTCAGAAAGTATTTAAGTTACACATACTCAAGTAGTATGAAGTTATTCATGATAAAAATACCTTTTAAATGAGCCTATTCACTAAACTGCACTAATTATATATTTTGTTAAATATGGCCATCTGAGTACCTGAATTTTCATTTTTCTATACTATTTTCACCTTTTGGATGGCTATATTTGAAAAAAATATAATTAATTCAGTTTAATGACTACCCTCATTTGAAAGGTCTTTTTGTCCTGAACAACATACATGCTAGTGGTATCTGTGTAATTTGTGTACTTTCTGAGATATTTACATTTGACTGGCATTACTCCTAATGTGTTTGCTCAGAGAAAAACAAGTGAGGCTGTTTGGAAGTGCAGTAGGAGTCATACTAACATGTTAAGAAGCCAGCAGAAGAAGGTCATTTGGTCTACCTAGTCTGCTTGTATTGCAGGGCCCAGAGCTTGAGCTACTGCCCAGTCCCCCTCTCCACTCCTCCTATCCTCCCTACCCATGAGCCTTACATTCCCCCTGTGCCTATCCCAGCCTCTCTTGAAGCTGCCCACTGTGTTCAACAAGATCACCTCCTCTGGCAGTGCATTCCAAGTGTCTACCATCCTCTCCATAAAGAAGTGCTTCCTGACCACCCTCTTAAACCTCCCACCCTCCTTCTTAAGATGGTGCCCCCTTGTGTAATGGGTGCCACTCATTTAAAAGAGACCCTCCTTATCCACCGTATTTATACCTTTAAAGTACTTCAAGCCCCAATCATATCCCTTCTCTCTCTGCTGTCCTCCATGGAGTACATGTTCAGTACCCTCAACCTCTCCTCATATACCTTGCCCTGCCGACCCGCTGTCATCTTTGTAGCCCTTCTCTATACTTTCTCCAGCAGATTAATGTCCTTTTTGTGGTGTGGGCACCAGTACTGAACTTCATACTCTAGATGTGGCCTTTAGTGATCTGTACAAGGGCAGTACCCTCCTCTCTCCTACTACTGATCCCCCTAGCTATGCATCCTAGCATCTTGTTTGCCCTTGCTGCTGCTTTCTTGCACTGTGTGGAGAGCTTCAGGTCACTAGTGAGCATCAGTCCCAGGTCCCTCTCCTCCTCTGATGCAGTTAACAAGACTCCACCCAGGAACTACTCTGTCTTGGGATTATTGATTCCAATATGCATAACTTTGCATTTCTTGACATTGAAGCCAAGCTGCCAGGTCGTGCACCACCTCCACAGCTTTTCCAGGTCCATCATACACGTCCTGTATCCCTTCAACTGTGTCCACTCTCCCACAGAGATTGGTGCCATCAGCAAATAGGCATTTGTTGCCCTTTATACTATCCCCAATGTCATTGATGAAGACATTGAACAGCACCGGCCCAGCACCAAGCCCTGTGGTACCCCACTTGTGACCTTTCTGGTGCCAGATAACTGTTCCCCCACAACCACCCTCTGGGTTCTGTCCTTCAGCCAGTTTTCCACCCATCTGGTCATCATATTCCCAACCCTGAGATCCACCAACTTCCTGATCAACCTTTTGTGTGACACAGAGTCAAAGGCTTTGCAGAAATCCAGATAGAGGATGTCTACTACTTGGCACCTGTGTACTGTCTTAGTGATGCAGTCAAAAAAGTTAATCAGATTTGTTTTGCACAATCCCCCCCCCCATGAAACCATGCTGCCTCGAATCCTGGAGACCATGCTCTTCTAGATATTCCACTAACCTTTTCTTTAGTGTGGTCTCCCTGAACCTGCCCACAACTGAGGTCAGACTGACTGTTCTGTAATTCCCTGGGTAATTCTTGGGACTGCTTATGTAAAAGAGCACCACATGTTCTGTTCTGAAATCCTCCAGTACCACATCTGACTCTAGTGAACTATTAAATAGGTCTGTCAGTGGCTCTGCCAGCTCCTTGCCCAGTTCTCTTAGTGCCCTTGGATGCACTAAGTCTGGGCCTGGTGATTTGTCCACCTTCAATGCTAGCAGCCCATCCCTCACTCTATCCTCCTCTATCACTACATCTATGTTCCCCTCTCCCCCTGCTCCTCTTCTCCCTCCTGAAGGCATTGGGCCATCCTTCTCCTTGGTGAAGACAGAACAGAAGTATTCATTTAGTATATCTGCTTTTCCACCATTATCCTCCATCCGCTCCTCCCATTTCTTAAGCCTAACAATACCTTCCTTCTTGTCTCTTTTTTCACTTATGTAGTGAAAGAAAGATTTCTCCCTCTTCTTAATTCCTTCAGCTATCTGCAGCTCCTTCTGTGTTTTAGCTTCCAGGACTTCCTTACTTGTCTCACTAGCCAACCGTAGGTAACTTTCCCTATCCACTTCCGTCTTGGTCAGCCTGAATATTCTATAGGCCAGCCTCTTTTATGTTACTACCTGGGCAACCCCAGAACTGAACCAGCTAGGTCCTTTGTACCTTGTGCTTTAACCCCTGAGCCTAACACACTCCTCTGCGGCAACCAGTATTCCTTCTTTAATGAGGAACAACCTTTGGTCCACCCCTATATCTACTCTGATGCCCATTAGGAGGCTTCATAGTACTTCATCCATATTCCTGAAGTCCAACCTGCTAAAACACAAGATTTTCATCTTAGTTGGGATGCTTTCCCTTCCCATATCTAACTGGAACAACACTGTGCAATGGCCACTCACACCCAATGGCTCCCTGACTGTTATTTCCTATACATGTTCACTATTTGTTAGCACAAGATCAAGAATTGCCTTTGGTTTTGTAGGTTCTGTGACACCCTGAGTCAGGAACCCATTGTGAAATCCTTTCAGGATCACCTGACTCCTAGCACAATTTGTTGATGGTACTCTCCAATCCACCTTGTGAAGGTAGAAATCCCCTACAATTAGCACTTCTCCTTCCCTATAGCTTCCAATATTTGTGAACTCAGTTCTCTGTCCCTCTCCTCATCCTGGTTGGGTGGTCTGTATACCACAACCACTCTCACCTTTATCCCTCTATTGGACCATAATTGAACCCATAATTCCTCCACCTCCCCTTCCTCTGACTCCTTCCTTGTGCAAGTTATTCCCTCCCTAATATAAACTGCCACCCTTCCCCATTCCCAACTACCCTGTCCCTTTTGTATAGTTTATATCCAGGGATCACATGGTCCCAGTCATGGTGTGGAATGCCCAAGTCTCGGTTACTGGCATTATGTCCATCCATTATACTCCACCCATGCCTCCCCTTTCTTAAGCCTAACAATCCCTTTCTTCTTGTCTCTTTTTTCACTTATATAGTAAAAGAAAGACTTCTCCCCTTCTTAATTCCTTCAGCTGTCTGTAGCTCCTTCTGTGCTTTAGCTCACCTGACTTCCTTACTTGCCTCACTAGCCAACCTTAGGTAATTTTCTCTATCCACCTCTATCTTGATCTTCCTGAATTTTCTATAGGCCAACCACTTTTCCCTTGCTTCCTGGGCAGCCCCAGAACTGAATTAGCTGAGCGTTTTGGCCCTTATGTTCTTACCTCTGAGCCTAACACACTGATCTGTGGTAATCAGTATTCCTTCCTTAATGATAAACCACCTTTGGTTCATCCCCATATCTGGTCTGATGCCTGCCAGGTGCCTCTTTAGTACCTCACCCATTTTCCAAAGGTCTGCCCTTCTAAAATCCAAGATTTTGGTGTTAGTCAGGATGCTTTCCCTTACCATATCTAATTGGAATCACACTGTGCAGTGGTCACTTCCACACAGTGGTCTCCTGTACATGCTCCCCATTTGTGAGCACAAATGCATTTTGGTAGGCATAATCCATGCACAGAATACTTAATAGTAGGAATTAGACTGCCCTCTTCTACAGAGGATAGAGATATGTGGGCCATAGTCAGTGACTCACTGTTGCAAACAAGTCAATGCAATAAAGCATACACAAAGGCACCGAAGATGATGGGTTTTGTAGGGAATGGTTTGCACAGTAGGCAAAGCAAGGTGACTCTATCATTGCACAGATTCCTAGTGAGACTCCACCTGGAATGCTATGACCATTTCTGGAGATCTCACCAGTGGAAAGACCTGGACTATGGCTCTAAACATCTATTCACTGAAATCCAGAAGGGAGGGTGGGTCCATGACTGAAACATACAAGTTTGTCTGTGATATAAAGAAGGTAAACTGTTACAGTATGTCCTATTTGTACAAACTAGGGATGCAGTCACTAGTAGCATGAGTTGAGTTTGGTAGGATGCTAACTCTCTTCAAGGGTTTAAATGGGACTGGAACAGAGCAAGAAGACTCATAGTTCCCAAGAAGGACAGTAAGGGTTCAAGATGTGGTATTGGGAGGAAGGGGTACAGTACAATACTAACATACTAATATACTATTTGCCAGCAGATTAGGCCTTATGGTCTATCGAGTCTGCTCGAACCTTAGATCCTTAGTTGGGTGCCGAGACCCTCCCATCCCTTGTGCTCCAGAAACCCGTATCATCCATCTCCATCCCCATCCCCTGGGACAGGCCATCATCTGATACATCCACTTTCTGTGTCTGTCCCACCCTCTCTTGAAGCCATCCACTGTGGATCTCTGAACCAGCTCACCAGGCAGTGCATTGCAAGGGTCCACCACCCTCTCAGTGAAAAACTTCCTCCTCTTTTCCCCCCTCACCCTTCCACCTTCCAACTTCAAACCATGACCTCTGGTGATACCCCCCTGCTTTCATCTAAAGATCCCTCCATGTTTACCCTATTTATTCCCTTGAGGTACTTGAAGACCTCAATCATGTCCCCCGTCTCTCCTCTCCTCCAATGAAAACAGGCAGAGCTCCTGAAGTCTGTCCTCATCTCGTCAAATCCCTAGCCTCGTATCATCTTTGTTGCCCTCTGTACCCTCTCCAGGAGCTGTATGTCCCTCTTCAAGTGTGGTCTCCAGTACTGTACACAGTACTCAAGGTGTAGTCTAACCAGTCCATTGTACAGCAGCAGAATCACTTCCTTGCTCCTAGAGGTGATCCCCCTTACGATGCATCCCAACATCCTGTTTGCCTTGCTAGCCACTCTTCTGCACTGCTCAATAGCACAGTAGACCAATGGAGTGAGTTTGTATAGCAAGGGCAGAGTAGATAGATATTCAGTCTCCCATTAGTCAAGTTCTGGGTTTCTATATTTCCTCTCAGCCATGCACAATAACACATCATTACCAAAAACCCTTATATAGATATATATCTATGCGCTTCAACAAATCCCTAGACATCGCAGTGTCCTGCACACATACACAGAGTTATATCATGACCTTTCACCCATGCACAGTCACACAGTCATACAAAGATATGTATCTGTGTTCTGTACTACAAAAACCAGGCATAAGTGTGCTAGGCCCATACACACATTAGTACCATTGCCTTCCACCCATACACACACATATAATAGTACCCTGCATCAATACAAAGATATGCAACATAACCTGAACTAAAATAACAGTACATACATGCCCTGCTCACATATGAACCTTTGTATCATTGCTCTGCACCTATACACGTCCCTATAATTGTACTGTGCACCCATACATACATTCACAAGAATGCTGGGACAAAAATGAGTGCAGATAACAGTGTCCTGCAGCTTTACACCCATTTGTACTTTTGCCCTTCACCCTGCTACTCCTCCATAATAGAAAACTTCATCAATAAAGATATATTACTGATCAGTGCTCTATAAACCAGGCATAACTGTCATGCACCCATATGCCATATCATTCACCCATACACACGGATGTAAGAGTAGTGAGCTACAGACTTTGAAAAGTGATCTAAAAGTACCCTGCAACAACACAGAGACATGTAAAAACACCAGTCACAGAAATCCATGCACATAATAACGTACTGCAAACATACACACCTACATAATATTAACCAGCAAAAGCAGACAGCAATGCACATGTTTGTAACACTATCATAAACCCATAAACACAGACACTACATTGTCAGTAACAGTAAATTAAATACCTCTCTTTCAGCCACTTTTACAGACACACTGTTAGCATTCAGCAGCAATTCAGATTTGAGATTTGTAATATTGTTTTTCACATTTATCACTTGCCTTAATCCTTTTCCTATTCTGAATGACATTACTCTGGCATTTTGTTTTTTCCTGTTAAAATGAAAAAAAAATGGTGGGACATGCATCTGGTTTCAAGCAGCACTGACAGAGTAAAACCAATAGTATCTAAAAGAGTTTGTGAAATTGTAAATTGAGCTTCTGTAAAGTGGCCGGCATACAAAACACTATGATCAGTTGGCTCCTAGCAGGCACATTTAACACCAAATGCCCACTGCTTGCACCAATGGTTATCTTTAGGAAAGTGATAGAAACTGTGTGCATACCCTTTCCCATTCTTATAACCAATGGCATAGCAGTGCTTCGTATCAGCAAAAAATGAAAACAGGAAACAACAAAATTGAACAAAAAGTAACCACACAGACAGACATTAAAGTCAGTTAAAAATAAAATATACTGTAACAAACTTTGTTAACAAGTTGATAGCATTATAAAAGCAGGGAAATAAAATGATTATATTGGTAAATAGGGCAGTAGAACTCACACTGTTTGTTATAAAGCTACTGTTAGCAGTACAATTTAAACTGTCAGGAAACACAATCAATTTTGAGAGTATGTCAAACACTGGCACAGGCCACTCTAGTACTCAGATTACAAACACTGCAATGAAAGACTGTTAGACACATAAATCTGGCAACTAAAAAGAAATAACAAAGGACTCAGTATAAGTATAAGGAGAGTGTGTCAAATCAATCCAAAGTTCCCTGACTGCAGCCCATTGCTGATCAGGAAATATTAAGCTAGAACAGCATCTCTGACAGATGGCAATGCTCACAGACCACCCAGGACGTCATGATGCTGCAAACACTGGCAGCCCAGCTTAGCAGAGCACCAGGAACAAATTACAGCAGTCAGAGGGAAAACAGATCTATGAATATGCACAATTACAATATTTATTAAGCAGAGGGGTAAAAAAACAACTAGGGCACTGCTTTAAAGGCATTTCTTTATTAACACCACCATTTGCAGTAAAAAATAAAGTGTTGCACATGATCTTTTAACAGAAAGAAGGGATTATTTAATTCAAGTGCCATAGTGATTTGCATTAATGGAAGGATACACTGAAAAGTCCAAAATATATGGTCCAAGATAAGTCATTTTCCAGCTGAGCTTCAGCAAGATGGTTGTAGGCTCTGTCCACAGCCCTATAAAGTCCACAAACCACAAGGGGAAAAACAAGAAGAAGCATGTGAAATAACAGCAGAAAAAGGAGACACAGGCAATACTGATTGCCCAGGAAACATGGTAGAGGAAGCTGAACCATTGTCTGACCCTGGAGAACTGGCAGAGGAAGAGGAGGAGGGTGATGATGTGGAAGCAGCCCACAATAGCACGCCGTTAGACAACAGTCAAGAGTGCCTGTAGGAAAGACCAAACCAGTGACGTCAGTGGTGTGGGGATTTCTTTATAGTTAACAAAAATCATGGATGCTTTCCCTCGCAGTTTGATTCCACAGTACTGGATTTGCAGAAATAAAACTCACCACAGGTTGAATACAATGAAGACTTAATATTTATCATAGACAAAAACAATAAAGCTACTGCTGCAGCAATGGTTATACAACTTGACAATTGCTGCAGCTGTAGCTTTGTTGTTTTTATGTACAATAAATATGGAATCTTCATTATACTAAACTTGTGGTGAGTTTTATTTCTGCAAATCCAGCACTGTGAAGCCAAACTGCGAGGGGAAGCTTTGTGGTTTTGACATCATGGCACCGGTTGTCACTCCTGAGCTACCTTCTTGTGATATAAAACAATTGCAGACACACACAGTGTGTCTTTTATGTAAAGACAGGCAGAGTTGGGGTAAGGAAGGAACAAGGCTGGTGACATCTACCATGAAAAAGCATTTGCTGAAGTCCCACAGATCTCAGTATGAGAAGGCATGCCAACACATGTCATCATTAGCAGCACCATCAGACAGTGAAGCTGATTTTTCAAAGGGTGATGCAGGGCTTGCTTCACCCTCTTGAGCACACTTACGACCATGTATCCACTTTACGGCAGCTTGAGCTAAATTCAGGCTTAGGCTCCGTTAAAATGGTCCCCATTATTTTGACTCAAACTAGACCACATAAAGATGATCTAGCATGTGTCAATAGTTACAAGAGATAGAAAATCCCTTTAGATTGATTGCAGCAAGCCCAGTGCACCATATCTTTGATGCAGCGAGAGCTTGTGGCAATCATGCCCCTTTGAAAATGTGGCCACAGGTGTCTGCAGCTCAAGCATGGATTTGGATATGGCAGCTAGGGAGAAAGGAGCAGATGGTATGGATAATTATTACATTATCATTATATAGCTGATGGGGTTGTTATTTAAGTCCTGGTCCTGAAACGTTAATGGGTTGAAATCTGTGATAAAAAGGAAAAAGATTTGGGCCCAGGCAAAGAAATTAAAAGTGGATGTTTTCATCCTGCAGGACTCAGGAGACCCATGTGACCGCAGAGGAGACCACTAAATTGAGGAACTACTGGGGTGGTCAGCTTCATTATGCCCATTTTACTTCCAAAACTAGAGGGCAGGCAGGTGAATTATAGATCTTTTTCTTACCTTCCCTTTTTGGGTAAGGTTAATGAGAAAATTGTGACTTTGCAGCTCGAGGCACACCTTACTGCCTTTGACATCTACAAGCCCCTCCAGTCTGGATTTAGATCTAAACACAGTACTGAAATGGGACTAGTCAGGGTGCACAGTGATCTCCTCAGGGTTACAGACAGAGAGGAGCAGTCAGTTTTTGTTCTCCTTGATCTCTCCTCAGCCTTTGACACCGTGGATCATGGTGTGATATTGGATAGCCTTAGGGAGCACCGTGGACTCACCAGCACTATCATAATCTGGTTTGAATCCTTTTTCACAGGCAGGATGCAATTCCTGACCAGTGCTCCTGCCATGTGGAGTTCCTCAGAGCTCAGTCCTCTCGTCCTTGCTGTTCACAGTGTATATGCTGCCCCTGTAAGAGATTATTAGCCTTTACAGTGTAGGGTTTTACTGCTACGCTGATGACACCCAACTGTATATGTCATTAGCACTTAGGATACACAGCACTGTGGAGGTACTGAATGCATGTCTGGCTGAGATATAGGACTGGATGTCCTCTTACCTCTTACTGGCTGAAGCTCAACCTGGATAAGATGGAGGTGCTAGAGATTAAGTCTAGTCTTTGGCAGGATGCTGAAGTGGCTACCTGGGAACTGGCTTGATGCTGGGCCCCACCTTTTGGTGGCCTCTGCCAAGGTGAAAAATCTGGGTGTCATTATGGACAGTGGTTTGACATTTGAGGCTCAGGTGTTTTTTGTTGCCCAGAGTGGTTTTTACCACTCAAGGAATATCCCCCAGATTAAAGCCTTAATCCCTCCGGATGACCTGCCCTCAGTGGTGCATGCTTTTGTGTCATACAGACTTGACTATTGAAATGCTCTTGACCTCAGGGTCAGTGGAGGGGTCTTGCATCACATGCAGCTAGCGCAGAATGCAGAAGCCAGGCTACAGACATGCCTTCTGAGCTCCTGTCATGTGACCCCCATCTTGCATGCTCTGCATTGGCTGCAGCAGAGGTGGAGAATTACCTTCAAGGTGGGTCTTCTCACCTACAAAGCCCTCTACAGACTGTTCCTGGGCTACCTGAGTAACCTCTTGACTCCTCACTGCTCTCAGCACTCTCTCTACTCCTCCTAGAAGACATTCCTATCAGTTCTCAGGGCTCAGTTTACAAAATAGGAAGACTATTCATTTGGAGTGGCACAACCAACCCTGTGGAACTTGCTTCCAAGGTCTTTGAGGGAGGTGCCCTCATTGGAGGCCTTTAAGTGGAGCCTGAAGGTACATCTTTTTAGAGAGGCCTTTGGAATCCATTAAATCACCCAGGAATACTTACCCTAGCTCTTTTTATATTGTTTATATTGTTTTATCTTGTTTTATCTATGTACTTTAATTTGTAGTTATTTTTTGTTGATACTGTCACTAGCTGTATTTTACAGCACCCTGAACCCCAGGGATAGGATGCTTCTTAAAGAAATTCTTACTTACTTACTTACTAGGTATGGGTACCATCTCTCTCCCTTGTTGTAGACTTTGTGGTTTAACCCTTAGCAATTGCCATTAGATCAAACAGAAATATAGAGGGTTTGAGAGTGGGGGACACCCAACACGCCATTTCACAATTTGCTAATGATGTACTATTGTTTCTTTCTAATCCAGAAAGAATCTCTACAAGCTCTTACCCTTATATTTCAGGAATATGGCCCCATCTCAGGCCATAAAATAAACTGGGCCAAATGTGAATGACTGTTGATGAGGGGAGGAGGGGCAAATCACTGTGGGTTGCTGGCACTCAATTATCTCCAGCTTCACACATAAAATACTTGGGGTGATCCTGCCCAAGAAACTCTGAGAAACCCAAGAAACTCTCAGAAATATGGTCCTTAAATTATAAACCTATACTTATAAAAAACTGAAACAGGACTGTTGAAAACTTGTGATATGAAAATTGAAACAGTATTATTGAAAGGTGGAGCTCTCTCTCACTGACCCTAACTGGCAGAGTTAACACCATTAAAATGTGTTTGTTGTCCAACTTTTTTTTAAATGTTTCAAGCGTTACCAGTGTATGACCCTTTTCAATTGTTTGGGAGCATTAGAGGGTATATCACCAACTTTGGCAAGGAAAAGGAGCAAGAGTAAGACAAGCAAAAACCCAGTTCTGAAGGGGACCTTGACCTGCCCAGTTTCCATAACTACTAGCTAGCTGTCCAGTTAGCTTACATAAAATACTTGACAATGGTAAAAATGAAAGGTCTATGTGGATAGATATGGAAAAGCAACACTGAGAGGAACAATAGATTGTTGAAGTCCTATCTCTAGCTTTCCGTATGGGCATAAACAAGAAAGTAACCGATACTTTCTCCCAGTCTCTAATTAAGGCCTGGCTTTCACCACATAACAAAATTCATCACCCACTGGGAGTATCGCCACATGCAGAAATGCAAAGTGGGCTCTGAGGCTACTCTACTCTCCCAGAGTAGGTTCTAAATACTTTGGCTAAACTGAGGGCAAAGGAGATATCCCAAGTAGCACAAGTTTATGTGAAGGGCCTCTTTACCTCCTTCATGAACTTGTAAGCAACATATAATCTCAAAACAAGAGACTTCTTTGTTTATCTGCAAGTCAGATGGAGAGTCTGGAGCCAAGTGAGCTGTTTTATTCAGTCAGACAGCTCTCATGTGGAGATCATAACTTTGGTTACCCCAAAGGGAGGTAGGCCCTTAAAACAATTCTATGGCACGTTGATAAAAAGCTCCCCAATCCAGGAGAATAAAGTTAGACAGTTATGGGTCAGAGATATAGAAGTGAATGCACCAATGAACAGCAATGGAAAGAGAGTATTAAAACTGCTTTAAAGAGGGAGCCTGGCAAAAAGTGCTACATTGCAAAATTAGAATAAGCATGCCCCTTATTGGGGGCATGCTTATTCTAACCAAAAGTTAGATTTCTGTTACTTCATTTTAAAGTTATAAGCTATTTGTAACCTTAATTTCGCTACCTGTTTAAAAAAGCCAGTTACAGTGAAGAACCGCTGATAATGTTATAATGTGAGCTCACAATCTAATCCTCCCTATCAGCAACCTAATGGGACCTGTTTCGGCAAAGTTTATAAACTGTAGCTGTAGTAATCATTAACAAAAAAAAAAACTAACATAAGGTTGGCTGCAGTGCTTGCATTTCCAGAATGTTCAGATGCAAGGTACTGTACTTTAGAATGCATCAGGAGGTGGTTTGGGAATGCAGTGCTGAACCAAGGTACAGAATGTCAAGATGGTGCACAATTTTAAAATGTTGGAAGGGGGATATGCAATTTCAGAATGTGGCAGGGATGTGCCATCTCAAAATGTTTTGCGACACTCAGTCGTAGAATGCAACAGGAATACATACTGAGGAGTTTGGCAGGGACTGGCTATTTCAGAATATAGTGGAGATGCACACTGTTGGAATGTGAGAGGATGCACCATTTATTCTGAAATTGCTTGTCCTTGCCACATTCTGGAGTTGCACACACCCACCACATTTCAAAACTGTGAATAACAACCCTGCCACATTCCAATAGTGTGCATCCTGGCCACATTCTAAAATTGCACATCCCATCAAATTCCAAAATTGTACATCCCTGCCAAATTCCAAAATTGCACATCCCCACCACATTCTGAAGCTGTGCTTCAATGCCACAATCCAAAGTTGTGTTTCAATGCCACATTCTGAAACTGTTTCACTGCCATATTCCGAAACTTGCATCACCACCACCACATTCTAAAACTATGCATCACCACCACATTGCAAAATGGTGTGTCACCTCACCACCACATTCTGAAATTGTGTGTCTGTGTTCATCAGCACCACATTCCGAAAGTGTGTGTCACTGCTGCATTCTGAAACTGTGCATCACCACGACATTCCAAACTTGTGTGTCACTGTCACATTCCAGAACTGTGTGTCACTGCCACAGTCTAAAACTGTGCATCATCACCACATTCTGAAATTGTGGATCATGGCAGCATTCTGAATCTGTGCATCACTGCCACATTCAAAAATTGTGCATCATTGTCACATTCCAAAACTGTGCATCACCATCACGTTCCCAAACTGTGCATCACTGCCACATTCTGAAATTGTGTATCACCAGAACATTCAAAAATTGTGCACCACTGCCACATTCCAAAACTGTGCATCACTGGCACATATTGAAATTATGTATCTTAGCCACATTATCAAATTGTACCTTCCTGCCACATTCCAAAATTATGTATAAACTTCCACATTCCTGAATTGCCTGTCATTGTCACATTCTGAAAATGTACATCCCAATCATTTTCCAAAATTGAATGTCCCTACCGCATTCTGAAAATGAGTGCCACTGCTGCATTCTGATAGTGCATGTCCAAGTCACATTCTAAAATTATGCATCCCTACTTCATTTTAAAATTGCATGTGACTACCACATTCTGAATCTGCATAACCGCCACACTCTGAGATTCCATGTCCATGATACACTGTGAAATTGCACATTGCCACCACTATCTGAAATCAAGCAACTCAATCACATTTTTAAACTGTGCATCACCACTACATGCCAAACTAATGTATCCATCCCTTTTACCTTACATAACTATGTGTCTCCTGTATTTCAAAATTGTGTATCTCTGCCACATTCTAAAAATACATGACACCATCACATTATGAATTCTAGCAACCCTGCCACATTCCAACATTATGTGCCCTAGCTACTTTCTGAGTTTGTGTTATTGCTGCATTCCATAGATGCAACCTGGTGACATTTTGAAATCTCATAACTGAAGTTTTCTAAAAATTGCACACAACTTTGTCATTCTAAAGCCATGTTTGCCACTGCATTCCACCTCACTGTCCCATTTTGAAGTACTGTACCTTGCATCTGCACATTATGGATGTGCATGTGCTGACCCACCCAGAGTCAGTTATCCTTTTTCAGATGATTACTACAACAGCAGTTTTCTGTAACATGGGAGAATAAGTCATATAAGGTAATTTCTAAAGTTACTGCAGAATCAGTGGGTAGAGGGGACAAAACCTTTTACAGGTACATAAGTGAAAAAAGAAAGGCAAAGGGAGGGATAGTGAGACTGAAGGGGGAGGATGGGGTCTGTGTGGAAGATGACAAAAGTAAAGCTGACATATTGAACAGGTATTTCTGCTCAGTCTTTACTGAGGAAGAGGAGGGTAATGGGTCTGAAGGGAGTACAAGGGGTGAGAATGGTACAGAAATGGACACAAGTCCCTTTACATGAGAAAGGGTCCTGAAGGAACTGGAAGTAATGAGAGTTGATAAAACAATGGGGCCAGATGGGGTGCACCCCAGGGTCCTTAAAGAACTAAGAGAGGTGGTGGCTGAACCTCTGGCTATCCTGTTTAGCCAATCACTGGAAACAGGGGAGGTACCCAAAGACTGGAGGACAGCAGATGTAGTCCCCTTATACAAATGTGGTAACAGAGAAGAAGCGGGGAACTACAGACCAGTCAGCCTCACCTTGGTAGTGGGGAAGATCATGGAAGCACTACTGAAGGAGAGATTGGTGGAACATCTCATTGTCAGTGGACTACAGGAGCCAAGGAAGCATGGTTTCACCAGGGAGAGGTCATGTCAGACCAAACTCGTTTAATTTTTTGACTGGGTGACTAGGGAGGTGGATCAGAGGAGGGCAGTGGACATGGCCTATCTGGACTTCAGCAAGGCCTTTGACACTGTGCCACATAGAAGACTATTACACAAACTGGGGAGTATGGGTGTGGGCAGGGCAGTAGTGTGGTGGGTAGGTAACTGGCTGGGCAGCAGGACACAGAGGGTGGTGGTAAATGGCTGTCCTCCACAGAGGAAGAGTGACCAGTGGGGTACTCACAGGGATCAGTGCTGGGACCGGTCCTATTCAACATCTTCATCAGTGACATTGCCAGGACCTAGAAGGCAGAATTTCACTGTTCGCTGATGACACAAAGCTCTGTAACAGAGTAGACACACCAGAGGGTGTAGACAGAATGAGAAGGGGCCTACAGAAACTTAAAGAATGGTCAGGGGTTTGGCAGTTGAAATTCAATGCAAAGAAGTGCAAGATAATGCATATAGGGCACAAAAACCCTGGCACAATGTATCAGTTGGGGGGTGAGGATATAGCATGCACCAAGCAGGAAAGGGATCTTGGGGTTATCATCTCTGATGACCTCAAGGTAGGAAAACAGTGTGACAAGGCAGCGGTAAAGCAAATAGGGATGCTAGGATGCATAGGCAGGGCATCACCAGCAGGAAAAGGGAGGTCATAATTCCACTATACAAGACACTAGTGAGGCCCCACCTGGAGTACAGTGTACAGTTCTGGAGACCTTACCTATGTAAGGACATAGACAGGGTAGAGAAGGTTCAGAGGAGGGCAACAAAGATGGTACATGGATTGCATCACAAGTCCTATGAGGACAGGTTGAAGGAACTGAATATGTACTCCCTGGAGGAGAGGAGGGGAGAGAGGGGATATGATAGAGACATACAAGTATCTTATAGGGAGGAACAGGGTGCAGGAATACACTATTTTTAAGCAAAAAAGATGTTCCAGGACTAGAGGTCATGGGATGAAGTTGGAGGGAGGACGATTCAGAGGAAATGTGAGGAAGAATTTCATCACAAAATGGTTGGTGGACAAGTGGAACACCCTGCCAGAGGAAGTGGTGGGGGCTGAAACAATCACGGGATTTAAGAATGCATGGGATAGACATAAAGGAATTCTTGAGGTCAGGGGTAAAGGGGCAACAGACTTCTAGGAAAACATAAACTGAACTTACAAGCTCAAATGGGTAGACTGGGTGGGCCATAGGCCCTTATCTGCTGACACTGTCTATGTATCTATGTGTCTATGTACTGCATGTCTTCTTTCCAGGAGCTATTGTTAGTCTGCACTGGACGCTGCATATTATGACTATTCCTATGTTCGTCCAAGCATTCACTACCTGCTATACCCTCAGGGGCTACTGTTAGACTGTACCGCTCTGTTGTACCTTGCCAGTGTGTGTCTGCTGCATTTAGTTTGAAAATATACTGTGTTGGGGTGCTCCTATCTGTGCTAATAAGGTTACTTGTGGGTTCGAACAGCTTTGTTCCTAGCTCCACTGCTTTGTCTCTATAGGATGTTGTGTACATTTCAGGAGAGGGCTTCCAAATGTGTGGGCCCCTCAGTATCATAGGAGTGTTGTAGACTCTCACCTTCTATCAACTGTACTTTTCAGGTGGCTGCCCTTGGCAATGTTCCTCCCTCTCTTCATTTCTCTCTGTGCATCCCCTATGGGACAATCTGAGGCCCCATTTGGGCTACCTGATGAGAAGAATCTTACCTTCTCTAACATAACAGCCCATGACAGGTATTTTCCCTGGCCCATCTGCTGCCTTAACCTGCGGAACTTCCATTATATTGCCACACTAGTCAGGTGCACTGGGTGCAGGCCGTCCATTAGGGTTGGCTCCCCACCTCTGAGACATCTTCTCTGGCTTCTCTTGATTATATTAGCCCTTGCAGGGGACATGGAATTGAATCCTGGTCCTCTGTGCTGAGTCGTCTCCTCTACTGTCGGCTGGCTGACTGGCAATGGGTTGAAAATTGCACACCTTAATGTACATAGCCTTCTGCCCAGCATGGCTGAACTCCTTGCCTGGGCCACCTATTATCAGCCTGACATCCTCGGGATTACTGAAACCTGGCTGAAACCCTCTACTCCAGACTCAGCCTGTGCACTCCCTGGCTTCGACTTTGTTAGGCATGACCGTCCAGGTAAGAAGAGGGGGGGAGGGATACTGGCATACTACAGGAGTCATCTTAATCTCTCAGTGTTGGCCTGTCCACAGTCTGAGCAGTCTTCCTGTGAATTGCTGCATACAGTGCTGTTACTGCGGAATACTAAGAAACTACACATTGAGTGTGCCAACAATCCCCCCACTGGTGGTACTGTGGGCTTATCCTTCCTCTTGACTCTGTCAGATCCAGGACAAGGAATAATGAACTATTAATCCTTGGGGACCTTAACCTAAACTGGCTTGGAAGCAAGACCAAGCAGCAGTATGAGATTATGCTTGCTGGTCTCTCACTGTCCCAACTGATTAACATGCCCACTAGGTGGATGTCCACTGGTGGTACCGGCACACTTTTGGACTGGGTCATGTCCAATAGGCCGGAGAAGATCAGCTCCTCAGGTACCCTCCCAGACTCAATCTCTGACCATGCCCCTGTATATTGCACATGTAAAGTTTCGGCTGCTAAGATCCCCCCCTAAGATAATTCATGTTAGGGATTTCTCCAGGTTTGACCTTGGCGCTTTTCAGGAGGATCTTATGATCACAGACTGGTCTCCTGTGATGGAGGCCCAGTGTGCTATCTCAGCTGTCAGTCACTTTCTCAGCATATTTGGGGTGCTACAGGACAAGCATGTCCCTCTTCTTTCTTTTTTTTTTTCTTTAGTTGTATTTAATCAGGATTAGCACACTAAGTTGAAAGCTATTTTACAAGTGCAACCTGGGAGCACAGGGAAGTTAAGTGACATGCTCAGGGTCACACAGTTTGTAAGTGGAAGCAGTGGGATTCAAACCCAGGTTTGGACTGCTGAATGTCACCAGATTTGCAGCTCAGAGTCTTAAACCACTGCGCTATACTGCCTGTTGTCAGATGGAAAGTAAGGGGGGCAGCTACGAAATGGCTACATGGGAGCCTCCTTGCCCTTATGAGGCATAGGGACAATTGTTGGGCCAATTTCAAGACCACAAGGGACCAGACCATTTTCCAGCAATACAGGAGACTTAGAAATGATTGTAAAAAGGCTATCAGGGCTGCAAAAATGAATTTTGCAAAGCCACATTATGGACCTCAGCAAAGGACCCTAGGTGCTTCTGGAGGAATATTAAAAATATTGTGAATGGCTCCTCCACCCACGAGGCCCTTGAATTGCTTACTGGGGGTGCCAGCTGCAATAATCCCCTGACCATAGCAAATGCATTTAACTTGCATTTCTCGGACCTGTCTGCCTTCACCTCCTCATCCTCCTCCAATGGTAGTGACAGACCTGTCCAGGCCCCATCATCTTAATTGTCTCCTTCTCATCCTCTGTTCTACCTCAAGGCTGTAATGGTGCATGAGATGCAGAGATTGCTCTATGGTCTCTCACTCTTTACCAGGGCAGGTCATGATGGTATGGAACCAAAGCTTCTCCGCCTTGCGGCTACCTTTGTTGCCTCTCCTGTGGCTCACATGGTAAACCTATCCCTTGCCACTGGGGTTATTCCTGACCTGTTGAAGGTGGTGAGGGTTGTCCCTATACTTAAACAGGGCAACCCTAGGATCCTAGATAACTATCGGCCAATTGCCATCCTGAGCGCTATCAGTAAGCTTCTTGAGAGAGTGGTGGAAGGGCAACTCACAGACTATATCCAGTCTCATGAGCTATTGTCTCCCTTGCAGCATGGCTTCTGTAAAGGTCATGGCACAACTTCTGCCCTTATCACTGTCACTTCTGGGATAAGGGCTGCTATGGACCAGGGCAGACTTTCTGGGGCCTTCTTTTTCAATCTTTCTAAGGTCTTCGACCTAGTTGACCATACCTTACTATGCGTGCAGCTTAGGACACTGGGTTTGTCCCCACCTGCACTTAGATGGTTTCACAATTATCTCCAGGGCAGGCAGCAACTTATCAAATATAGTAAGATGCTCTCTGCTGTTGTGCACTCAGAGGTTCCCCAGAGGTCAGTCCTTGGTTCTCTGCTCTTCTCCATATTTGTCAATGACCTTCCCTCCTCAGCTGCCTCTTGTAATGCTATTCTGTATGCTGATGACCTTGTTATCTTCACTCATGCCCAGGATATCGGGGTCATTAATCACCAACTGAGTGAAGACTTCATGAGTGTCCAATCCTGGATAGCATCTCACAAGCTGGTCCTAAATCTTGGAAAGACTCAGGCCATGCTGTTTGAGTCCCAGGCTAAGTTAAAGGCCTCCTAGGTCCCTTTGTGCATCTCAGGGACTGATGGTGTTCCAGTGCTCATCACCAACTCTATCAAATACCTTGGTGTGACACTTGACCCTCAGCTCGACCTTGGTCAACACATCCAAAATGTGTGTCGGGCTGTTAACTGGATATTGGGTCTGGTCTACAGGGCGAGAAATTATCTTACCATTGTTGCTTGACTTGCACTGGCCAGAGGAGTGCTCCTCCCATCTCTGTCCTATGGGCTTCCCTTGTTTGCCTGTACTACTAAGGTTCACCTCACTAGGTAGACCGTAGCCTACAATAATATCTGCTACTTTGCTCTCGCAGCCCCTCATCTAACCCACCACTGTGATCTGTACAGTAGGCTGAACTGGCTCTCCCCATCCAATTACATGAACATTGTCCTGGGCTGCTTCACAGGCAAGGTTCTGGGCTCTGGTACCCCCCCTGGATTGGCGGAGCTTCTTGTGCTGGCTCCCTCCACTCCCTACTCCCTAAGATCCCTGGGTCCTGCTATTCTCAAGGTTCCTGTGACATGCACCCAAATGGGTCATCGGGACTTTGCATCCTGTACCCAGAAGCTTTGGAACTCTTTTCCTGTCCAGGTCAGGCCTGCCTCTACCTAAGCGTATCTATGAGTCTCCCTATGGAAGCACTGGAAGCTCTCCTCAGTATACGATTGTTCCAGACTTCCTGAGTCTCTGCTGTGTACTCGAGCACAGTATCTCTTGTACCTGGCTCTGGCCCTAGTGTTGTTGCATGCCTGCCTGGGTGTGGCCCTGTGTGTATTTTATATATTCCGTATATTCTTGTTAGGTATATTGATATTGAAATTGTACTGTTATATGTTCACATTTTATGGTGTCAACTGCTGTAATCTGAGCTATCCCACTATGTATGTTATGTTTCCTGACTTCAGCATATGTCTGTACCTTATTTGCATCAACGTATACTCTGTATGTTCTTTTATTCTTCTGTAATCTCCCGGATCGTACCTGAAAATAGGCATATATTTTTGTCTAGTGTCCTTACCTGGTTAACAAAAGCTAAATAAATAAATACATTTGCAGGTAGGACTAGGCTGTGAGTTCAGGTTATAACATCATTAGTAGCTCTTCTCTGAAACTGGCTTTTTTGAACTGGCAGTGAATTAAGGGTTACAAAATGACTTGTAACTTTAAAAAAAAGAGATCTGATTTTTGGCAGGATGCTGATTTGGGATATGCTGATCCAAATTCTGAAAATAGGCATATGTTTTTGTCTAGTGTCCTTACCTGGTTAACAAAAGCTAAATAAATAAATACATTTGCAGGTAGGACTAGGCTGTGAGTTCAGGTTATAACATCATTAGTAGCTCTTCTCTGAAACTGGCTTTTTTGAACTGGCAGTGAATTAAGGGTTACAAAATGACTTGTAACTTTTAAAAAAAGAGATCTGATTTTTGGCAGGATGCTGATTTGGGATATGCTGATCCAAATTCTGGATTTATTGATGTCAGAAATGTTTGCTGAGCTCCCTCTTTAAACTTTTCTAAGAACAATAGAATCTGTCATGTGAGCAATAAAAATGACAGTGTGTGTTTTATGCTCTGATAAATGCACAGCTAGGGGAGAAGTGAGGCCTAAGGCCACATGCCAAGTGTTATATTGCCCTTAAAAGTGTGATTATCAGACTGCAAAGCACACCCTAGAGTGTGTTACTGCTATTTTATAATGTGTACTGTATATGCTGAGAAATGGTAAAAACTGTAAAATACAAAAAAAAAATGGTTTAATCTGGCTTAATTTGAAATAGTCCCTCCACTTTCCATGATTTTACTAGGGGCGCTGTTAAATGAGTTGCTGTCACAAGGGTTGCTGAAGAGATCATCTGAGTTGCTACATCAGATCGTTGACAATGCCCTGATTTTGTTTGGTCTTGCTGGCAGTACACTACCATCTGTGGTAGCAGCTTTTATGAAAACCCCAGTGGTCTCACTCTGGTTGTGGCTCAGGAGGGAGGGAGCTTGGAGAGTCTCTGATAACTGCAGGTCAGAAGGTAAAGGGAGCAGCTCAGGAGGGATAGCAAAATGGTTTAACAGCAGAAAAAACACTTTCTAAGTGTTTTGAGTGTTTTATTTTACTTCTGTGGCTTCTGATTTTGCTCGCTAAACTGAAATAAAATGGTGTCAAAATCATTTACACCGGCACTGGATGGATTATTTCTGAACTGTGGGTACATGTATGGGCACTTGTTATTTAATGTGCAAAAAGCTAAACAAATGATATAGCTAGCAAAGGCTGTCAACAAATCAGGTTCAAGAACTGCCTCTACCCATTTTACAAGTGCAGTTTAATTTTTTTCCATCAAAGGTACTTCACCCCAGCAATGGCATAGAGGTTTGCTTACACTAGTTCTGACAGATGTTCGAAATGTAAAACTGTTGAAGGCACACTCCATCACTTATGATGGGAATGCCCAAAGGTGGCAGCCTACTGAAGGTGAGTAGTGGGTTTGCTGTTGCAGTGCCTGAATTATAAATATGATATATCCATAATGACAGTGATCCTAAGCTGCCAGCTACATGTGAGGCCACATGCAAAATGTATTTATTTATTGAAATGTTTCACCAGAAGGAAAATATACACACCCTTAATGGCACTTGGAACAGGCAATCTGGAAGGTTAACATAGAAACACAGAAACATAGACTTTGACAGCAGATAAGGACCACTTGGCCCACCCAGTCTGCCCATTTCCCTACCTATTGGATAAACTGCAGATTCTAGTTAACCAATAGCCTACTTCCTGCAACCCCCCACTATAATTGCCTTATGTATGTCCCATGCATGTTTGAATTCCCCCACTGTTTCAGATGCCACAACCTCTCCAGGAAGGCGGTTCCATGCATTCACCACTCTCTCCATGAAAAATAATTTCCTCACATTACCTCTGAGCTGTCCCCCCTCTAACTTTAAATTGTGCCCTCTTGTTCTTACACATCTCTTTTTCTGAAAGATGCTACCCTTCTGGACTTTGTTGATTCCTTGAGGTACTTAACAGTTTCTATCATGTCCTCTTGTCCCTCCTTTCATCAAGGGTATACATATTAAGCTCTCTCAGTCTCTCTTCATATGGTTTCTGATTTAGACCCTGCACCATTTTACTTGCCCTCCTCTGGACAGTTTCCATCCTGTCTATGGCCTTGAGTAGATGAGGTCTCCAAAACTGCACGCAGTACTCCAGATGGGGTCTCACCAACTGTCTGTATAGAGGGATAACCACTTCCCTTTTTCTACTTGTGATGTCCCTCCCTATGCAGCCCAGTATCCCCCTGGCTCTCCTTACTGACTTCTCACATTGCTTACCCACCTTTAGGTCATCTGATATGACTACATCCAGATCCCTTTCCATTGTTGTCATTAGTACCTCCTGCTATTGTGTACTCTTTTCCTGGATTTTTATTTCCCAGGTGCATTACTTTGCACTTCTTTGCATTGAATCTAAGTTGCCATATGTCTGACCATTCCTCCAACCTTGCCAAGTCTCTTCTCATCCTTTCTACCCCCCCCTTGTGTGTCAACTCTGTTACAGATCTTTGTGTCATCTGCAAAGAGGCATACCTTTCCTTCCAGACCCTCTGCAGTGTCACCTATAAAGACGTTAAAGAGGACTGGACCCAGTACTGAGCCCTGAGGTAATCCACTAGTAACCCCCCTTTCTTCAGAATGTGTTCTACTCACTATTATCTTCTGTGTCGTGTTGTGCAGCCAGTTTGCTACCCAGGCTACCACCCTGGGACCCACTCCCGGCCTGGCTACCTTGATTATTAATTTTTTGTGCGGGACTGTGTCAAATGCCTTGCTAAAGTCTAGGTAGGCCATATTCACAGCCCCTCCCTGATCTATTACTTTGGTCACCCAGCCAAAGAAATCGATTAGATTCATCTGACATGACTTTCCTGCTGTGAATCCATGCTGCTTTGGGTCCTGTGCCCCGCTGGCCTCTAGGTACTCAACAATTCTTTCTTTCAGAAGTGATTCCATAATTTTCCACACCACTGAGGTCAAACTAACAGGTCTGTAGTTTCCTGCTTCTGCCTTGCTCCCACTTTAGTGAAGGGGAATCACATCTGCCCTCCTCCAGTCCTCAGGTACCACCCCATCTTCCCATGATTTCTTAAAAAGTGTGGTTAGTGGTGTCACTAGGTCCTCCCTTAGCTCTTTTAGGATTCTAGAGTGAATCCCTCAGGCCCCATTGTTTTGTCCACCTTGAGTTTTAGGAGTTCTTTCAGTACTCTTTCTTCCGTAAATGGACTGGCGTCAACCCCACTATCCAGAGTGCTGCTACTGTTTGGTTTAGGTAACTCCTCCTCTTCTTCTTTTGTGAATACTGAGCAAAAATATTCATTCAGTATCTCTGCCTTTTCACTGTCTCCCTCTGCCCACCTCCCCTCTCCTTTATTAATCTTCACTATCCCTCCTTTAACCTTTCTATGCTCCCTAATGTACCTATAAAAGGTTTTATCCCCCTTCTTAACTGAGTTGGCTATCTTTTTCCTCGGTTTGGGCCTTTGCTTTTCTGACAGCCTTCTCCACTTCTTTCTGCTTTAATTGATACAGTTCCCTGTCGTGCTCCGTCTGTGATTCCTTATACTTTTTGAATGCAGCCTTTTTCTCCTTAACCTTCCCTGACACCTCTTTTGAGAACCATAGTGGCTTTTTATTCTGCTTTGTTTTCTTTATTTGTTTCACACAAAGGCTTGTTGCCTCTATGATGGTAGTTTTGATTTTTCTCCATTGTTCTTCCACCCCTCCTTTCTGGCCATTTGCTAATGCATTCCTCAGGTATTCACCCATTATGCCAAAGTCAGCCCTTCTAAAGTCCAGTACCCTTGTCTTTGTATGGCTTGTCTCTATGGTTGTGTTTATTGTGAAGCACACTGTGCAGTGGTCACTTGTTCCCAGATGTCTACTGACTTCTAAATTTGTGATCCTCTCTCCATTTGAGAGTACCAGGTCTAATATTGCTCCCTCCTGAGTGGGTTCCACCACTAGCTGTCTAAGTCATGCCCCCTGTAGGGCATCGAGAATGGCCCTGCTCTTGGATGTGGCTGCAGTCCATGTCGCCCAGTTAATATCTGGCATATTCAGGACCCCATCAACTGTATCTCCCCTTTTTCAGCCATTTTGAGAATGCCCTCTATCATTTTCTTGTCCATTTCCTCCCCTTGAGACGGAGTTCTGTATACAACCCCTGTGCAGATTGTGATGCCATTCCCTGTCTCCAAGGTGACCCAGAGTTCCTCTTGTCCTCCCCCTTTACTTTTTAGTTCTGTAGCTTTGATCCCTTACCTTATGTAGAGAGCTGCTCCACCTCCTCTTTTACCCTCCCTGTCCCTTCTGTAGATTGTGTACCCTGGTATGTTGACATCCCAGTCATGGTTCTCCGTGTACCATGTTTCTGTGACTGCCGCAATATCCAAGTGTTCCTCTTCCATCAGGGCTACTAGCTCTGGAAGCTTGTTTCCCAGACTACCGGCATTGGTACTCATTGCCCTCCATTTAATATTGGCTTTATCCTTTTTTACCCCATCCCTGCTCTTATTGCCCTTGTCCATTTTTCCATTTACCCCTGTCCTGCCCTCCGTCAAGCTCTGTACCTTAGTGTTTACCCTACTACCTGCCATGTTTTGTGGGGGGAGACTTGAACTTTCCTGTGTCCTATCAGCACCTCCCCTCCTTGGCTAGTTAAAAAGCTTGCCAAGGAAGCCTTTAAACCTGTCACCTAGGAGTGTGTTTTCCTTCCTGGACAGATGCAGACCATCATGCCAGTATAGACCTTCATCTCTCCAGGTGGACCCCCTGTCCCCAATGAAGCCAAAGCCCGGTGCTGTGCACCAGTTTTGCAACCATTCATTAAACTGCATGGTGTGCAGTACCCTAGCCTCACCCCTGCCATAGACTGGCAGCACCTCTGAGAAGGTTACCATGCTTGCTACCTGTCTGAGGTCCCTAACCAGGCACTGGATGTCTGACCACCTCCCATGGTATCACAGTGGAGTAACATCCTAGTGGACTGCCTAAAAACTGAGAAACCACAACATCAACACCAGTCAAGTGGTGCACAGGGTTGAAGTGCTGGCAACACAAGTTTGAGAACAGATCTGGGTCACCAGGGGTTGGCTAGGGTGGGAAAGGATAACGCATCCAGATAACTGCTCTCCTCACCTGGGGAGGCAGGGTTACAGTGCCTAGCTTTAGCCTGGCACCTAGCTTCATCATCATCATTTATTGAAGGCAAATTGAGAGAGAGAGCTCTTGTTTACAATTGCATTCAAGGAGGGTGTAATAGGCCTGACTTTTCAGTATTAATGTTTCCCACATCCCAAGGAGAAGGGAAGGGCCAAAAGAACAAAGGTGTTAAAAAGGAAAAAGGAAAAAGCCAAAGCTAAAATAAAAATAAAGGAAAAAGTTAAAGGGAATTGTCCAAAAGAGGACATTAATTGTGCTCAGAAGACCTTTAATGAGAAGGAAAAAAACTAATACTTTAAAGACATTTAAAAATAATGATGGAGTGGTTAAGTTGGCAAAAATTTAGAACAAATACACACAAACTTTAGATGTACAAACTGTTGGAAAAGACTAGGACATACTGATTTATTCAAGAAGTGAAATACAAAATTGTGAAAACTGTGAATACTCCAATTTAGCAAGGTCAATAGAGCATAAAATTCCTTATGTAACGATATCTGTTCTAAAAAAAGAGGATGGTGAAACATCACAGATTTTAAGAGGAAAAAATCCTTCACCTATTTAAGATAGACATGGAATTAAAAATTAAAGAAGAGGACCTGGCTAAAGTTGGCAGAACTAGAGATTTTGTACGAAGCAGCTATGTAGACAGTGGCCCAGGTATTCAAAAGGGTTGTGCATGGCGCAACAGTGTTGTGCCATGCACAACCCACTGATGCAAACCGGTGTGATATTTAAAAGGGAAAAGTGTGCCTGCACAAATCCCGATGCTCCAGGGTGCATCAGTAATGCATGCAGGCACAGGTGGGGGGTGTGCCCATGCATAAACTGCACAGTCCAATATTCAGCCCTGGCCGGGCAGAGTTATGCAGGCACAACCCAAACCTGCGCCTGCACAAAGTTACACTGAAAGAAAAGGAACAAGTCGAGGGCCACCCACAGGTGAGCTGCCGCATTGCAGGGTGCAACACAGCAGCTGCCACCGGTGGGTGGCCCTAGACTTGTTCCTGCTGCACCTGGCAGTGCTCCCCATGCCCCGATCACGGGCTGAAGTGTCACCCCGGTAACCCAATTCCGGGCATAACAATAGTCATCCCCATTAGCTAATCGCAGGCATAACGGTAGTCATTCACAACAGCCTGATCAGCGGGCATACCTGAACGTCCCCCACCGAGTAGCCCGATCGCGGGCATCAGACCTCCCAAAGTCCAATATCCTGGTGGTCCAGTGGACCGCGAGTAACCCGATCACGGGTGGCAGCCTCACCCCCATGTCAAATCCTGGTGATCAGGTAGCTCCCCACCTCCTGCCCGCCGGGCCCCACCCCTCTCCCCATCAGCCCGGCGGGCAGCAGCACCCCACCTGCCTGCTGCCCTGCTGCGACTGACAACAAGTAGGGCTGCATGCCCACTGGTTCAGAGCATGAGCCAATGGACATGCAGCCCATACCCGTACAAGTCGAGTCAGATAATGCAGATGAATTCATTCACATATCTGGACCGATTTACCGTATGGCTTGTATGCCCATTGGCTCATGCTCTGAACCAGTGGGCGTGCAGCCTACCAGCTGTCAGTCAGCGGGTGGCGGGCAGCAGGCAGGTGGGTTGCTGCCACTGGCTGGCTGATGGGGGCGGGGTGGTGGGGTTCGTGGCGGTGGGTGGGGGCCACTAGTCACCGGATTTGGGACATGGGGGTGAGGATGCCGCCCGCAATCGGGCTACTCACGGTCCACTGGACCACCAGGGATATTGGACTTTGGGGAGGTCTGATGCCCATGATTGGGCTACCGAGGCGGTCGGGGCGTTTCAGGTATGCCTGCGATCGTGCTAATGTGGAAAATGACTACCGTTATGCCCATAGTCGGGCTGCTGGGGGGGAAGAAAACTGTTCTGCCCGCGATCGGGCTGCTGGGGGGGAGAAAACTGTTCTGCTGGCGATCGGGCAGAGGGGAGAGGGGGACGTTTCAGTTATGCCCGCAATCGGGCTGTAGGGGGCATCGGTCCCCGATGGCTGCTGCCTGGCAGGGTGCCAGGCACAAGTCCTCAGGGATTGGTGCACCTGCATGCTAATGGCATGCAAATGGAGTCATAATTAGATGAAAATGGACCCCCGTGCCTTGCATAAATTATGGACCCATTTGCATGTCACCCTTTGAATATCGCAGGTGCTGTGCATGGCGCAATGGAACCTGCGCCACCGCATCTCAATGCTTCACTCTGGCCACTTGCGCTGGCGCAGTTCCACTGTGCCATGCACAGTGGGTGTGGCCAGGGGGTGATATTCAAAGAAGTTGCGCCATAGCACAACTCCGTTGAATATCACCCTGGCCACACCCCTGCATAACTATTTTGAGCGGCGAAGGGGCTTGCGCCACAAAATGGTGCAGTTTGAATATCTGGGCCAGTGTGGATATTAATTGCTCATGTCCTAGAGTTACTAACTATCTGTGGAGGAATATGTATAGAATATCATATTTAAATCTAATGGCCAGACTGATAGATGGAAACTTAGACTCCATTAAATTGGAAAAGATTATGTACAATGAATGGCTGATTGAGGTGAGAAATTATCAGAGCTAGTCACCCTAAGTTTATTTGGCTGTAACAAACTATATAATGAGACCGATGCTAAGTTAAAATAAACCTTATGCAATCTGTTTAACAATTTCCTGAATATCAGATTGGGCCAAAACAGGTGGTGAGCATCTATAGACATAAGAGCTTATGAGGAAATGGGCAGATTGGCATCCTTTTCAGGAACTCGAAACAGCAAACAGAATTCGACAAAAGGATAACAAACTGGAAGTAATGGAATTGTATCTACGTAATCTTGATAAGTTAGATGGTGAAATGGAGATCAGCAAAAATCAAGCATGGCACCACCAGTCTGATAATGTAACGTCAGCAGCTGCTGATGCAAATAATGCAAATCAGTATATTACCCAGAATAGGTTTCTTGCCTTAACTGGATACAGTCGTTGACTAAATTGTTTAATACAGAATAATTCATCATTAAATACTACTGCCGAGTCCTCAGATATCTCATAATATCAGCACAAGTTTCTTATTACCTGGAACTGATGCAAGAACTAAGGAGTGGCAGGGGGGCATCAAATTACTATTGCAGAGAGGAGAAAAGTTGTTAAGTCTATGGTTTTAGTGGGTAACAGAGCAGGGGTTGCTGAAATGCATTCGAAAGGAAGGTCTAGCTACTGGGGGGTATTCAGGGACTATAGTGACACATGGGCAGGTAAATGGAGGGTGCTAGTGCAGGACACACTAGGGCATGGAGGTGTGCTAGTGGAGGAGAATGGTGATGACATGGGGAAGGGGTGCAGGGGGCAACAGGGGGCAAAAGGGGCCAGTGGTTTGAGAATTGTGGGCTGCAATTGCTGTGGGGCGGTGGTCTGAATCAATGTATTATGGAAGTTAGGAGGGTGTCTTATCTGTAATAGGCTGAGGAGTCTGGAGGAGGAAGTGCAGTGGCTTGGTAGAGGGGTTGGGGAGAAGAGGGCAGGCAACTGGGGCAGAGAACATCAGGAGGGTGCCACATGGGTGGAACAGCAGTTGGGAGGTGGTAAGGGGGAAGGCTGGAGCACTACATATAGGAAGACTAGCATGGGAAGTAGGGGTAAGGGCAGGTGGAAGGAGTCCACTCCAAGCATGGCAGAGGGGGCTGGTAATAGGTTTGTGGTGCTGGCAACACCGTAGAAGGATGGGGGGTGAGGGATCACTAGGAAGGCATTGGTAGGGGGATGCAGGGGGTTCACACATGGGACAGAAGTCAGGCCAAGGACTGTGGTATGGGAAGGGGGACACAACTGGAAGGATGGACAAGGGGAGCAGGGGCAAAGGGGAGGGATGTGCGAGTGAGGAGAAAGGGAGGTACTTAGCAGAGGGGGGGAGAGACCAAGGTGGAATGGGAGGATGGGGAGGAGAGTGTTACATGAGGTCCCTGCACCCTAATTGGTACCCCCACAGGTACACTGCAGACAGCTAGCATTGAGGTATATGTTATTTAACATATAGGGCTAAAGGCATTTACAGTTTAAGAGTAGATGTCAGGATATGTATGCACATTATTGCTATACACTTTACTTTCCAATATTTACATGTATTTCTTGCTTACAAGATGTTAGGGCATCTGTGTCCTTATAATGATTATGATATATGAGTCGGCATTGCCATCTCTTGATGATTTGTATTACTACACAGCTATGTACAAATTGTACCTCTTTGTTTCTAAAAAGTGATGAATAAAACAAAATTGTATAATGTTATCTTGGACTGTGGAGCCACATCTAATTTTGCCAATAGGGCTCATCTCTGTAACTAAAACTGTTTCTATCTTACAGTAACCACGGTAATTATCTGAGTTATATAATGTTAGACATTGCATCTTATACTTCGGAGACCCCAGGAGACACGGAGATTCCTTGAGGAATAAGGAACGCTTAGCATTGACTCCAAGTTCCTATTGGTAAGAATTGCTTAGGGCAACTGTGATTTCCTTTCGGTAGTGATAAACAAGCGTTATTACTCTTATGCAATGTGTCTGTGATTCCTTGCATGCCCATTATTGCCAACAACCTGAGAGTGAGGTTTAGATATCCTGACAATTGATGACTGCGTGCAGGCAATATTTGGTGTTTGCAAAGTTTCACTTATTGCTAAAACTTTTCCCTTCCCAACAACAAATGTAGGTGTGCATTCCCGTACCAGCTCTCCTGTTTTTCACCCACTTTGTAATCACTTGCAAAGTCTGGCTGCTTACTGGGTGTGGTCAACCCACCCCATGGCAGTTTTGAATTGCAAGCTTACAAGTGCACAGTAGCCTCACTGTGAACTACTGTACCTGTTGCGGATCAACACACAGCATGGCACCTTTTCACAGTTTGATTTTCCATTCCCTCCCACACAATGGCCACAGTATCAAATATCTGCACAGAACTGAGACTCCATGTCTTAAACTTCTTTGCCTCTCATGGAGGATGGGCTGGCTTCATGTGGGACACAAGTCAATCTGAAAACCCTGTGCTGTGGATTTCAACCCCATACATAGAGACAAGACAAACAGCCAGAAAGTGAGAAGCTAAAGGGCTGTTGGTCGTGGCTCTCTATGCTGCTCTGGAAGCTTCTGAAGTGAGGTTTCGATCCCTTGAACTGCAAATCTCATCACTTAAGCAGGAGATGGGGTTGCAGGAAACTGAACATGTGAGACATGAGCAGGATTTGGAGTCTGAGTTCCAAACTTTGCAAAATGAAAAGGATTCCCTTTTGCGTCATTCTGCTCAAGCAGGCAAACAGAAACGTATGTTGAAGCAGAAGTGTGAAAAGTTTGAGACAGGATAAAGGTCTGGCTTTGCAAATGAATGACTTGTTAAGTAGAACAAATGAACAAAATGCATGAGGAGTTGGGAGCGTTACAGGACAGAATAAAGCAGGTACGTAATGACTTAGGGTTAGCTACTAAGGACAATTGCGAATTGAGTTCTGCATATAGTGTGACAAAAGCAGATGTAGGATGAGGTGGAGCAGAATGCTGCAACAGTGAGTCATGATAAATGTGAATCTAAAACGGTGAAACTGTGCCATCAGCGAGAGGTGTTGGCTGGTCACATCAAGGCAATGGGAGGTGTAGCCCCTACCTTGTCGATGTCATCTGAAGGGGAGGAGTCAGATGATGACATCTCTTAGTGCAATGCCTAGTTACACCCCTACTATGGCCCAGACAGCCCTCCCCACCATCCACAACATGGCAGGCCCCTGTCACATGACACCACATCCCTTCATCACTGACGGTATGACGCACATCATGGGCGATGCCAACATGGCAGCCCCCATGATGGGGGGAGCAGGCATAGGTCTAGTCCTGATGGCACCACTGATAGCTGTTAATAATGTGAAAGAGAGGCAAGAGATAGAGAAAATGACTGAGAGTGCCTTAGGCACTGTGCCCATCTCTGAGAAAAATAAATGGGTTCTCAAGACCTAGATTAAGCAGCTTCTACACTAGGCTGGTACTCAGGAGGGCATGGTTCATTCTGTGGCTGAGGCCACAGCTCAGGCAGCCCTGGAAGGTGCCCGAGGCAATCTACCTCCACTTGATCATCCCAATAATCCCCTACAGATGGCCTACTCTGTTCAGCAAATAGCTGACAGCATTGGTCGGATGAGCCCATCTGACAGCCTCAGTTGCCACTTGGAATAGGTGTGTGCTAAATGTGAAGTGCTTAGTCTCGCTGCAGACTACCAGGTCCACATCCTATGCCAGACCATTGATCCTGGCCTGTGGGCAAAACTCCCCAATGTTGTCCGTCAGGACAGCCACATCACCTCTGATGAAGCAGCATCTGAGCTCATTTCTGCAGACAACCCAGGTGTAGTAGGAGTGATGCTCACATAACCTGTGAAACAGAATGCAAAAGAAAGTCCAGTGACTTTCCACCAGAGGCTCTAGATGGCCTACTGAGCAGGGAAGCACCTTGCAGGAGAAGCCACAGATGTGTACCTCATTGAATATAAGACCCTGTTCCTTAGGAACATGATCCCTGCAGTAAGAGAAAAGGTAGAGCCAACCACCTGTCCAACCACGGAGAGGTTTCCCGATATTCTTTGGAAAACAGAGAGAGTTTATCAACTCTACATCCATGATTCAGGATCCAGTTCCAAGAAAGTAGCTGCTGTGGAAGCCATTCCGGACGCCACGACACACTACATGGTGGAGGGGCAGACCCAAGAGAAACAGCCCCTCCCAGCAGACAACCAACACCCCCAGCAGGCCCAACAACAACAACAATCCTGGGGTGGGAACTGGAACTACCACAAAAATAAGAAACACCATAAAAACAACAAGGGTAAACAACAAAGAACAAGCCCTTTGTATAGGGAAACAGCTGATGAAAACTGGAGATTACGAAATCTTCTTGGGTAAGTACACTCTGTAATGGATGTCATTCCCGTTAGGGCCCTTGCAGCAAAACAACTGGAAAGCAGGCCTCAACAGGCAGTGGAGATCCTGGAAGTCCAGGCTCTCAGGCCTTTACAGGCCTAAACCCGGAAGTGGCTCCCTATATAGCATCAGTGCAGCATGGTGAGATGGTTCAAAGAAACCAGGCCCAGACTCTCTTTCAAGAGTGCCTCCATGCTTCCATTGGTACAGATTGACAATTACAGGTCCCAGTCCGTATTGTAAACAAGCTGGTCTTGGATTCAAATGGAAGGCCCAGCACAGAGGCCGAGTTCGGGGGCCACCTACTTACAGTACTACTGGATACAGGCGCGGCTGTGTCTGTATTACAGGATGATAACCCAGACATATCATCTTGGTTCACCGGACGGAGGACCAACATGTCTGGGGTAGACAGAACTAGGCTACCTGCATACCGCTCCCTGCCACTACCCGTGACACTGGGAGACCTGAAGGCATATCATGTCTTTCAGCTAATGGTACTGCATGATCACCCTAGTATAATCAGGATCGACTTTTTGGCACCACACGGATGTGTAGTAGACCTAGCCAACATGTTACTGATACAAATTCAGGGACAATATCACACCATCATGATCCCTGATTTGCATGTGGTTGCAACAATCTCTGCAAACAACAAAGAGTATGACGTCATAGATTTGTTTAAGAACCATGATCTTTTCCCAAAGCTCCTCCCCATTCTGCAAAGACATCTGGAGGCATTTGCCACTAACAAGCATAATTGTGGCAGGATGCACACTGTCATTGAAGTGACAAGCCAAACGCATGAGAGGCAACAGCAATACTCCTTTCCACCTGAGGCCCCCAAATGTCAATATAAGTTCGCCTTCACCTTTGAGGGCAGGCAGTACATGTGGATCTGCATACCGCAGAGGTTTCACAACAGAACCTCCCTGTTTCATTTACACATGATGGATGCCCTTGAGGGTTTCTCTACACCCCAGTGCCCCTTACAGTATGTGGATGACCTGTTGTTGGCCACATCCACACAGGAACAACATCGGGATCTCTTAGATGAACTACTAACCCTCATCCAGAAGGCAGGCTTCAAATGTAACCCTGTAAAAGCAGAACTGTGTCAGAAAGAGGTACTCTTTCTGGGCCTGAGGGTAACAGACCAAGGCCGAAGCCCTACCTGGAAGAAGATACAAGGATTGCAGGATCTGCCACTGCCTACCAGCGTGGCCACCCTTCGAAGGTTTCTAGGTATGGTAAACTATTCTAGAGATTTTATTTGTTATTTTGCTCAGGAGGCCACCCCTCTGTATGAACTACTAAAAAAGGATGTCCCCTGGAATCAGGGTCCCAGTCACACCCAAGCTGTGACATCACTGAAACAGGCCTTGGCCAAAGCTCCAGCTTTGATCAACCCCAATCCAGCCCTGCCATTCCATCTGGAGTGTGCCACCTCTGAAATTGCTATGTCTACAGTGTTGGCCCAGAAGGTCCATGGCACTCTGAGACCCACTGCATATGCATCACAGCTCTTGACCCCAGTGGAGCAGAAGTACAGCCTTTGTGAAAGGAACCTTCTGGCAACCTACTGGGCTGTCAAGCATTTCCTGTATATCATTAAGTACTCCCAGGGGTGTAGCCAGGAATTTCTGAGCTGCACACCAAGTGGACTCAACTGCTACCCACCCCTTAGGCTGTTACCCCTCCCCCACCATCCATGCCCTCTCAGATGCTAATATCATTTTCTGTGTTGTATGCCAGAACACCATTTCACCACCTACAGGTCTCAGACTAACAGACTGGCTTTTGGTTACAATACTGCATTCTGACAAGCCTCCGTACCAGATTGGCCAAGTTTCAATGTTGCATTGTGACAAGCCTCTGTACCACATCAAGGTAGCCAGTCCCACAGAGGTCCATTCATACTAGCCAACCACCAGACTAACTTTTAGTTACAATGTTGCATTGTGACAAGCATCTGTGCCATATCAAGGTAGCCAGTCCCACAGAGGTCCATTCACACTAGTGTCTTAATCTTACACTATCCACTCACACAGAAGGCCCACATCCAAGCTCCCTCATCAGCCACTGTAAAGCCCCAAAAGATTCAGTACCATTACCAGTTTAGATGTAAGCAAGATCCAGATACTCACCCAGTCCACACAACATGCATACCAAATTCAACCACTGATAACATACCACAGTGCAGCAGAGTTTCACCCACTGCAGATAAGTACTTACCCACACAGCTGAGCCTGTCCACATTACAAAGAGGGTTGTGGTAAGCTACATGGTGCTTTGGCTGGTGTTCTGATTTTTGTTCAGTTACATTAACTGAAACCATCGATACCAAAAAATCCTCATTCTAGGCACAGCATTGTGTATGTACCTGCTCAGGTTCCAAACTGACTACATGCAGAAGCAAACACAGTTGCAGAGCTTACCACAGTCGTGCATTGTAGCCCACTCACGCCCAAAGTATCCAAAACTTACCACTGCAAGGGGCCACATACCCACAGCAGTGTTACAAGTAATGTATGCAACAGCTGAGCTCTCAGCCACACATTCATGCACTGCAAGTGGCCACAGACATATACTTATTGTACTTGTAACACTGCTGTGGGTATGTGGCCACTCACAGTGGTGGGTTTTAGATACTTTGGGTGTGAGTGGGCAGAAGTGCATGCATGTGTGTCTGTGAGCTCAGCTGTTACCCACAGTACTGTTACAAGTGAACAGCCGAGCTCACAGCCACACATTCATATGCTTCTGCCCACACACACCCAAAGTATCCAAAGCCCACCGCTGCAAGTGGCCACATACACACAGCTGTGTTCTGTTACATGAACACTACACAATTTGTCAGGTAACTGTAACATTGCACTCACTGTTATAGGAGGATCTGGGTAAGCAAGATGATGCATTGGTTTTGTTACCTTAACCAAAAGCATTCACACCAAATAGCCCAATAGCCCCATACCATGCAGTAAGTGTTCAAAGTCATCCTATTGGCTTATTTGAGAAGCGTCTGTCCTGGCATGGGTCAAAGTCTTTGAGCACCTGTTCCACATCAATTTCCATGTCTCTGTGTATATGTAAAAGAGCGAGTCCTGTCAGGTGTTGTTTCCCCATGCTGTTTCTGAGCCAGGTCTTCAGCCTCCTCAAGGCACTGAAGGATCTCTCTGCACTTGCCACAATGACTGGCATTGTTGCCAAGACTGATAAAACAGCATTAACATTTGGGTAGAGATCTGCATTCATTTCTTGTAATGTCACGAGAATGGTCTCTGGTAGGTCTGCCACAGGAACATCGGCCCACTTTTCTTTCCATCTTTCCAGCTCCACCTTAAGCTCCTCCAGGCTGCCCCAGTCAGTCTTGTAGGCACTGTACACTGCTGCTATTTTGTCCTCCTGTAGCAAATTCAGTTTCTGTGGTAGAAGATACTGCCCAAGGAACCGAGGCCGGCACTCTATAAGTTTATCCTGCAATTCCAAAATGTCATGGTCTAGGAAAGGAATGAAAATGTTGACTCTGAAGTAGTCTTAAGGGCTTGCAGCATTGATGTTGCTTTCCTGCATTTGCCTACCACATATGTGAGGTACCTCCTCCTGAATGAATGCAGCCTCCACTAGAGTCAGGATGCTCTGATACAGTTCTGCAAAGTGGCTTTCTGACCTGTCCCGCATTTCCTTCAATACTTGCACAAGGTTGGAGGCCTCTTGTGTTGCTTGTAGGAGGTCAGTGTTGACACACTGCAGATATAAATGAAGAGGTTTCTTTCAGGACAAAACATAATCAACTGAATGAAGAGTCACAAGGAAGTTGAATCACTGGATGCACAGCAGCAATCTGCTCACTTCATTGTCAAACTCTGCAATTTTCTCAAGCGTACTTGCTACTACCAAAACGTTAGCTTTTAACCTTGATAGAGAATCTGCCTGACTCATCCACATGGTGTTTCCCACAGCAGAAATAGTGTACATCTGATCTGCTGGCTCATGATCATAGTCGGATGGCAAGTTGTTGAATTCTTTGAGTTCTACCTGAAAGATGTTACTGTACATGTAGGACGACTTGAATGTAGAGATAATCTTTTTCATGGTATCAAACATATTGGACACTTGTTGCAAGGAACATGAATGCACTATAGCTGTGTTGAGGCCATGAGCCTTGCAAACTGTATGCACTGCTTCAGGGACAACTGCTGTGATGTGTGCTTGCACCCCATTGAATTTTTCACTCATGCTACTCCCCTTGTCGTACCCTTGGCCATGCATTAGTTTTGTGTTGATGCCCCAAGCCTTTAAATGCCTCAAGAATAGTTCTGCTAAACCATGGCCAGTTGTATCCATACCTTCAGTGAACTCGACAAAATCTTTATGAAGTTCAATTGTGCCTGAAAGGTCCCAATGTACATAGCGAACCGAAAAAGAAATCTGCTCCTTGGTTGACACATCTGTTGTTCCATCCACTATCAAGCTGAACCATTTTGCCTCCCTTACATTGTTTAGTATTATTCACTGTATTTGCTGACCCATCAATTCAATTAGTTCATTCTGAATTTGTGGGGATGTGTACAGTGCATTCCTTGGAGCCGCTTGTAGGTGTTCTTGCAGACTGGAATCCACTTCTGCGGTGTATTGCAAAAAGCCATGGAAATTTCTGGTATTATCATACTTACCTCGAAGAGCAATGTTGTGTCTCCCACAATAGAGAATGATCGTGACGATTCTGCATAGAAAGTGAAGAGTATTCTCTGTCACCTTGTTGTTGCACTCCAGCAGAGATTGGCTTGCTTTCTTCATCTTCCCAGCAAACATAGAGAAACCCATCCACTCTCACAACAGCATTTCCATGGTCCTTAGACTTGCTATGCCTCTCCAGAGTCTTCTTTGTATTCAACCAGTCCCTCATTGGTGCTGATACCAGAAGGATGCTAGTACAGGAACTGTTGAACATGAAGCATGGACCACAGAACAAACCATCCAATACCTTTGAATACCTAGTAAATTTGAAGTTGTGCAACACATGAGCATTGAAACACCTGTAATGCTGGCTCGGACCATCTGGACCCATCAGATGACCAGAAAACTGAAATCCTGGAGGTGGTTGCCACTGATGTTCAAGAATTTCCTTCCTTTGAGCATCCGTGAGATGGGATTGATTCATATAGCCGATGTCCTCAGTATTTGGCGGATGCACATCTGGTTCCTGGGAAATGCTTGGGATCTGGACTGCTTCAAAAGTAGTTGCTTCTTCCACTGTCTCCATTAACTGGGAGTTGACACCAGCTTCCTTCAGATCTTCCAGGGTCTCCACTAACTGGGAGTTGACATTGGCTTCCAGGAGAACACCCTGTGTGGCTACGTCTTCTCGAATTTCACCAGCTACCTGTTCTTGTACAATCACCCATGCAAGGTTATTGGATGGGCAAGTCTCCTCCACACCACTTCCAGGCTGCGTCTCTGTGTTGTGGACACTGCAAACACAAAGGTCTGCAGTTAGCTAAACTGTTTACCTATCAAAAATTATGTTTACTCTGTATTTTATGGCAGGATTTCTTACCCAGAGCTAGCTGAAGGCCGAGTGAGGAAGGATTGCATCAGCCTGCACATTTGTGCCGTTTCCTTTATTCTGGCCCATTTAGCTTTTCGCACCTGTGTTCCAGAAGGTTGTTTTCTTTTCCCTGCTTCCATTCTGGAAACAGTAAAAACAGTTTAACCCATGCACTATAAGTGGAAGAGGGGACAGTATGGAAGTAGAATAAAGGAATAAGGGAATGGAGGGGCATGTCGAGGCAAGTGAAATATGGGCAGATACCTTACCTTAATGCAGCAGTTGGTGCAGTCAAGAAATCTTAGGAAGTCTGAATATCTAGCAGTTGCCTGAAAACCACTGATGCTTTTGCCTCTGCCTGCAAATCAAATGCTGTGACTGTTGATCTCAGTAACTTGCAGTGTTAATGCTGCTGGCACCTGTCCCCGAGTAACCACGCTGCTTACTTGTTAAGGCTACCACCCCTCAATTGAAACACAAAACAAAACACCTCATTTAACAGTCCGTGGGATTGTATGCAACAAAATTCACATCACAAATTATGCTGTTTCAATGTATGCAATACATAACTGTCTAGGCCAAAGGGTAAAGCACACAATCCCAGTATCCACCACCACCTTATCACAAGCAAGTCTGCTCCAATTGTCAAACTGTGGAACAAGGTAGCATTCAGAGGAAATGTTCAGACAAATAACTGGTCCTAATACAACATCCCTCTGAACTATTTACACCAAAATGCCGAACAAAAACAGCCTTGCAGGCATGGCGTCTGATGATTTGCTAACATAAATGGGCATCGCATCCAAAGGTTCCACACTACTCAAAACTAAGGCTTGGGGAAACAGACCCCAACAATGTGGTATAGAGGATTTTTGGAAGTGGCACTTTACAGGACAGTGTACAGTAGCTTATAGGATGTATACAGAGACAAAGTTTTAACAGACAGTCATGTTTGTGGAAATAATGCAAGATCAGTTACCTCACAAAAGCAGTTAAATGCATAATGCACCAGCATTTGGACACATTTTGTTTGGACTGATGACATACAGCTGTTGAGGCCTTGCTCAAAGAGCCTTTGTGTGGTGAATTGTGAAAACAGTATTTATAATCTGTGCTGCAGGCCAAGGGACCATACCATTTTGCCCATTTACTATACATTGGTATGAAGATAATCATATACTCTGGTTGCACAACATCAGATTCAGTTTACGTGGCAAGTTAAATTTATCTACAGTATTGTTCTTTTTACATCCCAGCCAAACAAAAAAGAGCCTAGGAAATAGGGACAGAATCAGGGTACATGCTTAACAATAAATAAAAAGCATTCAGTAAAACACAAATCCTTCACTACACAGTGGGCTACAGACTTACTCAAATGCTAGGCAACCAATTGCTAATAATGCAGTTTTACACTAAGCAGAGAATAGAAATAGCTCCGCTCTTCAAACTCAGTTGCTGGGCAAGTGACCATACCATTTTATAGTTTCATTGCAGTCTGATACAAAATGAGATAGTGAGTAACAGTATAAAAGCCAATGGCTACTATTCTGTTAATAGCCATGCAGAAATTACCTTAGGTTGTCCGATTCTGGCATCAATATTGCCTAAATACTAGTCATAACCTGGTAAGACTGAGCTGTCAATGGGTACATACAACCGTGCAAGAGTTTGGTGAACTTCACATTTCTGAATGAACCAGCAGCACGCTCTCATTTTGTTTTTACAATTCTCCAACATACATTAACCAAATACTGGCCAAGTAAAGGTGTAGAACCCAGTGCGTTCACCCAGAGGTTTTCTGATTCCCCAAGTCTCTCCAGTTTAGTTCATGCAATCTGTGCGAATCAGAACACCTCTTGGTGAGCAAACTGGTTCTGCACCTTTGCTCAGCCAGATTCTCTATATACTCAATTTGTACCAGGTGACGTACCAAATCAAAACTATCATTGATCTCTACAATCTCTTATAGGTCTCCCCAGAAGAGAAGATTAGTTTGTGGTCTGCGAGATCAACATTCAGGAAGGAGACCTCCTGCCATAAAGAAGTTGCTACAGTTACCCACCCCCCATTATCATAAACAGCAAGTTATGCATTTCATAACATAGTAATAACAAAGTGTTTTATTAAATGCAATGGTGTCTCCTTTCTGTGTCCTTATAGTCTATATTTTCGTACTACACTAAATTATGCCACCTATTGCAGCTCTCACTCCAGAATGAAGTGGGGGGTGCCCATACAGCAAAAGGCCAAACACACAAGCAGTATGAAAAAAATGGCAACTTATTACTGGTAGTTTTTTCCAGTGTGACAGATCACGACACAGGGGATCTCTCATGAACCTGAAAAACTATAATATGAATCTGAGGAATGGCCAGTTTTCTTACTGTTTTTTTTATCCTGAGAATCTGTTTAGCAATCTCCTAGCTATAAAGGCAATACTTGCAATACTTGCATTTATCTGCAGACACACATTACCAAAGTTATTCTTCCACAATGAACCACCAAGTCCACAGGTTTAGTCACATTTAAGCAGAATCCACAACGTGAAAGCCACATTTCTGCTGTGCTGCTGTGCCCCCTTTCTTTTTCCAATCACTAACAAAATGCTCCAGGCACCATTGCCTTCTCCCATAGCCACAACATTCATGAGCAGCTCACAACTCAGACACTGGTACACATGCCATAACAAAATGGAGCATACAGTACTAGATACAGTTTTGAATTTTCAAGACACACACTGGAAAACAAGACCTGATCATAGATTAGTTCTGCACTGCTATTCTAATTCAGACACCAAACCCCTTGTAAAACCTGCTCATAAATAAGTAGCTAGTAGAGAGCATACAGTAGGTATGATTTTAAATTTTGCAAAAGAAAACAGAGCAAACAGAAGCCTGCCAATGTGGGGTCAATAGTGTAGATAAATACAGGTGTTGCCTTTGCCTAAAGGATAGGAGACTGCAATGCAAAGATAAATAAAGTACAGAGGTACAAAGAAACTATTCTATGCAGTTTTCTGCTGTACTAACACCTTTCTCCTGTATATATATATATATATATATATATATATATATATATATATATATATATAACACACACACACACACACACACCTTTCACTTGACCTGCAAGCTGTGTTGTGCTGGTATTAATCTATCCTGCTCTGCTACCTTTGCTTGACACCCAGGCTCCAGCAACCAACTGCTTAGCAACACTTGAACTTGGCATTAAAAATCACATTTGTCTCTGTTCAGTCCCCATAACTTCAACAGCAACGTGTTATCTGTCCGATCTATATCAATTAATAGGCATAAATAGGCAACATTAACATTTCAAGAGTGGGGTGGGCTACTCTGGTCCCTACACTATACTGCAGATTACACATCATCACTCTTCCCAACAAAGCAGTGCACAGGAAAAAAAAAAAGATTGGTCTTACCTCTTTGGTCAGTCACTCTTCTGTGCAGTTTACTTCAGATCTCACTGGTACCGGCAACAAACCAAGAAGTCAAATAAGGCCATTCTAGAACAAAGTAAACCCTGGCACAATTCATTCAGCCATGCCATAATGTTCTGTGGTTGTAGCACCCATCTCTGTACCAATTCACTTTACTTATTCTATAATTAAGGGCACATTGTGTCACGCATGGAGCCTTCTAAAGAGCAAGCTACAGGCACAAGCAAAGAAAGCCTGACATCTTATTTGCAGCATTTTTGTTTTGATTGTAAAGACTGAACTAGAGAAATAACAGATCTTGATCACCCCTTGCATCCTGTTTTTATGTAATACAAAACAGCAAACAAAATGTTACAAATAGAGATGCCAGGCTAACTGATCAATATAAAAATAAATTCTGCATAGATATCTAAAAAAAGAATATGTTACTCAATACACATCAACCGTAACAATCAGTCTTTATTTTACCAGGTGAATCATTGAGGAGAACCAGGGGCGTAGCTAGGATTTGGTGAAGGGGGGTTCCTAAACACTTCTGGGGGGGATCCAGGGGCATGCCCCCCTGGAAAATTTTGGAAATTTTGGAGTCAAATGGTGCAGTTTTGTACATTTTAGGCAATAACTGTTGAGTTACAAAATGCATCAAAATTCAAGTTGTCAGTCTCATCCATCCCCAGTCCCAGGTATTTCAGTTGAACTCTGGATTCTTTTCTCCCTTTTTAAATTTCCACCTTTCTCTTTTACCTCTCCACATTCTGTTACCAAGTCTACACCACCTTTGCTGTTTTGCCAGGTGTTCCTTCAAATGTTATTTTTGGTTAATTTTCACTTCCCCAAATTTAATTTCTGTGTTCAGCTATTACCTTGCCTTTTATGTTCCACCTCTCCCACTGCATGTACTTCCCCTTTAATTGCTCACGTTCTATGGTGTCTCTTAATAGTCTTCCTCCCTTTCCCTTTACATTACATGCATGAGCCCCTTTACGGCAAACACATAGTGGTCAGATACTTTATATATGTTTAAATATTTTAATACTGTTTGAGTCAGGCTCCCATACTAAACAGTATTGCATGAAAAATATTTAAACAATATAAACAGACTATTATTTGTGCAACCAGCATACAAGCATACCATAAAGGCTAGTTCAATGAGTCCCTTGATACTGGAATAGTGCCAGAGGACTGGAGGAGGATGCATGTGGTGCCTTTACATAGAGTGGAGGCAGAGAAGAGCCAGAAAATATAGTCTGATAAGCCTCACCTCAGTGGTAGGGAAAATTATGGAGGCATTACTTAAGGAGAGGATAGTGGGTCACCTAGAGAACAATGCAGCCCAAGATCCAAGGCAGCATGGATTTATGGCAGGTCCTATCAAGCACATCAAAATTATAGATTGTTTTTGGCTGAATAACCAAGGTGGTGGACCGAGGAGGGGAGGAGTGGATGTCACCTACATTGACTTCAGCAAGGTCTTTTACACCATACCGCACAGAAGACTGATGAACAAGTAGTTGGCCAGTCTGGGGATGGGCCAAAAGGTGGTGAACTGGGTTAGTAACTGGCTAATTAATAGGAAGCAGAAGGTGGTAGTAAATGGAATCCAATCAGAGGAAAGAAAGGTGACCAGTGGAGTGCCACTGAGGGTTCAGTCATGGGGCAGTCCTTTTTAATGTCTTCATAAGAGACATTGCAGGGGAGATGAAAGGAAATGTGTGTCTATTTGCAAATGACACCAAGATGTGCAACAGGGTAGGCACTCCTGGATGTGGTAGATAGAATGAGGAGGGACCTGATAAAGCTGGAGAAGTGGTCTGAACTGTGGCAATTGAGATTCAATGCAAAAAAGTGCAAAGCTATGCACCTGGGGTGTAAAAATCCAGCAATGAGCTACCGAATGGGAGAAAAATTGCTGTTGGTTACCAGGGAGGAAAGAGATTTAAGCATCATCTCAGATGACCTAAAGATGACCAAACAATGTATGAAGAGGTGGGGAGAGCCAGTACTATGTTGGGATGCATAGGTAGGGGTATTATGAGCAGGAGAAGGGAGGTGGTGATGCCACTGTACAATATACTAGTGAGGCTTCACCTGGAATAATGTTTGCAGTACTGGAGACATCTTCAAAAGGATATAGATGGGGTGGAGGCGGTTCAGAAAAGGGTGACTAAGATGGTGCATGCATTGCAACAGAAGACATATGAGGGGAGGCTAAGATACTTGAACATCCATAGGCTGGAGGAAAGAAGGGACAACAGGGAAATATTAACTTTCAAGTAACTTAGGGGCATTAATAAGGTCCAGACAGACATCTTCCAGTATAGGAGGGATATGAGAACAAGGTTGAATGATACGAGAAAAGGACTACAATTAAGGGTGAACAAGGGGAAGTACTTTTTCCTTGAGCATGTGGTGAACAATTGGAATTATCTGCCACAGGAGATGGCTGGGGCGAGCACTTTGGGGGGGTCAAACATACCTGTGACATGCATGACAGTACTTTAGAGGTAAAAAACAGAGGCTAAGCTGATAATCAAGTAGGGTCACCAGCCACCAATAAAGGTTGGACAAAAGGGAAGACTGGATGGGCATTGTGGCCCTAATCTGCCAGCAACTTTCTATGTTAGTCTGCATGCTGATAAACATATAAGAAACACAGTACAATTTTCCAGGACTCTCTAGGAAGTCCACCATATATTATTTGTATTAAATATAAAAAAAAATCCTTGGTCCAGATGAAATCTGTTGTGTAAACATACAGTGCCAGAGTGGCATCTTCTCTGTTACATGAAAAACATCCCAGAGACTCTGACAGAGGAAGACTTTATTCCCTCTTACCCTATGCCACATATTTTAATTTTGGCTAATTTATTTTGCTGCTTGACAGTACTGATTTAATTTTTTTTATTCCAAACTTCCTTATTTTCATTCCTTTTTTTATTCCCAGGGCCTCATTCACTGGCTGCAGACTTACATGGCTATTTTTTTACTGCTTGTGTAACTGATTTTATTTTCTTATTTTTGTGCCAAAGCCCCTTTTAACATTTTTTTTTAAACATCCTGTGACTTTACTGAGCTTACCTTTTGCGACCACCAGAGCTGTAAAGCAAGTAAGCGACTATGCTTGCAAACTGAAGGTGCCGAAGCCTGCACAGACTAGAGGAACCTGAAGCTAAAATTGAATCCAGCTTACGAGCTTGTGTCGTGACTCAGAGCTCAATTTAGTCAGACCATGCACCAGTGAGTACCCTTGTGCACCACCGACCGAGACCCTTCTCAAGCTCAGTAGACAAACTAAGTAGTAGGGGTAATTGGTAAGTGGCAAGCGCTGGAGCGCCCGCACGCTCAGTCACACTGGCATCCTGGAAGGAAGGAGATTAAATATTTAACCTGCATTCCTTCGGTTTAGGATCCGAAAAAAAAAAAAAGAAAGCAATCGTTCAGTCATACCTGAAGATTGGGGACTCCCCTACAGTGCCTCAGTGCTCAGTGTCAGGAGTGGACAGTCTGTCTCCTCAGCTTCTAGATTCACCAAGACACCAAGTCCCTCTCGCTCTCTCCAAAGTCCAATCCTTGTGTCAGTATCAGGCACAGCTAGTTGGCTCTCGTTTGTCTTTTCTCTACTCCTCGTTCTGTTCTGTGTACTCCGATCAGAACTCTGTCTCACCCGACTCACCGAAATTCACTACGTCTCAGCCATCCACGGTCGACCTTAGAAGACAGCAGCCAGTAACTCCTTCTTCTTCTTCCCAGAATTTGGAAAATCTGAGTCCCGTGGTCGGCTCCCGATACAATAGTCTGTCTCGTTGGTTCATTCTGAGTCCCAACTCTTCTGTATTCTCTCTCCAGGCAGTGAAGTCCCAATGCAAATCAAACAGAGTGCACTCCTTTTTTTACAAGGACATTTAAAGAGCCTACCTGACATGCCCCTTAAGCACTTCCATGCCTCCTTTCTTGACAGCGGACCTTGATTGAGAGCCCCCCCTTCCTTAAAACGATAGGGACAAAGAGCGCCTGGGAAAGCCCACAAAAAAAAAACTTAACAAAGGAATGCAGAGAGACCAGTTCACTCTCCTGCTACCCCCGCTGATTGCTGCAACACGCCATGGCATGTCGGGCGTATCAGTAGCTATGCCCTTGCTTCCCCCTGATCATTAATACAAACCACACCACAGCAACCTTTTTGCTATCACACAGAGTAAAGGGTGGGTCAGTCTCCAATACCAGACTGACACATTGGTCTCTTCTTCTCCAGGACAGAGACATCAAGGTCCACCCAACCAAAATGTCATCCATGCTGGCGCATGATCTCCTCTTCCAAGGAAAACCCCATGACTGTACACTGCAGCCACCTGATCTACCAGATCCAGGTCCTTTCCTTCCTGCTACACCACAGCTACTGGAGAACACCTCACTGTGTTGTGTCTTTATGGATGACTCAGCTTCCTATTACTAGGGAGAACAGATAGCAGGAATGGACATATTAGTAATTTACCCTTTTGGTAACACTGTTAAGATTTTTAAGCATTACAGTGTGGCATCATCACAGTACGCAGAGATAGCAGCAGTGGCCTGTGCCCTTGAGTTTATCCAGCATGGAACCGAGGATACTATTATTTTTACAGACTCTAACTGGATTTGCTCTTCCCTTACAAAATGTCTTCCTTTCTGGCAGAAGAACTCCTTTACCTCCTCTGATGGCAGCCCAGTGAAACACAAGGAACTGGTAATCTACATTCATTCACTGGCACAGAAGTTTGCACACAAACTCTATGTACACAAAGTTAAGGCCCACTCCATACACAACCCCATCATGCCTCCAATGACACTGCTGATACCCTTGCAAAGGAAGGTGCCAGAGAGGGAGACACCTGGATGATGGACCATCCAGAGGTCAGAGTGGCCGTACACATTGCATCAAGCAGGAAGAAACCTGAACCCTTTTCCCTCTTGGATTTGTCAGCAGCCCAGCATGCTGACTCCGAACTTAAAGATGTGTTCAGATTTCTGGACAAAGGTACTGAGAAGAGTCTACCTACCCACAACCCCCACCGAAGGCATGAAGGTAAGTTACACCTGTCCCCTGATGACAAGCTCATTTGGTGTCAACCAGATGATACCCCCACCAAATTGTGGGTAATCCCTGGTCATCTTAGGTCTGAATTTCTGCACCAAGTGCATGACAGCCCTACTGGTGGACACCAGGAAGTGGAAAACACACTCCAATTGCTCAAGACCACTGCCGGGTGGCCTGGTGTCACCAAGGATGTCAAACAATACATAGACAACTGCCTTGTTTGTGCACAAAATAGCCCCATCCCTACCAAATGAAATACCAAGCTACTATCACAAAGGCATTCTGGGCCTTGGCATGCCATACAGATTGATTTTATTGGTCCCCTGACCAATACCAGCATAAATAACAAGTACACCCTAATGGTAACTGATCTCTTATCTAAGTGGGTTGAAGCTTTCCACACTAAGACATGCACTGCTAAAACCACTGCCAAAATCCTGGTGGAACAGATTTTCTCCAGGTGGGGCCTACCTCTTAAAGTAAATTCAGACAAAGGAACCAGTTTTACAGGTGAGTTGAGGAAAGAAGCCCTTGAACTCCTCTGAGTTCATCAGAAGTTACACATACCTTACCATCCACAATCCTCAGGCCAAGTGGAGAGATCCAACAGACGGATTAATCAAATGCTTTCCAAATCCATTGAGGACAATCCCAAGGACTGGGATTCCCTACTGCTGTTACTCCTTATGGCATTTAGGGGCACACCCTCAGCCACCACCCAGTTGACACCTTTTGAGGTTATGACTTGTAGACAGATGAGAATACCTGAACACCTGCTGTTTGTCCTGCACACCCCCACCGCAGACCGTGTCTCAGTGGACCAATATGTGGAAAAACTCAGATAAGACCTCATATATACTCATTTGTATGCTGCTAACTGCATGGGCTAGGCCCAGCAACAGTCCAAAATTCAATTTGATAAACACGCACAAGAAGTGGATTGGCAAGTTGGGGATCAGGTAATGGTTCTCAGATTTGCACATCCCATGCATTCCTTCTCCAATAAGTGGGAAGGACCCTATCCCATTATCAACAAGCTCAGTCCAGCAGTCTCTCCAGTTAGACTCATGCAAAACAACAACCTGACTGACAAATGGTTACATGCAAACCAGCTGAAACTGTATAGAGGAGTACAATTACTTTTCCTCTCCCCATTGGGTAGAATAGTACTAATTTACTAATGTATGATTTTCCTTATCAGATACACTGACAAGATGGCTAGCTTGTTCCATTTTCTCCTCATCTCAGGAGTTATCCCCTGCATCCAAGGCATGATAAAGCACCTCCTTCCTCACCATGATTCACCTGCATCTGCCCTGGAGGGCATTTCCATCAATATTCCTGACAATTTGATTACTGTCCAGGAAGATTCAGATGCCTACCTCACTGCCTTGGTTGTTGCTCCTGATAAATCTACCCTACACATTGAGTGGCAAACTAAATCTCAAGGACAAATACTCCCCATGGCCAAGCTCTCCAAGGAAACTTTCCATGGATGGCCCAATGCAAAATTATCCCCAAATGGTACTTTGTCCTTGCTCCAAACCTCTCTTAGACATTCTGGTTTATACAGTATCACTGTCTTAATTGACCCCTCATATTGTGATTCATTGTCTAAAGATTCTGACAGGAAATGTGCTGTATACAACATGGCCTCATCTGCCATGTATTTATCTGTGTTTCCCCTACTGAGAAACAGCTTTTGAAATGTCCAAAACAAACCCCTGGTCCTCATAGTAGTCTCACAGCCACTGTCTTACCTGGCTCACTTACTAATAACTTATAATTTATGTATACACCTGTTTTGTTTAACTTGACTTACAGGAATATGAACGAATTTGGTATGTGTCATACTACTAATACATCATTATTTTATAGTACTTTGTTACTTGATAGCTTAGCAGCTTTTCAGATTCGTAACCAAGACCCTATTGCCAGGGTACATACCACCGAGCATAGAGGCAATTTTAGGAGAAAACCTACAACAGATGATCAAAGTCATAAAAGAAATACCCGTGACACATCCGATGTCACTGGTGCCACAGGCATCGTCACTGGTGTTTTTGGTACAGCAACGTCCATCTGGAATAAAGCCGGTATTGCTGCTATCAAATAACATTCACAAAAGGTCAAAACTGGTCTGGTGAATAATATTATTCACCTGTTATTGCATGGTGTGGATGGCCTTAGTCAGGAAGAAAGATACACTGTTTACAATATGCACAACATTGCTAAGGCATTTTCAGATTCTAAAGATAATATTAATGCACTCATTGCTCAAAACAATAAAGAAGCAGATAAGCAATACATTGCCTGTGAAATAATATGCTCAGCTATGGCTCTTACATTATCACTACCATCAACAACCCCTTCTGAGATCTAGAATCTGGAAGAATCCCTGATATCATACATGATAGACATATATCTAAATGGTATTGTCTTCAGTGCAAATCCTCTGTGTTGCCATGTGTATGCTACAGTCTTTAATGATTCCTATTTCAACTGCTAGGAATTTGAGTTTTCATGACCAGGCACCCTAATACTGGTCCTTGTTTTAATGCTAAGAAATGCTCTGTTAAGGATACTATATTTGTGTCTTTCACTGTTCCTTTACCACGTTTTGATCCCAATACAGCTTTATTTGATAAACTCGCTTCTGTACAGTCCATTGGGCACCTTGATGAAGACTTCTACAGAGAACACCTTGATTTGCCTTCTCTCTTGGTCTTCCATCCTCTTCTGGACATGTGGGTCTTGTCACACACGGACTGCTGTGTGAATAAAGGGTATATTTATTTGTGTCAATGTGATGTATTTGATTTTATTAAACCTGTATGTGGCTATTCCTCAGACAGTATCAATTGGTCCTTTTCAATGGACGATAACATTACCACTAATGGCACAGAATACCAGGACTCAACATCTGCTCCAGATGATTCCAAGTTGTAACAGTCTTATTGAGAGGAGGTTCACCACCTGTCAACACGGATTTCCAAACAGACTTATACTTGCCCAGTACAGTAGCAAAAATGGAGACTGCCTACAGTGAAAGTGCAATATAATTCAGATGGCGAATATTGTGTAGTTACTAATTACAATAGTTTTACATATGGTACACAAACATGTTCTATTGATGTTCCTAATTTTTGTTTTGTCCTGCATCAGAAAACTGTCATTGGGCACACAGTTATTACCCCTGTCCCCTAATGGATCCTGATATCATTGATGGTAAACCTGATTATCCCCTTACTCTTTCTGAGTATTTATCCTACTTTATTGTACACATTGAGCCTTTAACTTTTACATTAAAATCAGCAATAATATTTCCAAAGCAAATGAAGCTGTACTTGCCCTCATTAATGATGGTGATATGAATAGTGCACTTACTAACACTTGGTTAGAGATTACATTTAAAGGTTTTGTTATTATACAAGCATTTTTGAGATTTTTTATTATTATACTTTACTGCCTATGGTGCACATTATGCCAACACCATGAGCAGCTGGAGTTCCTTTACAAGGCTAGCGCATCTGGTCTGTAAATGACCTCTGCTTCTTATCCATTTCCTTACTCTTGCTTGTGTTGCCCTTCAGAGACAACAAGGGGGGGAATGTTACACGAGGTCCCTGCACCCTAATTGGTACCCCCACAGGTACACCGCAGACAGCTAGCATTTAGGTATATGTTATACTAACACATAGGGTTAAGGGCAGCTACTGTATAAGAGTAGATGTCAGGATATGTATGCACATTATTGCTATACACTTTACTTTCCAATATACATGTATTTCTTGCTTACAAGATGTTAGGACATCTGTGTCTTTGTAATCATTATGATATATGAGTTGGCGTTGCCATCTTCTGATAATTTTTATTACTACACGGATATGTACAAACTGTACCTCATTGTTTCTACAAAATGATTCTATAACAAAATTACATAATGTTATCTTGGACCATGGAGCCACCTCTAACTTTACCAATAGACCTCATCTCTGTAACTAGAAATGTTTCTATCTTACAGTAACCTTGGCAATTATCTTAGGTATATAATGTAAAACATTATGTCTTCTACCCCCAGAGACCCCAGGAGACACGGAGATTCCTCAAGGTATAGGGAATGCTTAGCATTGGCTCCCAGTTCCTATCAGTAAGAATTGCTTAGGGCAACCATGATTTTCATTTTGGTAGTAATAAACAGGGTTTATTACTCTTATGCAATGTGTCTGTGATTCCTTGCATGCCCATTATTGCCAAGAACCTGAGAGTGAGGTTTAGACCTCCTGACAAGAGTGAGGGAACAAAGAGGATGGGTGGGGATAGGACTGGGGAGGAAGGGGGGATCGGGACCTATTGGGGAATGGGCAGGGAAACAGCAGGGGAGGACTCTAGAAGTGGATACAAAAGTAAAAGGGGAGGGGAGGATACAAGGAGTAGAGAGGGAGGGGTATTAGTGCTGGGGGATTCCATACTTAACTTAAAGGAATAAGATGGGGCAGCAAGGAGGAACTGCACAGTTGCATCTGGGTGGAGTCCATACCTGGCTTAACTGCAGGCAGAGCAGGGCAGGGCAGTCAATTCTTAAGTGTGCAAGGAGGGGTAGGAGGAAACCGCATCTAGTGGCATATGTGCATACTAATGACCTGGCAGGGGAGACGGTGGAAGTAGTAAAGGAGAGGTTCGAGGAACTGGGCAGGCTATGTGATGAACTGGGGAAATTGGAGGCTTTCTCAGAGGTGCTCCCTGTGCCATGCACTAGTACAGCAAGGAAGGTAAGGATTGGGAAGTTCAACACCTGGCTGAGGGAGTGGATGATCCAGGGGATATGTGCTGGTGGGGGGCTAGGACAGAACCTGGGACAACAGTGAACTTTATGCAGTGGACAGGCTACATTTGAGTGGGATGGGCAAGTGGATATTAAACCAGAGGCTAGGGATTAAATAGCTATGAAGGTGGATTTAAACTAGGCAGGGGGGAGAGTAGACAGATAGTAGTCAGGGATCCTAGAGAAGGGAGCCAAGCGAGCTTACCCCAAAGGCTAGTAGGGAGGAACTAGGAGCAGTGGTACAGGGGGAGATTAGGAGGGGGTATTTCAGGGAGTGGAGGAGGCAAGGTTGGGTTGAAGGGTGGTTTCACTGAATGCGAGAAGCCTAGGTAACAAATCAGTGGAATTACAGGCCCTCTTGGCAGTAAGGAGGGTGGACATTGCGGCCATCATGGGAAAGTTGGCCACCCAATACCAGGAATGGGATTTGATGATCCCAGGGTATAGGTTAGTCAGGAAGGATAGGGATAAGGGGAAGGGAAGGAGTGGCAATTTATGTATGAAAAGGGAGAAGGTTCATAATGGATGAGGGGGAGAAAGGCTGAACACAGGCTCTATGGATGCTGCTTCAGAGGTAGGACAGTGAGACTGGGGGTGGTGTACAGGCCACCGCCTTAGGGGAGGATCTGGATAGGGAGTTAGCTGATCAAATCAGGAGGGTCTGTAGGAAAGGGAACACTGTTGTGGTAGGGGACTTCAACCTACCAGAGGAAGAGTGGAACACTCCAACCACCACAAGTGTGAAGGAGCAGGTCATATTGGAGACATTTCAGGTATTTCAGGGCAGCTTCCTGGTGCAGTTGGTCTGTGTGCCAACTAGATTTAACAGGACTCTGGACCTGGTTCTATCGAACGGGGAGGCTGTAAGGGATGTGGAGGTGGGGAACCCTCTGGCTGGGAGTGTCCACTGTACTATATTGTTCATGCTCAACATGGGCAGGGAAACAGGAGGAACGGGGACCAGGGTGATTGACTTTAAGGATGCGGACTTTGTTAGGATGGGGGAAATCTTGGGAAGGCATCTGATGGGAATTCAACCACACATGGATGCCAGCCAAAAATGGGAGATCATTAGGGAAGGGCTGGTGGAGGCGACTAGGACTTGTACAAGAACAAGGAGCAAAAAGGGAAGGGCAGAAAAAAAACATCTGGCTGATACAGGAGGTTTTGGAAGTGGTGAGGGCCAAATGAAAGGCATTTTAAAGGCTCAAGAAACTGTGTGGGGAAGGGGATAACAGGGAGATGTATATGAAGAAGTCCAGGGAGGTTACCAGGCTAGTCAGAATGGCCAAGGCTTCCAGGGAACTGAGACTGGCACAAGGCATTAAGAATGGGGAAATGGACTTCTTCAGATACATCAGTGAAAAACAGAAATCCAGAGATTAAATTGTGAGGATCAGGAAGGACAGAGGAAGGGTGTAGAAGGGATTGGACCAGGAAAAGGCTCTAAATGAATACTTCTGCTCTGTGTTCATGAAAGAGAAAGGAGGGCAGGCACCTACTTGGATTGGAGGAGTGGGTGGGGAGGAGGAGGAGGTTACTGATATTGGGATTACCGAGGATAGGGTGCTGAAAGGATTAAGGGCACTGAGGGAGGACAAGGCACTGGGGGCAGATGGTATTCACATTGGGGTACTCAAGGAACTAGTAGAGGTCCTGGTGGGACCACTGGCTGACCTGTTCAACACCTCCCTGGACACAGGATGCACACCACAGGACTGGAGGATGGCCCATGTGGTGCCAGTCACAAGAGTGGTAATTAGGATGAACCAAGCAACTACAGACCAATGAGCCTCACCTCAATTGTGGGAAAACCCATGGAGATGATCCTAAAGGAGAGGCTGGTGGTCTTCTTAGAGAACAATAGCCTCCAGGATGGTCAGCACATGGGTTTGTCTCGGAGAGATCCTGCCAGACAAACCTGATTGAGTACTATGACTGGGTAACAAAAGAAGTGGACAAAGGTCATGCGGTGGATGTCCTGTATTTGGATTTCAGCAAGGCCTTTGACTCTGTGCCACATGGGAGACTGTGGGGAACTGGAATATATAGGGGTAGGAACAAAGATGGTTAATTGGATCACCAATTGGCTGAGGGGAAGACAGCAAAGTGTGGTGCTGGTGGGCAGCTCTCATCATTGAGGGATGTGATGAGTGGGGTGCCACAGGGTTCTGTGTTGGGACTGGTGCTGTTCGGGATATATATATATATCTCCTATGGCGTCAGGAGTAAGATCAGTCTCTTTGCAGACAACACAAAGATAGGAGCAGTGGTAGATGACAGTGAAGGGTGGAGGGGGCTGCAGGAGGACCCGACCAAAATACAGGAGTGGTCAGATGCATGGCAGTTAGGGTTTAATACCAAGAAATGCAAGGTATTGCACTTCGGAGCTAAAAAACAGCAGAGGAGATACCAGTTGTAGGGGTTACAGCTTGAATGCACAGAGGAGGAGAAGGATATTGGGGTGCTTATAATGGGGAGTATGAACAACTCAGCACAGTGCAGGAAGGCGGCAGCAAAAACCAACATGAAGCTGGGGTGTATAGTGAGGGAATTCTCCTCCAGAAATAAGGAGGTGATCCTGCCCCTGTATAGGCCACTGGTCAGGCCATACCTGGAATACTGTGTGCACTACTTGCCCCTGTTCCTGAAGAAGGACATCAGATTGTTAGAGGGTATACAACGGAGGGCTACAAAGATGATCCAAGGATTAGAGGGATACTCCTATGAGGAGAGGCTGTGCGAGCTGAACATGTATTCTTAAAGGAGATCAACAAGACTAGTTCAGAAGAGATTTTCCAGATTAGAAAGGGGAGGGTCACAAGGGGTCACCAGCTGAGATTGGAGGGGGGAAGAATCAGGAGGGAAGTCAGAAGGCATTTTTTCACAGAGAGATTGGCAGACAAGTGGAACAGCCTGCCTGAGGAGGTAGTAGGCTGTAGCATGGTAGATGGTTTTAAGAGGGGTTGGGACAGAGTGAGGGGAGATATTTATGCAAGGAGGGGTGGGTGGGGCAACTGCAAACTGAGGGGCTAGCTGCACAATCAAGCAGACTAGATAGACCGAGAGGCCTGTTCTGCTGGCATTTCCATATGTCTGTATGTTCATAATACTACAGGCATTAAATCAAAACAGGAAGACACAGATTAGAATAATTTTATTAGACAGCACTGCATTATATGTTTACAGGAGTCCTGGCATGATCCGTCAGATACAACAGAGCTAAATGGTTATACTGTGTTTCATAAATTTGGTATGAAGGTTGCTAAAGCAGGAAGTATGGCAGGTGGTCTGGTTACTGGTTATTTGCTCCATGGTGCATTTAGATCAGTCTGTTATCCTATTCCTGTTGTGTCATATTGCCCAATTGCACTTAACTCACCAGCTGTTTGTATGGTCTATTATCTACGCTGTCTTTGATTATTCATATTGTTGTCAAGAATTGTGTCACTATGTAACATCTTTCAGCCCTCATATTTTTGCAAGCTGTTTTTTTTAGTCTAATGCTAATGAATGTTATGATAACTCTTTTTTGTAGCTCCTGATGATTCACATTGTTCTTAAGAATTGTGTTGCTATGTAATGTCCTTGTAATGTGTTGCTATGTAATGTTATGTTGTCTCTTTTGTATTTATGTACCCAGGACAACCTTGTAAATGAGTCCTCTCAATGGTGTTTTCTCCTAGTAAAATAAAGATAGATTGATTGATTAATACTTTTATAAAACTGGGTGTCTTTTCCAGCTTAGAAAATATAACACTGGAAAATAACTTAATTGGCATCAGATTTTCTCATCTAGATAGTAATTTCAGTCTGTATAATTGCTATATCCCTCTGTATAAATCTAAATTCTATTCAGATATCAACTGGAAAAAATTAGTAGAATCTGTAAGGAATGTTCAGCTAGAAACATCAAATGCATACTTATTATTAACAGGGGATTTCAATGCACCAATAGGTAACCATGATGGACTTTCTGATAATACCATACTTGGTTTTATGTTCCCTACAGCAGACATACACAAAAGATTATCTACTGACATGAAGTATAACCATAATGGATACAGATTATTGAAAGTAATGGAGGATAATTCACTATACCCTTTAAATGGATGGCTATCAGGTGATCCTGATGGTTCTCATACTTATTTCACCTGCCAAGGGGCCTCTGTCATTGATCTGATCCTTTGGCAGGGTTCCATTAATACTTGGTCTAGGCTTACTATTCACCCCCGGACCGAGAGTGATCATTTTCCAGTTTCCCTTTATGGAGTAGTTTGTAATGTCAGTAATAAATCCTTGGAGAAAGGGGTTCAAATAAATCATTTGGAAAAAGGGTATTCTAAGAAGTTAACATGGACAGCATCATTACAAAATGCTGTTAAACATAAAATTAATGCATTTTTATTAAACTGGACCGAACAAAGTATGCAAGACATGAGTGCTGGTGCTATGAATCAGAAAGTACATATGTTTATTAAAGAACTAGATGAACATTTATATGTTGAGAAAGGTACGAGAAAAAAAATTAAATATCAAAGAGGACTGGTTTGATGCAGAATGCAATACTGAAAAGAAGAAATTAGGTGCTGCATTAAGAACAGCAAAAAGAAAGGCTAATATGGAAAGTGCCATTAATTTAAAATCAAACAGAAAATCATACAAGGCTTTTCTCAAGCAAAAGAAAAAAATAATATTGTGAAACCCAATGGGAATGTATGTTAGAACAATTATAAACAATTATATCAAACTTTTTTGGGCCATACTGGCCAAGAGATGCAAAGGGAGGAAAACTGATTTGGATAATTATGTTGATACAGAGGTTTGGATTCAATATTTCACAAAAACTATTTTTTGATTCTGATTGATACTGCTGGGTTCCACTGGACTCAAGATATATTAGTATGAATTTTAACTATTTCACTACATCAGAAGTATCGGCAGCAATTCAAAACTTAAAAGTAATAAGGCACCAGGACCAGACAGAATTCCTGGTGAAGTTTATACATGAGTAGTGAAGGAATGGACAGATTTTTTAATGATTTTCTACAACAAATGTATAACTCAGAATGCTATCCCTCCATCTTAGCTAGGTTCCATAATTGTCCCTATTCACAACAAGTTCTAGCCAGAGCTGATATGGCTGTGGCAAGCTTGTAAAACTCCAGAGAGTGAGCACCACCGAGTGCCATCTCCAAGATGGTGGTGTTGACACAACTGCACATGCGCGGCATTCACATATGCATAGTTGCAGTGAATGGTATTCTGCAATTCCCAAGAAAGTGACACTGGCAGAACTGCGCATGCGTGCGAGGCATGCATGAGCAGTTTTGTCCCGGAATGTGGAAGTAGCAGCTGAAATAGTGCGGCTGGTGCTCCATAGTGACTGATCGTGGTGGAGTGTTCCAAGCTGTGTTGGACTTTTGGAAGGATACTTCCAAAAGTCCAATGGAAGCATGTCACGGTCAGCCATTTCTGAGGAGCTGAATGCAAAATGGCTGTCGGTTCCACCCACAGCCATAGAAATGGACCAAAAGTTGATCCTAAAATGTATAGGCCCATAAGCCTACTGGAGATCATTGTGAATTTTTTTTCTAAAGTTCTACTTAATAGGATTAATGCTGAAGTTAAAAGTCTGGGTGATCTATCTTTACTACAAGCAGGTTTTTGGGAAAACCATTTAACAACAGACAATTGTTTTATAGTCCAACATTTAATAGAAAAATATGTATAACTACAGAAGCAAAAACTGTATATGGTCTATATCGACTATAGCTCAGCACATGATACAATTAATAGGGATACATTGTGGATTATTATGTACAAATGAGGTATTTCTTCCATCCTGATAAATAGTATAAGGAACTTGAATTCAAATACTTGGGCAGGCTGGCTCTGTGGTTTGCTTGGCATGCTGCATACCTGGGTTCATGCCCAAAGCCTGGGTACCAGGAGTGGAGTCCGGCAGGAAGGGGTTGCACAAGCGTCCATTGGATGCTCTCTTCCTGGGCGGAGGGTACTGCATGGGCACCTCTTGGTGGATTGGGTGCATGCTTGGGGGATGTGATGCCTTGACACATCCCCCGCACACCCCTGCCAGAGGGCGCCACCCATAAGGCTGAGAACTTGGTAGGGCCGGGGTGGAGAAAAATGGAAAAAATGGCATCTCTGATGGCCAGATGATGGCTGCCAGACCTTCACTGCCACGGAGCCCCCGGACAATCGGGACTGACCCCAGAAGCACCCAGAGCCAAGAAGGCAGGCCAGGAGGCTCATTCTTTCCAGAAGGAGGGGACCCACCAGACGAAGGTATATGTTGGGTTACCCTGGGTGGGGCTGCAGTATGGGGTGGCAGATGGCAGAGGGGGGGTTGCCTGGAGTGGGTCCTAGATGGCTCAAAGGAGAGGCCGGATGAGATGCAGAGGAAGAGCAAAAATAGATAATATAAAAAAACAAATCCTTGGGCAAAGGTAAGGGTAGAAAATCATTTATCGAATGCATTCAATACTAACAAGGGAGTTAAGCAAGGCTGGAGGCTGGATCCTAGCACCCTTGTTATTTTCCATTTATGTTAACAGACGTTTGTTAGAATTATAAGCCTCAACTACAGATTCTCCCTAAGGTCAGTTCTACTCCCTGTGCTACATTGGCATACACCAATGACTTAATCCTTTTCTCCCTTATATCTCAAGGTCTTCAGGAAAAACTTAATATCCTTGTGGTACATTCTGAAACTCTTACCTTAAAAATTAATTTGCAAAAATCCAAAGCTATGGTAATGGGTGCTGGAAACCAAAATATATCTGGAGAATCAACTTAGTATTTATGGACACACTCAGATAATGCCTGCTGTAATTCTCATTTTGATGCAACTTTAGCAAAAGTTAAAATGTTGTCTCAAGCACTAGCTAGATTCAACCACGTACATGGAGGGGTCTTCTATTAGACCACTTCTGAGAGCAATAGAAGCTAATACAATATGCAGGCATTATATGGGGCAGAAGTATGGGGTCATTTTTACACATACAGGATAGAGAAACAAATTATACAATTCCTGAGATCATCATTGGGCTGTCATAAATTAACTCCAGCCCACTTTGTACGAACAGAGCTGGGTATTTTCAATTTACAGGCCTGTGTAGATATTAGGGTAATTAATTATTGGATCAGAATAACTAAATTAGCTGATAATAGATTGGTCAGGCAGTGCATTGCAGGGAAATTAAACTGGGAAAGATTGGAGTGCAAGGAATCAGCATGGTATATGTATTAAAAAGACTTTTGGAAATGCATGAACTGAATTATCTTCCACTTTATTTAAACAGGAATATTACCTTAAGTGATCAATATAGGCCATATATTAAAAAAATAAAATTGTAAAGTATTATGAAGAAAGAGACCTACACCTAGTTAGGGCCTGCTATTATGCTAAGTGGTATAGTAGCAATGATTTCCAGCATGAGTATACATTTTATCTGGACCTCCTGGTGCTCTCTAACATGTGAAAAATATTTAGTTCATTTAAATTAGAACTCTCTGAGTCAAACACTAGGGCCAGGATATTCAAATGGGTTGCACCTGGCTCAACAGAGCTGCGCTGACGCAACCCCGCATTGCGCCCTGGCGGGATATTGAATAGGCTGCCCGGCGCAGCGCAAATCTTGATGTGCTGGGGTGCAAGGTAATCCTATGTGGCACAGTTGTAGGGGGCATGCCCATGGATATGCAGCACATCCCAATATTCGGCCCGGGATGTGCGGCGCATATGCTGGTGCAACCCCTACATGCGCCGCACACTGGTGCTCAAAGTTGAGCCATAAAATATATACTCAAATTCTGGCCACCCAGAGGAGGGTGGCTGTATTGCAAGGTGCAACACAACAGCTGCCAGCCGTGGGTGGCCACCCGTCGAGCAGTAACACTGTCCACAAGCACCCGGTCTCCCCTGGTAGTACAGTGCTCCCCAACCCCGTATGCCTGATCACGGGCAGTAGTAGAAAGAAATCTAATCCTATGCCCTATCGTAGGCATCCGTAAATATAAACATGATCCTACGCCTGATCGTGGGCAGTAGCAAGAATAATCATATTCCAGGTGGACTAGTGGTCCCCCTCCCTCCCCATATGCCCGATCATGGGCTGTAGTCAGAATAATCATATTCCTGGTGGTCTAGTGGACCCCCTCCCTCCCTGTATGCCCGATTGCGAGCTGTAGCAATACGAGAGTTCAACCTGATGGACCAGTGGTACCTCCCCACCCACCCACAGAGACCCCCGGCCACCCAGCACCCCCCTGTCATTGGCAGGTGGCAGTAACCCACCCGTGCACCACCCGGCCACCCACTGAATTACAGTGTACAGTATGATCTGTACACCTATTGGGCTACAGTGTGGACCAATGGGCTGGCAGACCATACTGTACTACACAGGACTGGGGGGGTGCTGGGTGGCTGGGGGCCTCTGTGGGTGGTTGGGAAAGGGGGGGTACCACTGGACCACCAGGGTGATCTCTCATATTGCTACAGCCCACGATCAGGCATACAGGGAGGAAGGGGGTTCCACTAGACGACCAGGAATATGATTCCTCTCGCTACAGCCCATGATTGGGCATACGGGGAGGGAGGTGGGGGTCCACTAGACCACCAGAAATATGAATATTCTCACAACAGTCCATGATCGGGCATACGGGGAGGGATGGGGGTCCACTAGACCACCAGAAATATGAATATTCTCACTACAGCCCATGATCGGGCATACAGGGAGGAGGGGGTCCACTAGACCACAAGGAAAATGATTATTCTCGCTACAGGGGGGTGCATGTCGGGGGTGGTAAAAAGGCAAAAAAAATAAGATTTGGGGCTGGGCGCAAGAAAAGCACAGTAGTGCCCGGACCCAGACCCGAACCTGAAACCCCAGCACCACAAGCGGAGGGCAACCCCCGATGCCATGGTGCAGCTCAGCAGCTGACCGCAGCACCACCCCCTACATCACCTCTGCCCCCTCCCAGGCCATGCTCACCGTGCTCACTCCCCACCCCCGCGTGTACACGTAGCGACATCCTGTCACTAGGGTTTATGCCCCACCACATCCGGTCGTCCTCCCTGCCCCCTCGCCTTTTGGCTTTTGCCCATATCCTGTCGCAGTTTCGGACAGTGTCGTGATTCAGGTGCCCACCTCATGTACTACTGATCTATCCAATTGTTAGCACTTTAATTCAAACAGATGAAAATACTACTGTGATGGTACTTTCAACCACAGAAGATGTGTTTATAACATAAAGTGTAGCAAAATATCTTATGACAATAAGAAAAATTAGGAAAAGGATGTCGAAAAACATTCAAATTTAGGATTCTTGATGAATTTATTTATTTAATGAATTTAATTTTTTATATATATTTGCTGTTATTTAATATTTTATTTTGTAGTGATTGTTTTTAATGATTGATTAATAAAATTGATACTGATCCTGGCATAGGTCTGTAGTTGGCCAGGATAGAATAGTCACCACTTTTAAAGACTGATGTGACCAGTGCAGATTTTCATGTCTCAGGGAACTAGGAGTACTGTAGAGAAAAATTAAAAGTTTTGGAGATGGGGTAGGAGAGTGCCTTCAGAGCCACTGTAAACAGTTGCATGTTAAGGGAGTCCACACTACCCTCATTTTACCAAAGACCTTCCTGATATGTTTGAGGGTGTCTTTGATTGTGACAGGTCTGAGGTAGAATGTGGGGTACCTTAAGTCATGGTCCTCCAAGAGGCCAGTTTCATGATCAATGTCACCACAGGCACAGCTTTGTTCAGTACAGTATATTGGAGATGACAGCACTGATGTCAGTGAAAGCTTTATTGACCCTTGTACTATCTAGGACCTCTTTCCCACCAACAATGAGCATTCTTGGGGGTGCTTTTTCCCCTTTGCCAGGAAGCTCCAAAACATTCTCCCAAAATCTTTTCCCATTTCTCCAATTAATCCTGTAAGTTTCAAAATGTAATTCTGCCTAGTTTGTTCCTTAGCAGTGAGCAAGAAAACAGTACAAAAAGTGTGGATTTTTCATAATTCACACAGAGGCTCAGCTCTCAGCATGGAAAACAGTGGAGAGGTTCTGCTTTTTAGCACCACCATCCCCATCCCCAATGACATCACCTGGCTGCTCCCACAATCCCCTCATACCTCATTCAGCCAGTTGATATTGACTAACATAATTCAGCTGTGCTGAGCAGTCCATTGCAGGGGATGGCAGGGCCAGTCTGTTTGCTGATTGGTACTTTATGACATCAGTAGGTGGTAGACAGGAGCAGTCTATGTGCTGTTAAACAGACTTAGCAACAGACAGTTCAATGCTTAGTGTGCATAGCAGTAGAGCAGCTCCACTTTAAGGGCTAGTGTCCAGAACCTCCAATGATGTCACCATGTCCCCAAAATCCCCTCTCACCATGTGAAGCCAGCTGAAATGTACCCACATACTTCAGCTGTGTTGTGCAGTCTGTTGCAAGGGTTAAGAGGCAAGGACAGTTTGTTTGACATTTGGTTCATTTTGATATCAGGAGCTGACAAGCAGGAACAGTCTATGCACTATAAAACAGACAATGACGTTCTCAAATCATGGCACCAGGCATGCAAGTAGATTGTGTGTCAGATCATACAGATGTATGGACAGCAGTGGAGTGGCTTCACTTTTAAGTGCCGCTGTCCCCCCAGTGACATACCTGGCTACCAGTTGTTCCCCAACCTCCTTGTACCTTGCACAGTCAAGTGAAATGCACTTTAGCCACAGATAGTTCAGTGTTTAGCTTTATTTAACATGTTATCTAAGAGGGCCTCTCAAAAGTGCACCCCCGTGCTGCACTACATTGTCAATATTGGGTATTAGTCCAAGTTTGTGGTGTTAGGCTTCCTCAAGACTACACTGAACATATGAGGCAGTGGTGGGATTCAGGTAGTGCTGGGTGAAATTTTAATCATGTCCACAGTTATACAAAATTGCTGAGTTGGCATTGGCTTAATTATCATGCATCTGCATCATAATTACGTATATTTTTAATCTCACACTTACTGTGATGGTACATTTTTTTAGAAACCTAGGTATCTATAAAAATGAGCAATTTGAAAACTGCATGTTTTTTTATTTGGCAATCTAGCACACTTTGAAATGGTAGCATTTTTTTGACAGGGAGGATATAATGAACAGTTTTTCCATGATTCCTGTTTGTTTCTTGATAACCATGGGACCCATGCGATGACTGTTTGTCTGTACAGTCAGGGCAGAGAAAGCTGTCAGAGGACTCAGACTGATGTAGCTCAGTGCAGAATCTGGCTTCAAGTTAAAATAAAAATCTACTCAGTACCTTTTTCTGACATAAGTTTAAAAAAGTCAAAACATTTTCTTTCAGTTCTATTTATCCACGAAGGCTCATGCAGAGATGTACCCCTATATGGGTCTCTTGTTCCCTCTCCCACCAGGCACCCATCCCAGACACCCATGGTGGGAGGACCACAGCTCAGGAACAGTTAAACGCAACCTGGTGCCCTAGGCCCAAGAGAAATATGTGGCCCACCTCACCACATCGACGCCCCTTCACTTGACTGTGCCACTTTGCTATGATTGCACCCCTTGGCCACTACATGTCAGTTACGGAAACCTGAGAAAAAAAATCTTATTGCCCCTAAAAAGGGGCATAAAACATAAATAACCTAACTAAAATGCTTCAGAACTAATTAAACTAATAATTACAGACTGGAACAAACATTGTCAATGCCGAATGTTCACCATTGGTATTGCTAGTGTACCGAAAGGGGCAGGACTACAGTTCCCAGCAGCCTCAACTGCTGCCTTATTTACATGTGCTTTTCAGTGCTTTAAAAAAAAAAATTTTCGGCCCTTCAGGTCCCTCCCTCATGTCTCCAGACCCCGATTAGGTGATTTGGAGGTCCGGTAGCATAGGGGAATCTTTATTATGCCGCAGGAGTGGCTTTAAAGCAAACATGTGCTTCCGCGCATGCATGACCTGGCCCCAAATGGTACACTAGCAATACCAACAGCAAACGTTTGGCATTGAGCAGTGGGTGTGTTCGGGAGCAGGATGTAGGCCTCACAGTTGAGGGGGGCAAGTGTAAGATTGTCCCATTCTGACTGGAGCAGAGAAAATTAGGGAAGGGACATGTGGAGTGGCGAGGGAGGGAGCACAAGTATAGCAAAAGTAGGTGACATCAGCCAGGCTGATCAGGACACTGAACAGCTGTTTGCTGGGTTGTGTCATGCAAATGAAAGGAAAAAGTCACCATATGATTGGGTCATTTTTTTTCTTTTCAACTACACAAAGTTTCTGCACATCAAGGCAAATGTCACAATCAGCCTGGCTGATGATTGGTATGCACTGTCTTGCCTCTTGCAGACCATGCTGCATTGGACAGACAGTGTCACACCCTTCAAAAGCCATTCTCATAGCAAGAAGTTCACTGAACGCATGGCGAACTTAAGGATGAACTGTTCCACCATCTTTAAATGACTTCAGGAATGCATTTCACACCTTAGATTTTGTTAGGCATATACAGTACATTAGGGCCTGCTGTGAAAATCTCCCTGATTTTAGTGGTCAAAATTCAGAGATCTCCTTCATTTAAGGAGTGCTGACTTGGAAGCTTTGGAGTTACCCATCTGTAAGTTTCAAGGATGGCTGCCAGTGAGTACGTTTCAGGATTGTAAGCCTTCCTGATAGGGGTGGCTTTATGAACATTTTATTATTAGTGGGACCCCTAGTGATTGAGGGAAGGGCATTTGTAAACTTCAGGACGGTTGCCAAAGTGTTAGTTTCAGGACTGGGATTCCACTTACTAAGGGTAGAGGGTGGATTTGTTGTCATGATTAGATACTGTAGAGCCCCAATACTGGATACCCTTCCATAAATTTCAGGAGTGCTTGTCATAGTGTTAAATTTTAGGACTTGAATCCTTCCTAATAAAGGTGACTTTTTTTTAGGATTTGGTAGATAGATCCTTGGTAATTGGTGGGGAGGGGTACCCATCTGTAGCTTTCGGGACCAGAATCTCTTCTAAGGGGGGTGGCTTTGTTGTTATGTTTAGGTGGGGTCCTGGTGACTGATGGTGAGTACCTAAGTTTCAGGTAGTCTGGTTGCTGATTTGTAAGTTTCAGGACTGGGAGTCCAACAGCTCCATATGCCAGCTGCCCACTAGATGGCACCATCCTTCTCAGATTGACTGCTGGCTGCTGCACTCCACCTGTCTGGGCTGCTGCATCTGATTAGTTCACTCAGATCTCACTCTCTTTCTTTCTTCACCAGCAGTGCCTGTTCCAATGCTGCTCCAAGTAGCGAGTGCCAGTGTGAGGGAATGTCCCCACCACCAGCCCCAAGCACAGAGAACAAACAAGAGAAGGTAAGCGAGCATCAGGAAAGTGAGAGGGGTTAGTGGGGAAAACAGCAGAGCAGAGTTATAGGGCTACTGAGAGAGCAGGACAAAGTTATAGGGGTAGTGAGAGAGAGGTAGAGAGCAGGGGAAGTTATAGAGATACTGAGAGTGAGACCGGGGCAAAATTATTGTGACAGTGAGAGAGAAAGTGAACAGGGCAGTTATAGGAGTACTGAGAGAGAGCAGGGCAAAGGTATATAGGCATAGAGAGAGAGAGAGAGAGCAGGGCAAAATTATAGGGGTATCGAGAGAGCAGCGCCCAGGCTGATCAGGACACCGAACAACTGTTTGCTGGGCAGTGTCATGCAAATGAAAGGAAAATGGCACCATGTGATTGGTTTGGCTTTTTCTTTTCAACTACACAAAGTTTCCACCCATCAAGGCAAAACGCTGTCACAATCAGCCTGGCTGATGATTGGTGTGGCACTGTCTCACTCCTTGCAGACCATGCTGTATTGGACAGACAGTGTCAAACCCATCAAACGCCATTCTCATAGCAAGATGTTCACTGCATGTGGACACACGACAAACTTAGTAATAATAATAGTCTGAGTTTTGATCATTTAGAGAAAATAATTACTAACTGGCCTAGTAAAAATATTTTTTATGGGTGCGAAATTTCATGATTTACACTTCTTCAAAGGCCCCATCCCTAAATATACACATATGCACTCACAGTCTGGGTGTTATCATTTTGTCTTGTCAGGTAGTATGAACCAGGATGTGGTAATTTTGTTGGGTAGGGTAGGGACCCTCTCTAAAATAGGTTAGGTCTCAGGTGGCGTAGGAGTTAAGTTGGTGGTTTGCTAGAGGAGTCTAGAGGAGTCATGAACTTTAGAGATTATACTGCAAAGTGAGTGATTTTTGGAAGAAATCCTTCCTGGGATCTAACATTTCTAAGATTTACTGATGTAAATCTGGAAGTATGTTTATTTGTTCACTCTGAAATGGAGCTATATAAAGGTTAGAACTTCAATGTGAGTGAGATGAGGGAATTAAACAAGTTCTGGTCAGATCCAATACAGCTACTTCAGAGAGGTAAGCCCAAGTCAAACAGTACTCAGAGCTCCTGCCATGGCTGAGGCCATACTTGTGTGGTAATCTCACATGCGAAGTGACTGATATTTGTGCATGTGCAAGAAAGAGCCTGCCATGCCCAAGATGGCCACAATGACAACAGTGCTCATATGCAATTACCACTGACTGCACCCACAGTGATACTTGCGCATGCACAATGAGCTCATGGCGGCAATCTTGGGCAGGTATGGGCTGTTTTTTTGCCCACAACTGCAGAAGTTTTGGGCAGAGAGAAAACAGTACCCCTGCAATGGGGGTTATGTGCCCATGGAGGGGAGGGGTGGTAGAGAACCAGTACAACAGTACTGACCACAACACTGCGGAAGGACAGAGGAGAGGTATCTGGTCATGTGCTGCTAGAATTGCTTCTCTCTCCTACCTTTCACAATACTTCAGCATGGTTCCGCCCATGTAGCCATTAAAAGGGAAATTCTAATCTAAGTCAAAGTGCAGTGTGATGCAAAAGACAATGCAGTGTAATGCAAAAAAGGGTGAGTGTCCTTCACTCAATAATTCATTTGTTGCCAATCCAAAATGGATATGGCAAGTGAAGACAATAGAGCAACATGCACATACCAGAGGAGTTCAGTACAGACACTCGGATGGTGTTTCCTGCCCACTCACAGACAAAGTGCAGAGTGCACAAAATGCCATTGGGATGTTCATCCTGAGCTCCATATGAATGTGTGTCTGGATCTCTTGTCTCACTTGCCATGTCTATATGGAATTTGATATAAATAATGGGGTGTAGCTCATTCCCTTTTTTCCATCACACATCATTTGTTTTGGAGGCTCCCTTTTTATTTGCCTGCACTATAGCTATTCTTGTTTTAGCCACACTTGCCATTTATCCTATGAACCACAATAATATGTGATGTGGTGCCTCTGTGTTACATCTGTCACCCCAAGCTCAAAGGAGAAATATTTATTTATTTATTTTTGGTGAAGGAGTGTTGAATTGCAGGGGTGGGGTGCACCCTATTTTTTGGTATAATACAGTGTATGGGATCCTACCTACAGTATGATTGTTCCAAAGAGGGTTACTAAAAATGATTAGTATGGCAGTTTGTCAAAGTGCTGTAGTTAGAGCAGAGGACTATGTGAACTCGTTAGATCTCAGGATTGATACACATTATAGTCAATGTCTCACTGTGTAACGTTATATAATGTAGTTGATCTCCCTGTGAGACAATTACCCCAGATGTAAGACAAGGTGAAACAGGAACCCCTAAAAGCCACATCTCAGTTGGGACGTGCAAGGTACATAAAAGGAAACATAATTATATAGTCTGCATTTTCTGATGTGTGAGCACAGCATTTTTTGACAGTTGTACTGCCACATCTGTGTACTGGTAAATGTGCCATAATGTTTGTGTGCAGTATGTATTACTTTTAAAAAAAAAAAACACCTCCAACAAATTATCTTCTATAGACCCTTTGGACATGGGTTTGAATCCAGCAGCCTCAACATATATATATATGTAAACAGATATGTCAGTACTGTGTTATTCTTGTAATAAATCATTGCCATAGCAGCCGGGTTTGTAAAATTTTTGGTGGGGCCCAGGGGTCAGGGGTCAAAGCCCTGCCCACCAGCATTGGTCTGTGGGAACCCAACAAAGTCAATGGGGTCCCAGAGTGTGTTTCTGATTTACACACATTTGGAAAAGATCATTTTAGATGTGTATGATGCACATTATGTCCCTTGCTCTGCTCTTCCATTGTTGGCACAATGCATTTGTGTTCTACTAGAGAACTTTGTGGCTGGAAAGCACATAAACTACGTCATACAGTTCTAAATGGCCACTTACCAGAGTGTAAATCAGAAATGCCCACTGTGGTTACTGACAGGCTTGTAAAGAGAAAACAATAACAATGGGGGGAGGACAATCTTATTGCAATTTAATATTTTTATTCATTCGTTTCTAATAACATTGTAACTGTCCTCTGTATGGGAAAACTTTTCAATAAACATTGAATAAAAAAAAAAAAGAAAACAATAACAACATTGGAATTCATTCTTAACAACAAGTTCCACTGGGAAAATTACTTGCAGGTTCAGTGCACTTCTCCTTTATCAACTCAAATCACAGTTTATTTACAAAAGGACTCTTTTCACAGGGTATCAAAGCACCTGCGCAAATACAGCACAATAAAAACAGGAATAAAATCAGCAGTCTTAAAATACAAGTATAAAATCTCAGAAAATCAATACTCAGGAAAAGCAAGATTGAACAGGTGCGTTTTTTAATGCGATTTTAAAGCTCTCCACCATCAGGCTGGACATCCTCTGCGAATTTGTGTGATTGCAGCACATTGTCTATGAAGAACGGATGAGGGACATAGCAATTTGGAGGGATAAAATGGGGGACATCCATCATGTTCAGTAACTCATGAGCAGTGACAGTTGAGAGGTATGTGCCTGGAAATTCACAGAAAGTCTGAGTGAGATGCAATGGTTGGGGTCCAGTGGGGGTCCACCTGGAAAAAACAATTGAGTCCCTGGAGACAGCACTGCTCACTCACATCAACATTCCACTTACAGTTTGGAATACTCTGTATATTATTGTTTCTTCCAGAGAAAACAAATGATTTAGGCACACATTTCCATACTTTTAAAGGTGGGCTGGTACCCAAGTGAGGGGACTCACAGTGCTGGAATTATAGTGTGCTTTCTAAGGCTCAGCACCTATATAGCTCTCATGAGCTCACAGCACCAGTGCCATTGACTTATAATGGGATAGGGTGAGGTGCCTAGTTTAAAAGTCAGACCCTCATGCCCCCACTCCACACTCCCAAAGCTCATAAAGTATAATTCCATTTCCAACACTGGGAGAGCTCCTGATTCTGTCTTCTAAAATGCTCACATGTCTCTCTTTAATGTGTCTATCTGTCCTGAATATAAGAAATGCAGTGCTGGACTGGACCCATTCACTGATGATTTTACAGGACTGCAATGATGCCAATATGCCATATGGATATGAAGGATGTGCAAAATTAGGGCACCTCCCAATAAGGATGGTAACAATTGGATCAGACCTCAGCCTCTGGGGCCACAAATCAGGGACATACCATGACAAAACACCTGTCACCCTTCCATACCAGAAGTGACCCCCCTGGATGCCCATTCAGGTAATATATCAGAGTATTGCAGGCCTACACAAATTGCCTATCAGAACTTAAACACACATTGACAGACATTTACTTTTTTCTTTATGTGCAGCAGCACTTCTTCATTACTGTTCTGGTCACCTACTCATTCCCAAACCCCTGCCTCTGTTTCACTGTCTATTGATTTATATTTTATGTACTGTATACACGGCACTCTGTCTAGTAGTAGCCAACTCATTAATTAGTGTTTTTTTCTTTATTAATATGGAGTACATTCCTTTTTTCCATCTACATTCTCCTTGTGTTGTGCTTGTTCTCCTTCAGTAAAAGCATGCACTTTTTTCCTTAGGTGCATGCTTGTTATTTCTAATCAAACTCCTTACTAATAATAAAAATCACTAAAAAAAAAAATACTAAAAAAAAAAAATTCAGAGTCCTTCCTGAGTCCTGCTACACTGAAAATAATTTTCAGTGGCTCATCCAGTTTGTAACTGCTGTAATGCACATCCCTTCCCTATAGTTTGAAAATACCACTACAGTGCAGCAAGCAAAGTACAATACTATAGGAACTGACCATCCAAACACACACTCAAAAATGCTTCCATACACAAATGCAGCACTGGGCAGAGGTTGGGGGCCACTTGGCCAGCAGTAGGGATTATGACTCAGCCACATTCCAGATGCGGTTCATGTAGGCTGGTGAGTGTCCAGTTTTTATAACATTCAGGACCCTCAATGCATTTCACTGCCTTTGAATCTGAATGGTCTTGCCTTTGAAACAATCCTGTTGAGGACCACAAGGGCTGGCAATATAGCTTAGAGGTTTGAGTAATAAGCTTGATACAGCCAGCTGACCTGGATTTGATTCTCACAACCTCCACTTACATATGATGTGACTGAGCAAGTCACTTAACCACCAGTGTTCCACGGTCACCCCTGAAAACAGTAACTTGAGCCTTACCTGGTTATCAAAAAGAATAAAATAAAAGTTTTCTAACAATGAAAGACCATTGACTTGTTCTACACCATCTCTTCCCAGAGGCATGATCTTTCAATTTTTTTTGTTTAATCACAGTCACAGTTCCAACTTGAACTTCATGCTGCTGCTGAAATCTTTTATGACAAACATTCATTCACCGTTAAGCCTGGACTGGTGACACTTTAGCAGGAAGGTTTCCCAGTTTACCACTCAGGGTCCCATCATGATAAATAACTTTATCTAGTTATGAGCATGTTAGTTCATAACAAATACAATAATCTGAATCTTTTTGTGACTAAAATGATTGTATTCATGACATAAACAGCGTATTGCATAACAATATATACCAAAGTAAAAAATATAATGCAGTACATTCTTACCAGCTGTCCCAGAAACAAAACACACACATGCCATGCACCTCATACAGCTGAGTAACTGAGATCTGTGCCACTGGAGGCTCACTTTTAGTTTTAGAGAACATGAAAAACAAAAAAAAAAAGATTTTTCATATTATTGCATGAACTACAGCAGCATCTGTGCGGGATGTTCAGGTTTCCCCAGAGGCATTTTTGAAGACAAAACTTATATTTATATGACTATGACAGTCATCTCAACCCTTACAATAGGCCTCAGTTAACTGCTAAGTGATGAGATTGGCACATAACACCAAATTCATAAGGAAGAAGTTAAACCTGTTTCAATTTGCCCTTTGTTGATCTAGGCAACCTGGTTACAAGGGTGATGGTGGAGATTATAGGACTATGGCAGCATCTCCCCCATTAGTGCAGTGAATTGATATATGTTGTGACATGACACTGTAATGCACATGTCTAACTTACACTTACAGTGTGCGCTGTCATTTTTTTTTTTAGTTTATTTGAGTTGGGGTGCTTTGCCCCGTACACCTCCCATTTTAAAAAAGCACATGGGTCAATAAAAAGTACTAACTGGAAAAAAAAAAAAAGACATGTGGGTGTGGGTGGCAGAGTCCCCCCCAAATCAAACAGAGTGACAAAGCCTAAATCAACAGCAAACACGCGGTACAATTACTGTAACAGAGAGCTGTAGTACACTGCAGCAAGCACGCGTCAGTTCTATGCTGTATTCACTATAGTTCTGCACTATGTTACTTGCATTGGTCCGATAATCTCCACCATTGCCATTACAAGTACCACCAGGGTTGTCACTGTTATCTTGTCATCTTCAGGTCGAGTTCTGTGGCATTCCCTGCTGTAGCAGGGTATGGATATTACACTTAAAAGATCACCTAAGTAGTACCCTGGGGGTGTACATCCTCATGCTTCCCTCACTGCATCTCAGCATGGGATACAACCATTGGTGTAGGAATGCATACACCATGAAAGCCTTGGCTTACAAGTTTACTGGATGGGGAGAGCATGTTGAGCCCTGACTACTGATTTTGGTTACTCCATCAGTCTTATAGCCACTATTACTGGTGTTATAATATGATTGTGGTGCTCTGAATTAAACTTAATGGTAAATGCATAAAATTAAGTGATATAGGGTGTACAAGGGGTCTGGATAATAAATATGGGTAAATCTGTAATGGAGAGGGGATGGCAAGGATGGGCCAAAGAGTTCTGGCTTACAAATTTTATTTTCCTAGCTACACCATGGCTTGGTAACCTACTATAGTAGTAAGAGGTTCCCTAGCAGCCTCATAACTCTTTCCTTTCTTTAGTTGCACTGTGGAACTGCAGAGAGCTGAGCTGGAAACATTTTGTACAGCAGAATGATCAATGCGGGTAGATTTAATTTTTCTTGTTTTACCCTTTTGTAGAGACCCCCCCCAAACCAAAAAATCCGGTCATCACAGAGCTGCATGCATTTCTCCTTCCTGTACTGAAAAGACTGTGCATACCAGAACCCAAACACTCACAAGTTAATGTTATGATCCCCTCTGGCCTGGGCCTGCCTCATACTGCTGGCTTGGAACCGTCAGCTCTGTCCTCTCCCTCCTTCCACCACCAGGTCTCAGCTTTCCCTTGCATCCCCACCCTTACCTGGCTACTGCTGGCACTAGCTCTATAGCTTTTCTTGGTCTGTATGGTTCTGGGGGTTATACATTACTGTCCCAGACCTGCTGCTGAGCCCGATCATGCTGGACTGATGATGGTTCTCTCTCTCTCCCTCTGGCCCCTCTGATCTCCAATCCCATGTGTCCTCTCACAGCAGCTAGTTGGCAGCTGACTGCCTGACCACCGGCATGACCTACCCAACCACTCACGGCCTTCACTGGCATGACTCCCTGCTGCCATGGGCCACACACCACACACACACTTCCTGGGCAGAACCCAGCGCTCAGAACTTGCGCTGCCTCCGGGCCTGGTTGTTGTTCCCTCATGCCGTCATTCTGCCTGGTGCCTATGGATGTCCCAGCTGTTCCTTCTTCACCTGCTGGCCTGCTCCCTGGCACTGCTCCCAGTCCTCACACTGACCTGCATCATCATGTCTCTTCTCTGGCTCTCCCATTGCTCACTTCACTGGCCTGACTCACCTACCTCAAGTTAAAATACTCCTGCTGCCCAATCACAGTGCCCACTTCCTTCTTTGGGCATATGCACATGAAATGATTTGGCCCCAATTTAAAAAAATGACTATGGACCACTAATGATTGATACGAATTTGAACAGGGTTGGGTCCGGATCACTTGGCGGGGCTCTTGCAGGAAGTCAGTCAGGTGAACTGTGCCCATCTACCCAAACAGTGCCATTTAAAAAAAATGCCACAACCAGCCCACCAATGAATGAATGAGTTTGATGGATTCTGAATCAGGGGGTGCCTGCCAGAACAGGTGTCACAGAAGGCTAGCACACCAGGTCACATGCGGAGAATATAAAAAAAGACAAAACAATTTTTAATGTTAACAATTATTGGTGGGGCTGAGCCCACTACAAAAAATATTGCTGGGGCCCATGCCCCATACACCCATATAACCCAGCGCCTATGTTATTGCCTTGTCAATATGAAAAACATGCAAAAAACAAGTTGCATGTAAGCATTGACTGACACTGACATTCCCAAATCATGGCACCAGACACACAAGTAGACTGTGTGTCAGATCATACAGAAATTCTCTGTACTGCTTCACATGGAAGCACAAAACAACCTCAATGGACCCCCCAAACAACACACACACACACACACACACACACACAGAACTAAGAATTTATTTGAATTTTCTAGAAACATAATAATTCAAAAGGGTTGCAAGCACACTGCAGTCACTCACATCATAAACTAACATTCATCCTGTACAAGAAATTGCCACGATGATTGGGTACAGTAGACAGCTGTTTGTACAACTGAAATGTGAAATGGCAATGTCATTGATGGACACAGGCAAAAATGGGTTGCCTGTTAAAAGGCAACCTCTGTTGTCAGGGGTCACCTGACTTGAAAGTTGTCAGACAGGAAGCGAGGGGAGGGGGGTGGAGGGGATGGGGTTGGGGAAGAAAGGAGGAAGAATTGTAGGCTAGTAGGAGGAGTGCTGCAAAGAAGGTTGGCACAAAAAGGGGCAGGAAATGAGTGAAGGGGATGACTGGGTGAGGAAAAGCCCCATGCAAGAGATAGGGTTTAAAAGGTTGAGTGAGAGTAGAATCCCCCAGCTTATTTGCTAGTGGATTTTGAAAGTGGAGCAGAAGACCCATTAGCAAATTGATTTGCGTCAAGGAGTTTTGTTTCTTTTGTCGGTTTTAATTCAGGTAAGCAGCAGAACCAGGTGGTAAAGCAAAACAGTAGTTTGTAACAAAACAAAAGAATGTTGATAACATTTTCCTGATTTTTGCTATTTGAGGTAGAGGTAGGAATATGAATGGGGTAGATATACATAAATGGAGGAATGAGGTTCATTCCTCTTGCATGTGCTGTTTTCCAGGGGAGATAAAAGAAGGTCTAGTCACACATGAGCATGATTAATTTCAGCTCTATTTACTGTTTTTTATGGTGAAATGTTGGTTGTGGGGTATGCTGGAAGGGTGGTATGAGGGAATGTTAGTAGCGATGCCTATGGGGATTGTGTAGCAGTCAGAGGGTACCAGGGGCCACCATGCATTAAGGTTTTCAAACAAAAAAATAATGGAACAGACAGGAAAAACAGGAGTAGGCAACAGAGAAGGAAACATGGGGCCAGGTGAGTCTGGGGATAGAAAAGCAGGAAGGTCAGTGGGAGCCAGCAGTATTCATGTGGCAGTAGGGGACAGCCCGATGGGAGCAGAAGAAGGAGGTATATATTCTGCACCCCAAAAGTTTGAAAGGGGAAGGAGACAAAGAGAGAATACCAGGAAGGATGGACTTGTAGTCGGGGGTGGGGGGGTCACACAATTGGAAAAAAATGTGGGAGCTAAAGGTTTTAAAAAAAGGGGGAAGAAGAAAGAGAGAGTAGGTAATAGAGCTCTTGGTTTGCCTATGCACAAAGACCACAGATGCAACTCAGTACAGGAGGGTGACATGGCCACAGGGTTGAGAGGCTGGTCAGAAAAAGGGGGGGAAGGAGACTCTGGATGGTAACAAGAGGACAGCGTGGATAACCAGAGAGGTCATGAACTGGTGTTGGTGGCAAGTCCAGGGCAGACTTGGGGAACATGGTGAAACAATGGGGAGGAGGCAGAAAACTATCCCCCAAAATAGAATAAATAATAATAATAAAAATAAATACACATGGTGAATGAATGAAGAAGAACAGAGGGATAGTTTTTGGGAGCGTATTTGATGATGAGGCAGTTGGGGACCAGAAATGAAAAAGACTTATGAGGGGGGAAAGGTAACCACAGTAGATTGTGCAGCTGCCAGGTTGGTGTGTGGAGAGGCAGACAACATGGCAGAAGTCATCTTGGGGGCAGAGCCACATGGGTGTACACCATCTTAGTGTGGCTATGGGACAGAGCTAAGGGCCACAACCATCTTAGTTTGGTGGCAGGGCCGTGTGGAGGATGCCATATTGCCTGAGACAGGGGCACTGGAGCTGCCATCTTGGCCCCTTTGCTGTAGATACAGTATGTGAATACCAGGGAACTTTATCCCATGGGTCTGCTGTTGTCCATTTAGGACAGTCCCAGAGCAAGAAGGCAGTCCTCATAGTCTAGGCTTCCAGGCCATTTACTGTTTGGTCCTTCTCCCCTGAACTTTCTCCTTTGTAGATCAGTAATTTTCCTTAGATGCGAGGATTAGAACAGCATATAGTATAAGTAATGATCACAACAGCTACAAATATGTGTGAGCTGATGACAATGAAAAAACCAAAAAGTCAAATGCAGGCTACTCTAACATCACAAGGAAATTTTTCATTTGATGAATGGTTAAGAGCTGCAGCTTTGTAATGCAGGGTCCTGAGCTTGCTTTCCAGCTAAATGCTCCTGGTGAGTCTGCTCAAAAGAAGGCAAAGATACAACTGGGGTTATGAGGTGGATGGGATGCTTCCTCTCTGGAAGTTAAGTAGGAATATATATATGTATAAATGCATGTATGTATGTATCTATTAAATGTGGTAGCAGCGAGGGTAGGCTGAGGGAAGCATTTCAGTTTGAGGCATTCTGAATTACATGCACAGGGAACCAGAGTTTTAAAACAGTATAATATGGGGGAGTCACGTGATGGGATGCTTGGGGTAACAGCTTTCCTTCACTCTCCTGACCTCTCCACAATCAAATCATAATCCAAATCTAACTTTCAACCTACCAAACACTAACTATTTGTCTCTATCAGTTGCATAAGACCTATAAGGATTAGTATTTTGACTGGTTTTACCGGAATAATGGAGGCAGTCATGAAATAAGCCCCACTGTGTCACACTCCTCCTGCAACTCCAGAGTGTGACAAGGCCACAAAACAATCCAAGGGCCAAAGTGTGGCTACCTCTTGGAATACCACATCCCCAGTGGTTCTGATGGAGGATAGATTCCTCCAGGAATTCATTTCCCTAAATGATGCTCTGGACACTATAACTGCCGAAATTAAAGGGCTCTGTTCTTCTGTTGATACTGTTACATGAGGTCCCTGCACCCTTATTGGTAACCCCAGAGGTACACCGTTTACAGCTAGTGCTTAGGCATATGTTATACTAACATATAGGGCTAAGGGCATCTACCATATAAGAATAGATGTCAGGATATGTATGCATATTGTTGTAATACACTTTGCTTGCTAATACATATATATTCTTCTATGTATTTTCTGTGTATTTCTTACTTGTAAGATGCCAGGACACCTGTGTCCTTGGAATAATGATGATATGTAAGTTGGCATTGCCACCTTTTGGTGACTTGTACTACTACACTGAGTTATGTAAGACTCTGTATAAGAACTCTTTTGTTTCACGAACTGATAACTATTACAAAATTGTATAATGTTATCTTGGACCGTGGAGCCTCCTCTAATTTAGCCAATAGGGCTCATCTCTGTAACTAGAAATGTTTCTATCTTACAGTAATCATAGTAATCATCATAGGTATATAATGTAATACACAAGTCTTGTACCTTGGAGATCCCAAGAGACACAAAGAAACCTCGAAGTATAGGGAACGCTTAGCATTGGCTCCCGGTTCGTATTGGTAAGAACTGCTTAGGGCAACTGTGATTTTATCCTTTTTGGTAGTAATAAACAAGTTTATTACTCTTATGCAACGTGTCTGTGATTACTTGCATTCCCAATATTGCCAAGAACCTGAAAGTGAGGTTTAGACCTCCTGACAATTGGCGACCGTGTGCAGGCAATATTTGGTGTTTGTAAGTTCTCACTAGTTGCTATAACTTTTCCCTTTCTCACTGGGGCTGTAGATGTACATTCCCGTATTACCTCTCCCGTTTTACAACCAGTTTGCAGTCACTTACAAAGTCTGGCTTTCTTTCCGGGTGTGGTCAATGCCGACTCGACTCACTCCATTACAGCTTTGAATTGTAAGCCTACAACTCTGACAGTAGCCTGATTGTGTATGAAGTGCCCCTGCTGTGGATTGATACATAGCACGGAGCCTTTTTCACAGTTTGATTTTTCGTTCCCTCCCACACAATGGCCACCGTATCAAATATCTGCGCAGAACTGAGACTCGATGTCTTGAACTTCCTTGCCTCCCATGGAGGATGGGCTGACTTTGCGCAGGACACAAGTCAATCCGAAAACCCTATACTGGGGATTTCAACCCAGTACACGGAGATGAGACAATCAACCAATAAGCGTCAAGCTAAAGGGCTGATGGTCGCGACTCTCTACGCTGCTCTGGAAGCCTCCAAAGTGAGGTTTCGAACCCTTGATCTGAAAATTTCATCTCTTAAGCAACAGATGGGTTTTCAGAAAATGGAATGTGTTAGACTGCAGCAGAACTTGGAGTCTGAACTCCAAATTCTGCAGAATGAAAAGGATTCACTTTTGCATCATTCAGCTCAAGCTGGAGAACAGGAACTTTGTATGTTGAAGCAGGAGTGTGAAAGCTTGAGACAGGATAAGGGACAGGCATTGCATATGAATGACTTGTTAAGTACAGCGAATGCACAGTTGAGTGAGGAGATGGGAGAGCTACAGGACGAGATGAACCAGGTACGTAATGACTTAGAAGTGGCAACTAGGGACAATCATGAACTGAGCGCTGCATATAGAGTGTTGCAGAAGCAAATGCAGGATGAGGTTGAAATAGATGTTACAACTGTGAGTCATGCTGAATGTAAAAGTAAGATGGCAAAACTGCGCCATCAGCGGGAGGTTCTGGCTGGCCATGTTAAGGCGATGGGTGGCGTAGCCCCTCCCTTACACACGTCATCTGAAGGGGAGGTATCAGATGATGACATCTCTTAGTACAACACCCAGTCACACCCCTACTATGGCCCAGAAACCCCACCCAGCCATCCACAACATGGCGGGTCCCCACTCCACCCTCACCATGTCATACATCGTGATGCCCATCATGGAAGACAACAACATGGTGGCCCCCAAGATAGGGGGGAGCAGGCCCATGCCTGGTCCTGACAGCACCACCAATAGCCGTTATTAATGTGGAAGACAGGCAGGAGATAGAAACGATGATTGAAATGGCAATAGGTAATGTACCTCTTCCTGAGAGGATTAAACAGGCCATTAAAACCCAAATTAGGCAGCTTCTGCAAGAGGTTGGCACTCAGGATGGTATTGTTCATACTGCAGCCAAGGCTGCAGCTTGGACCACCCTAGACAGTGTCCGAGACAATCTACCTCTGCCTGATTGACCCAATAATCCCCTACAAATGGCCTACTCTGTTCAGCAAATCGCTGACAGTATCGGTCGGATTAATCCGTCTGACAATCTCAGCTGTCACTTAGAAAAGGTGCATTCTAAATGTGAGATGCTTAGCCTCGCTGCAGAATACCAGGTCCAGATACTACGCCAAACCATCGATCCTAGTTTGTGGGCCAAACTCCCCGATGCCATCCGCCAGGATGGGAACTCCACCTTTGATGAGGTTGCAGCTGAGCTCATTTCTGCTCACAGCCCAGGTGTAGTAGGAGTGATGCTTGCATACCCTGTAAAACAGAATGCAAAGGAAAGTTCAGAGACTTACCACCAGAGACTTTGGATGGCCTACCGAGCAGGAAAGCACCTGGCACAAGAAGCTGCAGATGTAGATCTTATTGAGTATAAGACCATATTCCTTAGGAACATGATTCCTGCAGTACAAGAAAAGGTAGAGCCAACAACCTACCCCAATATGGACAGGTTTGGTGATATCCTTCAGAAAACCAAAAGAGTTTACCAACTTTACATCCATGATCTGGGCTCCGGTTCCAAGAAAGTAGCCGCCGTGGAGCCTATCTCAGAGGCCACGATGCACTACACTGTGGAAGGGCAGGCCCAACACCAACAGGCCCCTCCAGCTGATAACCAACACCCCCAACAGGCCCAACACCAACAACAATCACAACAGCAACAGCAGCAATGGGGTGGGAACCGGAATTGGCATAAGAATAAAAAGCACAAGGGTAGAGGTAAACCACAACAACAAAGAACGGGCCCTTCATATAGGGAGATAGCCGAAGAAAATTGGAAATTCCGAGAGCTCCTGGGGCAAGTGAACTCTGTGGCAGATGCTGTTCCCGCTCAAGCCCACGTGGCTGTACAACCAGTGACCCAGACCCCATCATGCCATGGTGACACCGAAAGTACAGGCCTGAACCCAGAAGCTCCTCCCTATATAGCATCGGTGCAGCATGGTGAAGTGATTCAAAGAAGCCAGGCCCAACCTCTCCATGCTCCCAGCAGTACAGATTGACAATTACAGGCCCCAGTCTGGATTGTAAACAAGCTGGTCTTGGATACAAACAGAAGGCCCTGCACTGAGGCTGAGGTCGGGGGCTGCCTACTTGTGGTCTTACTAGATACAGATGCGGCTGTGTCTGTATTACATGATGAACACCCAGACATATCTCCTTGGTCCACCAGATGGAGGACCAATATGTCAGGAGTAGATGGTACTAGGTTACCTGCATACCGATCTCTACCCCTGCCAGTAGAGCTAGGCCACTTAAAGGCCTCACACACCTTTCAACTGATGGTAATGCACAATCATCCTAGTATCATAGGAATTGATTTTCTTGCACCACATGGCTGTGTGGTAGATCTAGCTAACATGCTACTGATACAGATTCAGGGTCAATATCACACCATCTTGATCCCTGATTCGCACGTTGTGGCAACAATTTCTGCTAACAACAAAGAGTACGACGTCATAGATTTGTTCAAGGACCACAAGCTTTTTCCGAAGCTTCTCTCCATTTTGCAGTGACATTTGGAAGCATTTGCAATCAGCAGGCATGACTGTGGCAGAATGCACACTGTCATTGAAGTGCCAGGCCCAGCACATGAGAGGCAAAGGCAGTGTCCTTTTCCAACTGAGGCCTTGCCTTCTCTCAGAGAAACAATCAAGTCACTTCTCAAGCAAGGAGTAATCAGAACATGCGTTTCTACTGCTAACTCCCCAGTGTGGCCTGTGAAAAAACCCACCGGCGCCTGGAGACTTACTATTGACTACAGGAAACTGAATCAGGTCACCCCCAGTTGTTCCCCTACTGTGGCATCAGCACCAGATGTGCTATGACTTTTGACCCCTGACCTGAAATGATTCAGTGCCCTGGACATCTCCAAAGGTTTTTGGTCATTACCATTGGCCCTCAAGAGTCAATATAAGTTACCCTTCACCTTTGAAGGAAGACAGTACACGTGGACTTGCTTACCATAGGGATTCCATAATAGCCTGTCCCTGTTCCATCTGCACATGATGGACGCCCTTGAGAGTTTCTCTACTCCCCAATGTCTCTTGCAGTATGTGGATGACCTGTTGTTGGCAACTGCCACACAGGAACAGCATCTGGATCTCTTGGACAAACTACTGACTCTCATTCAGAGAGCAGGCCTGAAATGCAATCCAGCAAAAGCACAACTATGTCAGAAAGAAATACTCTTTCTGGGTCTAAAAATAACTGACCAAGGTCGAAGCCCTACCTGGAAGAAGATACAAGGATTGCAAGACTTGCCATTGCCCACCAGCGTGGCAACTCTTCGAAGGTTTCTAGGTATGGTAAATTATTCAAGAGATTTTATTTGTGATTTTGCTCAGAAAGCTTCTCCTCTGTATGAGTTACTGAAAAAGAACATCCCATGGACTTGGGGCCCCATATATACCCAGGCTGTGACGTCACTGAAGCAGGCCTTGGCCTCCACTCCAGCTCTGGTCAACCCCAATCCAGCACTATCATTCCATCTGGAATGTGCCACCTCTGACATTGCCATGTCAGCAGTACTGGTCCAGAAGGTTCATGGCACCCTGAGACCTATTGTATATGCATCACAGCTCTTGACCCCAGTGGAACAGAAGTACAGCCTTTGTGAAAGGAACCTACTGGCCACCTTCTGGGCTGTCAAGCACTTTCTGCATATCATTGGGTACTCTCCACTGATTATCAACACCAACCACACCCCAACTACATTTCTGCTCTCAGATAGACTGAAGGACGGGTCAGTCTCCAACACCAGGCTGACACACTGGTCACTTCTTCTCCAGGATAGAGAAATACAGGTACACCCAACAAAAATTCCATCTATGCTGGCTCATGGACTCCTTTTCCAAGGAGAGCCCCATGACTGTACACTGCAGTCACCTGATCTTCCAGATCCAGGTCCTTTCCTCCCTGCCATGCCACAAATACTTGACAACACCACTTTGTGTCGTGTCTTTACTGATGGTTCAGCATCTTACTATCAGGGAGAACAAATTGCAAGGATGGGCATTCTAGTGATTTACCCTTATGGGAACACCGTTAAAATGTCTAAACATTGCAGTGTAGCATCATCACAGTATGCAGAGATGGCAGCGGTGGCCTGTGCCCTTGAGTTCATCCAGCATGGGACCGAGGATACCATCATTTTTACAGACTCTAATTGGGTTTGTTGTTCTCTTACAGAATTCCTTCCTTTCTGGCAGAAGAACTCCTTCCTCTCCTCTGATGGCAGCCCAGTGAAGTACAAGGAATTGGTAATATACATACATTCACTGGCACAAACATTTGCACACAAACTCTATGTACACAAAGTTAAAGCTCATTCTCTTCATGACCCCTATCATGCCTTCAATGACACAGCAGACAACCTTGCCAAGGAAGGGGCCTGAGGGGGCATACCTGGATGATGGACCATCCAGAGGCCAATGCGGCCATACATAATGCAGTGCTCAGGAGAAAACCTGAACCCTTTTTCCCCCTTGGACCTCTCAGCAGCCCAACATGTTGATACTGAACTCAAAGAAGTGTTCAGATTCCTTGACAAGAGTGCTGAAGAGAAACTCCCTACACATAATCCCTACTGGAGGCATGAAGGGAAGTTACACTTGTCACCAGATGACAAGCTCATCTGGTGCCAGCCAGATGATGACACCACTAAGTTGTGGGTGGTCCCCAGACATCTCAGGTCTGAATTTTTGCACCAAGTGCATGATACACCCACTGGTGGACACCAGGGAGTGGAAAACACCCTCTAAAGGCTTAAGACCACCACCTGGTGGCCTGGTGTCACCAAAGATGCCAAACAGTACATAGACAATTGCCTCGCTTGTGCAAAAAACAACCCCATCCCTACCAAACAAAATGCCAAACTCTTACCACAATGACACTCTGGCCCTTGACATGCTATACAGATTGATTTTATTGGCCCCCTGACCAATACCAGCAGAAATAACAAGTATGCTCTTGTGGTAACTGACCTCTTTTCTAAGTGGGTTGAAGCTTTCCCCACTAAGACATGCACTGCTAAAACCACTGCCAAAATCCTGGTGGAACAGATTTTATCCAGGTGGGGCCTACCTCTTAAGGTAGACTCTGACAAAGGAACCAGTTTTACAGGTGAGTTAATGAAAGAATCTCTTGAACTCCTCGGAGTTCAACAAAAGTTCCACACACCCTACCACCCCCAATTTTCAGGTCAGGTAGAGAAAGCCAACAGATGGATTAAGCAAATTCTTTCCAAATTCATTGAGGACAATCCCAAAACCTGGTATTCCCTACTGCCGTTACTCCTTATGGCAATTAGGGGCACACCCACAGCCACCACCCAGCTCACACTCTTTGAAGTGATGACTGGAAGACAGATGTGATTACCTGAACACCTGTTGTTTTACCTACACACTCCCACTGCAGACCGTGTGTCTGTAGATCAGGATGTGGAAAAACTCAGAAAAGACCTCATACACACACATTTGTATGCTGCCAACTGCATGGGCAAGGCCCAGCAACAATCCAAAATACAGTATGACAAGCACGCACAAGAAGTGGACTGGCAGGTTGGAGATCAGGTAATGGTACTCCGATTTGCACATCCCACCCATTCCTTCTCCAATAAATGGGAAGGCCCATACCCCATTGTCAACAAGCTCAGTCTGGCAGTCTATCAGGTTAGACTCCTGCATAACAATAAAGTGACTGACAAATGGTTACATGCAAACCAACTGAAACTGTATAAAGGAGCTTCATTACTTCTCCTCACCCCATTGAGTGGAATAGTACTGACTTACTAATGTTTGATTTTGCTTTTCAGATACACTGACAAGATGGCTGTCTTGTTCCATTCTCTCCTCATCTCAAGAGTTATCCCCTGCATCCAAGACACGGTACTGAACCTCCTACCACACCTTGATCATCCAGCATCTCCTTCAGAGGGAGTATCCATCAATATACCGATAGTCTGATTACTGTCCAGGAAGGTTTCAATGCTTACTGCACTGCCTCGGTTGTTGCTCCTGTTAAATCAACCCTACAAATTGAATGGCAAACCACATTGCAAGGAAAAATTCTCCCTGTGGCCAAACTCTCCAAAGGAACTTTCCAGGGTTGGTCCAATGCTAATTATCCCCAAATGGCTCTCTGTCCTTGTTGCAGACTGCTCTTAGACATTCTGGTTTGTACAACATTACTGCCTTAATTGATCCTTTGTACTGTAATTCTTTGTCTAAGGATTCTGCTAGAAAATTTTGTGCTGTACACCACATGGCCTCTGCTGCCATGTATCTCTCTGTGCTACCACCCACTGGTAAACAGCTTTTGGAATGTCCAAAGCATACCCCTGGTCCCTGTAGTGGTCTAACAGCCACTGCCCTCCCAGGTTCATTGATTAATAACTTGCAATTTATGCATATACCTGTTTTGTTTAATCTTACTTACTGGAATATGAAAGAATTTGGTATGTGTCACAATACTAATACGTCAGCATTTTATAGTACGTTATTGCTTGATAGTTTAGCTGCATTTCAGATTCGTTCACAAGACCCTATTGCCAGGGTCCATACTACTGAACATAGAGGCAACTTCAGGAGAAAACCTAATCCTGATGATCAAAGTCATAAATGTAACACACGTGAAGTTGACAGTTCTGATGTCACAGGTGCAACAGGTACTGTCACAGGCCTCTTTGGTACGGCTATGTCTATTTGGAATAGAGCAGACATTGCTGCTACCAAATCTCATTCTGCCAAATTTTCCACTGATTTGGTTAACAATATCCTACCCCCATTATTGCATGGTGTGGATGGCCTCAGTCAGGAAAAAAGATACACTGTATACAACATGCACGACATTGCTAAGGCATTTACAGACTCTAAAGACAAGATTAAAGCACTCATTGCACAGAACAACAGAGAAGCAGATAAACAATACATTGCTAGAGAGATCTTCTGCTCTGCCTATGGCTCATACATTATCACTACCATCAACAATCTCTTCCAAGATCTAGAATCTGGAAGAATCCCTGATATCATACATGACAGACACATTTCCAAATGGTATTGTCCATGATGTAAGACCCCTAGCTGTATTGCTATGTGTATGCAACAATCTCTAACCATTCCTCTTTCTACAGCTAGGAACCTGGGGTTTGTGACCAGACACCCTAACACTGGCCCTTGTTTCACTACTAAGAAATGTTCCATAAGAGATACGATGTTTGTTTCTTTTACTGTCTCTTTACCATGTTTTGATCCCACTACAGCTTTTTCGACAAGCTTGCACTGGTGCACTCCATTGGGCACTTGGATGAAGACATCTACAGAGAACACCTGGATCTACTGCCTCTACTGGTTTTCCATCCTTTCCTGGATGCCTAGGTGGCTCTGCACATGGACTGCTGTGTGAAGAAGCAATACATTTACTTGTGCCGATGTGATGTATTTGATGTTATTCAACCTGTTTGTGGTTATTCTCCAGATAGCATTGATTGGACTTTTACCATGGATGATGACATCACCACTAATGACACAGATTTCTCTGATTCTACTTTGGCTCCGGATAAGCTCTATCAATCATATCATGAGGAGGTTCATCACCTGTCAACATGGATTTTGAAGATAGCCTACACCTGCCCAGTACAGTTGCAAAAGTGGAGACTCCCCACTGTTCGCTCTCTGTACAATTCTGATGGGGAGTACTGTGTGGTAACTAACTTTAAAAGCTATACTTATGGATCTGTGACATGTGCAATTGATAACCCCAATTTTGGTTTTTTCCCTCACCAGAAGACTGTCATTGGGCATACCGTTATAACCCCCATCGCCCTTATGAATGCAGACATCATTGATGGTAACCCCGATTATCAGCTCACACTTTCTGAATACTTATCATATTTTAATGTACACATAGACCCACTTACACTTACATTAAAATCACTTTTAGACAGGAAGGACACACACCTCATCCACATCAGCAATAATATAACCAAGGCCTATGGAGCTATCCTTTTATTGATTAATGATGGTGACATGAATGATGCATTAACTAACACCTGGTTAGAAATTACTTTTAAAGATTTTGTTATTATACAAGCATTTTTGATATTTGTCTTAATTATCATGTTATGCTGCCTACGGCTCACACTGCGCCAACACTGTGAGCAGCTTGAGTACCTTTACAAAGCTTGCGCGTGTCAGTTGTAAACAACCACTGCTCCCTGACCTTTCCCTAGATTTGCTTGTGTTGCCCTTGGAGGCAACATGGGGGGAATGTTACACGAGGTCCCTGCACCCTTATTGGTACCCCCAGAGGTACACCGTAGAAACTAGTGCTTAGGCATATGTTATACTAACATATAGGGCTAAGGGCATCTACTGTATAAGAATAGATGTCAGGATATGTATGCATATTGTTGTCATACACTTTCCTTGCTAATACATATATATTCTTCTATGTATTTTCTGTGTATTTCTTACTTGTAAGATGCCAGGATACCTGTGTCATTGGAATAATGATGATATGTAAGTTGGCATTGCCACCTTTTGGTGATTTGTACTCCTACACTGAGTTATGTAAGACTCTGTATAAGAACTCTTTTGTTTCATGAACTGATGACTACTACAAAATTGTATAATGTTATCTTGGACTGTGGAGCCTCCTCTAATTTAGCCAATAGGGCTCATCTCTGTAACTAGAAATGTTTCTGTCTTACAGTAACCATAGTAATTATCATAGGTATATAATGTGATGCACAAGTCTTGTACCTTGGAGATCCCAAGAGACACAAAGAAACCTCAAAGTATAGGGGACGTTTAGCACTGGCTCCCAGTTCCTATTGGTAAGAACTGCTTAGGGCAACTGTGATTTTATCCTTTTTGGTAGTAATAAACAAGTTTATTACTCTTATGCAACGTGTCTGTGATTACTTGCATTCCCAATATTGCCAAGAACCTGAAAGTGAGGTTTAGACCTCCTGACAATACATTTTCTCAAAGAATTGTGGACAATGAGATCAGGACAAGTTCCCTAGAAGATTGGCACACACGGACAGAGCCAGAGTTAATCTCTATGAAGCAAAAGGTGACCTACTTGGAATCCATAATCGAAGATCTCGAGAACCGTAGTTGCCATAACAATGTTGTGATACTTGGGCTTCCTGAGGGGATGGAGGGTCCCCATGTTCTTTTATTTGCTCAAAAACTTTGTGAATAAATTGTGGGACCCTCCCCCAGTGGCCCATCATACATTGTGGAAAGGGCTCATCACTCATTATGCCTCATGCCAGCCGAGGGAGCCCTGCCTTGGCCATTGATTTTTCAGCACCCTAATTACCTGGATAAGCAGCATTTGCTGACAAAAGTACACAATATAAAGGAGATGACCTGCGATGGAGCACATATTAGGGTGGGACAGAACCTTCCTGCTCAGTCCTTCAAAGGAGAGCTGATTTTCACCCTACGGTCTCGAAATTGATTGCTGTCGGTATAAGATTTAGAGTAAGATAGCCAGCCACCTTTCAAGTTCTGCATGCAGGTGTATGGAGGAGTTTTGAGACACCTGAACAAACAGCCACAGACCTACAGAAAATCTTTCCTGATCTATTTAAATCAACCTGACTGAATCCCTTTGCTGCCCTTCTCAGGTTTCAATCTCTTCATAAAGCACTGAGTGTCAGTTTCTTTGATCCAGAGTGCCAGCAGTTTCTATTGCTCAATTTCTGTGGCTCTCAGTAATAGTCCACTTTTGATTCTAGCCATGCTTCTGCTGACAGTGCATTGGATGTTTGGCACATGGAAGACCGAGAGGTGAAATCTCCTCAGTTCACTTCAAGGTAGAGGTAATATTTTCCTTGGTCTCAGTGGGATTCTCTTCTGGAGTCAAGAAGACAATGTTTCCTTTCAATGGGCTGAATTTACTTTTCTCTTTTTTGTGATACCGACTCCTCTATTAAGACTCTGCAAAACAGAGATCTAACAGGATCTGGTTCCCTTTTCCTTTCACTTCAGACTGGTGATGTATACCTGCAGCAAATCAGTTCATTAGGTAATATTGCTGGGCTTACTGTTATATATGGTCCTCTACTTTGATAACTTACTATGGGAGATGTACTATATTGTATTTTATGTGATTCTGGGGCCCCAGCAGTATTCTTTTTCATTTTGCCTTGTTTAAACAGGCCTGCTCTTTTCTAATTCATTTATTTACACTGTTCTCCCCTCCTGGGGCAGAAGAGGGGGGCTTCTATGTATCCCTCTTTTTTGGTTATGTATGTGGTATATAGTGGACTACCAGAGGGAGTTTGTCACTTTATATTTGTTATATTTCCTACAATAATGATATTATTTTTAGTTTTATTACTTATGAGAGGGGCTTTCCTTCATGTTTAAATGGAGCATTTATTCTGGCAATATAGCCTAAATTGTTTTGCTTCAATAATAGCTTTGTTACCCTAATACAGTAGCTAAAGTACTTTTAGATGTTATAGATACCATCCCTTTTCTAGTTCACAATTGTTGTTTGTTAAAATGTCAGTGTCAGTGGCTCAGCAGGTAGTACACTCACATCTGAGGCTGGGAGATCAGAAGGCTGTGGGTTCTATCCCCACACCAGGAACTTGGGTTAATATCCCAATACTGACATTGTAGTGCAGCATGGGGGGTGCTGCATTCCTGAGGTGCCATCTTTCAGATGAGATGTTAAACCGAGGTCCGATCTGCCTGTTCTGGTGGTAGTTCAGGTGGATGTTAAAGATCCCATAGCACTTCTTAAAAAGAGTAGGGGAATTATTTATTGAAAAACAGAATACATCATGAAAACAATCCAAAACATGTGAGAAAAAAAACAAAAATAATACAAACATGTGTACTCCATATATCCCCTGAAACAAAAACGACAAACATACTGACATTTCTTGAAAAACCATCCACAGATGTTATAAAGAAACAGAATTTTCATAAACAAAAAAAAGTTACATCATGAAATTGAAACATTTTAAAAAATATTGAAAATATTTTAAATCCATGTTATATTTCTCCATAAGGACTGAAAGGGGCAAGGGTCCAAAAGTGTCTGTTCTTTATCTTTTTGTGTAACTAAAACTTTTTCAATTTGTTTAATTAGCACCAAAGTTGGAGTATTTACATGTTGCAAAGAAAAAACAGCATCTTCCTTGCCATAAATGGTACTTAATACAGGCAAAAATTACATTTAAAGTACTATGATGGTATCGTGAGGCTAAATCAGAATAATCTCCTAGAACAAGACATTCATATGTGATATGATACACTGGTCTCCATTTCCATCTAGCAGCCAAATCTATCCAAAACCCAGTAGTATATGAGCAAGAAAGAAAAAAATGATCCATCGATTCTTCGACCCCCCCCCTCCACATTCTGACCTAATACATTGGCATGCTGAAACTGGTTTGTGTGTGAGATTTCCTTTTACCTCAAGTTTCCTGTGGCAACTCAACCACTGAACATCCCACATAGCCACTGGAATCCTCTTGTCAGTCAAAATTTTGAGAACATACCCCAATTTCGAGGGTAAGCATTTTGGGAAATCAACTCGTACTGCAAAATTTTTCTCCATTACTGCTGCATAAAGAGGTTTTCTTTCCAGGGTTTGTAACTGCAACTTTTGTTATTTTCCAGTGGTTTAACTTTTTAAGAGCTGGAATGGCAATATCTGGGATGTGTAGTGCAGAAGTCAGCCTAGGAAATTGTGGACCCCACTTCTGAAAAAAAGGTTTAAACAAAACTGTTGTCCAATCTGACCAAGGGTGTTTTACACCTTTCCCAAAATTAAAATATAGGAAAAAGGAATGATAAAACTCTATAGGGTGAACCATTCCCAAACCCCCTTGTCTTAATTTTAAATATGTATAATCCCTTTTCATGGGGTTCAAATGACTACTCCATATCATCTGATAGGAAAAAAAAACTTAAAACCCTGGTTTCTAAATTTAAAGGAATAGGAAAAACTGCACTGATGTAAAGAAATATTGGAAGCAACATTTTTTTTATAATTATTACCCTTTTTTGTTTCAACAAAGACCAAGACTTCCACTGATTTACCTTTGTTTCTCTGTTTCAGGTTTTTTCAACCAATTTAAAGCTGCTAAATCCCCATTTCTGAAATGGCAACTTAATAATTTAACAGTAGTATCTGATATCTCAATCTGTCCGATCACTGGAACAAAAGGCCCTTCCCCTATATAGACCCCTGGATTTTACTGCAGATAACTTCTGCCCCGAGAGTCTTGCATATAAATCCAACACCTGAATAGTGTATAAAACAGATTGTTGATTCTCAACGGTGAGACAAATATCATCTGCATAGACCGCAATCTTTTGGGGTATGATTTCCTGTGCAGGGGAAAGCCCCCAAATTCCACTGTCTTGTATAATCATGTGTACCACTGGATCTAAAATAAACATAAACAACAGTGAACTGAAATGGCATCCCTGCCTAACCCCCCTTCTACTCAAAATACCTTTCCCTATTAAACCATTAACAGCGGGGTACATTATAGCTCCTTGATACAATGTTTATATCCAAAACCTAAACAGTTTGGGGACACCGTATTTTTTTTTAAACTAGATGAAGAAAAGCAAGAGATACCTTGTCAAACGCTTTGGTTTGGTCCAATGCTATCAAGTACTCAGAAAGTTTTTTTTCTGTTTACCAAACTCACACACATCCCTTAAAAAGGCTAGGTTCTGTTGAATCGTCCTGTTGGGAATAAAGCATGTTTGTGCATGGTGAATAACTGTTGACGCTATGGTCTGAAGTCTATGACACAAAATGGTGGCTAGAATCTTATAGTCTGTGCTCAAAATACTAATTGGTCTCCAGTTCCCTAAATCCTGTCTAGGTCCTTTTTTATGCAGAAAGATGACAATAGCAGCAGAAAACTGTTTAAAGGTTTTCCCTGTTTGTAAAATGTCATTATATAGTTCACATAAAATGTCACTCAGATCTTCTGAAAAATTTTTGTAAAATTAATTTCTGAGACCATCCTCACCCGGGGAGATACCTAATTTTAAATTTGCTATTGCTTTTTTAATTTCTGCACCTGTAATGGGGCATTCAAGCTGAGCAGCATGATTTTTTGATACCTCTGGAGATACAAAATTTATAACGTCATCCCAAAATACATTTGAATTAAAAGGGTCACCATGTTGCTTATGTAAAAAATGCTCTACTATTTCTAGCATTTCTACATCTGTTTTTTTTTTAAATACCTTCTTCATTCCACAAGCCTTCCATTAATTTACTTTCTACAGCCCGTTTACAGGCGGAAAAAGGGTCTGCAGAAGGGGTTTTCTGCAACCCAACCTGCATTTCTGCCTGCAAAGAGGCTGTCTTGTCATACTGGTATTGCCTCATTTTTGTTTTTATTATGTCTATTTGACTTTTTATCCTAACATCTGAAACATTCGGTAATGACATCAGATGGTAATATTGATCCCTGAAACCTAGATATTTAAAATAATCATCCATTTTTTTTGTTTTTCCTAACTTAACAGAAAATTGTTTTATTTTGCTTTTTGTATCTTCCCACCGGGAGCCCCAATCATTGTACAGTTCTGCAACAGACTTTCTTAAACTCAAAACATATGATAGTTTATTTCATATGACTTCTTGCTCCAACAAGGTGGAATTTAATTTCCACCTACTGATGACTGAAGGAAACCTAGGTAGAACTGCAGAAAGGCTTACTGTACACATCAAAGCCAAATGGTCTGAGACTTCACTAAGCTTTAGAGAAAATTTATTCGGTATTAAATATTTAGAGAGAAAAAAATAATCTATTTGAGAAGAAAAGGCACTTCTCCTATAGGTAGCTCCTTCATCTTTATGAAGCTGCCTGTAAGCATCCTTTAAAACAAAGGTATTTACTATGTCCTGCAAGGCACGTGTATCACAATAAGTTTTCCTCTGTATATGATACCTAATTTTTAAATCTAAACTGCAATTCAAATCTCCTCCCCAAATTATATGCAGTTTGGTAAATAGAAAGGGTTTGACCAAATTAAATAAATCTACGTGAGCAGTTTTAACCTGGGGTGCATAAGTATTAATAAGACATAAGGAAAAACCTTTATACATACAATCAATAAGCAATGCCCTACCAGCCATTAAATCCACTAATCGTAACACCTGAACCTGTGTGTGGTTAAAAAGTATACCCAGGCCATCCGCCACATCCTCCCCATAAGATCAAAATGAAGGATCCCCGACCCAGTTTTTTTTTGCCAGGGCTACTTCTTGTAAATTATTAAACCTAGTCTCTTGTAAAAACAAAATGTCTCCATCTAGACCCTTACAATAATTCAGACATGCCAGTCTCTTCCTGTAATGTTTCATGCTACAAGTGTTTAGAGAGACTAGGTTTAAAGATGCCATCAGTTTTTATTATCTTTCTTCCTTTTTTCCCAGTGTTTTCCTTTTTACTTCTGACCTCTATTCCCTCCTACTCCTCTATCTCCATTTCAGAAAGCATACCAGATTTAGAAGAGATATCAGACTCTGACTCATCTTCCTGCTCCTGCAAAACTTGAAAAGGGTTTTGTGATAGAAGAACCACTGGAGGATTGTGCATTTTACTGGAAGCGCTGGTAACCCTCTTAGGGTGTGGAGTTTGAAAATCAGTCGGGGGGGCATTGACTCAGCTACTACAGAAATCTCAGGAATTTCAGTGGATGGGCCAGCTGGTGCACCCTCTTGTGGACAATCAGCAGTAGACTGTGCAGCTGAAGAGGAATGTTCTGGCCTAACACCAGGCTCTGTTTGAAGAGTAGGCCCTATCTGTGGTGTGTCCTGGGTTGTATGAAAAGGCATGTGTTTGTCTTAGGCTTTATTAATCAGATCTTCTTTATTTAGACCACTTGTCTATTCTGGCCAGCCCAGGGACTGATGATAGGCATGTCCCTGTTCATCACACAGATTACAATGAAAAATGTTTCTGCAAATCCCACTGTCGTGATCAAATTCCTCACACAAAGCACATTTTACTTATCACAGACACTGCTAAAGTGTCTTCTACTGCCACAATTATATCAGGCTTTCGGCTGCCCGGGGTGAAAACAAACCACATCTGTCCTTCCCCAGAAAAAAACTGTTTGGAATATGCAGTATTTCATTTTCTATTATATGTAGCTTTACTTTAAATCTCCAGCTGCCCGTCCAGATGCCTTCTTCATCTATAATGGCTTTGGAAGGTCCCAAAACACTACATTCCTGCTCAAGCCAAAATTTGTATGTCCCCCACATTTACCCCTTTATTCCGAAACATAATGTTTAAAGTTTTAAATAAAGGTTTTGTAAGAGAAATTGCTAAAAAGGAACCCATAATGGCATAGATTTACAAGATTCATACTGTTGCCAGAATTTGTCCAAATTAGAAAATGTCTTGAAACTTACATCAAATGTGTCTTCACCCCTGACATTAATTAAAGCATAAATGTCCGAGGCAAGAAAATGCATAGGCTCTTTCAGGAGTTTCCTGGCCACAAAAGTTCTATCTGGGTGCTCCTGTAACTCACTCCGATATCGGAGGTGGACTGCATTTCACCAAGGACCCTGTTCCAATTTATTATTTTTGAAAAGGTCCCAGAAATGTGGCCCAGGTTGTCTAGTATCCCTCCAGGGGGAAGGAGGGGATAAAACCATTGGTGAAGATTCAGGGACAGTATTGTCAGTGTTCTCATGACCCTATCGAGCCTCCACACCCTCCACATCAGAAAAATCAGGATGAGTATTAGTCTGACCTGTACTGAACCCCTTAGCAGGCTCCCCCAGGGTGTCCACCTGTGATGGAGAAAACATCTCCCAGTTTGAATCTGGAATCCACTTACCATTTATGCACATCCAGCCTGCATTCAGCAGGGCATGTTCCTTAGATCAGAGGCTATCAGAATCAGCCTTGCACTGCTTCTGCATTCCTTCCTGAGCCACGTCAGCACTGTGACTCATATTGCCAACCATGCAGCCCTCTGATGGCTCAGAAACAGCTGTTGAGTCCAGTTCCTTTGTTTGTATCATAGCAGTATGCACCGTACTTTGCTCCGCAGTATCGGGTGAAAAATTTATGGTAAAACTGTCATCCACTTCTCCCGCTACATGGGTTTCATCATGCAAATCACTCCAGACCAAATGCTCATCTCCTGCTACCATAGTTTTATCTTCAGCTTCCAGAACAGCAGAAACATACTTCTCTTTCTGTCCGGTGCAGTGTCCAGGTTGCCAGAAAATTTGAGGCACACAGCATTATGGCACTGTGCAGGTTCACCTGCAGTTTTGAAGAGATCCGCCATGAACAGTCGTTTAGGTGCACTAGTGGTCATGTGTGAAAAAGGCTCCTCTCCATGTCCTGGGACAACTTCGTGCATTGATATGGCCACAGCCTGAGGTCTTGTATGAGCTCCAGAGGTGTCCTCTGTATGCTGAGTGGCTGTATCAAGCAAGGGCTTGCCGAAGGCATCTTGAGTAGCAGACAATTCCAAATCAGAAGAGGAACAAGACAATCTGATTTCTGCCACCAAAATGGAACGGGAAGAAGTCCAGCCAGGATGTTCTGGGCTATGAGTCCAACCAGCAGCACTCAACATTGCCTTAGGGATCCAGTCATCTCGCGAATCTATCGGACGACCTTTCCATAAGGAAGGTAGCGGAGCTCCAGTCAGGAAAGCCACACCTGATGCAGTAGAAGTCTCAGGAGGCACAGAGGAAAGCTGTGATGGAATCATCAACAAAGTTGAACAGGGCTTGCTGGCATAAGAAACATCATTCACAGGTTGAGCAGCAGTTTCATCATCATGCAATAGCTTTAACGGGTAGTCTTTATTAGATTTCAAAGAATTTTTCAGCAACAGTTATTGCATGTGTCTAGAAGCATTGTAGTCATCCTCAGGTAGGGCAGCAATAGCTGAAGGGCCTACTTCAGTACAGAGTAAAGGAGGCACTACCTGTTGCAAAGAACAGTCAAGAGAAGCAGCATCCAAAAGAGTAGAAAAGGCATTGCCAATATCTTCAATAGGACTTTCTCCAGAAACAAAGTCAGCAAATCCATCCCTGTTACCTGCCAGTCCACTTTCCTCAGCCTGGCCATCTGCCATATTTGATAGGTGGACAAGGGTTCTCCCTACAGCAGAGTAGGGGGAAATTTTATTGAAATACAAAATCGTACAGCAGTAAATAAAAATATACAAAGTTAATCTGACAATGGAAACTAAAAAAAGAAAACATATGCAGGTAAACAATCCTGCACAAATCAAGTAACTGCAGCATCTGAATTTGTGATAAAAGGAAGAGCCATTTAAAGTTCCAAAAACACATTCCTATTCAAAGAAATACATTCAAAATCATAAATGTGCCGTAAATCCTGTACAATTTTACATTCGAGCTCCAAAAAGGAACAATCTTTCTGTTGCAAAGTAAACAGACAGCTTGCCATTCAAATATTCCATTTTATAACCACAAAAACAAGGTTCAGGGTATCCTTGTGCCAAACAGTCCACTGGGGGTGAAAAGCACCAAACATGATGTTTGAATAAGTTACTGTCTGAAACAAGGGAACAGCCTAAGCCTTAGCCAAACAGGACCACCAATCTTGAATAAAAGAACATTCAAAAAATAAGTGGGAAATAGTTTCTTGCTCAGTAATACATAATGGTCAGGAACAGAGACATTCCTGTGGCTGTTTATGTTTTTGATTCGCCTTAACATTAATACGTTCATGACACAACAGCCAGTGGAAATTCTACATGTGTGCCAGCACTCTCTTACATCTCAAAAGGAGTAAAAGGGAAGGAAAATGCTGGCTAGGACATTTATCAAAAGGCAGCTGTACAGCACAAATGATCAAAGACAGACTTTTGTATAAAAATTTATGAGAGGAATTCAATATCATCTGTGTTGTCACCTTCCATTGTTTCAGATGTAAAAACATGTGATTAATATAAATCGGTATGCCATCAGAATGTCGAAGTACCGTCAAAGAACTGCCCTCTCACTGATGGAACCATACATGACAGGAGTCATAGAACCATGGTTCTCAGCCCTTCTGAGTATTAATCAATAACGGTCTTAAGCTGGCAGTAAGAAAAATGCTTGTAAAAAAAACAACAGAGGGTTAATCATTTGTACACCACCATCAATAATGGGCAGTTAAGTTACATTCCTTTTAGTGGGGTTCAAGCTGCTCCCCCAAAAGGCCTGAAAAAACAGCAGTTTCCAACCATTTAGGAGTAGGAAAAACATAACTCAAATAAAGGAAAGTCGGAATCAAATAAGATTTAATCAAAAAAACATGCTTCTTTTTTCCAACCTGCCCTCTGTTCCAATGGTCTACTTTAGTTTTGCCTTGTTGTAATTTAGCTTCCCAGTTTAAAAAGTCAGAATCAGGAATCCCAAACAAAACACCCAAAATACAAATAGGACCCGTAACGAAGTGCAAAGGACCAATAGGACCTAAAGGAACTGAAGATAAACCCAACCTGATGCCCAAACTTTTATCAAAATTTAAAACCGCTCCCAAGAAGTATCCGAATTTTGAACACACCTCAAGAGAGACAATAACAGAATGCTCGTTCGTCACTAAAAAACATACATCATCAGCATATGCAATAGCCTTGTAAGGTGACATCAGTGCTGGACTAGAAACAGCTCGAATCTGAGGATGAACATTTAAATGTTGTAGTAAAACATCAAGGAAAAACACATACAGAGGGCTCAGTGGACAGCCCTGATGGACCCCCTTTCTTAATCGTTATCATCGGACCCACCCAACCATTTACTACTAGTATAACAGCAGCAGTCCTTTAAAAAGCACGAATCCACTGGATTATTACAACAGGTATGTGTAAAAATCGAAGTGCCTCCCACAGACAATCATGACTAACAGAATCAAAAGCCGCTTGCTGACCAACCGAAACAACAAACCCCAAAACCACATTGGCATAACCATGAGAGAACAATTCTTGAAATAGAATCAAATGGTCAGACACTCTTCTATTGGGTACTGAAAAATATTGTGCTGGATGAATAACCAACTCTGCAATCACCGGCAAACGTTTCACTATTATTTTCGTTAACAACTTAAAATCAGTATTTAACATACATAAAGGATGCCAGTTCTTAAGAAAATGAGCATCTCCTTTTTGTTTATGTATATAAATCAGGGTACCTTTTGCAAAATCCAAGGGAATTAATTCAGTAGCCAAGACAGAATTAAACACAGACGTAAGTTCAGGGACCAAGTGGTCTCCCAACACCCTGTATAAGGCAGTTGGAAGACCATCCGGACCCCAGGTCCTATTCAAAGGTAAAGAACTGATAGCCAATTTGAGTTCCTGTTCAGAAATAGGAGAACATACCTCATCCAGGCTAGTCTGTGAAGGAACTGGGTTATCCAGGTCATTATAAAGGGAAGCAGGATCACCAGCTGCAGCAGAGAGAGGAGAAAAAAGGGTTAAAGCGTAATCCATCACAATCCTGCAAATATCAGACTGGGAGGTACATAAAGCACCTGCAGTGTTCGCTAGGCAGGACATACATTTCTGTGCAATTAAGTATGAATTAGATTCAAAAGAGCAAACAATATTACGCTTTCCCTGTATGCCAGATTTATGCTGATGATAAAGTTGGCGGGATTGTCGAGATTGATAACTCAACGTATCAGCCTGTACAAAGTGTAACTGTTGGGAAAGGTCTTGCCCTGTCGTATGTGCTATTGTTAACAATGACTGCAAGTGTACCCTCTTCTGTAAATAGTCTAGGTATTCCTTTCTGCATTTCTGATGGATATAGTTTTTCAGAAAAATGCCCAAATCATGTTTCGTATCTGTCCACTACTGAATGGAGTCCTCATAATAAATAAAGACAGATTTCTGAGCCTGAATAAAGGATAGCAGGGACTGCATAAACATTGGGACATGTAATAAGGAAGTATTAAATTTCCAAAGTCCAGGCCCTTTACACAAAGGCACAATTGGCTCAACCCTGACAGAAAGCAATTTATGATCTGAAAATGTCACAGGTGGTACAGAGGCAGAAAAAACAGGTAAGGTACGTTACAGAAAAACAAAGTCAATCCGGGTGGCCAATCTACCTTTTTGGAACATAGGAGTATTCTGTTTGGCAAAAGATAAATAGGCATCACTTAAATGAGCAGTCCGAACCGTTTTCACTAACTCACAAGAATCACAGAACAGTTTCTTAGTGGTAGCAAAAGTACTCTTATCACAAAGGCTCATACCACAATTAAAATCTCCAGAAAATAAAGCTTGGAGGGAAGTGTGCAAGTAAGGGTGGACTAAGGAAACAAATCAATATGAAATGCCTTTGACTGAGGTGCATAAATGTTAATCACCCTGTAGGAACAGGACCCAAGTACAAAATCTAAAATAAGTGCTCTACCTGGGGCTACATCAAACAATTTAAGCAAATGAAACCCAGGAACATTTATCAAAATTCCCAGTCCAGAATATTGACCTTGGCCAATAGACCAAAAGAAGGGGCCTAATAACCAGTCCTTCTGTGCTTGTCAGATCTCGTGAGTTGTGTGAAACCTGGTATCTTGTAACAACAAAATTCCCAAAGGCAGAAGCCGCAAGAAGGAAAAAAAACAATTGTCTTTTCGTCATGCATTTTACACTATTTACATTAATAGTGTGACAGACAAAACGAGACATTCAAAAGAAAAAAGTGTGAAAAACACATCAAGATTTCTTTTTCCCAGCTACTTTTTTACCCTTAAGTTTCACCCTGGCCTTCCATTTCTGAGAGAGACCAGTACCAATCTATAATTCAAAGTCAGTTGTACCATCGGGATGAGACGAAGCAATGGAGGAAGAGTCAGACTCCCCCCCTGCATCATCAGAGATAGGTTGTAAGATCTCATACATATTAGACAGTGGTACAGGGGAGGGTTCCAGGGCCTTAGAAAGGGGGGGACATCACCCGAGGGTTACTCCTCATTGACCTCCGATGAGCAATGAAGGCAGGTCCTCTGGGGGGTGGCATGTTACTAGGACCAGGAGAGGCATCTGGGACAGGCAGAAAAGACCTGTCTGATTCATGGGTAGGCAGAGTCATGGCAGGAGGGCCCTCAGGAAGAGGAACCATTGGAGGCACTACATCTACCACAGTTTTAGAAGCAGAGACTTGTGGCGTTGGCTGAGGAACTACAGGAGGTGGTATAACAGATCTAGTATGCAAACGAGCCTTCTGCGCCTGGGTAATAATAAAGTGCTGATTTATCCTACCATCATGAAACTCCTGATTATGGGCAGCCCGCTGACAATTCTGAAATGTGTGCCCCACCTCTTCACAGAGGTTGCATTTGCATTCATTCAGACAGTGAGCCCCACATGACCCTGCTCTCCGCAGATGTTACACTTAACTTTATCACACACACTACTGAGGTGAGAGGGGTCACCACACTGGTAACAGGCCTTCGGCTGGCCTGGATAAAACAGGACCCTTCTGTCATGACCTATGAAAAAAGAGTTAGGTAAATGTACAGAGCCAGATTCAGTAGTATTCGGCAAAACCTTGACCTTCCATCCCCCAGTCCAAATATTCTCAGTGCCTAAGATAGCCTCAGGTTGCCCTAGAACAGTACAGCATTGTTTCAGCCAATAAAGAACGTCAGACATAACAACACACTCATTCTGAAATAAAATGTTTATAGTTTTATAGGTGGGTTTGGTTAGAGGGATAGCCAGAAATGGGGTCCACAAAGCAGTAGTTTTCAAAACATGATATTTGGACCAAAAACGCTCTAGTCCTTGAGACATTTGAAAACTAATGTCGAAAGTGGAGTCACCCAAGATGTGAATCAGAGCATATATCTCATAAGAAAAAATTTTTAAAGAGCCTTTGAGAAGTTTGTGTGCCACATACACATGGTCTGGGGGCTCAGGTAAACCACCCACATAAGAAAGACATACAGCGTTATGTCTTTTTGCAGCCAAAACTGGGAACTTGAACAAGGAAGAAAAAGAACAACCTGATCCATCCTGTTTCGGGGGATGCAACAGAGTTCCAGGGGCTGAAGTTCCCAGGGACATAGCAGGGGAAGATGCCTTAGGAGAAGAACCCTTCGGTAATCCTAGAACAGGGTTCTGTGTAAGCTCCAGTTCCGTTGGTAAATGCAAGGGGTCAGAAGGAGCCGCAGCCTTGCTAGATGCCTGTTGCAGCTCAGCAAAGTCTTTGGGGTGGAAAGACCGAATGGGAGAAGGGCCAGAGATCCACCACTCAGCAACGGGCTCTTGCACCCAGTCAGTGCCCAGTAAAGCAGTCGCCACAGTCCAGGTAGGCACAACTAGTGAGTCTGCAACTGGGGGGACTTTTGAAGAGGAAGACAGCATTTCGCAGTATTATCTACATGAATACTTACAGGAGTTGGCATCAAAGCAGAAGGTGACAAAACAGGTTGCTCACAACTGTCAAGTTCGGTTGCAGGCAAAGGCTTCTCCACATTCTGTCCCAAAGCACAACCAGGAGCAGCAGTAGAAGGACTAGAACTAGAGCCAGACTTGTCAGCATGAATCTAAGTTCACGTTGTAGCTCCATTCTTGTAATCGCAAAATGGCGTTCAGCCAGAGCCAAACGCTCCTGGATTTCTATTTCCCCAGGGACAGCAGTATCAGGATCAGAGGAGGGGAAAATCCTCCTCGACTCCAGCAACAGTCGGAATAGGTACAGACTCCATAGCACAGGGTGTCTTCAAGGGTTCAATCACCGCTTCCTGCTGATGCATGTCCAAATCAATATTGTCAGTAGTATTCTCAATAACATTCATGATTTCACTCAAGGCCTCCAGTACTTCAGAGGTGGGAGCCAAGGCCATGTCACCCACCTCCATAGCTTCCTCCACAGCAGTCAAGGTCATGGCCACCATCTTGAACAGAGGCTCCCCCACTGGTGAGTAGGGGAATTTCCCCGGTGTCCAGGCCAAATTTCCCCCCATTCACTAAAAATACCACCAACAGCTTAATCTGTTTCAAGGTCAGTTGGCATTCATCTGTATCCCTCTCCCCAAGTTCGTGCCTGAAAATAGGCAGAATTTGTCTAGTGCACTTATCTGGTCAACAAAAACAAAATAAATAAATGAAACATTGTTTCTGTTGATTAATAATATTGGTTTGGCATAGAGCCAGCTGTCAGTCTTTGAAATTTGGTACTATTCAGCTGAAATGTTCATTCCTACTTTGTTCTCATGCAATGGTGGTGGGGGGGGGAGGTAGGGGGATCTCTTGAGCAGGGCATGTTTTCCATCATGGTCCAAATGGATTTAGTGGAGATGTCAGCTGGAATGGGGGTACTGGTTTTAGTCTGGTTTGTTATTGGTGGTGGGCTGAGTAGTAGATTTTTGGGTACATAGGGGTACTATTTAGGGTTCTTTAGTCTTTTATACATCATTGTTTATGTAGATTCTGCAGGCCATAGGGATGGGATGGTATTTTTATTTTCTGAGAGTGGGTTGGACTGGTTCTTTTTTCTCATTATTATGGGATTTGGGGGTTGGGTGGCTGGGGGTGAGAGGGTTGTGGAATGGATGTTTTGCGGAAGACTTATTTATTATGGGTTTAGAAGGATACAGGATTTAATTCTCCTTTTTGTAGTTTTCCTGTGACTAACTCAATTAAGTATGCCTTGTGGAATGTAAAAGGGGCTCATTCCAGAGTTAAACAGTACCAAATTATCAAGCAGCTGAAGCAGTTACAGTGTAATTTTATATTTTTGCAAGAAACTCATTTGTTAGCCTCTGAAGGCAACCTCTTCTGCAGACAATCCACTGGTCAAGTATTTGCTGCTGGTAACAGCACTTAAAATAAAGGGGTTGCCATTTTGATCTCCAACTGGGTCAACTTTCAGTGTGAGCAGTCTTGAAGATCCCCAGGGCAGATACATCTTCATTAAGGGTACTTTAGAATGCATAGAGGTATTGCTAGGTAGTGTTTATGGGCCCAACATAGATAGACCTTCATTTTTATGGATTTGGCCACCTTTATAGTCCAATTTCTTTCAATTCTTATTATTGTGGGGGGGGTCAGAATATTTATTTTACTGAGAATCTCAACAGGACTGGTAGGGTGAAAGCTGGGCTGTCTCCTGCCCAACACTCCATTTGTGATATGATTGACTCCTTGGGGTTGTGTGATCCCGGGTGTATATTATACTCTAACATTAAGGAATACACATTTTATTCCTCAGCATACAGCTCCTTTTCCCGTATTAATTACACCCTGATTAGTCAAAGTATCATGGGTTAAGTGCTGGCCTGTGACATAACCCTTTCAGATAATTACCTGGTGTGACTGAAGCACAGTTTGGTGCCTAATTTTCATCAGAACACCGTATGTAAACAAAACAATTGGCTTTTAAAGGAAGATTATGTCATTAGTAGAATTAAGGAACAGATGGAGGTTTTTGTCTCTCACAATGCAGGCTCCATTGAAAGAGATGATCTGGAATGGAGTGCTTTCAAATGTTTTATTAGAGGTGAATTTATCTGTTTAGCAACCAAGAGAAAGCACTGGAGAGAGACAGAAACCTCTGTTCTCCTGAACTGTATTAGGGAGCTAGAGAGGAATCTGAATCCTAACTCTCTGGAGGAGTATTGCAATGATTTGCTTTCTCTCCGTTACAAATATGTTGAATTTCTGCATGAGAAGGCTGAGTACTCCATTTCTAAAATGCATTCTACTTTTGACCAAGGAGAGAAAGCAGGGCATCTACTGACTGTATGCCTCTACAGACAAGAGACTTCCTGTATAATATCTTATATTAAATATGGGGCTGACAATTCTATTAAAACATCTCCCAGGGAAATTGCCCATGAATTCAAACTATATTACAAGTCTCTTTATGGCCCCCCACCTAGTTCCACCCTTGTTCTTAGACCTTCAGGCATACTTGGCTGAAATTCCTCTTCCCACATTAACAGAGGTCCAGCTGGACTTTTTGGTACAGCCACTAACTCAACAAGAAATTTTGGCTTCTGTCAATGTGTTACCACTTGACAAGGCACCTAGGCTGGATAGCCTTTCTCCTAATTTTTATAAGGTCTTTGCTAGCTAGCTAGCTAGTCCCATTATTGCACTATTTTGTCCTTTCTCTCAATGATTCTGGTGTCTCGGATAGTACTCTCCTTGAAGCCCTGATCATCATGTTGCTTAAATCACGTAAATCTCTAGATAATGTGGCTAGTTTATTTATTTATTTATTTGTATTTCGGATTACACCTTTGAGACAAGGGTTCTTTTACAAAGGTTCCACGTAAAAGCAATAAGGTCAATAAGGTACAAAACATAACATGATCATTACAATAGAACTTACAAAAAAAATTGACCTTTTTCTCATTTGAATTGTGATGTCAAAATCTTGGCTAAAATATTGACTTCCAGGATTAATGTGGTTTGGGTGGGACTTATAGGTCATGAGCAGGTTGGTTTTATGCCAACTCATTTATCGGCTAACCACCAATGTAAGTTGTCTCATATATTCTCTGTGTCCAGGGACTCTGATACACTGGCAGCTTTGGTCTTCCTGGATGCAGAGAAAGCTTTTGATCAGGTCAATTGGTCCTTTTTGTTTGTTACCTTAGAGAAGTTTGGTTTCTCCCTATCATTTCTTTATTGGCTTAAAGTTTTATACCCACGCCCGACCACCAGAATCTACTATAATGGCGTACTCTCATTAACCTTCTTTTTATATTCAGGGACTTGGCAAGGATGTTCCTTGTCTCCCCTATTATTTAATCTGTATTTGGAGCTCTTGATACAAAGACTTAAGAGTAATCCCGATTTCACTGGAGTATGGGTGGGGGCATGGAATCTATAGGTCTCTACGAATGCGGATGACATCTTACTCCATGTCACCAACCCTAATCTATCTATTCCAGACGCTCTATCAATCATCAGCAGGGCTTCTAGGATTCTGACCATATAAAAAACATGGAAGCCAAGCGGATCATCCACCTTGGCTCCCAGCTGCCCTCTGGTTTAAATGATAGACTTATTTTCTACTAACATCTTTCAGCCACCCCTTATTTTCCCTAAAGTCTGTTTGTATCTGTACACATTTAATTTCTTTTTCATTTTCACCATAAGTCTCCATCTCTGTCTTCTTCCCACACATTTGTCACCTTTCAGCCTTCTTACTAGGCATTGTTAATTAGTACCCACCTGAGGACTTCTCTAGCTCTTTCAATCCTATTATGCTTTATCTTTCCCATCATCACTTTTTGGTTCACAGATTCTCTCTTAATCTTGCCATTTTCACTTCTTCTCCCTGAGCCTCCCCTTTTTTCTTTCCCTACATATATATATATCCCTCATTTTACCTCCCCTCTACACTAAGTATTTTTTTTCTCTTTTAGATATTTCCCGAAGAAGACCTAAGGTCGAAACATAGATTTTTAACTCTATTTTCCATTTTCAGCGTGCATTTAATATAACCATTTTGTTTTGCTTTTAGACCACATGCTGATGCAGTGTGTTGTTTTTGTTTTTTACATTAGTGAATTTGGTCAGTTTTCTAATTATAAACTCAATCTTGAGAAAATGGTGGTGATGCCCTTAAATTTTGCGGTATTTAAATCCAATATCTTAGAGCTGGGTTTATCATGGGCTCCAAAACAGCTTAAATATCTTGGCATTTTTCTTTTGCGTAATACGACTTAGCTTACAAAGCTTAATCTGGACAATCTGTTGCTTGTCATACAACAAGACTTAAATAGATGGAAGTCCTTGCTGTTGATCTTATGGGGTAGAATTAATATTATTAAAATGAATGTCCTCTCCCACTTATTTTTTCCACTCAATGTGCTTAATGTTTTCCCCCCCCCATTATCACGGCTCAGGTGGATTCTTAGGGTGCTCTCTGATTTTATTTGGTTGGACAAGATGTTGAGCAGAGCATATAACTGGCTATAGCAGACTGGGTGGGCCAAGCGGTCCTTATCTGCCATCAAATTCTATCTTTCTATGTTTCTATATTGGTGCCTACGGTGTCTGACAGACTCCAGTTCTTGCACTTTTCTGTTTACTACCTGGCTAGTCATGCTAGTAAATACTTAAGGTGGCTGGATCAGAGATTAGAAGCAGGCAGAATCCCCTATACCCCCATTTGGCTCATGTTAGAAAGAGACCAGATTAAAGAGGCTGGAATTTCTCCTTTAGCTATGTTCTTTATCTCTCCCAAATCTCTTAATATGAATCTTCGAGACTCTGTGATAGACACCTCTGTATAGGTTCATGTGCAGTTATGTAAGCTTATGCACTATAGATTTTTTAAGGATGTCTCTCAGCCTGTTTTACATAATCCTGATTTTAAAGTAGGCAGTTCTATGATGTCAGAAGTTTGGTTACCCCAGTTTGCCACAAATAAGGTCTGTGACTTGTTCCACAATGGTACATTAAAATTATGTCAGGACATTCTCATCTCTTTTCATTTAGGCTCAAATTATGTATTCAAATTTTTTCAACTTCAACATGTTCTTCTTTACTGGTTTGGTCCCACACCTTGGGATGTAGACTTTAGCACATTCCTGCAACCAGCTTTTCATACTTTGTCACAACAACATGCTGTGTCAAGTTTCTACTCTCGTTTCATTCCCAGAATATTCACTGGTATAACAAGAGAATCCCCACATTGGCATGCTACTTTCCTACAGTCCAGTTTTAGGTGGAATAACATCTGCAAAGGCTGTCATGTTTATATCTCCCACAACAAGCTCCATCTCATCCATTTCCACATCTTGCCCAATATCTATTTTACTCCCCCAAAATTAGTTAAAATGGGTAAGTTTAATTCTTCCCTATGTACAAGATGTGTACAGGCAGATGGTACTTTGTTACATATGCTCTGGGAATGCTCAAAAGTGGCACCCCTATGGGAACTGAATAAATTTAGGGCAGATCCCCTCCTTGGTCTTGCAGAGGCTTTTACCCCTGAAATATGTATAATGGGGGATTACAGTGGGATTGCTGTATAAGAGAGGAGATTTTATCAGGCCTTGATTTCCCTTTCAATTAAACCTGTAGTTCCTCATCATTGGCTTGACCAATCCTCAATTGGTTTTATCATGCCACAGCAACAGCAGACATGAAGACACCCCGACAGTGACAGCCGTAGTGCTGACTGTCAGCATTGCTGTGTCAGGGATGCCTCTGTGTTTCTAGCAAGGGGCTGCACCCCAACCCCCCATGTGGTGGCTCCACCTCTCACCCCCCCAGTCTGTAGGATTCCAACTTCAAGTCAGAGTTGGACTGGTTGGGAAGGGTGAGACACCCTGCTAGGCAGTCTCGGGCACTGCACAGACCATCACAGTGACATACAGGTTTTGCTTGATTCTTGTCGCTGTGATGGTCTTCACGGTGGAGGAGTCACTGTGGTAATGGTATACCTCCTCAATTACATATCAAGAATGGTTGCAGGAGTGCTTATTTAATCTCCACTTAGAAAAAAATGACAGCGAGTGTATGCAATAGACTCTCGTATAATGGAAAGTGGAACAAGCTGCATGCCTTGTACACAATTTAGTTTGCTCTGGAACAGCCCAACTATGACATATGTCATATGTCATAACTACACTGTTTAAAATGTTTTTCTCTTTTCAGGCTCTTCATCCTCTTGTCAGTATAAGTGTTACTTTCTCTAGGTAGTGTGTCCTTCATCTATTATGTTTTTGTAGTGCATTGTTATTCCTCATTCTGCTGGGGGTTGGGAGGGAGGGAGGATGAGGTCCTTTGTTTGTTTGAATGTTGTATTGACTTGTTTCTTTTTTCTTGAAATCAACAAAGTATACTGAATTAAAAAAAACAGTATAATACAGTTATACAATATTAAACACAATCCAAGAAACGCAGAAAAGCAGTGACTACAGAACACCAATTAAACATAGTGCAGAAGAACACTGGGGACTAGCAGGCCAGAAGGGGTGTGGAAGCAGCAGAAGCTCCACAATAAAGAAAAGGGAATAACCTCCCCCCCACACAAAAACAAGGGGAGGTACAAAAGAAAGGAGAGCAAACTAAGTTGTCTGAAGGGTTGACAAAGATGAAGCAGGCAGACCAGGGGAACTGTTATTTAGTAGACAGTGCAGTGGGATGTAGGCCTATAAAGTAAGAAAACTGAGTGGCTGCAGACACATGTGTGTGCTGCAACATGGCAAGCTGGAAGGAATGGGGTGTATAATATAATAAAAAAAAGAGAGAGGAGGAAAGTGACCAATGGTCTGTCATGTTATTATGTCCCGGGTTTTAGGATACTTCCCAGAAAACAGAAGTGGTCCCCTAAGAGTGACGCAGGCAACAAGCAAAAGGCCAGAAAGGCAGAGGTGCAGTTGACATGACCAAGAAGAAAGATGGACAAAAGCAGAAAGGAGGAAAGAGGAAGATGGCAGGAGCAATAGGAGGACCCAAGAAGAGGAGTGGATTATTACACTTATCATATGCCATTCTCTGATAAAAGTAACTTTTCAGGTGGAAAGTGTGCATTTTAAAGACAAGTTGGTTTATTATTGTCTATGTAGAATTACACTGGGAAAAGCTAGTCCAAAACTGGTGCTGGGGGGAGAAATAAACAGAGTACTATTATTTGAATTTTTTCAATTGTTAGAAATGGATGGAGAGCTCAGTTCCATGAAGAAACAAAAGACATACCAAGACCAACAGTGAGTTGGAATCAGGCTGCTCCCAGCATGGCTGGGGGATTGGGAGTTGCTGGGATCTACATTCAGAGGGGGATTTACTTTAATAAGGTTATGCTGATGGGTGGTGGGTGGTATGCACCACCTTGAGATGTTTAGTACATGGCTGCAGGGAGCATTCATGGGCAGTACGGTAATGGGGAAGTGGAGCACAAGTTGGAGGACTGCTATTTATTGGACAAGGCAAGGAGGGCACAGCGAAAAGGATGCCAATATCAAGAAATGAGATAGGTTGGGGGTACCACTGGCTGAAGGGAAGACAAAGGGACCGAGCCACAGTTTTAAGTGTTTCAGGCGGTAAGGCTGACATGGAGAGAGGTTGTTTAGGCTGCCAGAGAAGAAAGTGCAGAAGTTAAGGGAGTGGCAAAGAGTGGTGAGGGGGAAGGGGAAGGTGTTATTGTTAGAAATGTACCAACTAGTGTGGCAATCTAGTTCGCATGTGGAGCAGTGGTGCCAGGTAGGGCATTCACACTCAGATGGGCAAGAGCAATGAAAGGGGCCAGGAGACCCCCAGCAGGGGATAATATATAACCAAGGGCATTAAGGAGTATTTGGTGGTGGGGAGGAGTTGTTTACAGCAATATAAGGGGGTTAAGGTTGACAGACGAATTGGGTATACAACACAGACCTGGAATTGTATACAGCTACAGCAGGGGACTATCGGACGGGGGGGCATATTTCACGGGTAAGTGGTTAGCAGAGCAGGGTCCAGAGGTAGGGAGAAACCTAGGAGTGACAGGGGACATCACATCATGGTAGATTTCCTGATATAGTTGCAACAGGGTTTGGAGGAGCAGCATAGGAACCAGAGGGGGTATGCAGGCAATAAGACAGTCAAAGAGATTTGAATTTGAATAGGCAGATGGCATCTACAGAGACGGTGAAGAGGGGATGTGGCAATTGGTATGGTAAGGATGGAGGTTGAAGTTGTCATTTAGGGAGAGACATATAGAAGGAAGCATGAAGGCAGTAGCAGGCAGCCTTTCCCATAGCCAGCTAGGCAGTTCCATGGTGTCACACATGGGGTGGATGCCAAGAGAGAACAGAAGTCCACAACAAGTGTGGGATGTTGGGCTGGAAGGATCCAGCTGTTACTTCAGAGCTCTTGGATGAAAGGGATGCTGAGGGCTTGTGAGGGCTCATGGCACATATTCTAGGCCTTCAGAGAGCAGGCTGGAAAACAGGTATGGGGGGCCAGCAATGGAAGAGCAGGTGAAGAGGTTATAGGCAGAAGTGGGATGAAAGGCTAGCCCACTCGACCATGGGGATCCACCTGGCAACAGAGGGACTGGCTTGCACATTGGAGGGTTGGAGAGAATCATGTAAAACCCTGGGGGTCAGGAGGATGGTGCAAGGATGGCAAGAAAAAAATGGGTAGAGTGAGGAGGATAGGTGCCCAATTTTAGAGCACCTCCAGGGTAATTTGGTGGGGGTGTTTTAGGGAGGTCTGACTTTCCCATTGTGAGGCACGCCTATTTGCTGCAGAGTTCCCGGTCCCTCCCATATGTCATTAGAGAGAGACATTATATGTCTCATTTCTTGCAATAGCTGATCACTTTACATTGTTTCTCCCTTAATTTCTGTCAATACTAGTGGCATCAGAGTTGGGAGGAAAATGATTTAACTACTGAAAGGGGGACAATCCATCCTTAGCCTCACTTTTATCTCTCATTACCTTTTCCTTCTGATTCTAATATTATTGACCAGAAAGGAAAGAAGTAAATCTGGGGAAGGGCATTATTATATTATTAAGAAGTTAGTTATAAAGAGCCTAGATTGCTCAAATAATACAAGAACGCACACTCATACTTCTAAATAGGCATCAATTTGTGTAGTTTTATTTCTAAACAGAAGCAGTATGATAATAGACAGCAATGGTAGAAAGTAACAAAAATTGTTCATGCTTCTTTATGTTAAAATAATCTAGTAGGGGAAGAGAAGCCACTTCTAAAACTGACTGTGATAGACTGGTACTAAAACTCATATGAGGCTTACTACCCCCTGAAGGACAATTTCATACTCATTGAAGGACTAATCAAGTAAGCCAGATATTGTAAACCTCTACATTGGACTATGTCAATATCATTTGGAAAGAGTGTGTTGCTTGTACCATCATCATATTTATTTTCGTGAATAAAAATTTAAATAAAAAAAAAATCTGGGTAAGGGTTCGGACAGCTGAAGGGTGGTCCAGGCATAGATTTTATAGTACAGGATAAGAACAGGTGGGAAAGAGACATTGGACAGTTATAAAAGATATGTTACAGAGATACTGAATTAAGGTTGGTGGTATTCCCGAGGTTGATAGGAAGAAAAATGGCTAGATTTCCCACCCTTCATTTGTACTGGGCAAAGAGGCAAGCAGCGATGAGACCTGGTGGCCCACAATCATGGCAGAGTTGGAGAGCAGCAAAGGTGCACTGGAGGGGAGTAGAGGCATGAGGGGGGGCCAATTGTGGTCACTGCTGGAGGATTTTGAGAGTGAAGCCACCAAAGCAGCTGTTGCTGATTATTCATTGGGGGGCAATGAGTTGGGAGGAGTACCATTGATAGATATCATGAGAGAAAGGAAAGGGGGTCTGGACAGAACAGGAGGTGGTGGCTGGCTATAGTAATTTAGAGATCTGAAAGAGTATCAAGGCAGTTTTGGAGGCAAGTGCATGAGGTGGGTGCCAGTGATGGAGACAGGAAGTATCAGAGTAGAAAGGAGGAGACCAGGGTTCTGCATCTAAGGGGGATGGTGATAAGGCATAGGGATACTTCACAGGAATATGTCTGTCTTTACTGGCAGAGGAGGGATACATTGGAAGGAGGTAGGACTTGATATATTCAACCCGCAATTAGAGAGGGCCCTGGAGTAATGGAGAGAAGGCACTATTTGGGGGAGGCCCATCTCTTTCTTCACAGTAGCTGGAGATAGGCTAGTGGAAGAGAGAAAGGGGGTCAATGGGTCACGGGGGATGCTGAAGGTGGACAGCAGTAAGTGGCCGATTGCTTTGGAAGAAAGAAAGAGGGGATCAATGGGCCATGGGGGGCTATTGAAGGTGGATATCAGTAAGTGGCAGATTGGTTTAAATATTCAAATCAGAAGAAGGAGGAAATAGGAACAGAATAAAGATAAAAGGAGCCCAGAGGGTACTTGGCCAGGATAAAAAGAAGGAACAAGGACTAGGTATGCACCTAGACATGTTGGCGCCTTGGGGTTAGCACCCAGAGGGCAGAGAGATAGATTGGGTGTGCATCCAACTACAATGGAGAATATGTTATGTAATATATTGAAAGTATATAATGTAAATACAGTGTATAGATGTGGTGAAAGAAAGCTGTATGGAAGATGTAAGTGTTTAATAAAGATGCCGGCTGAGTACCCAATAAGATGATGTGTGTGTATTATTTCAAGGGATGGGATCCCATGACAAAATGGTATGCCTGTTAAAAAGCAGCCTCTGTTGCCAGGGATCACCTGACTTGAAAGTTGGCCAGACAGGAAGCAAGGGGGGGGGGCAAGGGGAAGAGGGTGGAGGTGGTTTGGGGGAAGAAAAGAGGAAGAATTGTTGGATAGTAGGAGGGATGCTGGGAAAAAGTTCAGCACAAAAAGTGGCTTGGAATGAATGAAGGGGGATGACTGGGTGAGGGAAAAGTCCATGAGAGAAATAAGGTTTAAAAGGAGGGGTGAGAGTAGACTGCTCTGGCTTATTTGCTAGTGGATTTTGCCCACCTGCCTCCGCAGTAGATAAGCATAGGTGGAAGAAAAAAGAGGGAATCAATGGAAGAGAGAAAGAGGAAGTCAATGGGCTATGAGGAGGCTACTGAAGGTGGACAGCAGTAAGCAGTATGTTAGTTTGAAAGAAAGAAAAAGGGGTCAATGGGCCACAAGGGGCTGCTGAAAGTGGACAACAGTAAGTGGCCAGTTGGTTTGGATATTCAGATTGGAAGAAAAAGGAAAAAGGAGTAGAATAAAGATAAAGGGGGGCCCAGGGGTACTGGGCCAGGATAAAAAGAAGGAACATGGACTGTGTGTGCACCTAGACATGTTGGTGCCTTGGGGTTGGAACCCAGAGGGCCAAGAGGTAGATCAGTTATGCATCCGAATGCAATAGAGAATACGTTATGTAATATATTGAAAGTATATAATGTAAATACAGTACATAGATGTAGTGAAACAAAATAAATGTATGGAAGATGCAAGTGTTTAATAAAGATGCTGACTGAGCACCAAATAAAATGATGTGTGTGTATTATTCCAAGGGAGGGGATCCCATGACAAGTGAGGGTATGGGTCGGAACATTCACCACATACATTTTTTTCTTTATTTATTTATTTTATTTTTTTTATTTTATTTTATTTATTCTAGGATTGCAAGTACCTTTGAGCCAAAGCTCTTTTACAAAGGTTCCATGTCAGAAATAGCAAACAACAAGGAAGCAACAGTGAAATAACAGTAAACAACTCATGTACAATAGTGCTATTGAAAGGGGTCAATTTTAGGAATAGTAAGGTGTAGAGGAGGAGCAGGAGAAGAAGTGTAGGTAGTCAACAGAGGCAGTTATAGTAAAATGGTGAACACAGCTAGGACGCATGTGCCCTCAAGGAATGGGTAGGGTCAGGCGCTCAGGGGTGGCAGAGAAACAAGGATGAGAGGAGAGGGGGAGGATGAAGATGCAGCCAGAGTCATTTGTCAAAAATAAATGGGAAGGAGTGATAGAAGAGGAAAGGGGGCAGGGTGAGGGAAATACAGTAAGTGTTATAATGGGGCAAGAAGAGATGAATGAGGTGGTACGAAGACTTGAGATTTGAAGTGGCACCTCAGGATCTCGGGGAAGGGGGACTGGGGAGGCCTGGGGTTAAGCAGTATATAAGTTAGGATTAAAGCTGTGTAGGTCATCAGCTAGGAGAGGCAGTCACAGGAGCTAGAGGCAATGAGATGGACCCAGAGTCTGGTTTTGAACAGACCTACTGTTGAGGCAGAGGAGGTGGTGTGGCTGAGACCATTCATCCATAGAGGAGCCCTATAGGTGAAGGAGCATTGGCCCTACGTAGTTCAACAGTGAGGAACTTGTAGAATCTGGGTTGTTCTATCGGTTGGTGTTTTGATGTAACAAGGCAGTAACACTGGGGGGTGTGAGGCCAAGGTTGATTTTTCCCGTCATAGCACATGTGAGATACTTTATATGGTTGGAGAGTTGGAGCCATCCAGATTGTTCATAAAGGGCACAGGTGAGGGTGAAGCGGTGGGCACCAGTTGTGAGTCGGCATGCTTTGTCAAGTGCAGTTGTCATACATCGGAGGGAGGACATCGTGGCAGAGCCATAGATAATGAGGACATAATCAATAATTTACACCACAGAGCTCTGGACGGCAATCTTTAGGACCTCTGGTGTGCGGTACTGCCTGTGCTTGTAGAGTAATCCAAGACGTGTGTTGGCAGCTTTAGCCATGCTGTCAATGTGAGCCATACTGTATAGGCAAGATTGGGGTCCAGCAGAATCCCTAGGGTTTTGAATGAGTAAACTTCTTTGAGGACAGTCCCCTGCTTGGTGGAGATGGCAAGGAGGTGTTGCTTGTAATGGTTATGTGAACTGCAGAATAGCAATGACTTGGTTTTCTTGTTATTGAGGACTAGTTTATGATTGGAGAATCATGTTTCAATGGCACTGAATCTGAGTTGGAGGCTGTGTTGTAGTGGTGAAAGGGCCTTGTGCGTAGAAAAGACAACAGCATTATCCGCATACAGGATGATTTGTTCTGAGCAGGATTGTGGTAGGGAGTTTAAAAAGAGGCTGAAAAGTAGAGGGCCCTGACAGGCAAGGTGTCCGAGATAGCACTGGCAATTTTTACTCTTTGAGAGCAGTTGTCAAGGTAGCTACTGAACCAGTCGACTGAGTCCGGTGCAAGGCCAGCAAGGAGTAGTTGGTCATACAGCAACCGATGATGGACCGTGTCAAATGCCTTTGAGAGGTCGATGAAGACAGCCCCAGTAAGAAGATCTTAATCAAGGGAACTATGCACTGCACCAGTAAATTCAAGCAGGGCAGTAGTGGTACTATGCCTTTTTCTAAAACTGTGCAGTTGTGTGTACAGACTATTATATTTGTCCAAATAATCAGTGAGTTGGTCCACAATAATACGCTCTAGGGCCTTGGATAGTGGTGGCAATATGAAGATCGGGCGGTAGTTAGAGTGGCAGGTCTTATCCCTTCTCTTGTGGACCGGGGTCACAGTGGCAGTTTTCCATATTTCAGGGAATGTACTGGTGTGGAGAGAGAGGTTAAAAATTTTAGTTAGGGGACTGAGGACCTCGTCAAGTGTAAGTGATAGCAGCTTAAGGTCCAGGGTGTCACTGCTGATTCTGGAAGTGGAGATGGCTGAGGCAATGTGGCAGTAAGCTTCATTCATCTTAATCTCCCTGGAGTTAAAATTAGGGTGGTTTGACAGAGTGCAGGGTGTGTTAGAGGGGGTGTGACTGACTGTGAAGAAATCAGGTGGTAGAACAGTACTGAGGTCAGTAAAAGCCATGTTAAAGTTATTTGCAATGACCATGGGAACAAGGGTAGTGGACCCCTCAACAATTAACATGGCTGGAGGAGACTTTGTTTCCCAGTAATGCCTTTCTTACACTTCTATACATAATAGGACTTGTGTACATTTAACACACACTGATGTAAATTTCATTCTACCTATTTTGTTTTCCTTTTTTGGGGGGAATATCATTATGGGGGTGATTGACATGATAAAGAAAGCTGTCACAGGAATGAGGAGCGCAGCACCGAATGTCACGATGTAGAATTGCATAATGCCCACAGCCATTAGTAGGAAGGGTGAGTTAGTCTCACACATACACCCTTGCCAAGCTACAACATACTGCAAAGTAGGAATCACTGACAGTTTTTTTAATCAAAGGCAATAAAATAAATAGAACCGCTGCATTCCACCAACAGTGAGTGACTGATTTATGATTCTGCAAGCTACACAGACATGGACTTCATGTTCTGGGAGGTGAATAGCATTAAGAAGAATTAAACACCTGCCACATATGAGTGTCAATAAACTCCTGAGATAAATAAAACAATAGGGGACAGACTTGAATGAGCAGTGCATCAGAGGCTGCAGTTCTGCTTAGAAAAAAAACAAACCTATGACTGAACATTCAAATACAGTTTAAATGAATCTAGCAAGTAAAACCAGGAAGCCTTTATCCAGAACAGAGGTTTGACTTTTTTTTTAATAATGTAACATACTGTGCATCTTAAGATGACATTTTAAAAATGATTAACCAGAGAGTTCATAGTATGTCTACTGTACTTTTATTTATTTATTATATATTTATTTAGTTTTTGTTGATCAGGTAAGTGCACTAGACAAATCCTTCCTATTTTCAGGCACGACCCGGGGGAGGGGGATACAGATGAATGAGAACTGACCTTGAACCAGACTAAGCTGTTGGTGGCATTTTTAGTGAATGATGGAAATTTAGCCAGGACACCGGGAAAATTCCCTTACTCTTTTCGATATGTGCCATGGGATCTTTAACATCCACCTGAACTACCACCAATCCGGGCAGATGGGACCTCGATTTAACGTCTCATCTGAAAGACGGCACCTCAGAAGAGCAGCACCCCTTCTCATGCTGCACTACAGTGTCAGTACTGGGATATTAACCCAAGTGCCAGATGTGGGAACTGAACCCACAGCCCTCTGATCTCCCGGCCTCAGAGGCGAGTGTGCGATCTAATGAGCCACTGACATTTGCTTTGTTATGGGACTACACTTACATAAACAGTCTCTGTAACAAAAAAAAAAACACACAATGGACACATTTTGAAACACAGTGAGAACAGATTCCTTCATGGTTATTCAGGCATACCTAACAAAGGTTACAGATGTCAGAAGTTACTGAGCAGAATAATCCAGCAAGATGTACAGCAATAACAAACTGTTACATACTTCTCCACCAAGGGAAAGCTTCCTCAGAATGCGTCTCATTCAGAAATCACTTCCTGGAATGGAAGTCATCATCCATATTTATACCATATGTTTGAGTTCCATAAAATTAAAAATAATAATTCTTATTCATAACTCCAAGCATAAACAACATTAGCCAACATATTGATTTCAGGTAAATACAACACAAATTACTCTAACCCACTAGCTCTGTAAAATGATAAAGAGCCCACCATGCCCAAGATGTCTGGCATAACAACAGTGTGCATGTGTGATACTCATGCACATGCAATGAGCACATGGCAACCATTTTGGTCACAGCAACCTCTTTCTTTTGTCCACAAGTATGAAACTGATGGACATAAAGAAAATAGTGTCCTTGTGGAGGGGGGTTGCGCTCCCGTGGAGGGGAGGGGTAGCAGAGAACCAACTGAACAGCACTGATGGTAACACTGTGGACACTGGATGGCAGCACTGTAGAAGCACATAGCTGAGGTATCCATTCACATGTTTCCAGAGCCCCTTTTCACTCTCCTAGCAAAATGTCTGCAGGGTTCTGCCCGTGCAGCCATAAAAAAAGAGTGCAATTTTTAATTGTACCATTGAAATGCAATGTAGATTTCTTAATTTTAGGAGTGAAATTAAATATAAAGTATATACATTAGGCTAGATCTTGAGTAGAAAGGCACCAGGAGTCTATGACAGAAGCTACTACCTCTGTACTGCCTAAAAAGGGGAAAGGATCCATATCAGTGCTCCAGCTACTGCCCCATCTCTCTTTTAAATGTGTACTATAAGATTTTAACTAAGGTTTTAGCCTCATGACTGAATAAGGTCCTGCCACTACTAGTCCATCTGGACCAAGTAAGGTTTGTGACAGGTAGAGATAGGGCAGACCACATCAGGAGACTGGTCCATCTGATGTGGGCCTTGGAATCTTCTTCAGATCCTGTGGCAGCTGTGGCACTTGTTATGGAGCAAGCATTTGACTCCACTGAATGGCCCTGTTTTCCACACTTCAGGCCTTTGGATTTGGTGGAACTTTCATCCAAAAGGTTTGGTCTATCTATTCAGCCCTACAGGCTTTAGTCCTCACCAATGGGTGTATCTCAGCTAGATTTCCCTTGGGTAGAGACATGTGACAAGGGTGCCCCCTGTCAACAGCACTGTTTGTTTTAGCAACTGAGCATCTGGCTCAAAAGCTTTGTGAATCTCAACAAATTCAAGGGATCAACCTGTGGGCTGAGGTGTATAAATCAATGCTCTTTGCGAATAACATCTTGATTATACCTAAAAATCCAGATGTCAATTAACGTGTTAGACCAGTTTGCAGAACTGTCTGGCCTACATAATAACTGGAGTAAAACTGAGGTGGTGGCTTTAAATTTGAAATGTACTTCCTTTGCCCTTCACTACACAGGGTTCTCATGTGCAACCTATCCAGTAAGATACCTGGGTGTTCTCATTTCCCCCAAGTCACAGGACTTGGTCCATGTAAATTCCTTTTTGCTACTGACACCCTTGAGGAATGGTTTTGATAGATGGAAGTATCTCCACCTTTCACTACGGGGGAAAACCCAATCACTGCAAATGATGGTACCCCCTAGGATTCTTTATATCTCATTCAACACTTACCATTACGTATTTTGGAACCCCTCTGAAAGTCTCTGGAAAAATTGGTAAGAGGTTTTTTATGGGAGGGAGGAAACCCCAGAATATCGGTGCTGAAAATGGTTGCCCCATGGTCCAAAGGGGGATTCCATGTCCCTTGGTTTAAAGATTATTACCTTGCAGCAGGATTTAGGCAGATCAGGATGTGGCTTTATGTGAATAGATGTAGGGAGATGGCCAAATGGATCACCATTGAAGAGCACTTGGCTCAGGGAACAGCGCATTAAGTGATCCTATGGGATCCCTCCAAGGTTAATCAAAGCTATCCTATACACAAGTATATTCTCAGTGTTTGTAAGGAGTTAAGAAAAATAGTTAAATCTCCATGGCAGGTACAGTATCTCTACATTGGTGGCCACTATGGAATAACCCTAACGTGTTAGTCGGGGTACACCTACATACTGATGTGAAAGGCCCACAAGGGTACTCCCACATTGAAGATCTATTCTACTCTGACTGTGGTCTCTTTAAGGATTTTGCAACAATTAAGACTCAGGCCTCCCTTCCAGTTTCTCATATGTGTAGATATTTACAGATCTGCCATCTTATCACTTTCTACACTGGCTCTCAGCTCAAATTGCCTGCGAGTGGCACCTGGGATGACATTTTAGGTTTAGCAGGTGGAGGATGGTTTCTTACAAAACTCCCAAAATAGGGCAGATTTATACGGGACTTCTGCAGGAATATACTCCCACAACAAACAAACTGAAAACTAGTTGCAAAACACAGCTTGACTATCAAATAGAGGAGCGGGACTGGGTCTGCTGTTTGTCTAACACCTATGAATCCTGTAGGGATGCAGGGGGGAGACTTATGCAATTGAAAACATTGCACCTGTGATATAGAACACCCGACCAGTTGAAAAGATGAAATTGGTCAACAAATCTGACTGCTGGAGATGCCACCAGCAAGAGGGTACTTTGCTGCATATCTTTTGGTCTTGTAGTAAGTTGACAGGCTGGTGGAGCCACCTCCAGGCAAGAATGCCAGAAGTCATGCAGTGTCCGATACCTATGGATGCATCCCTTATGGTCCTGGACAATACTAATAAACTCCCAGTCAAGCACAAACCCCTTCATTCGTAGTTTATGGTGTCTATCATACAAGCTAAAAGTCTGGTGCACAAGAAATGGAGGTCAGGATAAGTACCAAACTAAGATGAATGGGAAGACAACATGCCCAAATTAGCTGGTCTAAAGTGCCTTTCATTTACAGCTGCAGATAAATGGTATCCAGTGAGCATGGTAACAGTGGTTGAGTGACTGCAAAAAGGGCTACTCAATCATGATGCCTGTGTTCTGGGCTGCCTGGCAGGGTAGTGATGAGATATGGGGGTAGGTGACTGCGACAGGATGTGTGTGTATATACACGAGCATGGGGGGGGCAGGGACCATGCTGCATGATGGGTGGAAGGGAGGGGAGTGAGGGTATGTGGGGTGTAGTGCAGCAGTCGGCTGCGGGTGCAGTGACTAGGGTGGGAGGCTGGGGTTGGGAGGGTGCCGGGTTTGGTTCTGGGGCAGGCTTCTTTTTTGCGTCGGGGTGATTTTATTTTTTATTAAGTTTTACATCCCCCCAGAGTTGAGAATCCTTAAGTAGCGGGGTGCGGGGGGGTACAAAGGGCACAGTCCCCCACATATCCTATAATCCCATCACTGGTTTTGTGGTCACCTGCAAGTATATATTGCCAAATTGCTTTTTGGTGATATACACTTGCCATAGTAACGATTGCCGTAATGAATTTGCTATTATGACATAGAACCCAGATAAATTGGCACTTTATGAGAAAGTGGTGGTCATTTCTATCCTGACCACCATACTGTCTCATGAGTTATTTGTGGGAATGTATTCCTGGTATACCCCTGAACACACAAGGATCTGAGGATGTGGAATGTAACTGTCCCTTTCCCTCACTCTAGCATGGTTCTATCGTCTAGGTCTGACTATCTTTAAAAGCTTATCCTTGCGGGGAGGGAGCTCTTCTTTACCTAGCACTTTGTCATATATATTGTATTCACTCAGTTAATTACTTTAATAATCAAGTTAATGTATTTGCAGTTCATATGGAATATTTCTTTTGTGGTTGGTATCCTAGAACCTTGTTCAGTGTTGTGGATAAGGTATATTAAGGGCTGCAACACTGTAACCAGTTCAGAGGAAAGGGATTTGGGGGTCTCTGTCTGGTAGTAGATATGGGATACAGTAAAAGACTGTTTATCTGAATGACTTGGGGAACATGAAAAACATTCAGATAAATGGGGTTTCTCATAAATGAGGTTCATATTGTTTGCATGCTGTTTAGTACATGCAAGTTCAGGTACTGTAAATCTGAAGTACTGTAGATAGCAAGGTTACAGAAATACAGTACAACAACTGTGTGGTCTGATTTCAGGTGCAGAATATACTCCCTTCCATTTACCCTCAGAAAAGATCAATACCATACCGCAAACACAGGTCAATGGAGCTGGAAACATTAAACAATCCAGTACAGTAATCTTAATGTTTCCATGCTCTAACTGACTCGGCCCCTCACAAAACTTACTGGCTGTGGTGACTGTGGTGTGTGTCTCCTCAAAGTTGGGCTTGCACTCTGCAGAAGGTTCAGCTACTGAGTCTCATGTTCAGGCTCCCACCTAGTGTTCGGATAAGTCTGCTTTTGGTGGGGTGGGTGGGTAGGCGGACATGAACATTAACAGTGTCAGCTACAACGTGAATCACAAAAGGCAGGAAATCCAGCACAACCCCTGAGCAAGGACTGGCATCGTGGCAGTCCAGAGAAGAGGAGTGAGGAGTATTACATGGAGCAGTTCACTTGCTAATGCTCCATAAGAAAACTGGCACTGGGGTAAGTCTGCTTTTGTTTGAGCAGGTATAACCATTAGAGAATGGGAGCCATGATGCAGGGGAGTTGTGCTGAAAAGAGTGTAAGTTTTAAAGCAAAAAAAAAGTGAGTACTGTGTTCAATGTTGCAGTATCAACTGCCATACAGTGATTTTTGTTTGTGATTTTGATTGCAGATCACTGCTGACTGAGAGATTGTGGATCCTCACTCCTATGTCCATAGGCATTTTTGCTGTAGGTGTGATTAGAGTCGAATATGGCAGGCAAACAAAAGCTGTAAGAATCTGTAATTAGAAACAGCAAATGTTAACAGGTGGCAATCAGCCATAATTAGTCTTTTGAATGTGCTGATTGCCACCTGTTAACACCTATTTACTGTGCGCAGTAGACAGTAGCTGAACTGCGCTCCGGTGTTGAAAAGCACTAAGGCCCTAATTGTTATTGACTGCAAATACTGTATGGGGAACATGACTGAGTTTTGCATAACTAAGGTTATCAGTTATCCTGGGTTCAGATTAATGGGGTTGTACTGTACTTAAGACCCGCTTATCTGATAATGTGTCTCTACATTTTAGAATTAGCCTGTATTCCATGGAATTTATATTCTGGTCAGGTTCAGAGAGTTATATTGGCATCATTGGCTTGTTGCATGTATTTGTGATATATAAGATACTGTAAAATCTCAATAGACTATAAACAGAAAAAAAGTATACACATTGATTTACACTGTTACTTTATTATTTTAGAGTAAGAGTTAATTCTAAGTGGGGATTCTAAGTGGAGGTGAGAAACAAAGAATAGAAAATGGGCCTGTTCACACCTTAAGGGTCAGCCTGACTGGAGTCCTTCTGAAGCTATCAGCTGCACTTAACACCTAATCAGGAAGGTGAGAGTCATGTCACAGTTCAGCCCCTGCCTTTCTCAGATTACTCGGTGGCTGAGTCCTTTACAAAAAAAAATGCAGCTCAGGCAAAAAGAAAATGATACATAGTGAATATATGTTGTGGATTGTTGGGGGCTCACTGGCAGCCAGGGACCCTAGGCCTGTGCCTCTGTTGCCTATGCCTTAATACAGTTCTGCCACAGCTTAACCTCTTTGGTGGGGATCCCAGAGGAGAGACTGAAATATACCTGTTTGATCCAAATTACACCTATGCTGGGCGCATCATTTGGGAGTGGAAGCAAGGGAGAATCAGGCAGTGCTTCTCTTGAGATCTTTCTTGTGTTGGTTGCCCCTGTAGATATGGACATGCAATGACATTTTTTGCACAGGTGTGCATACTCCCACACATGTATCACAGATGTCTACCAACATCTTCTCTCACAACAACATGGTCTCCACCAGGGTAAACACAGCCTCCACTAGGTGTCACACATGTGAAAAGTTCCTATGCCCTCTCCCCTTGAGGAGTACAGCAGTCCAGGGGTGCTCACCCTACCTCCCCCCAAGCTGGTCTTCTAATGTTCTGGGCTCATTATAGAACCTGGCTCATCAACATCACAGGCTTATGCACTACTGCTGCACTGGTGGGCTGGCTGAAAAAACAGAACTTGATTTCTAAATAATGGAGGATCAGTTATTTTTCTATATAGATACTACGTTAGATAGTGGTAGTAGAATCTCCAAATTAGAATTCTCACTAGTAATAATTGCTGACTAATGGGTTATTGACTGTGTGTGTTCATAGGTTTGAACCACAAGTTTATATAGCAGCGTTATGTTCTGTATCATCAGCAACAGGTGTAACAGCAGCCTAACAGGCCACAGTGTTGTGTGCATGTTTAAGCATGAACTACCAGTGGGTGAATAAAAAAAATGCACGATTTGCAAAGTGTAGCACAAATTGTGTCAATTAGCACTGCACAATTTGCCATCACTGCACATATTTAATTCTGCAAATTGACAGTTCACCACTTTACAGTCACTTTTTATTGCAGTTCACATAAAAAATTTGCTGCAAAGTGTGTAGTCCATAATTCACATAGTAAAATTCATGCAATTGTGGTGAATTACATAGTGCACACTATGTGAATAATCCACTTAGTGTATACCGTAATGCATGAATTCAAGACAATTTACATTCAGATTTAGAAAATTCACAATAGTCCTTATGTGGATCATGATTTAGAAAGTTCTGGAATTTTGTATTTTTTACAAAAGAACATCTATAAAAAGTATTCAGTTTCATTAATTTGTACATAAAACCACATTGAATGAGAAGAGGCCAGCTAACATTTGAGTTAGAAACAATGAGGATCATGTGAATGCTTTGATGTCAATGTCATATTTTGTAAAAAATTGAAGCTGTGCATTTGGTACTATATAAGAGAACTACAGTTAAGGCCAACAGCATGTTTTGTCCTGCCAGGCACTGTGACTGGGAAAATCACAGCAGCCTGAGATGCAACACAAGTAACAGAAAAAAAGGATCTTTTGTTTTTCTTCTGTTCTATTAATTGATAGCAACATTTTCTGTGATAATATCTGCTGATCATCCTCATAATGGAAAATCCCATACAACTAGCCTTAACTGCAGTTCAAAAGTACTGTGTTTGTATCTATAAAAAGCTGATATTTGCCAAATTGCACTACTATAGAACCAAATGTGCTATTTGTGAAAGTCTTCATTTTCTATATGCAGAATCATAGATTTTTAAAATCAAGAATTGATGAATTGCATGAAATTTGTCAGAAAGTTTGCTATATTTGTGCATGGCACATGAAACAAAATTTTTAAATTTTGTCCAGCACTAGAATCAAACCTTGATCTCCTGATTCACAGTTCTGTCTGCCCATTTAATTATGATCTTCAGATCAAATTGCAGGGTAAGAAATGAAGATGGTAAAAATGAAACTATTTGTTTACCATTCAAATTTTACTGCCCTAGATTTAAGTTAGCTTCTAAAGTTAGAGCTGTGTAAACTACAATTGAACATTGGACTTACACTCAGGTAGGCCAGTGGGCTACTGGAGTTGCTTTTTGTCCTATTGGTATATGTTGGGGTGATCAGTATTAATGAGTTGTTTATATAAATCACTGTAATCATTCACAGTGCATAATCAACTAAAATCAAAGGTAACATCTTGAAGGAAGTGAAAAACATATACAATGTCTGTTTTGACAGCTTGATCAATTACTAAATTATTTTAATTGAAACATTTGTCATTTACTGCATGTAATTGACAATAAATATAGATTTTTAGTCCAGTATTGTCAGTGATAATAAGCTAAAAAATGCATTTCAACTGAAATTAAATTATATCAGGGGAAACAATAAGTTGGTGGGTTTTGCAGATATTCTTCTAATGTCTTTGCAGATGGAGTGTTTTTTTTTTATTGTTATTATTCTTGGCTTTATATAGCAGCTTACTTCTCCATTGCAAACATTGCTGTAAAGAAAGTGTTTACTACAGGCTTACCTTCTTATATTAATTTATTGATTTCTGTGTGTCTGCCTTCTGATCTTAATTAAACTAAGCTCTATACATTTTCTCTCTGGAAACATGTAACTGTTTTCTCATAATGTTATTCATCCTCTAAGCAATAAGAAACTGACTTGTCTTTAGAAATAATTAACTCACTTACAAAAAATTCCCTTGATTTTACTTCATGGTGTTTCAATACAGTACTTAATTTTTACATTGCTAGTATATTTGAAATACCATTTACTGTAACATATTGTGTTCAGAAGATGTAATTGCTCAGGTGAGTCCCATGCTAGGAGCCTATATTGGGCCAGGAACTGCATCTGCTTTCTCATTGGAATTGAAGTAACGAGGCAGTTCCTACTCCCTGTGCAAAACTATGGAGTTGTAGTTTATTGCTCAACCCCTAAAACCAAACTTCAGTAATTGGATGTCCTGTAGAACAAGATCTGCAGGTTTCCCCAAAAGTGATTTGACAGTTCACTGCTGCCTATTGTGCAGTCAGCTAAGGAATTGCCCTTGCTACACACTTTTCCATGAATGCACTCACTCACTAGCCCCTATATATCTCAAATCCCCTCTTCATCCCTGTCCATACCCCTAAGCTCTATGAGTAACCTACCAAATAGCTGACTAATACCCAAACTCCAAAAAGACTTGAAGAAGAAGTAAACTTTTCTGGGTCACACAAATTCTGAAAGCTCATGAGAAGATCTTTCCAATTAAGTATTAGACTTACTTGTAGGTGTCAGCAGTCATGAGCTTGCACCTCCAAGACTTCCCTTTCTGTCTCAAGATTCCATGTAATGGCTACTGCCTTGATTTAGTTTATGGATGATTTAGACATTTACAGTATATTTCAAGACTTGTGGCATCTAGAGATAAGTCCAATACCTCAAACATAAGATCATTTTATGGACTTTCAAATCTTGAGTTACCTGGCAATGATTGCTTCCCATTTAGGCAGATGGGCCTTTTCACTCTGAGGCCAGGTTAAAAGAAATAACCTGCCACCCACCCTTCAACAAATGTCTAAGCTTATATTTTTAAAGGGCTGCTGCATAAGCTACTCAGTGATCTATGTAGTTGGCTCACACCCAAATTATTTTTCTTCAGGGTTTTATTTAACTCTAAAATTGATTAGCGTTTTGCTCATAAAAGTTCTAAAACATTGTGAAAATGCATAGCACTTGCCTCACTGTGTTTAACAAACATAACACTTCTAGAAAACCTATATAAATGCTTTCTGTACAGTTAATATTGTCCCAAGAAAAAAACTGCTAATCAATTATTTAAAACCCTGTTCTTTTAAATAGGGATTGGTGGGTACTAAAATGCCCAACCCCCAAGACTACCTGAAAGTACCCCAAAAGTACCCTAAAAATACTCAAATGAAAAATGAGTAGTCGGGCGGGTCAGGTAGTTACTACCCAACCCATTCTACTATCCTATTGCCCAATCCTGACCATAACAAAAATCATGTGAAAGACTGATTTGTGGGCTATTAGACTGTTTATTAGGTGTTCTGAACCATTATATCCAAGGGGTGCATTGCTGAGGCAGGTATGAGAGATGCAGCTTCTCTTAGCAAGCCTGCTGCTGTGTCCAAAAAGTATACCAATAGCAAGCATTGCTGAGACAGGTATGAGAGGTGCAGCTGTTGTGATTGAGCCTGCTGCTGTTTTAAAACAATATATCCATGGTGGACATTGCTGGAGTCAGGTATGAGAGGTGCCACTGCTGTGACTGAGCCTGCTACCATTTTAAAAAAAATATATTCCCATGGTGGGCATTGCTGAGGTAGGTACAAGAGATACAGGTGCTGTGATTCAGCCTGCTGCTGTTTTAAAATTTATACCAATGGTGGGCATTGATGAGGTAGGTATGAGAGATGCAGCTGCTATGAGTGAGGCTGCTGCTGTTTCCAGAAATGGTAATCATGGTGGGCATTGATCAGACTTATATAATATAAACTGATGGCTGACAAAGGAAAACTAGTGTGGGACATATGGCAGGCAAGGTGGCAGTGGCGATGGATCCATTTGTTTCATACACAGCCTAGTCATCATATTCAGTATCACTGTTTGCAGGCTGTTGTCCATGTTCATGGTCAGACTCACATAATTCAGTGTTTGTGACAATTGGGAAATTGGTAGCATTCATTCTGAGAAATGTAAGACATCCCACTTTTGCAGGACTTAGCAGTGTTCAGTGACTATTCCTCCAGTTGCACTACGTATGCGTTCTGATTATATGCTTGAAGGTGGACAACTGAGGTACATTATTGCAAGATTTGCTAGATCTGGCCATATTGTTCTCTTTTGTTTCCAATACAATAATGGATCTTCCTCAAGACCAGTCACAGTATGGTTTGCAAAGTACTACAGGATCACTGTGCTGCATGAGAGGGTTACCAGTCTGGCAGATGAACCAGTTGCACTTTCTTTACTGAATACCAGTCCATGTTGTTGCGGGCTACTCTGAAATGATTTGACTTTCTGAACCCTGAACACAGGATGTCCAAGAAGTAGCTGTAGATGTCCTTTCCCTTGCTGATGATACCGATGATTATGAAGAATTGATAGACATGCTATTGTTTGTGCCAGAGACTCACTGTGATGGTTCAGCAGGGTTTGACTGTTGTGCATCAGTTAATGGTGTTTGTAGGGCAATGTCACATTTGGTTAGCAGAAGATCTCTCTCCAATACTTAACGTCTTCACCTGCAGGAAGGATGGCTTCAATTTTCCACTTAAAGTGGGGATCTAGCAACATAGCCAACACATAGGTGTCATTCTTAAACATTGCATTTTGCCTCTGATTAGTCAAAAGTCTGAGACTCAAATCATCTGCCAGCATAGCAGCGGTGGTGTCATCTTTTGATTGAAAGTCTTTCTTAATGTCATCAAGAAAAATGTGAAGAAATCTGATTTGAGGAACAATTTGTTCCACTGCCTGTGCTGACATCATATGTGGCAGTCTCAACTGGTTCCAATAAGGTGACCAAAGATTCCAATAGAGTTTAACTGCTGAAACTGAACATGATGTCTACTTTACCTATCTGGTTCTGCATGGTGTAGTCATTTGCAGCTTTTTTCTGTTCAAGAAGCCTTTCCAACATGTAAAATGTTGAATTCCAGTGGGTTGGAACTTCCTGCTTTAATGTATTCAAGGGTTTGATCTCTGAAGTCCTTTCAGGATTTTTTGTGCTCTCACAGAATGGCTGAAATACCCACATATTTTTCTAGCAAGACCTAAAAGGTTTTCAACAAATCTGTTTCCATTTAAGAAACTATGGATGACAAGATTTAAACAATGTTCAAACCATGATATGTGTTGGTAGTTGCAATCTCTAACAGTCTTGACTATGTTGGCACCATTGTCTGATATTATGAATCCTGGAGATAAGGAATACAGAGTAAGCCATTTCTGGAATTAATCTTGTAGCTCCTGCAAAATATTTACAGTAGTCTGGTTTTCCTTAAAAGTGGTGACACATAATACAGCCTGCTTCCTACTACTTACAGTAGAGTCAGGATTATTACTTTCTGACTAAAAACTTGCCCAATGAGCTGTAACAGTCACGTAGTCAACTGTCTGGTTGCTGGTCCATATATCCGTGGTTATGTGAATCTGCTTCCCCTCATAGAGTTTCAACTGTTTAGTGACTGCACTACACACAATGTCATGCAACTGTGAAACAGCCTTTTTTGAGAAATATGTTCTACAGTGAACAGTACACCATATTTTAATCCTGTTCATGAACTTCAGTTAACCTTTTTGGGCAACAAAAGCAAAAGGGAGTTGACAATCAGCCAACAGTCTTGCAATGGCTCAGTTTAACAGCTGGTATGTTAGATGCTTGCGGTAAAATTTTGATGTCCTTGCAGCACTTTCTTTTAATGTTAGTTGACAAGAATGACAAGATATTTTTAATTTTGGGGGGGATTTAAATTTTCATGCCTTTTTCACATGAGTACTACTGTGGGATTTTGCAGTACTTGATTGTTTTAGAAGAAAACAATCTATGTTTGTCTGGGAAGGGTGCATGGACACATCAAGGGATTCACTGTCAGTTCCTGCTTCCAGTTCATTGTCACTATGGTCACCACCACCACCACCTCCACTACCACCCATACCAACCACACTGTCCCTTGCCCTGCCCCACTCAGTTATATGTTTTGCCTTTGCATACCATGTCATTACTGATGTTCCAAAATGTCCTGCTTTGCCAACATGACTGATACTCCTTTTGCACAGACTGCATTCAGCTCATGAGTTGTCTGCAGGGTCATTATAAAATAAATTCCATAGTAAAGATTTACCCATTTTTGTTTTGTACTATGGTGCCTGCCACTATTTCTTGTATAGCAAAGGACCTGGGGGAAACTTACTCTGCCATTTCCTTGTTCACATGATTTTTTCTCATTTATGCTCATCTTCTTATTCTTACATTTAACATATGATTATTTTTTCTGCACTTGCCTCTTATGCCCTACAGGGGCATCTTCTCCTACCCCTCATCAAAACTATAGACATTCTCACCACAAGATTCAGAAGAACTGAAAGTACCATCATCATCATGTGGGATATAGCCTGGGCTATCCCCTTCCCAGTCCCCACTCTTACCACCATCTTTATCAGCATTCGCTGCATCAGCATCTGAGCTTATATTTGAGGAGGATGCCTCCTTGTCCTTGCATGCCGTTTCAGCAGCTGGAAGTCTCCTGGCACCCGTGACAAAATGTTCAGCACCTCTATGAGTGACACCTGTCAGTTCTTTCTGAAACTGTACTATCATTTCATTGCTAACATGCTTTTTTGGTTCAGTAGGACATTTAGTGCTAGTCCTGGTAATGTTATTATTGTTGCTATGTTCTTCATTAGTGTTAGGATTCATATTGTCCACATGATTTTCAGTTGCACATGCAGCAGCAATGTGTTTCATTTTAGTAGACTTAGACTGGGAAATACGAGACACAGCAGACACAGCCATGGCTTTCACAATGCCACAGAGAGAAGTCACACACAGTGTAGCTATGACAGGGCTTGGGGCACTTAACAGGCTAACAGACAGTGTAACGTGGCCTAAAAGGATGTCACTGTACTGCAGAGACACAGACAGTAGCTATGTCACAGGCAAGGATTGGGCATCTAAAAGATACTCTGTAACACAGGCTAAATGGTGTTCACTATACTTTAGAGACACACAAAGTAACCATGTCACAGACAGGGCTCAGGGCACCTAACAGACACAGTGTAATACAGCCTTAATGGCTTCACTATACTGCAGAGAGACATTGAATATTAACTATGTCACAGACAGGGTTTAGGGCACCTAACAGACAGTGTGTATACAGTACAGCCTAAATGGCTTTCATTATGCTGCAGACACACAGAGTAGCTATATGTCATAGACAGATCTCATGGCACCAAACAGACAGTGTGTAATACAGCCTGAATAGCTTTCACTCTACTGCAGAGATACATATAGTAGCTATGCCACAGACAGGGCTCAGGGCACCTAACAGACAGTGTGTAATATACAGCCTAAATGGCATTCACTATACTGCAGAGACACACATTGCAGCAATGTCACAGACAGGGCTCAGGTCACCTAACAGACACTGTGTAATACAGCATTAATGGCTTTTACTATACTGCAGAGGCACACAGAGTAGCTATGTCAAAGACAAGGCTTGGGACACCTAACAGACAGTGTGTAATATAGTCTAAACGGTTTTTACTATACTGCACAGACACACATTGTAGCTATATGTCACAGACAGTGCTCAGAACACCTAACAGACAGTGTGTAATACAGCCTAAATGGCTTCACTATTCTGCAGACAGACATTGAATGTTAGCTATGTCACAGACAGGGCTTAGGGCACCTAACAGACAGTGTGTATACAGTACAGCCTAATTGGCTTTCGCTATACTGCAGAGATACACAGAGTAGCTATATGTCATAGACAGATCTCATGGCACCTAGCAGACAGTGTGTAATACAGCCTAAATAGCTTTCATGATACTGCGGAGACACATATAGTAGCTATGCCACAGACCGGGCTCAGGGTACCTAACAGACAGTGTGTAATATGCAGCCTAAATGGCATTCACTGTACTGCAGAGACACACAGTGTAGCTATGTCGCAAACAGGGCTTGGGGCACCAAAAACAGACAGTGTGAAATACAGCCTAAATGGCTTTCACAGCTGCTGCCAACAACAAGTGCCTTCCATTCCCCTTCTACTTCTCTCCAGAGCATTGCACTCAATCCCCTGATTATTCCCCCTTCAGTCCACAATCCTTACTACTTTGCCTCCTTTGTGGACTAAAGTTTGTGCTTTTTTTTTTTTAAGTATAAACTGTTTTTTTCTTTTTTCACCATGGTTGCAGCAACCATCAATTGCTCCCTCTCCCACCAAACTCTGGATCTATTCTGCATGCACAGCACAGTCACACAGTCACACAGCAGACAGGGAGCTCAGAGACCAGCACTCACCAATAAGACTGTCAGGCTGGTGTCATGTGCTCCTTTCTGCTTTGAGGACCCCACAGGCTACCTCTAATGCCTGACAAGAAGTTCGGAAGAGTCCCAGGACCCCACAAGCTGCCTTTAATGCCGGTTTAAAATTTCAATTACCAGTTATCCAACTCATTACCCATGGCTACCATACCCAGCCTGCAAAGTACATTTTTTTGTTGGATAGGTAGTTAATTACTTGAGCTACCCTACCTGGCAAAAATTTGTTGATACCCAACCTACCCAGTCCAGCTACCCAACAGGTAGCCCATCCTTACTTATAAATATTTCAGTATTTACTTATTTGTATAGAATACTACCACAGTCTCACTCTCAAATATTCACAATGCATGTGCAGTGTGTAAACATAGTGACAAACCTGAAACCTGTGGTGATCACCCCCTTATTTGTTGTATGATTAATTGTCTTCTGTTGTTGTTATCATGCTTGACTGCATTGATAAATGCAAGCCTAAGCCTGGGGTTTAGTGGGGGAGCAGGTGACACTTATCACACTTTCCACTGAGTGCTATATGTGAGTGATAAGATGCAAAAGGATGTGCACTGCACTGGCACAGCACTGGCATTGGCATAGTGAGGCATGAAGCTCAAGGTGTTGTGCCTTTGACCTCTTGAAGTATGTTGTGCAAGCATAACTCTCACCTTTTTATACCTTATTACACTTATAAAATATGTAAGCAGAGAAAATAGAAAATAAAAACTTTATTTTTTATTAAAACAAGGCATTTTCTTTTGTTAAAAGTAACTTGTAAACAGTTGTCCCTCCCCAGCTCTCAAGCTTCTTTCTATGCACATTCAATAGACGGAAAGTTTGTTCATCTTGGAATGCAGGAATTCAAACTTCTGCAGAATTATACTGGCTGCATGTTTACCTCTCCCACCACAACCACACACAACAGAAGGCCTCATTAAAGCCAGGGATCAAGTTGTAATGGAAGCAGGTCAAGCAGAAAAGTTTTCCCTGGTAGCAGGTAAGGATAGATGTGTATGCGGGGGGGTGGGGGACTCCATGGTCAGAAGGGAAGACCCAAAATTAAAACTGTATTACTTTATTTTAATTTGTGTATGTGTGTAAGGTAGGGAATAAAGGACAAGAACATTTCAATCAATCAATATCTTTATTTATCCAGGCGGGCACCATTGAGCAAGCTCATTTACAAGGTGGACATACGGTCCTACAGTAGTGATGCAGAAAGACAAGTTACAATAGTACAAACAGTAAAAATAGCTGCTATTATAGTAAAATGCACATTTACAGGTAATATACATTGAACATAGAACTACAAGGAGTCATGGATAATGACCTTGTGCTGGATCCAAGCCCAAAAACTGTGCATTTTGTAGTGGGAAATGTTAGGGAGAGGGTAAGCATACCAGATTGAAGATATCAAGCGCATAATGTAGGGAGAGGTGTGGAATAGGGGCGTAAGCAAAGAGGACCCAATTGTTAGAGCAGAGTGAGGGATTGGGAGGGCAGAGGACCGTACGAAAGGCAATGAAGCAATTTTTGCCCCAAAACATGGCCACATATGGAGGAGAAAAGCTGCCATTGTACTAAGTGCAAGAGGAGGAATATAGTAGCAGGGGCATAACTGGGAGGATCCTGGAGGTTGGGGCAGAGGGAGGTGTTGGATGGATGAGAGACAGAATATTTGTTGGGGCGAAAGATGATAATTATCCCCAAGTGTGGTAGCATGTTCTAGAATCAGTCTGCAGCTGTTCAGAGCGTCAAAGAATAAGATATGGGAGTTCGGCAATAAATCCTGTGGATCTGTTTGTGGGCATGCTAGAGACAGAGGCACACATTTCAGCTGGGGGGCCACTGTTAGCGGGCCACCGTTTGAGGGAGAGAGGTTAGTTAGTGTCTAGTAAAGCAGTTGCAAATTTCCGTAATGCCATCACGGTAAAGCCTTTTGAACAAAAGGGTACTTACTGGGGTTTTCAGCTTAAGTATTTTTTGGGTTTTATTGCATATTGATGGTAGTGCGAATCCAAAGGCAGCTCTCGCGACTCGTGTGAGTGCTCTGGGTATATTTAGCAGGAGTTGTGAGCAGCTTCTAAGGGAATAATTGCTCTAAGTGTCCAGAGTGCTGCATTAAAGTTGCACCTATATTGAAGTGAGGTCCAGCCGTTGGCAGCATATAGTGCGCAATGATGGGTAGAGAAAGGGAGGTCAGTGATGAAGCGTATAGCTCTGAGGTAGGGCGCATCCAATTTTCCAATATAGGAAGCCGCACAGCTACTGTATACGAAGTCTGCATAGTCGATTAAGCACAGAAACTTGGCTTGGACTAGTCGTTTCTTTGTGTCTGCTGTAAGAAGTCTTCTTATCCTGTAAAAAAGGCCAAGTCTTTGCCTTAATTTTTTCAGCAAGTCTTCCAGGTGGTCAGTGAAGGAGAGTTTGCAGTTGATCCAGACCCTAAGATATCTGAATTTCAGAATGTACTCTAAGCACTCTCCCAGCATCGTGGTTATTTTGGAGGAGGGAGTCAGTAGCGCTTGTGTAGTTTGCGGGGGAAAATAACATGGCTTTAGTTTTCTTAGCATTTAATAGCAGATTTTTATTGATTAGTTGGAGTTGCAGGAGGTTGTAATCTTTTTGTAGGTCAGTACAAGCTTCTTTTGGTGTGGGACAACTCAGGTACAGCACTGTGTCATCTGTGAATAAGTGAATACTTGCATCCTTGATTCCCTCTTCAATGTTGTTGATATACACTGCGAAGAGGAGGGGACCTAATATGGATCCCTGAGGGACACCTCTTTGTAAAAGTTTTAGGGCAGATAGTTCACCATCCGCTTTCACCTGCTGGTATCTGTCTGTCAGATATTCAGAGAACCAGTTTAGAGAAGTAGCATCCAATCCTAGTGTTTTTAGCGAGTTGAGGAGCAGGTCATGGTCGACTGTGTCGAATGCTTTGCTGAGGTCAAGAAACACAGCACATACTGACTTTTTATGCTCCAACTCCCATTGCCAGTCATTGGTTACTTTAGCTAATGCCGAGACTGTACTGTGGTTGGCTCTGAATCTGGATTGAAAGGAGTTTAGTAATTTTTCTCTGTCGATGAAGGATGTTAGTTGGCCATTTACTATTTTTTCCAGTAGCTTCGAGAGTGTGGGTAGGAGAGAAATTGGCCTATAGTTATTAAGGTCGCAAGGATCTCCAGATTTAAATAACGGGATAACGTGCGCAATCTTCCATATTTGAGAGAGGGTACCTTGTGTTAGGGACAGGTTGAATAAATGAGTAGTTGGCACTGCCAATACGTGGCATGCTATCTTTAGGAAGTATGGTTCAAGTGCATCTGCGCCGGCACTTTTCTTAGTATCCAGGTGGAGAATCAAGTCTCCCACCTCCCTGAGGGAAATCGATGAGAATGAGAAATGTTGACTACTGGGCCAACATTTAGTGTGGGTCATGCCAAGTTGGGTGCGCAGGCTACATGCAGACGAGTTATTGAAGGCTCCTGCTGTGGCGCAGTGCGTGTTGAATGCCTGAAGTATCTCTTTTTTGTCATTGATTACTGTATTGTCAGAGGTAATTTTTGTAGGGAGCATATTTTGTGACATGGCTCCCGCCAGTTCTTTGATTGTGGCCCAGAATTTGGAGGGACAATTGGCTGCAGTATCTAGTTCTGCTTGGTAATAGCAGGTTTAGCTTCCCTAATCAGTTTGGTGCAGCGATTTCTGGTTGTTTGTTCTTTTTTATTTAGGAAGCTTAATTTTCAGGACCAAGAGATTTTATTTATTTATTTATTGAATTTTGATGACCGGGTAGGCCCACTGAGCCCCGAAGGTCCCTTTTTCAGGGGCGACCCAGGAGACAGAAACAGTACAATTTAGTCAGGTAGTACAGTGTGCAGACAAAGTAGACATGATTTTTTAGTGAGTAAAGGTGGCAGCAATGTTTGTAATGTCAGTGAGGATTTTTTTTAAAGTCATATATATATTGTTAGTGTGCTGTGCCTTGATTGCCAGCACTTTCCATGTGTTGTGCTCTCTCAATGCACAGGTCCTAGCCAATCAGGATGCAGTATTTTCACTACCCATTTTATAAATAACACACATGCCCCAAGAATATCTGGATGTTACATTATTTGCTGCAAATGTGTGATTGCTAAAGGTGTACAAAAAAACACCTCTGCAGTCATAATTTAAACGAAAGTCAGACTTTCGCTTCTATGAAAGTTCAGAAATCCATTTCTGAACTTTTGCAGAAATTCAGCCTGCCCTGCACCCTAATTGTAGCATATACTTGTTCCCTGGTGTCTAGTGCCACACCACTATCTGATAGCAGAATGACTGTAATTTCCTGCTGGTGAAATGGTCCCTCTCACCCTATCACCCACCCGAGGTCTAAATCAAAAGCCCGCAGAATGCCATTCCTCCTCCCTTCCTGATCACCCCACCCAGGGTCTAGATTGTAAGCCCTGGTGGCTAGTGGTTTCTCCCACCCAGTGCCCACCCTGGCATGTCCAGTCACCCCTCCATACATATCCCCCATAGTATTGTATTATAACAGCCTCCACTCTCCTCCAAGGTCGGCTGCCCACTGAGTTGCCAATGAATAAGCGCATGTGCTTGGACAAGTACATTCTCATTCATTGGTAGCTCAGTGGATAATATGTGGGGAGGAAACGGAGAACTGTTACAAGTTGCCCACTCAGTTTTGGCATGGGGGAGCAGGTGGTGGACACTACCTGTCATGGGAGGGCAGGGATCCACTATACCACCAGGGAATAACTTAAGATACGGAGATTGGAGTAGTATAGGTAGGGGGGTCCACTAGATCACCAGGGATAAAATGTTTATTTATAATACAATACTATACAGGGGATATAGATCAGGGGTCACTGGACATGTCGGATGGGTGATTGGGTGTGGGGAGGGACCACTAATCACCAGGACTTTTTGATTTAGACCTCTGGCAGGTGATAGGATGGGGAGAGGGATCACTAGCCACCAGAGCATTTTGATTTACACCTCAGGCAGCTGATCAGGTTGGGGGAGGGATTGCCAGTCACCAGTGATTTTTGATTTACACCTCTGGCTGGTGAGTTGGTGGGGGGAGGGACTGCTAGCCACTAGGGATTTATTATTTTTAGTTCGGGTAAAACTGGGTGGGTGGCACTGAGGGCAGGTGCTTTAGAATCTGGGCTGGTTCTCATAGCAGCTATTTCTGTTGTTCTGGGAGCTGCCAAGTATTGCTAAGTGGGAGGAGTGGCTGAAACCTCATTTAGTGATTGTTTTCAGATGAGTGACCTTTAAATTTCGGTGTGTTATTTGTGAACTTAAGCTGGCTGCTTCAGAATCTGGGCTGGTTCACATAGCAGCTTTTTGTGTTGTTTTGATTTACACCTCTGGCATGTGAGCGGGTCGGGGAAGGGACTGCTAGCCACTACTGATTTATTATTTTTAGTTCAGGCAGGGCTGGGGGGTGGCACTGAAGCCAGTTGTGTCAGAATCTGGGCTGGTTCTCATAGCAGCTATTTATGTTGTTCTGGGAGCTGCTTAGTATTGTTAAGTGGGAGGAGTGGCTGAAACCCCTCTTAGTGGTTGTTTTCTGGTGAGTGACCTTTAAATTTCAGAGTGTGTTTTGTGGACTTAAGCCAGCTGCTTCAGAATCTGGGCTGATTCACATAGCAGCTTTTTCTGTTGTTCAGGGAGCAGCTAAGTATTGCTAAGTGGGAGGAGTTACTGCAACCTCACTTAGTGGTTGTTTTCTGGGGAATGACCTTTAAATTTCAGTGTGCTTTTTGTGAACTTAAGCCAGTTTCTTCAGAATTGAGCTAGTTCACATAGCAGCTATTTCATAGCAGTTGCAAGGGGGGATAATGCATGGTGCACACTTACTTGGATCCAACAGTCGGCACACAGTTGCTCTGCCTCTTGTCAGGATGCTGGATCTCTCCCACTGGTGGGGATCTGAGCAGTTCAGGTAACTGAAAACCTCTGGTCTAGTACAGCAGCACACAAAAGCAGCTGCTCTTCCTCTTGGGGTGGCTGATTGTTTCTGCTGGATCAGGATGGGTTATTTCTGCTGGATCAGGTGAGTCCCACCCACCCCACCCTTCTCACACCCACCCTACCCTCTCCCACCCTACCCCTAGTGTCACACTTTCTTTACAGACTGGGTGCTCTGACATCACTGCCCTAGGGGCTGGTCCACATCAAGTAAAAAAAACCAAAAAAATCTTCTCCTTTCTTTCATCCACAATTAGGTAACTAACACCCTGTATTGCTCATTTCTTTCATCCATATTAGATACCTAACACCCTCACCTCTTTCTTTCATCCACAGTGAGTTAATACTACCCACACGTGGAAGTCTAATCTCAAGTGCAGGCAACAATCTTATTGCTCCATACCTAACATCTACCAGATATGGATTTCATAAAATGCAACACCTGCAGTACCATCTTCACTAGGGCATTTATCCTAAGGGTAGGATGCTGTCCCACGTGCCTTGCCCTAAGGGACCTACATTCACAGCTCCATGCAGCATGGGCTAAGATAGGTTTTCTCCACTCTAAACTCCATCTTGCTGCACCAAACAACTCAACAGCAATAAATACCTTCAATCCACCAAAACAGGAATCCCTACCCAAAAGAACAAGCAGACCAGGAGCCTGACAACTGGTCAGGAACTGCAAAAAACTTCCAAACAGACCAAGAGTGGTGGCCAAGCAAATCCAAACATCAAATACATACACTTCACTATCTGCCACAACTAACGGCAAGGCAAATAGTGAGGTGTGTAATGCCCAACCACAAAACAGGGAAACTCTCCATTGTGAGCAATGCAAAAAAGGGCTAATAAAGCACCAGTATTAATAATCAGTGACTCTATGATAAGGGGTATAGAGTCCCACCTCCAGCAGTGCAACAACACTAAGGTCTCAGTCAGATGCCTACCGGGGACATCCGCATGGAGGGACACAGACAGGATAACAAACATTGTGTGTAAGGCACATCCAAACACAAAGGTTATCCTCCACATAGGTGCAAATGACCTATCCAGTTGCTCCATAAATGAAACAAAGCAAAATCTAACAAGGCTCAGCAATTATCTATCTTCTATTTCATTCTCAGTCCCGTTCTCCAAGATCCTGCCTGTTTGGAGGAAAGGCAGCAGCAGGCACAGACTCAAGGAGAGGGAAATCTCAGAGCTAAACACTTGGCTAAAATGCTAGTGCCAAGAAAAGAAGCACCACTTTGTGGGTAATTGGCATAACTTCTGGAGAGGAAGTTCTTCATATTCAATGGCCTGCACCTCACAAAGGAAGGGACACGAGCACTAGGCCAAAATTTTGATGTCCACGTCAGTCAGTTAAACTAGTGGATGGGAAGGAGACAATAGCACCACCAGTATTACAGGGGTCATTGGTTGTCCCTTCCCCAACATCAAGCTGTCCAAGTCCAGCATATGGACTTTTTACTAAATCCGACAGAAACATAGACGAGGAAGGTCCACTGGAAAACGTCAACAAATGCAAAAGGCACCACAAGTGCATGGATAGTACAAAACACACACAGTGTAACTGTGCAGCAGGCCAGAACAATCAGGCATGGAAGCCATGTGTGTCAATGCTCAAAGTCTCCCAAACAAGATCCCTGAACTCACAGCTATGATAGCAAAATCACAATTGGATTGGGCAGCTATTACGGTAATGTGGTTCACCGCGAATCACACATGGGATGTTACAATGCCTGGCTGCATGCTCTTTAGGAGGAATCTGGAAGGGAAACTAGGAGGGGGTGGCTACATACATAAGGGAGGATATCAATGCAACAGAACACAAAAGACAAACACTGTAAGGCTGAGGCCTTATGGATGGATTACCATAGGAGCTGGAGAAAAAGCCCCTATCCAGGTAGGGTTTGTCTACAGACCTCATCCCAAGACATGGACAATGACAAGGTGCTCTTGGAAGCCATTCTGGCAATGGAAAACAAGGGCAAGCTACTTCTAGTTGGGGACTTTAGTCTGCCTGATGTGGAATGGTGTTCATACATGGTATCCTCAGAGAAGAACAAGGAATTCCTTCTTGCACTGTGAGAGGTGGGATTAGCTCACTTAGTGGACTCACCCATCAGGGAGACATAAATCCTACACCTGGTACTCTCCAACAGTTCCAGGATCTCAGGTGTTGACATAGGAAGCTCAGTTCCATGTCATAATGGCGAGCGCAGAAAGGTGACCATCATCATGGTGAGTGTACATCGCCGAAAATCACTTTTGGCGATGCACACTCACAGCGCGGACAACAACGGCACCCAAGACCTACAGGTCTCTGTTAATGTAGGGGCCTGCACCCCCCACTTAAGGATTCTCAACTCCAGGGGGTACATGTCAGAGGGTGAAAAACATAAAAAAATACATGCCGCCTGCCAGCAAAAAAACCCTGCATCAGACCCGAACCCTGTACCCTGCACCTCCCAACTGACCACCCTCCCCACCACGTTAGCAGACCAGCTCGGCAGCTGACCATTACACCCCATCCTACATACCATCCTTCCCCTGCCTCTCCCCCCACTCATGTGCACACATGCATATACCCACTTCTTCCTGTCACGATATTCACTCACCCCAGTATCCTGTCACCCCCCTGCTTGGTAGCCATGAGCACAGGCACCATAATTGAGTCGCCATTTTTGTTGGCATCCAATTTCAGTTGCCTTGTTCACTGGATACTGGAAGCTACTTAGGATCCAGTGACAACTGATCAGTATTGCTAACAGTTAGAAGAACAGAAGTCAGATGCCACATTAAAATCAAGGTAATCGACTTCAGGAAAGCAAACTTCCCTGAAATGAAATCCCAGATCAAATCCTTACTATAAACCGGTACAAAGGGAGATGTAGAAGAATTCTGGAAAAACTTGAAACATGCTCTAACTACAGTAATGGAGGATTGCACAAAACAGATCAGCAAATCAAAGAAGAGGAGGAACCCATTATGGTTTACTAGGGAGGTAACAGCTAAGATTAAGAAAAAGAAAAGAGCATTCAAGCCATACAAGGAAACAAAGCTGGATATTGACAGGGAGGAATACAGAAATAAATTTAAAGAGGTGAGGAAGGCAGTTAGGATTGCCAAAGCGCAGACAGAGGAGAGAAGAGCACAGGAGGTAAAGAAGGGTGATAAGACTTTCTATCGATACACAAGAGAGAAGACGAAGAATAATGGAGGAACAGTCTGTCTAGCTTCAAAGGTGGGTCAGCTGGGTCAGCTGGTGGAGATGGATAAAGATAAGGCAGAGGTGCTGAATGACTTCTTCTGCTCATCTTCACTATAGAAAACAGTGGCAAAGGACCTATGTTAAGTGACACTAGGCAAAATGATAATGTGTCCAACACAAGCCCCTTCACAAAAGAAAGAGTCCTAGAGGAGCTGGGTAAGTTAAAAGTGGATAGGCAATGGATCCAGATGGTATCGACCGAAGGGTCCTGAAAGAACTCAGGGAAGAGATTGCTGCACCACTGGCTGAATTGTTCAGTAAGTCGCTAGAAAGCGGCATAGTACCAGATGACTCGAAAAGGGCAACAACTGTGCCCCTGCACAAGAGTGGAAGCAGGAAGAACCACGGAACTACCGTCCTATCAGCCTAACCTCAGTTTTGGGTAAAACTGTGGAAGCATTGCTTAAGGAGAGGATAGTAGATCACCTTAGGGAAAACAGAAGACTCAACCCAAAGCAGCATGGGTCCACGGCTGGGTGCTCATGTCTAACAAATATGGTGGACTTCTTCGATTGGGTAACCAGAACAGAGGATTAAGATGAGCAGTAGCTGTGATTTACTTAGATTTTAGCAAAGCTTTTGACACTGTTTCCCACAGGAGATTACCCAACAAACTACAGCACACAGGCATAGACCATAAAATAATCACCTGGATTAAGAACTGGCTTCAGGATAGGTCACAGAGAGTCCTAGTCAGTGGGGCATTATCAGAGGATGGCAGTGTAACCAACAGCTTTCCACAGGGGTCAGTACTTGTCCCAATCCTCTTCAACCTATTCATCAGTGACATTGCTGTTGGACTTGAGGGGAAAGTCTGCCTGTTCACGGATGATACGAAACTCTGCAACAGGGTAGACACAGATGAAGGTGCCTCTGGGATGGAAGCCGATCTCAAGAAATTAGAAGAGTGGTCAAAAATATGGCAGTTAAAATTTAACGTCAAGACGTGTGAGGTAATGCACGTGGGTAAATGTAACCCATGAAACATGTATACACTGAATGAACGTCAATTAGAAGAAATAAAGATGGAACAGGAACTCAGAGTAATTGTTACTGATTATCTAAAAGTGGGGAAGCAATGTGATAAAGCAGCACAGAAGACAAGCATCATCCTCGACTGCTTAGGCAGAGGGGTTATGAACAGAAAGCACAAGGTAATCATCCCACTGTACAGGTCCTTGGTTTGGCCACACCTGGAAAACTGCATGCAGTTCTGGAGGCCCCACCTAGAAAAGGACATTGATCACTTAGAAAGGGTTCAGAGAAGGGCCACTAAGATGGTACAGGGTCTGCATCAAGAACAGTGTGAAACAAGACTCAGTGAATTAAACTTCTACTCTCTAGAGCAAAGAAAAATTGGGAAGGGAACATGATAGAAACATTCAAATACATAAAGGGAATCAGAACAGCCCACACAGGAAACCTGTGCCAGGAAAACAAAACAATAAGTACAAGGGGCCACAATCTGCGCCTAGTGGGAGGCAGATTTAGAACCAATATAAGGAACCATGGAACAGTCTGCCCTCAGATGAAGTTGCCACTGGGATGGAAGCCGATCTCAAGAAATTAGAAAAAATATGGCAGTTAAAATTGAACTCCAAGACGTGTAAGGTACTGCACATGGGTAAATGTAACCCATGAAACATGTACGCACTGAATGAACATCAAGTAGAAGAAACAAAGATGGAACAGGAACTCAGAGTAATTATTACCGATGATCTAAAAGTGGGGAAGCAATGTGAAAAGTAGCACAGAACACCAGCAGCATCCTCGACTGCATAGGTAGAGGGGTTACAAGCAGAAAGTGCAAGGTAATCATCCCACTGTACAAGTCCTTGGTTTGGCTACACCTGGAAAACTGCATGCAGTTCTGGAGGCCCCACCTAGAAAAGGACATTGAACATTTAGAAAGGGTTCAGAGAAGGGCCACTAAGATGGTGCAGGGTCTGCATCAAGAACAGTATGAAACAAGACTCAGTGAATTAAACTTATGCTTTCTAGAGCAAAGAAAAATTGGGGGGAGTGAGACATGATAGAAACATTCAAATACATAAAGGGAATCTACACAGCCCAGACAGGAAACCTGTTCCAGGAAAACAAAACAATACATACAAGGAGGCACAATCTGTGCCTAGCGGAAGGCAGATTTAGAACCAATATAAGGAATCATGGAACAGTCTGTCCTCAGAGGTGTAGCATTGAAGACAGTACAGGAATTCAAACTAGCATGGGATAGGCAATGCAGGCACCTGAAGGGGTAATAAAACAGGGAGCGGGGTACAAATTTGGGGGCAGACTAGATGGATCATGTGGTCCCCATCCGCCAGCCACTTTTTATGTTCTTATCACACCATGTAACTTTTTTTTCCTTCCACCTATAGGTGAGCAGAACAGGTCAAAATTTCAACCAAAACTTTCTGGCATTTTCCAATCTGCCACAGGTGGAAGTTTAGAAACTTCTTCGAAGGTTGCAAAATTTCACAGAAGTTCTGCTATGTTGGAAAAAAGCAACTCTCGCACACCTCTAGTGAATGCCAGCTCTTCTGCCCACCTTACACCTCCTACCTGGCTTTCCATGCAGTTGTAGCTCACAGCCTTCTGCCATTCCTGGCAGTCTTATCAACTCTTGCAGCCTGTTCTCAGTGCCACCTTCCTTCTGGGGCACTAGGTCAAACTGGCACATTTAATTATAACACAGTGATGAACGTGCAGTAAAAATGCTGCCAACAATAACATTCCCCAAGCAAAATGCTGTATGTAACAAAAGCGACAATGGTAGTGGTCCGAAAACACATGGAGGAGTGCTACCACGGGGAAGTAACAAAAGTAAATGTGTGTTTTTTGAGGGGGTATCCACCTCCTGATGTGGGGAGCTTTGACCATCACACTGCCTGATATTTTTATAATCAACTCTGGAGGGGTGGAACTCGGGGATGATGAGAACCTTGGGGAATCAGGCAACACAGCAGTCCAGAAAAAAAAAACTTGGGGGGGACAGAAACAGACAAAATGAAAGATCTCCTTAACTGGAGACCAGGAACAGAATCCAGATCTCCTGGTCTTCTCTGCTTTGGGAGCTAGTGTCTTAGCCTCTCCACCATGGGAACGGCTTGAACAGACACCTTGCTTCCAGCTGCTTGACTCCTTCTTGTCTGCCTAGACAGCTACAAGGGTTGCAGTAAGTGACTTACGCAATTCTGCCTCTGTTGCTGTCAAAGCAGATGCAATTTTTGAAGTGTTGTTTTGACAATGCTCTTCTTGAAATGCTATTTTACCCAGTTACCCCTTTGGGTTCATACTTACTGGTTTGTTCTACTGGTTGGCATATTCCGGGGGCCTCTGCTGTGCTTTGGCATTCTGTACTGCCATTTCTGCGACAGCTGGCTTGCCTTGGCATCATTGCTGTGTTGGCCCTACTCCTCTACATTGTGAACCACATCCTTCTCTGCATCTGGATACTTCCTGGTCATTCTACTCTGCTCCACCCTTTTCAAAGTTTCTCTTCTGCTCTGCCCTGGTTTGTTTGTTGCTGCCCCTATGAGATTGCTTTTCTTGTTGAATCTAATGTGGCTGCTGTCTCCTACCATTTGCTGCTCTGTGGTCCTCCTGCCTTGGAATCAGTGGGGCAGCAGGCAACACTCACCAGCACCCATCGCCTCATTGAGCATTATATAAAATGTTCATGCCCCAAGAATCCTATGGATGCTCATTTCTTTGCTCCCACCATCTTCCTTTCCTACACAAGTGGCTCACCTCTCTCCTTCTGAGCATCTTCCCTAAAATACCTTTAGAAAAGGGGCCCACAATTCTGTGACACCTCTCATGTGGCATCTGTCACAAGAGTGTTCCTCTACAACTGGAACCCCAAAAGTGTGGTTGTTCTTTGGAAACAGCATGAAAGGCCACACACATATCCAACATCCTACCTAACTACCTCAGTCCTCTGACTTCTATAAATGATCTCCTAACCAAAAAGTACTGAGCTACCATCTTTACATAGTAATTTCATGCAAATCAGTTGCACAAACACTATACTACATTGCACAAGCATTCAGTACAGTACAGTAGTTACTCCAGTAATTATTACCAGTAGTTACTTCATATTGGGACTTTTTTGAATTTTAACTACATCGGTGAAGTTGGTACAACATTGGAAATTTTGTGCAATGGATAGCACAGCAAAGTTCTCAACTTCACATGGCAAAGTTCTTTTTTTTTTAATTTGAAATGAAAAACCCACCTCCACCCACTGTGATATTGTGTTTTTATCATCCTCCCATCACCCAGAACCTCTATTTTTATGTACCCTCACCTCTCCACACTCTAGCACGTTACCTTCCTCCCCCACAGTCACAGCAAAGTTTTCTTTCTACAATATAACAGTTAATGTTAATGGCCTGTGGCTGCCTTCCTCTACCTGTGGCACATCAGCAACAATCACAGCCTACCTCTTCCTTCCCTTTCCTGTCCAAGAGTCAAACAATAGGCACAATACCTCATACCCTACCACTCTGTAGTGCCTAATCTCATTCCCCCAATCAACAAACATAGTATAAACAGAGATGCAGAGAATTTAAAATCCGCCAGTTAAGTGGACGCAAAGTGGCCTGACGCTACATGAAGTGGCCACTGGAAAGTGTTCACTAAGCCTTGTCATTATGGCTTTGCATTGTCATTCCACCTTAATGCTAAGTAAAACGAAGTGACAACAATATAGGCAGCCCCCCCATGCACATCACATGGCTTACAGTACTGTAAGTCACATGCTTTAGCCAGGCAGGAAGGAAATGAGTCATAAAAGCAGTTAGTTTCACTTTCTCCTTTGCAGTGGTAGAAGGAGGAAGCATTTTGTGTGTAGAGGAGAGTTTGGAGTGGTATATTTGTTCCTATCTTGCAAATTACCTAAAAACAAACAGCTTTTTTAAAAGCTAAATCTTTAGTTTTTTTTTGTAGTGTGTTCTGTCAGCTCTTTTTTGTGACTGATTTGTTTGTTTTATACGTTTTGTTTTGTGTGTGTGTGACTGTGTGTGTGTGCATGTGTGTGAGACTGTGAGTGAGTGTGTGTAAAGCATTCTATTTTTACATGAGACAGCGGTTGGAGATGGAATTAGTGGGTTGAGCGAGATGGACCCGGTGGAGAGTCTGTGGCCTGTGGGCATGGGCAGAGGGGAGTGCACATGTGTGGGGGTGGTCGGGTATCATTGGACCACTCCTGACTGTTTGGTCTTGCCTCTCCCCCTCTGGAAGCAGCAGCACCATCAGTGCCACTGGTGGCACATCCACCAACTCCACCACCACCACCACCAGTAGCAGCTGCAGGGGCTCCAGCAGCACCCCCTCCACCACCTCCACAGCCACAGGTGGAGCCCCAGGTGCATGATGGTGCTGCCAGCAGTACATCTGCCCCTCCTGTGCCTGGTCCTCCCCACAGCTCCCCAGTCTGGCAGTTTTTAACTGTATGGGGGGACAGCACCATTGTGATTTGTCATTTATGTGGCGTGCAGGTGCACCGTGGACCTGGAGGACACATTGGGGGACTAGTGGCCAGTGCACTTATATGACAAACCACCACAAGCTAGAGTGGCAGGCTGTCACCAAACAGGCCAGGCCTCCACCTGCTGGCCCTTCTGTGGCAGTGGCATAGGGTGCTGGGGATGTTGTGCCTCATCACCACATCAGAAGGAGGGCAACAGCAGCAGCTGCTCCACCACAACTGCCACCACAGCCACAAGCACCACCCTCACCACCACCACCATTACCTGGCTTTCTTCTGCAGTGGACCCCGCCACAGTGCCTGCAATGCAGGCAGACATTGCACTGCTGTGGGTGGTGCTGGAGGAAAGCAATGACAGGTTGGGTGCTGTGCAGCAGCAGGTGAAGCAGATCGAGCAACACCAGCTGCAGATAGTGGCAATGCTCCACCTGCTGCTGCAACACCATGGAATCCCCCATTAACTTGTTTTTTTCTGCCCCCCCACTGCTGTAGTGTTTTGTGATTTTTTTATGTTTAATAATAGACAATCATACATGCTCCTATTGCCCTGTTGTTATAATCCAGTGCCTCAGTAATGTTTACTTTTGATTGTGGAGTGGTTGTGGAAAAGTTGGTGTGAGTAGTGCAAGTATGATGTGCTAAATTGCATGTGTGCAGTCAGTGTTGTTTCCTGTGTGTGTGTGTGTGTGTGTGTATGACATCAGACATTGTGCAGCTTCTTGTAAACATATATTGCTGACTTGTTGTAGTGTTTATGGTATAAAGAATAGTGAGCAGAATAACGTATATTTTATTGTCACGATCATCATCAGCAGACTAAGAGATACAATATTTTTTCAGAGGTGTCTGGATAGAGTGCATCATAGTCACATACTGCACACATGGCTTTTAGGAGAGCATCTGCTTTTTGTGCTATGATCTCCACTAAGTCATGTGTGCACTGTGAGTGACTGAGGTGCACAGTGACCCGATACCTCTAAAAAAATATCATATCACTTACTCTGCTGGTGCTGATGGTACAAATAAAATATACGTCATTTTTCTTTCTTATCTTTTTTCTTGAGATACTGCAACAAGTCACACCATATATATGTTTGCACAAAGCTGGACAATGTATACACACACAGGAAAGAACACTGACGGCACACATGCAGTTTAGCACAACATACTTGCACTGCTCAGTCATGCTTTTTGCAAAACACTTCAAATCATGAGTCCTGACACAAAGCAAACATTACTGAGGCTCCATGAATATTTCATTTTTGAAATAGACATTAAAGAGATTCACCAAGTTACAGCATTGCCCCCGTTGTATGGGCATCTTACTTCCAGGGGAATCTTTCTTGCTCCACATGTCCTTACATAGTGCAATACTTTTCTGGCAAAAACACCCCTAATTTTGTTAAAGCGGGTCACAGAAGACTTCCCATTTTGAAGAGTCTTGTTAGTGGAAACATTCCAATGTCTCACCATAAACTAACAATTTTAACATAAAAAAAATTCAGAATGCTGCCATCCATTCAGTTTAATGGAGCACACTCCCGTGCTCTCCCTGGTATCACGTCATAATGTTGCTGAGCACGGGGGGCAGAACTTGGGTGGTTCTTCAGAATCTGAAGTCCTCCGTGACCCACTTTAACAAAATTATGAGCATTTTTGCCAGAAAAGCGTTGCACTAAGGACATGTGGAGCAAGAATGATTTCCCTGGATTTAAGGTACCCATATATTGGGTGCAATACCATAATAACTATGTAACTTGGTGAATCTCTTTAAAGCAGCAGTGCAACAATCTGTTGAAAATTTTGACCTATACTTTTTAATGCTATTTTACATTGCCACTTTACTTACATCCTGACTTGTATGATACTATTATTTCCAGTATTTGAGTCTGCTTTACTACTTTTTTCATGTCTGAAATAATAAAAGGAGCACTTCTTTTAATACAGTGTTGACCAGGTCTTTGTCAGTATTTTCCGCTGCTTTTCTCCATCAGTTGTTATATATCACTTCTGTTGTAACATTAACAGTTATGCAGCAGGCAGTGTTTTATGACGTCACAGAACAATATTTATTCAAAACAGATGCAAATAGTGATAAAAACCTGGTCAGTACAATATTAAAAGGCATGATTTTTTTTCAGACATGAGAAAAAGTAGTAAAGCAGACACAAATTGTGAAAAGAAGAGTATCATACAAGTCAGGAGGTAACTAGTGACTGGCAATGTAAAATAGCATAAAAAAGTATAGGTCAGAATTGTCACCACATTGTTGCAATGCTGCTTTAATTTATCATTTAAGTATGACATTAAGGCCCAGATATTCAAACTGTGCTCAAAATGAGTGCAACAGCAGGAGCAAGCACAAACCAGTTGCGCAAATGCGCAACAGGTGCGATATTCAAACATGGAGCAGAACAAATTGCGCAAGCAACCAACGTCTGAATATCGCACATACTGCGCCATAGCGCAACCAGGAAGGAGAAGCTGAGCCGAAATGTTGCGCTATGGAGCAACCAGGGCAGCCCAGCTGAGCATTCCAGAGGTGCCATAGCGCAAGCAGAGCTCCCCACAGCAATGGAACTGCACATCCAGGGAGGCAGGCTGGGGCCCACCGCCAGCCATGCCACACATGGGCACAGGAACACACTGCAGAACCCACACCACACCTGCACACCCCAAGCACAGCATCACTGGGGGTGTGACGGATGATCTACTGGCCCATGGGGACAAGCCAACACAGCATAGTGGAGCTATGACACCCCAGCACAACCACTGGCATGCTGAGAGTGCCACACACAGGGGGTTGACAACCACAGTGCACAGCAGCCCCACGCACGCACAGCACACCCTGCACTGTGAGACCAAGACACCACCTATGTGCAGTGACTGGCACTGCAGGAAACCATGATCCCCCAGCACACGTCAACCCCTGCAGCACAGAAGCCTACAAGCCAGACACACCCTGCACCCAGCAGTGGGTGGCAGCAGTGCAAGACCAACAGAAAGTCACTGCCATGTTGGAGATACCTCCCCATGCACACACACGCACACACACACACACACACACACACACACACACACACCCAGGACCATACCACCCCAGATGGCATGTACACCCCTGCAACTGAGCACCCATAGCCAGCTGCAAATCAGAGACCAACACAGTATTCATATCAAAATAGAAATGTATATTGAAAAATAGTAAGTAACCAAAACGAGAGAAACTATTTACAAGGGGGGGGATGGGTACAAGGTAGGGGTGTTCAAGGGGAAGGGATTAAAAACTTGGAGAGGGAAGGCAGGGTGGTAGGGATGGGAGAAGTGGGAAGGGTAATATGGGCTATGGCCCAGCCGGCTGCTGGTCCTCCCCCTGTTGGAGCACCGTCCTGTGCCGCCTCCGCCGAACTCCATGGCGCCGGATGGATTGCAGGATCTCCTGGTTCTCCATTCCCAGTTGTGTGAGGCGCTGAACATCGCGAGCAATCCTCCTGAGAACCTTGAGGCCTAGGAAAATGGGAACACAGTCAATGGCTGTGACTGACCACAACCCTGAACACCATCCAACCTGCAAGCCATATAGCCCAATGTCCCACACCTGTGATGGCATGCACCCACCCACAGTGAACATGCACATGGCCATCACAAACAGGCGGCACCAGCTATGCGCACCACTGCACACACATACTGCCCATGTCCATCACAGCACAAACAAGGCTGTCCAGTGACGTGGCAATGTGGTGCGATGCCAGTTACACAGCTATGTGCCCAGTGCATGCCTGGACCACCAGTGACACATACACAGACGCTAGGGATACTGACAGTGATGCATGTCACCTGTGTCGTGGCATACATACATAGATATAGACAGTGTCGTCAGATAAGGGCCTATGGCCAACCCAGTCTGTCCATTTGAGCTTGTAAGTTCACTTTTTTCCTAGAAGTCTGTCGCCCTTACCCTGACATCCAGAATTCCTTTATGTCTGTCCTGCATTCTGAAATCCCTGATTGTTTCAGTCCCCCCACTACCTCTCCAGGCGGGTGTTCCATTTGTCCACCACCCGCTCTTGTGAAGAAATCCTTTTCCATGTGTCCTCTGAATCATCCTCCCTCCAACTTCATCCCATGCCCTCTAGTCCTGGAACATCTTTTTCACTTCAAAATAGTGTGTCCTGCACCCTGATCCCCCCTGTAAGATACCTGTATGTCCCTATCATATCCCCTCTCTCCCCCCTCTCCTCCAGGGAGTACATGTTCAGTTCCTTCAACCTGTCATCATAGGACCCGTGATGCAAGCCATGCACCATCTTTGTTGCCCTCCTCTGAACCTTCCCTACCCACTCTACATCCTTACGTAGGTATGGTCTCCAGAAATGTACACTGTACTCCAGGTGGGGCCTCACTAGTGTCTTGTATAGTGGAATCATGACCTCCCCTGTCCTGCATGGTTGTATTGTGCAGGGCTAGTGGACTTCCCCCCCCAGCATGCAATAGCATCCATGAAGTCATGATACTCACATTGCTGAAGCAGCTGTGTCTGCTGCTGTTGCTCTTGCTGCTGTTGCTGCTGCTGCTGTTGCTGCGGCTGCTGCTGCTGCATCTGGGGTGCGACTCCCGCTGCCACCGGGGCCCTGGCACGGCCCTCCTCAACCCGGCCCTGCATCCTCACATTCCAGCCTGTGGGAGACATATGTTGAGACAAACATCAGTGTGACTCAAAAGCAGAGTGCCCCCGCCCCAGTGAGAGTGCCTGCCCACACAGCCATACCCATCCATCGCACAGCTGTACACACTGACACAGCCAACCGTGTCCAAGCCATCACCTATGCACAGCCACCAAAGCACACACACACACACCTACAGAGAATACAGGTGCATAGATGGTACACTCACCTGGCCTAGGCACCACGTCCCACCTGGCATGTGCCCGCAGCCTTGCCAACATGTCTGGCTCCCTCCGGCGGAGGTCACTGTACCGGTGCCAGCACTGCTTAGCAGACCGGCACCGTCCAGTGACCCCCACCAGGTCAGTGGCCACTTGCTGCCACACCTCTGTTCTTGCAATGGTGAGGGGGGCCTCACCATAGAGTGCCTCATTGTGGGGTTCTACTAGGGACACCAGGTTGGCCACCTCCAGTGGGCTCCAACTCACAGCCATCCTCCTAGCCATGTTAGCCAGTTTACAGCAGGCAATATGGTGCCCTGCTGCACTGTAACCCCACGTGGAGATGTTGCGCAATAGACCACCACAGGCTCCAATCGCGCTGTTCGAACAGCGCCATCACTTCACATAGCGCTGTCACCAGACAGCGCAATAGGGACGTACACATGGCAGGCGAACAGCGGCAGGGGGCAAAGGACATACACAAGGTCATGAGCAATGACACAAGGCTACGCACAGCGCCATCTGACGTATAGGTATCCTGCGAGACCGACCAGCTGCGTACCAGTGCCACAGTGGACTATTGCGCAGTAATGCCACAGCGCCATATAGTGGCCAGTGCTGTAACACCACTGGCACAATGGTGGCCATGGCCTGAATTGCCTATCGCGCTCAGCATGTCAGCAGCATGACAGACGATGCATAAGCTATCTGGGCATGCCTAATGCAGTGCTATTACAGGCAGGCAGATTCGCGCCATTGGCTCAGCCGACTTTTCCGATTGGCGCAGCGCAGATTCGCGATATTCAGCCATACATGCAATCATCTAATCAGCCATTCATGGCGCGTTGGCATGATTTGTATGTCATTAAAGTTGCTCCACCTAATTTGCATGTGTTGCGCTATAAATGTGCGACAGTGGGCTGTGCTGGCAGAGATTCAGTTACTGCAGGTGAGAGGTGAGTTACATGCTGTGTGATGTTCAGGACAATGCTCATGGGGAAATGCTGTAGACTGCACAGTGACAGGTGTCCACTTCCACCCATACAGATCACCATGACCGAGCAGAGCCAAGGTGAGGGTGAGGACGGGTGGAGGAGGAGGCCCAACTCACAGTGGCAGAGACGGAGGCCCTCTTCCAGGCCTCACCTGGAAGATGAGCCACTACTGAGTGGACAGAGGGGCACCCCTCAGTCCCGTGTGGCTGCATGGGAGGGGGTAGCTCGGGCCGTTAACCTGCACGGAAGCCACCAGCGCTCCGTGCAGGAATGCAAGAAAAAGATGGGGACTGACCGCAGGAGGTTGAAGGAGAAGGTGGCAGCCTTCATGGCGGCACGTGCTGGCACTGGTGGGGGCCCGCCAGTGGTGTTGCAGCTGACCCCACATGAGGAGACACTGGTCGCAGCCATGCAGCCGAGCGCCATTGCGGGCGTACCAGGCGGAGGATTCCAAACAGGTGGAAGCCCATCACTGCACAGTATGACATGGTGGTGGTGTTTGGGAGGGGTGGTGGCAGTTGTTCACATGCACTCACATGTACTCTCTTTCTGTTACAGATCCTGTTCATCTTCAGGAGATGGTGGTGGTGGGTCCAGACAGTGATGCTGACCTGCTGGACATGGAGGAGGGACCATCCACCTCCACCACCAGCCAGCAGGCACTGCAGCAGCATGCACGCTGGGCCAACAACTCTGGTGTCAGTGATACGGGTGCGGGGGGTGCACAGCCTGTGTCTCAGCAGTCTGGCATGCAAGCATGCCAGCATGCTGTGACCATGGCAGTAGCACGTACCTGCACCATTGATGATAGAAGGCCTGCAATGGGCAGTGATAGGTGTGTGTCCCATGACGGACACACGGCAGGCCAGCACGTGCCCCTGGGCCGTTCTGGTTCAAACATGTGTACCAGCATGCTGGCACAGTCCCAGGCTGTGCCTGTCAGCACCGGTGGCTGTGCAGGTGTCTGGCACTGTTGCCAGCATGGCGCTGGAACAGGTGGACCTGGGGGCACAGCGGTTGGAGGGGCAGCAGCAACAGTCGCACACCAGGTCTGGGGGTACAGTGTCAAGCAGTGGCACATGTCCACCGCCCTTTGATCCACCCATACCTGGTCCTGGCGAACAGCGCCCAACCTCAAGGGGTGATGTGCATCAGGACCGTCCACACCCTGGGGGTCACAATGCCATTGGGGCACAGTACCCATTGGACGCAGCACCCGCCTGCTGCAGGAATCAGTACAGCTGCAGGGTGGGTTGCAAGGTCCGTGGAGGCACTGTCTGTGTCCGTGGAGCGGCACAGGAGTGTCTCGGACCGAGCCGAGCTGGTCCGTATGCGGACGGATGTGACCGCCGCCATTGACAGGCTGACCCAGGCAGTGGTCTCTGTCGTGGACGCATTGGGCACACAGTCAGGTGCCCCTGTACCGCACACCCCACACACTGCACTCTCCACTCCCCATTCCCGGCGTCATGCGACACCAGGCCTGTCAACACGGGGTTCTGCTGTGGGCATCCTGAGCACCCCTGGTGCAGGTTTGTTCGGCGTGCTGCAGACCCCTGTGCAGGCAAGGTCACGTTCGCACAGTGGGACCCCTGGTGGTGCAATAGTGCCACCCCATGTGGCCCCTGCTCAGCCTGCCCATGCTGTTGGGTCACAGCAGGGCTGCACATGCATCCGTGGTGGCCGTGGGACAGTGCTACATGACTGAGCTGTCTCCCAGTGCGGGCCCTGTCTGGTGCTGCCCTGTGTGCAATGTGTGTCATAGTGGGCAGTGCACTGCTGGGTGCTCTGCTCACCACGCCGACACACGGACCACCTGCACACCCTCCCAACTGCTGTCCACAGGTGCGTGTGCATGATGATGCCTGCATTGCACTGCACACCAGGGTGCAAGGGTGCCCAGGTACTGGCCACACGACTGGACAGTACAGGTGGTGGGGGTGGTCGGTGGTGCTGTGTGTGTTAGCAATGTCGGTTCTGCAGTGCTGTGCATCTGCCCATGTACGCTCTGTGCCTGGTGTGTGTGTGTCCATATGAGTGCTCACCCCTCCCTGATGGTGTGTTGGTATGCCTGGACCCTTCCACTCCCCTGACCGTCATGCACCCCTGGTGTGTTCCCCTGTGTGCCTGTGGTTTGTGCATGGACAGTGTTGGTTGCACATGTCCCCTTGACTTACCTGTGTTGTGCATAGTGCTCCTCTGTGATGGTGTCCCGGTGCAGCTGGGCCTGCCGGATCAGTCGGGGGTCCCTCTGTCCTGGGGGGGCTGCTCATCACCATCATCACCGCACCACTGGCATCCCCATCGCTGTCCCCCTGTTCGACCTGTACGGCTATCCCATGGTCTTTGGCCATGTTGTGCAGGATGCAACAGGCCAGGAATATCCCACAGGCCTTTTGGGGGCTGTATTGTAGGGCACCGCTGGAGGTGTCTAGGCATCGGAAGCGTGCCTTGAGCATCCCAAACACCCACTCTATGATGTTACGTGTTGCGGCATGTGCCTCATTATAGCATAGCTGTGCTGAGGTCGTGGGGCGACGGTATGGTGTGAGCAGCCAGGGACGGAGTGGGTATCCGCAGTCACCTCTGTGGAGATAGTGGAGAGCAGTGTCATGTTCAGGTCCATATTGGCCATCTCCCTGTGTGCCACTACCATGGCACCTGTGTCATTCCCACCCTTGCCCAGAGTTTGCATTCCATGCATGTGTACTCACCCACTAGATGTCCTGTGGGGATGTCCCCACTCTCGAATCGATGGCACAGTGCAGACTGATACCATATGAAGGCATCATGTGCTCTGCAAGGGTGTGTGGCACAGACATTGATTATGCACCCAGTGGCATCACACACCACCTAGCAGTGACACTGAGAACCTTTTGTTCCGATAGCGCGGGCCATCGGGGCCAGGTGGCGCAGATGGCCACATGGTGCAGTCTATGGCCCCTAGCACGCCAGGCATACGTGCTACCCTGTGGAACTCCTGCATGTTTGTTGTACGCTCTGCCGCGGTGCTGGGGAAATGGATGTACTCAGCAGCATGTGGCAGCAGTGCGCTGAGGAATTGGGTGAGGATGCGTGATGTGGCCGACTGTGTGATGCCTGTGGTGTCCCCTGTCGGCCTCTGGAAGGTGCCCGTGGTGAGCAGGCACATGCAGGCTGTCACCTTGGTCTCCACCGACAGAGCGTGACTCCTTCGTGAGGGTGCCTGCATCACATCACTGCACAGCTCACAGAGCCGTCTCAGTATTGCCCTGTTCAGGCGGTACTGGCCCACGATCTCTACATCTGTGTACAGCTCAAAGCTGATGCGGCACGGTACCGCCTGTCGTGGCATACCGCCCGACGGGCCCTTCCATGGCCACGTCCCCTGCAGCATGGATTCTCACCCCCTCATTACGGCTTCCATGTGGAAGCTGGCACTGTCCATCTCCTGGCTTCTGCCCCCGTTGCTGTTGCTGTGTTACCCCGCTGTCCTCACTGCTACTTCCACTGCACCGGCACCCCGCTGGCCTCTACAAACTATGGGACACACTTTCCTTGCCTGCCCTTTTCTGTCTGTCTGTCTGTCCTGTCTGTCTCTCTCTCTCTCTCTCCCCACTTGGCAGCCTGGTAGTTTTGCGCACCTCCTTGAGCCTTTTATTTTGGCTCATTTCCGCTTAGCGCAGTTTCCGCAGTAAGCGCTTATTGCGCATTGCGCAAGACTTTGAATATCGATTATGTGTCTTTATGCATGCATCCCCCTTTGATTGTGCGATGCCTTCATTTTCATTGCGCTGTTGCTCAGCATGTTTTCGGGGGCGCAACTGCCTCCTTCTGAATATCGCGAAATGGCGCAGTTTTGGACTTGCGCATGAGCAACCCTTTTGTGCATGGCGCAACCCTTTTTAATATCTGGGCCTATGTGTTCACAATCACAACACACAAAATGCATCTGTCTTGTGAACAGAAAATTGACAAGTGCCAAAGAAGTGAAATGGGCGCATTACACCACATGCAAAGTCCCTCAGAATTTATTGCACACATCTGGCTTGTGTCCAGAAAATTGACAAGTGCCAACAAAGTGAAATGGGAGTGTTACACCACATGCAAAGTCCCCCAGAATTTATTGTGCAGTCACTCATGTGTGCAGTGGTCACACAGAGTCCCCAGATTTTTTCTGCATACCCAAAATGCATCTGTCTTGTGTCCAGAAAATTGACACAAATTTCTCAAACTCTAAACCACCCTCACAGGTTCTCATTATTAAAGTTCTACTCAGGGCGCACAACAAGGATCTCACCATTGACTCTATGTACCTACCCCCTAAAGATCAGCCCAATGGATTTAGTAGCATATTGGAAAGCCTACACAGATTACACCATAACTCTGAACTCATAGTACTAGGCAACTTCAACATAAATTGGCTATCACTGGAGGCCAGAAACTACAAGGATGCTGTCACCGCACAGAACCTCACCCAGCTTGTTACCACCCCCACCAGACGCAACTATAGTACAGGGTCACACACACTTCTGGACTGGATCATTACTAATCACCCTGAATGAATCTCAAAGGTCTCAGTGCTCCCTGATGGGATTAGTGACCACTCACCGGTCACAAGTACCTGGACAAACAAATTCATTAAACCTCCTCCTAAAATAATCCACAGCGGAGTGTTAAAGCAGGGGTACCTTGAGCTACTAAAGACACACGTAAGCCATCTAGACTGGACACCAACTAACTCCACCATTGATGTAAACCAAGCCTTTTCATCAGCCACTTCACCGCAGCCTGCAATATCTTTGCACCTCTCAAAAAGCTGAAGGTCAGGGGCAGAGCTAACCCTTGGATAACCCCAGATCTAATCACTTTACTTAAACATAGGGACGATCTCTGGCACTGTGCCCTTGCAACATCCAAATCAGCGGATATTCATAAATATAAAACTGCCAGAAATGAGTGCACATGGGCAGTTAGGAGCCCCAAAAGCAAATACTTCAAGGAAGCTCTCTCTAACTCCTGGGGAGATGGAAAAACATTTTGGAATAACTTGAAAGACCTTACAGGCAAGGACCCTAAGTCACCACCCACCATGCTCAACATAAATGGAACAAAAATATCTGACCTGTATAGAATCACCAACACCTTTAACAATGCGTTCTCCAACTTGGATAGAGTCCTCCCTTCTAATTTCTTCGATGCCCCCTCTGGTAGTAACCATCCTGCCACTGCTCCTCTTCTACACCATGCCCCACAATTCTACTTCAAGGAGATCCCAGTGCATGAAGCCAGAACCTATATTTGGAAGGCAATTCACAACACAGGCCACAGCGGTGACTCCCTTGACCTGAAGTTGTTAGCGCTTGTCCTCGAAGAAGTCCTTGAACCCCTGACAAAGATCCTCAACCTATCACTAAGGATGTCCCAGTTCCCATCTCACTGGAAACAGGTGACCATCACACCGGTACACAAAAGTGGAGACCAATCACTGCACTCCAACAACAGACCTATCTCCATCCTCCCTCCATTGTCTAAGGCCCTGGAGTGCATTGCCTATGACCAACTAGTTGAGTACCTGAAAAAATACGACATCCAGTGTCCTGAGCAACATGGTTTCCAAAAAGGGCACAGTACCACCACTGCACTATTAGAATTCAGGGGCTTTATCCACACCACGCTTAATCAAGGAAACTGTGTATGGGGCAATATTCATCGACCCTACAAAAGCCTTTGATACTGTGAAACACCCTCTCCTACTCAAGCAATTATCAAACATTGGGCTCTCAAATGAAGCGCTGCTCTGGTTTTCAAGCTACCTTGGGGAGAGGGTCCAGGGGGTTAGGATTGCCGGTGTCACCTCAGAAGAAAAGCCAGTCCTTTCAGGGGTCCCACAGGGGTCCATCCTGGGGCTACTACTCTTCAGCCTCTTCCTCAATGACCTTCTCAGTGTCTACCACCAGACATTACTGCTCTACACCGACAACACAGCCATGTTCACCAACCACCAAAATGCAGAGCTCCTCAAGAAACAATTACAGCTTGAACTCATGCGCATCGAAGAATGGTTCAAGTCACACAAACTGGTCGTGAACTACAGCAGAAAAAAGGTTATGACCTTCTACAATGCCAGGAGTCAGTACAAATCCTGTGACCTCACCATCCTAAACCAAACAGGGACCTTACTTGAACACATTCCTGATTTTAAATACCTAGGTGTCACATTGGACAGCTCACTCTCCTACCATTGGCACATAGATTCTGTCACCAAAGCCACCAACTCTGTATAGGCCTGCTCTACAGGCACAAATAGTACATGATTCCTGACACTCTCCGGTTGGCTATCAACAGCTCTGTCACCTCCATCATCGATTACGGGCTAGCAATCTATGGCTCTGACTCTACCTCTGCCTCTGCCTCTGAGCATTACACCACATGCAAAGTCTCACAGAATTTATTCTGCAGTCACTCATGCATGCAGTGGTCACACAGAGGCCCCAGATTTTTTCTGCATACCCAAAATGCATGTCTTGTGTCCAGAAAATTGATAGGTGCCAATGAAGTGAAATGGGAGCATTACACCACATGCAAAGTCCCCCAGAATTTATTGTGCAGTCACTCATGCATGCAGCAGTCACACAGAGTCCACAGATGTTTTCTGCATCCCCAAAATGCATCTGTCTTGTGTCCAGCAAATTGACAAGTGCCAACGAAGTGAAATGGGAGCGTTACACCACATGCAAAGTCCCATCAGAAATGATGACCATGAGTGAACTGTTGCTGGTCCAAAGTGTGCTGTGATTCCTGCAAATGTGATGCGAACATCTCAACTGGATGGAAAGGTGCCCTTTGTCTGTACACTAATAGTAGCCTTGGTGAGTTGATATATATATATATATATATTTTTTTTATTTGTAGGTGGTGAGTTGACATATATAGACATGTACTCATTGCATTGTTTTGTATCACAGGTCACAGATACTGTTGGTGTGCACATTACAGTGTTGATGAGAACTTTTGCATTGAAATTGGAAATGTTTAACTCTCGAGCCAATGAAGGAAAGTATTTTTTTTTTGGGGGGGGGACATATTTGCAGGAAGGTCTCTTTAATGGTTTCTTATTTGGTTACTTCTTCACAGATTTCATCTGCAGGCTTCTCAAGCCTGGTTGGCAATGATGGTCATGGTCATCAATTGAAATTACTTCTGCATGTTGCAGGTCTGCCCCAGCCCGGGGGAAGCCTGATGTTGAAGAAGTTCTTTGGATAAGGCAACCTTGCCACAACAAAGCATCAGGATGTTTCCTAAAAAAAGAAATGAAGGACTTATTACAACTTGATTGCAGCAGTAACACGTTATGTTTAAGCTGTGGCTGTTACACAGGTATCTGGATTATTAACACAGGTAGTAAGCTGTCACACTGCAATCAGCAGATCATTCACAACTTAATTTAGTACCAGGCTGTGTAACAAATACACTGTGCCAGTGTCCCTGGTTCTCAATCTCAACTCAAGTTACATTTCAAAACCACATCTTCTTGTCAAGAAATACAACCTGTGTGCAACTTTTTCAACACTGTCATGGCTGCACAGATGCGAGTTCAGAATACAGTGCATGATATCCTGCATGAATAGTTTTTACGATGTACACGTCACCTAGTTTATGAATCCTCCTCAGTCGAATCTGTTGCTCTCTTTTAAAAAAAATGAACAGATGAAATAAAATATATATATACTTACCAGTATGGATTTGAAATGGATATTCCATAGGTTCCTGTGTATGGTACTGCTGCACTATCATTGATACAGACTTTCAACGAATGAGAGTCATTTTTGGTTAACTTGTAAAATAACAAAATAAGTTTACCATATGTGTTTGATCATTACAGCTCAGAAAAGCAAAAGAAACCGAAACGCACAGCTAAAGGAAGTTGAATAGCATGAAAAACATTAGTACACGTACTCACTTTGTAGTTTTAATAAGAAGAAGCCTTGTGCCTCTGGCTGATGAATGTGGTCTCCTGTTCGACTCCCTCTGCCTTGGCATGGCCAATGTAATGGGAAAACATTGTCAGAATGACACGGGTGGTGGGTGCTGGTGGTCATAGCTGTGAAACATCATATGATGACATTCCCTGTGATATCTTCCTGCATCTGGTGGTGGTGGCAGTGGCTAATAGTGGTGGTGGTGGTCCGGGGGTGCACATAAAGTCATTCTCTGTGGTGGCAGTGGTTAACAGCAGCCCTGGTGGTGAGCCGGGGGGCACACAAAGTCATTCTCTCTGGTGGCAGTGGCTAACAATGGTCCTGGTGGTGGTCGGGGGGGCACACAAAGTCATGAAAAAGAAAACATGTATCATGCAGCAAATTTCACCGCCTTTTAACAACTTCAGTTAAAACCTGCCAACATTAACCTCATCATCATCTTTATAAAGACAGCTGCCCTCACAGTCATCTATATCTGAAGTCTGACCACTGGGAAATTCTTTCTCCATTGTGTCATCACCTACGTCAGTGGTAGGCCGTTTCATGCTGCCACTGCCACTGCCACCAGGATGGTCCATTTCTACATCACCAAAACCACCATAACTAGGCCAGGATACGAATACTGAGGTTGCAGTCTGTGCTGGTGTGTGCCTCTCATTCATTTTTCTGAATGTTAGCAAACTAAAATTTGCAGGGGAGAAGTTTGTCCGACGATCCCTAACTATTGCCCCTGCTGAGCTGAATACCCTCTTGACACTTACACTAAAGGGTGGGCATGTGAGGTACTTCAGTGCCACTGCAGTCAGTTCTGGCCATTCACTGACCTTTCCACTCCAGTACAAAAGAGGATCATCAGTTATTGACAGATGCCTGTTTTCAGAGAAATATTACTCAACCATTCTCTGTGCCGCACTAAGTCTAGTGGTTGATGCATCATCCTGTTCTCTGGAATCATTTATTTCACAAATTCTCACTTGGGACAAAGTCTCCCAAAGTGGGTTGACACCAACCACTTTGGATGATAGACCACCTGGAACTGAAGTCCCCTTCCCCTTACAGGATATGCTTGATACTCCTCCAGGTGCACCTTCAGCCGGATTATGCTGCTGAGGTTTGCTGACCTTGGCACATTACTTCTGTGCCCCATGAACCAAGTGCACCAGTTGCCCACTGACTTTTTTGCCTTTTCAGGCCCTCCCTCCAGTACTGAGGCAAGTCCACGTTTGTATCATGGGTCCAGCATTGTTGTTATGGCAAATTTGTCACTATGCTGACTGCTCAAAATATGATGATTCTGGTCGAATACTGTCAGCATGTGTTTCAACAACATACTGCTAGCACTGTCACATCAAGGCCATTATGTACATTCACCAATGTCTGCCTCAGCACCCGCAGCAGTGGAATTGATTGGCTAATGGAGGCAGATTCGCCACTCACTGCCTGTGTGGCATGTACAAATGGCAGCAAAATTGTTATTACAGAGTCCATGAGGCACCACTGTTCAGTCATCATAGACATGGAGGCCCCAGAACTATCATGGCTAGTGTGCATCATAAGATATTCTGCGATGGCTTTGTATTGCTCATACAACCTCTCTGCCATGTATAAAGTGGAGTTCCACCGGGTGACAACTTCCAGCTTCATGCAGTGCTGAGGGAGGCTGTTTCACATCTGCAACTGCCGGAGTTGGTGACAGACAGATCTTGAAAAGTGAGAACAGATGTGGTGTGCAACTGTCAGCATTTCCTTTACATCAGGGTGCTGCAGAAACTCCTGCACCTAAGATTTAAACAATGGGCCATGCATGGAACATGAAAAAAGCCACCATTCATGATGCATTTCACCACACTTGACCCATTCTCACTTACTATGAACCCAGCTCTCAGGGACAGGGGGTTCAGCCACTTGTCAATTTCAGTCAGTACGACGTCCAACATTTTTTCACCAGTGTGTGGACAGGTTACATTGCGCATAGCAATCATTGCATGCTGTCAAATTCCTGGAAGATTGCTACCATGACTCTACACCTTACTGCACTGAATATTCACACTACCAACACCACAAATAACCCCCAGCACCTGCGCCCAGTGTGCAGCTATACACAAATCTGAACTCCCCACTGTTTTGCCACTTATCCACATATCCATACTTAAATGGATGAATGGAAGGGAGGAATGCTGAAGGGCAAATCTTACTTAGCTGGACACAGTATGGTACAACTCGGGGACAGCACGGGTCGAAAAGTATGTCATGGATGGGACTTTCCATTTTGTACAGGCACATGCAGCAAACCACCAGAACCCAGAATTCTCCACAAAGGGAAGGGCAAAAGATCAATTGCCAGCATTTCAGCTACAGCAGCATAAAGTTCCCATGACACTGTATGATTGGGTGGGTATTTTTTTATTTATTTCATCTAGGATTACAATACCTTTGAGCCGAGGCTCTTTTACAAAGGTTCCACGTCAGCATGTGCAACAGTCATCATTTTTAGTTACAAACATGTAGTCATTGACTTACAGACATGTAATAACCAGTACAAAGACTTGAGCTATGAGCAAGAAAAGGGAAGCAGGGGTGGTGGGTGGATGGGGAAGCGAGGGTAGGAGATCGAGGGGGGTAGGAAGTGCAGAGGGTAAGGGGGAGTGCTAGAGGTGGTTGGGAGCAGGGTCAGGAGTGGAGATTTGGGGGTAGGTGGGCGAGGGCAGGAGACAGTGCAGCCAGGGGGCCTTGTCGAGGGAATATGACAGGTAAGGTGCTAGGAGTGCAAAGACTGACTGTAAGTGCTGAGTGCTGGGGCATGTGCAGCTGGAATGGTGGAAATGTTAAGATGGGCAATCGCAGGATACAAACAGTGAGAGGTGCAAGCTTGTACTTGAGGAGGCCGAGTGTTGCAGCAGTCGCTATGTTGCTGCCAAAAGAGTTGAGCCAGTTGGATGCCTGATAAGAGAATGATCTTTGTCCTTGGGTCGTGCGACATTGTGGGATATGTAGTAGATGGGAATTGGATCTCCTTGTAGTGACGTTCCTATGTCTAGGCTTAAGAAGTACACAGACACCAGGCGGGGCAAGCCCCATTATAATTTTCTTGGCCATGATGCAGGTTTGGTATTTTATGCGTCTGTCCAGTTGAAGCCATCCAGATTGGGAATAAAGGTCACATGTGTGGGTACGGCGATGTGAGCCAGTGATGAGACGACAGGCCTTATTCAGGGAGGTCGTGATACATTTGAGAGCAGTGGTAGTTGCAGACCCATATATGATAAGACCATAGTCTATGATGTTGATGATGGAGCTTTGGATGGCCACTAACAGTGCTTCTGGATTTAGGTGTTTCCTGTGCCAGAATAATATGCCTAACCTCGCATTGGCAGACTTTGCAACATTGCTGATATGGACAGCGTATGAGAGGTGTGGATCAAGGGTGATGCCGAGGTACTTGAAGGATTGAGTTTGCTCTAGGATGGCTCCTTGTTCGGTTGCAATGAAGAGGTGGAGTTGTTTGTTTTTGTTGTGGGGGTTGAAGAAGACTATAGACATGTTTTTTTTTCTGATTGAGAAGCAGTTTATGATTTAGGAACAAGGATTCGATGGAGGAGAAGGCCCGCTTAAGTTTATTTTGTAATTGGATTGGATCAGGGTCCGAGGTGAGGATCACAGCATTGTCAAGCATAGAGAATTATTTGTTCTGGGCAGCTGTCTGGTAGTGAGTTTAAGAATAGGCTGAAGAGGATGGGTCCCAGAATGGAGCCCTAGGGGACTCCCGAGTGGACCGGTCTAGGGTCCGAGAGTGTATCAGCGATTCTTACTGTTTGGGACCATTCTTCAAGGTAGCTCTTAAACCAGCCAATGGAGTCGGTTGACAGCCCAGTGTTATGAAGCTGGACAAGCAGGAGGCGGTGATTGATGGTGTCGTAAAGGCTTTAGTTAAGTCAATGTAGATTGAGCCTAGTAGTTCACTGGAGTTAAGTGCGTTGTGGATTGGGCCGGTGAATTCAAGTAGGGCTGTGGAGGTGCTGTGACCTTTGCAGAACCCATGTTGTTGCTTGCACAGGATGTTGTACATTTCCAGGTATTCTGTGAGCTGGTCCGAGACAATCCGTTCTAGTGCCTTGGAGAGTGGGGGTAGTAAGGAGATAGGTCTGTAGTTATCATGGGCAGTTTTGTCACCACTTTTATGGATTGGGGTGACAGTGGCAGATTTCCATCTGTCCAGGAACTGGCTAAGGCTGAGGGAGAGGTTGAAATTTCTGGTCAGAGGACTAAGCACTTCATCAGGTGTGAGAGACAGGATTTTGAGATCAAGGGAGTCATTACTGAATCTTGATATACCAAGGGCTTTGGTAACATATTTATGTACTTGGTGAGCCTTGACTGCTTTGAAGTAGAAGCAGGGGGAGCTGGTGGGAGTAGTGTTCATTGCGGACAGAGGGGCTTCACCAACTTTGAAGTAGTCCTGGGGTAGGACAGTGCTAAGGTCAGTAAAGGTTTTGTTAAAGGTATCAGCAATGGTTTTTGGGTTGAGGGTTGTGGTTCCATTGATGTTGAGTATTGATGGGGGGGTTTTGGGTGGATTCCCGGTGAGTTCCTTTATGTTCTTTCAGAATTCATGACCATTGCCCCAGAAGTTTGTGAGGGCATGCTTATAGTAGGAGGACTTCAGCTTATGCACAGAAACACTCTGTAACATGGGCTGACTTAAATGTTTTACATGGGGTGTGATGACAAATGGTTCTGCTCTGCGAATGGTGGGGGTGGAGTGTGGATGTTTGATGAAGACAGTTGCACAGGTGATGATGACAAACCCACAAATGCAGTTATTTTACCACATTTACCAAGTGGGGTTGATGTACCACTTGCACTAGACATACTGCATTCACCACCACCACCACCATCAAAACTACTACTCTCACCAGCACTGGACAACATTTCAAAATCATTATGCTGCTCCACCTCATCATGCCTGTAGTAATCCTCTGCTCTTATTTCATCACTACTGCACACATTTACTTTCCTACTAGATTTAACAGTCATGAAAGGAGATAACATGCTTGTTATGGTTGAGGACGAGGGCGAATGCCCCACTATGGTATTAGCTGCCATCTTGTGCTGGGTCCACAGTGCCATGTGCCTATTCTTAAGATGTGTATGCCGTCCTTCTGTGCCCAGATGGCTCCCCTTTTTACCTCGACTCACAGGCACATGGCAAACCTGGCAGATTGCAACTGACTCATCATTTGCATCTTGCACAAAAAAATCCCAAACAAGGGATTGTGATGCTCTATGTTTAACATGTCCCTGATGCTGCTTATTGGACTCCATTCTTTTAAGCCATGAAGTGGGGGATGTGCTACGTGATTTTTCAGGCAGAACACACTTGGACTGCAACTGACCACCACGATTACCTATCATTATTATTGGGTCATGATCATCATCATCATAATCATCATCATCATCACCACCATCAACTGAAACTGATAACTCACAAGTTTTTATGGGGGGGGGGGAATTAATGCAAACAGAGCCAGACACAGCCACCTTGAATTTCTTTTTCTCCAGTTCCCAACTGGGGTCAATTACATCATCATCATATTCATCAATATCACCCACATCCACATCTTCTGCTTGGATGCCAGCATGTGGACTGCATGTTGCAACCACAGCAACATCATCATCATCAGATTCATCATCATCATCAACACCACCATCACCTGATATTTTTTCACCACACTGTGAATCACTGCATGGCAAATGCGTGACCTGAACTGCGGTGGAAGAAATGCCACATTGTATGCTATCGTTGACATGATTATCAGAATCCTCATGTTCAGTTACTGGGATGTTACTGGGAAGTTTGACATCATCTGTACTGCCACTTACTCACACTGCTTCACACTTCACTATATTTTTGGACATGGTACACTGGTCAGAAGTGGAACTTGAGGCAACAAAATTCATACCACCACCAGCAACTGTTAATGTTTATCCCCCAATGTGCCAGAATAGCTCTGGTTACTGAGGTTACTGTCAGCTGTGAGCAGGAACAGCAGCACGCAGGTGGATGTGAGACGACTATGCATGCTGGTATTTGTGGAGTAGATGCAAGTTGCAGGGCTGCATAGCTCTTTTTAATTCCATGTAAGGTATGCTACATGTTGCCTGATCGGTGTTTGCATCCCTTCCAGTTCATCTTACTGTCGTCCACTTCTGTTGGTTTAGTTTTTTTTCTTTTGTCCCTCTCTCCTCTCTGCAATAGGAACAACAACTACTGACAGACTCAGGCACAAGTGGTGCAGAAGGGGAGAGAAGCCGGTCAGACGGCTGGGTCGGGAGATAGGATCTACAATCTACGTTATTGTTTGCATTCTAAATTATGGCTAAAACTTGAACTTCTAACCTAAAAGAGTAAAAACTCTATTACAAAAGGACTGTATCCTGGACTAAAGCTGAATAAAGCTGAGGAAATTTTGGTGCTGTGTGGTGCTAAGAGGAGAAATTAATTGCTGTTTTATTATTTTATTGTTTTATTCTCCCTGGCATATAGGACTGCTATATGGACATATTTATTACATTTTAACCAGGATTTAATGCTTCTATTTTTAGTTTATTTTTTAGTAGTTTTATAATTGATAGAATTTTATTATTTTTTTTATTTTATGTTTGGTCAAAATTTCTCACCTTTTTATAATTAGCTGTGCCACGTGATCCAGGTTCGCCTGATGTATCTAATTCACAGGTACTAGCTAGGTATAATAATTTGGGATGCTACAGGGGAACTGCAAGCTGCTTTTTCTTATTCGAGACAGAGGAATACCATAGCACTATCTAAGTCGGACCCTAAATACTGATGTCAAACTAGCCAGCAAGCAAGCAAGCAAACAAGCAAAAAAGTAACTGTGAATGCTGCTTGTAGTGACACTATAGAAAATTGTTTTGCTGTGGCCTGTCGTATTTGTAGTTTTACCCACTGCTCTTGTTACTCCTTGTGAGCCTCAGCATCAGAGAAATTGATTGCATTGATAGTCTAGCATAACCGATACTTACGAAGTAAGTAAGTAAAACAATAAAAACATAGAGTTTAAGGCTGTGGGATAAAAACCATAAGTTTTATTGGACCTGGATCTGGGTCACAGCTGTTAGCAGAATGAAATTCCTTGTGCATGCCTGTTTATTGTTCAATTTACAATACAGCCTGTTTTCTGAGTCTTGTATGCCCTTTGTGTGCTTCTGGGTAAGAAATTTAAGTGTTTTCATGTTCCCTTAATATAGTGGAATGAAGAAGTCTGGTGTTTACTAATTTTATGAGAAGCTGCGAACTGTCTGCTTGCATTTTCTCTCTAATACCCATTCCGTAAAAAGTGGCTCTCAAATGGATTGAAGCATTGTCTAAGAAAAGTTTCTAGAGACTTTTCAGCATTTTGGCAAGCGTCTTTTGAATCTATTCTCAAAGAACTGGAGTGGATTATTAGTCTACAAGCAGTAATAAATGACCTTTGTTGTGACTTTCCTGAGGGCGCCAGTATTTGCACCAAGTAAACTTTTAAAACTTGCTGTCCTTTTGTGTGGTCTCTAATTAGAGCTTATGTTCGTTTGCTGCTATTGTTAGATTAAAGGGCTGCTGGTGTCACAGGGAAAAGATAAAGAATACTGAGTTTTGAACACTGATTTAGACTCATTGGAACTTTGCCTTTTGTTGCAACTCTTCACAGTATTAATATATCAAAGTGAAATACAGAAAGGTTATATAAGATCAGACTCTTTGGAACCTTGCCTTTTGCTGCAGCTTTCACAGTATTAATATATCAAAGTGAAATATAGAAAGGTTACATAAGTTAGATGCTTGATTAAATCTTTTGCTTCTGATACATCTTTTCTTAGTTAAGATAGGTAGTTATAGAACTCAAAGTTACTGAGTAGAGTTATAGCTGCCTCTTATGAATACTATAAAAACTGCAAATAAAACTATGCAGAAAAGGGGGGAAAAGAAATCAGAGAATGAAAAGAAAAAAGCCCAACAAAAGATGAAGCTAAAAGTGGATCTGAATAAAATTACACATTTTTTAAATTATCCAGAAGAGCATATTGAGTTAAGAGGGAATAAGAAAGTTATAAGGAAAACGTTTGAGCCTAAAATTACGTCATCTCCTGCATTAATACAGAAAGAGGAGGTTCATGTATGTACCCATCCTCTAATGAATTATATTAGAAAATTGGAGGATGAGATACAAATAGTTGAAATACACAAAAGGGAAAAGAAGACAAGTCGTATTGGCCCTGAATTACATGTCTCTGATTTGATTAACATAGAAGAGAGTGTGGAAAGAGATACTGAACAAAATGTCATCCTTAATAGAGAAGATGAGGTGCATAATGACTGGTTGTCTAGTAATTGCCTGTTAAACGACAAAGGGAAGCTAATCTCAGGTGATGATTGTATAACCAGGGAACCAATATGCTTGTTAAGCTCAACTCAGGGAATGGAAAATCAGGATGCTAATAGTGGAAACTTCTTAGAAAAGTATGAATCCTTTCTATCCCCATATATTAAAGAGTATAATATTAATGTGCCATCTAATCATGAATTAGGCAAACATGTGCAACAAAGGGAGTCACAAGATGTGGATGTTCAGATAGCTGAGAGAATAAATCTTGATGAAGAAGTGGATGGAAACACAAGTCATTTGGGCAAATTTAAAAGAAAAGGTGATGATGGGAAAGATTCATTACACAAAATTCTGTTGGATTTAAAGAAAGCACAACACTTTAGCAATATCCAGCTTTTGGAATTGGTTACCCTTTTTTGTGTTTTTATGGATATATATGTTAAAAATAACAATAACAATAACTGTGATTGTGGTGGTAATGGTGGTAAGGGTAGAAAACAAGAAACTGTAAATGAGTACATAACTAGAGCTGAGATGGCTGAAGACAACAATAATAATAATTTATTTATTTATTTAAAATTGGTGACCAGGAAAAGCACGCTGAGCGGATGCTTGTTTCCACGTGTGACCCAGGTACAAGTAGTACAAGGTGGTAGACAGAGAAATACAAATACATCAATTATCTAGTGACAGACGAGTGATACAGTATGGTACATTTACATGGAGTTTGGTGGAGAGGTTACACTTTTGAATGAACAGCAGGGTTGAAAAAAGAATTTCTTCATTTCATTTCTAGACCATTTATTACCTTAAATTTCAAGTGCAAGTATTTACATAGTTACAGTAGTGGATTTATTGAAAAATTGAGTTTTCGGGGAGAGGGTGCCAGTGGGGGGGTGATTTAGCAGTAAGAGCTGGCATGAGGAGTTAATTTTTATTACCTGGCAAGGCTATTTAGGGTGGTGCTAGGACTGAGTAAGGAGGGATTGGGTGTACAGCTGCAGCAGGGAATGGAAGGGAGAAGCCTGAGGAGCTGTTTGAAGGCTGATAGGGAGGGGGCCAGGTGAAGGTTGGGAGGGAGGTTGTTCCATAGGAGAGGGAGCCGGTAGGAAAAGGCAGCTTTCCCAGAGGCTGAGAGGGGCAGTGAGAGGTGGAAGGTACATGCATGTCTATGGTGAAGTAAGTAGCCAGAGGGGTTGGCTTGAGAGAGGCGGGAGGCAAGGTAGAGGGGAAAGGAGCTGAGACAGTATTTCACTATGAGTGAGGCACTGTGGGTGGTCTGCCTTTGTGAGAGTGGCATCAGAGATAGAGTTAATAATAGTTGGCAGTGATGAGTGAGTGGGGGGGAGGCAGTGGTGAAGCGCATGAAGGAGTTTAGGAGGACGACAAGTTTTGCAAGGGAGGAGGACGGAGCAGTGCCATAAATGACGTCCATGTAGTCCAGTATCGGTAGGATGGTTTTACATATGAGTTCACTCCAAGTAGGGAGGAGTAGGCAGTCTTTGTGGTGGTAGAGGATGGCAAGTTTGGGCCGGAGTTTGGTGCAGACAGCGTCAACGTGGGTGGAGAAATTGAGGTTTGTGTCAAGCCAGACTCACAGGTACTTAAAGGTGGGTAGTGACTCTAGGGGTATTTCATCCAGGGTGGAGATCGGAGGGGGGGCAGGCAGGAGGGCTAGTTTTTGTCTTCTACTGAAAATCATGGAGACAGTTTTTTTTTGCATTGAGTTTTAACTGATTTTTCTGGAGCAAGACTTGTACTCGGTTGAGATCACTTTGGAGGTTTGGGTGAACACTGACATGGGAAGGGTCTGAGGCATAGAGAATGGTGTCATCAGTGTATAGGTGCACGTTAGAGGTGAGACAGGCTGAGGAGAGGTCGTTTATGAAAAGGAAGAAAAGGATGGGGCCAAGGATGGAGCCTTGGGGGACATCCATGAGGATGGGTAAAGGGTTGGAGATGGTGTCTCCTATTTGTACTTGCTGCATCCTGTTTTGGAGGTAGGAATGGAACCAGTTTATGTCCTGTTTAGCAAGACCGAATGAGCTCAATTTGCCTAGCAATAGAGGGTGGGAGACCGAATCAAAGGCTTTAGCTAGGTAGAGGAAGATGGCAGTAGTGGTTTGCCCTGCATCCTGGTGGAGAAAATGGTGTTGGTTACTCGTAGTAAGGCGGTGGTGGTAGAATGAGATTTTATGAACCCTGATTGAAAGGGGAAGAGGGAGCTGTTTGTAGAGAGGAAAGGAGACAGTTTTGATAGCATGAGAGATTCTTGGATTTTGGCAAGGGAGGGGAGAAGAGAGATGGGTCTGTAATTTCCTGGGAGGGGGGTCACCACCTTTATGGAGGGGGAGGATTTTGGCAAGTTTCCAGGTGGAGGGGACAGTGGCTGTGTCGATCGAGAGATTTAGTATGTGGGTTATAGGTGTGATTATGGCTGCTACAGAGATGCGGAGCAGGCTGGGATGCAAGCCTTCTGGACTGCATTTTTACAGATTTATAGAGGTGAGAGAAGTGTAAACTTCCAGGGGTGTGAATGGGGGAAAGTGGAAGCCGTGGTGAGAGGGTGAGGGGTTTGTGTGGGAGAGTGGGGTGTGTGTGTGTCAGACTTGGCGCAGGAGATGAAGAAAGAGTTGAAGAGTTCAGAGACTATGGCAGAATTGGAGGCTATTTTGCTGTCAATGTTTAGGCTGGGGCTGGTTTGCTTGAAGCATGGGTTGATAAAAGAGTTTATCACCTTCCAGAAGGGTGCCGGGGAGGATTGGTGAGCAGTAAGTTGGGCCTTGAAATACTGGGCCTTTGATTGTTGAATAGCTTTTGTGCAGTTGTTTCTAAAAGTTTTGTAGGATACGAGGTCACTGGATGCTAAAGAGATTTTGTAAGGCCTCCAGGCCTTATCTCGGACTCAACCCAGGGAGATGAGGTCAGCAGTGATCCATGGGTGGTGATTTTTTCTAACTCTGGCTTTCGTGAGTGGAGCGTGGCAGTCTCATATGCCTAGGAAGATTCTGCAGAAGTGGGAGAGGGCTGTGTCGACATCAAGTGAGGCAAGAACAGGGAGCCAGTCTGTGTTTGACAGGTCATGCTGAGGGTGGATTTGTCAAGGAGGTGTAAGCGGCGGGTTACTAGGTGTTTCTTTAACAGAGGAAATGTGCAATTTTCAGTCTTCACCTATGGCCTGTAAATTACTCTTAAACAAATCTAAGACAAAGGTGATGGTTTTTGGTACCCCACCTAGACTGAGATCTGAGGTTGGTACTTTGGAAGTTAAATCTCTTGATGGATTACTGTTTGACTACATTGATACATTTCAATATCTTGGGGTATTACTAGATTCTCATCTAAGTTATGAATCTCATTTTTTGAGGGTTACCTCAAGAATACATTGTAGATTAGGTTCTTTGTACAGAATCCATTCATTTCTTATTCCTGAGTCTAGGCTGGTTATTTCAAATTGCTGCTTACTTCCTATTGTGAACTATGCAGCTATGATTACTGACACTGCTTTCTGCGACAGTGATTTCAAAGAAATCCACTTTACTTCACTTGATAGCTAAGTTTGCTTTAAATTGTTCTAAGTCATCTCATCATTGTGTGATTTTGAAAGAAATGGGCTGGTTAATGTTTCATTAAATTTCCAATACTGTGGCCAAGTTCATATATAAAGTTATGGACTCTGGAATTCCACATAGTATTTCAAAGTTTTTGAGACCATATATTGATGGTCATTATTCTAGACATAGGTCAGACAGTAGGTTTCTCGAGATTCCTTTTATGAAATCTAAAAGTGGACAAAGATCCTTTGCTTATATTGCTCCATTTATTTGGAATGAAATTCCTCAAGATATTAGGTAGTTGTGTTCTGTCAAAAAGTTTGCCAATGCATTAAGGATGTATTTCAAATCTCAATTTAATTGTAACTGTTTTTTATGAATTTTTTTTTATGAATTTTATACGTAAAAAGACATTTTTGTCTGCAATTTGCTGCATTGTATATGTATGTTTGATTATGTATTGTCTGTATGCAATATATGTGGGTCGCACCTGTAAAAGGAACTTGTTTCCAGTGTGCTTACCCATTAAGAGAATAAACAACAACAACAACAACAATTTGGAGCCAGAGTGGAGTGAATTGATTTTATGGATACAATAGGTTATGCAGTGGTCGCTAAGGGCATCAGAAAGGGTACCTGAGGCAGTGATCCTATGGGGTGGGAGGCTAGAATCCAGTCAAGTAGGGTGTGTTTTTGAGAATGGTGATTTAGATTGGTGGGTTACTGGATTAGCTGGGTGAGATTTAGGGCTTTGATCCTCAGGGCTGCTGGTTTTGTGGAGGGGGAGAGCCAGTTTAGGTTGAAGTCGCCTAATAGAACGAGTTCACCATTTGAGGTGGTTGAAGAGATGGAGGAGATGGCTGAGATGAGGGAATTGGGTGAAGGCTTAGGAGGGGTATATAGAACACCTATGTAAAGAGAGGTGGATGAGGGGAAGGATAGGTGAGCGACTAAGGATTCATGGGAGGATGATCGTGATTCTTTGAAAATAACAGAGCACTTAATAGAGTGTCTGATATACAGTGGTACCCCTCCACCTCACTTGCCACGGTCCTGGCAGAACAAGATGTAGTTAGGTATGGTGAGTGAGAGGTTAGAGATTTTGCCTGAGAGTCAGGTCTCTGTGATACAGAGTATGTCCGGTTTGTACTGTACTGACCAGACAGAGAGGGTGTCGAGTTTGGGGAGAAGGCTCCTGACATTGATGTGGAAAATGCAGAGGCCCTTTGGAAGCGAATTTGGTGAGAAACTGAGTTGGGGGTCTGATGACGCTTGGGGAACTTTTGATGATGTGGGGCCTGGGTTTGGATGAATATCCCCTGCCAGGAGTAGGAGTAGCAGGGGTAGGGAGAGATGGGTGTGCATCTTGCATCTGCTATTTGAGTGCCTTGTGGGAGGAGCTTGCAAGTTTAGGCACTGGAGAAGTGCCTCTAGGTTTAACATGTGTGAGTGGAGCAGGAAGGGTGAATGATTGGGGAGGGTTGGGGAGAGGAAAGGGGTGTATTCGATGCAAGGGGGAAGAAGGATTGAGGATTAGAGTTGAGGTGATATGCCGGGGTGAGAGGGGGGTTTCACAGGGGGGAGGTTTAGGGCAGAGGGGATGGTAGGTGTAAGGAGAATGAGGTGGGGGTGGTGATGTCAGAGCACGAGGGGAGGGAGTGAAATAGCATGCAGGAGTGTAGAGCAAGAATGAATAAGGCTGAGAGTGGCATGGTCAATACTTTTTTTTTGGGGGGAAAATTTACAGTGGCCTCTGGTGGTGGAGCTAGGTAGCTTACATGTTTGGAGGATAATTAACTGCAGTGGCCACTAGTGGTGGGATTTGATAGCTTGCAGATGGAGAAGTGGACTGATTGGTTTTCGATGGTCATGTGTCACTAGCTATAAAATAGAGTGATGACTAAGGGTGGTGGTGGTGGGGGTGATGGGGAGCTGGAGTGCAGCGACAGTGGGGCCAAGTCCTTTCACAGCACTGAGCACAGCAGGGTAAGCACAGCTCTGTGTGATCACATTCCATTGTACCTGCAGTTTCGGGGGTTGGGGGAGGGCATCCTAAGCCCTCATGGACCCTCAGGGGGCTGCCTCCGTGAGATTCTGAGGTGTTCTGAGGAAGGAAATGAGAAACAGGATGAGGTTAAGTACAGGTACGTTTCTGAAGGAGGGGCTGTATGGGGGGATGGGGGAGAAGCCTGCAGTAGTTGTTTTACACGCTGTAAAACACAGGGCTAATTTCCAACTAGAGCTGAAATACAGGGCCAAGAGATGTAAAAAAGCTACGCACTTGTAAAATGCAGGGCTAATTTCAGCACTGAGCTGAAATACAGGGCTAAGAAATGTTCCGACTTGTACTACAGCTCCCGAATTAAAAGTGCAGCTTTTCGGTCTCAATTTACTTAATTTAACTAGCAGGCATGCAAACAGGCAAATACAAAGCTAAAAACACTATCTTCATTCGTGAGGGGAATATTAATTTGTTATTTAACAGTACTGCATTTTGGAAAAAAAAAGGTGCCAATTTTGAGACCTTTCACAGCACTGAGCACAGCAGGGCAAGCACAGCTCTGTGCGATCGCATTCTGTCATACCTGCCATTTTGTGGGGTGGGGAGGGCATCCTAAGCCCTCACAGACCCTCGGGGGGCTTCTTTCTTGAGATTCTGAGGTATTCTGTGGTTTTGGGGGTGGGGGAGGGCATCAGAAGCCCTCACAGACCCTTGGGGCTGCCTCCTTGAGATTCTGAAGTGTTCTACAGTTTCAGGGGTGGGGGAGGGTGTCCTAAGCCCTCACAGACCCCTTGGGGGACTGCCTCCTTGAGATTCTGAGGTGTTCTGCAGTTTTGGGGTGGGGGAGGGTGTTCTAAGCCCTCACACACTCTCGGGGGGCTGCCTCCTTGAGATTCTGAGGTGAAAGTAGGATGCCATCTAATGGAGAAAGCACAAACAATGTAAAAAATAAAGAATTGTTTAAGTCAATAGAAATTATAACACATGAAATTGCTGCAAAGGAAATTAAAGAAATAGACCTTCTGGTGCAAGATTTAAATAATAGGAAAAAACTATTGAAGAAGTAAGGTCTAAATCTGTAACAAATGGGAATATATAACTAAAGAGGAAAGCAGTAAGACAGGCTGAAATAAGAAAGGAAAAAAAAAGGAAAACTTGGATGAGGTAGACAAAGGTGAATTATTATTGGAAAATACAGTTAGATTCAAAGGAAAAAATCAACTCAAAAGGGATGAATTATTAGCAGAACAAAAAAATAAAAGAATAGCTGACGGAGACTTACTGCCAACAATATTTGTGCATGGGCTGCCGAAATCAAGAAATGAGAATAATTACACATTGAAACTGGCAGTTTATAATCTGCTTAAAGTCTTGTTGGGGCATAGAGTGAATTGGCAAGATATAAAATCAACATATTGATATAAAACCTGTATAGCAAAAGGATGGATTTGTATAGTCCTCAATGATGGGGATAAAAGGAAAAAGATTTTGACAAAAAAGGAGAAATTCTCAGAGATGGGGATTCTACTGGATTTTACTATAAGAGAAAGGCCAGAACAACAGATAAGATAAGATAAAAAGAGAGATAAAGGGGGAATGTGTGAGAATGAATGAAAAGATAAGGTGGTAAATAACTTTAGACAACCAAGGACAACAGCCTATGTGGCACCTATTGAGACTGTGCATAATATAAGGAAAGAGAAAGAAGATGTTTTTAATGAAAGAGGTAGAAGACAACTGGGGAAAAGGGTTAACAGCTCAGTTGTTCTAGACATAGATGATCAACTAGAGGGAAACAATATGTTGTAATCGGTTGCTTCAGCAAGTGCTGTTAGTAGTGAAAGCATGTTAAGTACACAGGAATTGACAAACTGACCAGAGATGCACAATGTAGTCACTGACCCCGTAGTTCTACCTAGCTGGAATGTGGCAGGCTTGAAAGAAAAATTATCATGTAAGGAATGGTTAAAAGGGATCCCTATTCTATTTTTATAGGAAACTTGGCTAATAAGGGGGCAATCCAACAGACTAGAGAGCTATACTTCATGGGCAGTAGATGCCAGAAGGGATGAGAAATGTGGTCATCTTAAAGGAGGCGTAATGATTCTAATAGATACCTCTATGAAGCATAGAGTGCTAGAGGCTAGTGTGTTCTTTAATTACTTTATGTATATTATTATAGCAAATGATGTATGTAGGTGGGCTCTATTTAACATCTGTATTCCTCCAAAATTAAAGTTACAGGACTATGAATCAGTCTTAAATCTGATAGGTAGTAGGGTGGAGTCAGTTAAAAGCAGATTCATAGGCCTAAAAATAATTATGGCTGGGGACTTTAATGCCCCTATAGGGAACTTGTTAGAAGAGCAGTCTAGGGACTGGTGTATAGATGTTGCCCTGAATATACCAATAAGAGCTTCCAAGCAAACAAGTGTGTCAAAATATGGTAAGAAAGTTATTCAATTCTGTGAAAAATATAACCTTTGAGTACTAAATGGAAGAGCAAAGGGAGACAGAAATGGAGAATTTACATTTTTGACAAAAAATGGCGGGAGCATTTTGGATTTATGCCTGATTGAAGTTTTTGATTATAACCTAGTAGAACAATTTAAAGTGATGAGGCTCTGGGATAGCAATCATGTCCCTATTATATGCAAAATTTATGTTGCTTTAGTAGTAAAAACAAAAGATGTGAGAAAGGAATATGATGCAGATAAGTTTATGTGTATTACATATGGCAAAAGGATCAAGTGGAATGGCTTCACAAAACAAGTTTTGAATAATCCAGTTAACGGTGGACAAGTAAAAATATAATAAACAAATTTACACCTAATTGCACAGTGAAAGGGGATGAAAGAATTGCGATGTATGATGAGTTGACAGCTATTATTGTTGGTACCTTAAATAATCAAAACAGTATAGTAAAACCAATGAATATGGGTGCAGAACATCAATGGTTTGATAGAGACTGTTTCATATTAAGGCATGAGAATAAGATAGTAGGTAAATTAAGACTGAAACAACCAATGATAGATATTTTGAGGGCTTTTCACCTGCTGAAAGCAAAATATAGAACTGCAGTAAAAGAATAAAAGACAAATTATAGGAGATACCTTTGGGAAGAAATTCAAGCTAGTATTGTAAACAAAGACATGAAGTCATTTTGGGCATTAGTTGCCTATGGATGTAATGAAGAAAACGTGCAATATATTATAGTAGGCATGATTTCGGAAGATAGTTGGATCAAAACATTATAGGAACATTTATAACTGTTCTACGGTAGATTGTAATGAAAACAAGGAAGCCAATGAAAGTATAAGGAATTTTTTGCTATAATCTTTCACTTATTTTCAGTATGGAGGAAGTAAAAAATGCAATCAGTGCACAAAAAAGAAATAAGGCTGCAGGAGGTGATGGTATCCCCTGCAGAGCTGTTACACAATGATTTGGAACTCTGGACTGTTATTTTTACACAATTGTTTAATGATATAAATATTACTCTTTGTTTGCCTCAAGCTTGGAATAAGGGAATAATTGTACCGCTCTTTAAAATAGGGGATAAACAGGATCCGAAGTGCTATCGACCTATAACATTGCTTCCTGTTTCACAAAAAATCTGTTCTAGATTGATTTTAGATAGGTTGTCAACTTGGGTTGATGAATTTGAATATATTTCAAGATTTCAATGTGGCTTTAGAAAGGAATGTGGGACTATGGATCTGATTTTTACACTTAAATATTTATTTGATATTTATGTAAAGAATAAGAAAGGAGCCTTATATGTTGGCTTCATTGATATTAAATCGCATTTGACTAAGTAAATAGAAATAAGTTATGGAATTTATTGGACAGCCTAGGAATCAATCATCATTTGCTAGCTATTTTAAAGAAGTTACATACAGATACTACAGCAAGCATTAGATATGGCCGTGATGGGGCACTGTCTAAAGAAATCAAAGTTGTTTGTGGTGTGAAACAGGGATGTATATTGGCACCAATGCTTTTCAATCTTTATATAGAAACACTTGTAAGAAATATTAACTTGATTGATACTTTTGCACCTAAAATAAATAATGTATTTTTTTCAAATCCTTCTATACATAGATGATGCGATAGTGATTTCTCAAATGGCAGCTGGCCTATGCAAAGCAATGTTAATTATTATGGACTCACTGAGCGCTTTAGACTTGGAACTGAATGTAAATAAACCAAAAATTATGGTATGCGGACAAAAAAATAAGAAAGGTAGTAAAGAATGCGAAATTGAGCACTGTAAAATTGAGGAAGTCTCAGAATATAGATATTTGAGGTAACTATTGATAAAAACGTATCCTGGTTATAGCATATGGCTGAGGTTAAGTCTAATGCAGTTAGAACTTCTAGTGCAATTAAAAGCTTTGCTTATAAATTCGCTAATAACTCATTTGTGACCCTAAAGAAAACATTTGATATTAAATGTGTTAGTCAGTTGCTTTATGGAAGCAAAATATGGGCACTTTATATGGAGAAGCATAATATAGAAGTAATTCAGAACTCATTCATGAGATCGACACTGAATTTACCCAGAGACTGTCCAGTATGTTTTAACAGATTAGAAACTGGGTCATTTCACATAAAAACAAATATTTTGATTCATGCTACAAAATGGCTTGGTAAAATACTGAAAATGAAAGATGGTAGATTACCAAGGATGTGTTGGAATGATTTTATAAATAAACGAGCTTATGGGATAAACAATGGCTGGTTTGAAAAATTGAATAAAGAGTTATCAAGGGCCGGCCTAGTGGATATCTGGAATGGGAAAGTAGTTAATAGTCCTGATTTATTTGTGAAGGAAGTAAGTGCAAGACTAAGAGATTCCGCAATGCAAGAAGATCTGGGAAAGATATATGAGACTGATTCAGTGGGGCTATATTCCAGCATTAAAATTAATTGGGGTATGGAGAAGTATTTGGTAAAATGTGAAAATTATAAACACAGAAATGTGTTATGCTGGATAAGGCTGGCTATCTTGTGTAACTCGTTCTTCAATTTTCACAACAAACTCTATGGATTGAATATAATACAATGTAATTGTGCTGATAAAATGATATTGAAATTGTGCACATACTAACTGAATGTGAAATATGGCAAGAAAAAAGAAGGAAATGGCTGATTCCACTATTTGGGAAGCAGTGCATTGATGTTATGGTAATGCTAAAAATGCTTGAGATTAAGCATATGTATGGTCTAGCAAGATGTTTTATGTGACTGAATAGCAACAAGTTTTATACTACAAGTTTGTAATTTGCTAATCAAATAAGGTGTATGGTATTATTATTTATATGTCATTTTGATTAAATGTTTTTTATGGATGTGACAAACATGTGTTTTATACAACCTTTTAACAATAAATAAATCTAATCTAATCTAAATCATACCATCACCAGCAACTGCACTAACACCACCAGCTGGGACAACATCATCTCCTCCAGCTATGAGTGAAGCTACTGATTGGGCTGTAAAAAACATTGCAGGAAAAATAACATTCCTCACATCAGCAATACACTTCTGTGTCTGCGTACTACCATGCCCACAGACAATCTTACCACTGCCAGCAGTGCCATGGTGAGAACCAGCTTTGCTTGCACGTCTCTTTGCAGGCATTTTGGGAGATCAACAACAATATTCTAAACAAATTTAGATTTTGGAACGTTCACTCTGGGTGGGGGGATGCTGGATGTGAAGCCAAAACACAACTGTGGCTTCAGCAACATATACAGATGCAAATTCACAAGTGAAAACAACACCTTAACTAACCAGTGGTGCTGAAGTCACAAATAATTCAATCTGGAAAATAATTCCTTTTGCCGGGGGGGGGGGGTAGCACTGACTGCAGATGTTTATGGCAGTCCAAGCAGCAAAACAAAGAAAAGTACAAAATCATGCAGCTGCAGTGGATAGCAGGTTCACACTGCTGCACCTGCAATTATACTGTGGCACAATAAAAGGTGCATTATTTGATGTCACGCACCGAAAACACACACTCACACACACACACACAATTAGTCTACAAGTACTGCGTAGCAAATTGAAAAATTCTGTAATATACCATGTATTGTGAACAACCTGAAATTATGAACTGCTGCACGAGATCCACACAACACACAATCAGCAAAAAACTTCAACAATTACTGACAATATTACTGTGTGTACATTAACACAGTCAGTTATATAACAAAAATATAACCAAAAAACAAAGAACTTCCTATTTCTCCAACTTAAATCTACTGACACCACAGATACGCTCCTCCTCCAAAGCACACTTTCACTGTCTCTTACTGCACAGACTCAGTGTTGTACATTAACATTCAAAATCCACACACAAACAAAAACGCTTAATGATATGAGCACAGGAGGGTTTCCTACAATCGATGAACTGAAGTTTGAGCAAAGAAAATTACTCAAAAAGGCCTTTTAAACTGCTTTTAGATGGTTTGAATCACAGACAGGTCTCAGAGCACACTGTCTCCTACAGCTTTTTACACACACTACCCCAAACAGAGGCTGTGCAGATCAATATAGAGCCCATGTGACCTGAAATCAAATGAATCACTGCAAAATTCACATTTGGAGCTTAAAAATAAGGTGAAGTGAGACAAACCTTTAAGATTGGTGGAGTAATGGTCTGGGAAGGCAGAATAATACGAAGTCATTGTTTTCAATGGACTGCGCGTTACCCATTATAACATGAATTACTCCGCTTCACATTTCGGAGTACTCCGCAAATTCACCTTGGCTCTGTGAATCACTTCACAGAGTGAATTGAGGCCACTTCACCCACCACTATAAATAATCAAGGAAATCTGTAAAAAAGAAAACCATCCCATGTTGGAAAGAGTATGCTCACTCCTCAGTGTCCTGCTTTAGAATGAATTAACAGTGATGTTCTCAACTATTGTATCACCTGATTGGCTGATAAGCAGAAGCTGGCAATTTGATAGGTAAATAACTATGTTAAGGGGCCCTTCATGCAACAAGAGTGCTGAGCAAGCTGCCTTATGTTCCAAAGTTAACAAGTACCACGGCATTTTGAATTTGCAGGGGCTCATTTCACAGACTTTTGAACTGAGAAACCACCATGGCTCTGATGAAGTGGTGATTTAACCATGAAATGTCAACACTATCAGATTGGTCTATTTACATTTTTAAAAACACTTGAGCAGAAGAAAGAGAGCCTCACAGTTTTTCTGAAGAATTCTTTTGGAAAAGAACTACATTACTCGGTCTGCCTCTGGTAAAGAGTTGGTCAGTGGGCCCCTCCAGACCCATGTACTGCTGCAATTTAGTGCATGGTGGAGCTATGCAATAAGTGTTCCAGATGAATTCTGGAGCACATGCTTGACTCAGAGACTGGTGAGGATCTTTGGGGCCCCTACATGTTTGCCCAAAGCAACCTGAGTTCCCTTGTATGTGGAGAGAACCCTGACAGGCAATCTTTTTTTATCTAAGGTAAGCCCCTATGGTGTCCACTGCCCAATTACAAAACAAGAATGGACAGGACAAACTTCAATTTTGGGAAGTGAGTCCAGACTTTGTAAAATTGTTCTGGAAAATAGCCCCAAAGTGTGTGGAAAAGAGGGTTATGCTGCATTGGGTAGAGACAGAAGATATTTGGAACTAGTTGACGTGTCTCAAGTGTGCACACATGTGACTATTTGGGTTGTGGAGTACAGTCTGCATATGTACACCTGAGTGGACAAGGAAGGGTGAAAGGGCAGAACCTAGCAGCAGAAAAGTGAGGCAAGTGGTTGAGTCATTCCTGCTGATTCCATAATACATATTTAGGGGTGCAAAGAAGATCAATAGTCCATTGAGTTCATCCCTCCTACTAGCTCAGTAGGAACATGCTGTCACCTGATTTTCTTCAAAGTGTTTGCCTAGTTAGAGCTTGAATGTTACTACGGTATCAGTTGAGATCACATGTTCTGGACATCTATTCCAAATGTTTACCATTTATTCTTTGAAGTTTTAAAGTTTCCTTTGACTTTTATTCCCTTTCCTGACATTGGGTGTCCCCTTTTTCTTGCAACCTTGTGCATCTTGAAGAGCAGCACACAGTCTGATGATGCTACGTTTTAGATACACGAGCACTGTAATCATGTCTCCATGAATCTTCTTTCTACTGCAATCAGTGCAGTTCTGCCAGTCAGTCCAATGTTCACCTAGCCATCAACCAAGGTATCTGCTCTTTCTGTACCATCTTTACCATGTCAAAGTCCTTTCTCAGATGCAGGAACCAGAACTGCAAACTCTACTTAAGATGGGATAAGACAAAAGATACAGTATGTACAAGGGCATTATAAGGTAACATCCCTATATCTACTTACAATTTTTATTTTTAAAGCACACCATGATTTTGTTTGCCTTGCCAGCTGCTGCCCTACACTGCTGCTCCCACCTAATGTTTGATTTGATACATTTATTAACCTGGATAGCCCAATGAGTAAAACTGACCATTTCTATGGGTAGCCAGGACATGAAACACAAAATAAAAAGTTATACAAACAATACATAACTATAAAACATTAAAAAAAACTGTTATAGAACATTCATGATAAGAAAAACTGCATTGTCTCAGTTTTAAAACAAGAAAAGGATGTCAATTCTCTTAGGACTGAAGTGTAGAATTGTAACCACTGGTGAATCTATAAGCAAAAGGTTGTTGTCCTTGGTAGTTCTCAAAAATAGCACCTCATATAAATTAGACTGAGATCTAGTTAAACATCCCATGCTAATAACAGGAAACCGTTCAATTAAATGAAAAAGAACAAGACCCATGGCAATTTTTTGCATAATTATAATTATTCATTGCAAAAAACTTTGTTAATGCAGTAGTTAGGGTAAAGTGACAAAAGTAGGGAAATGTGGTGTTGTAGTTTCCAACCCTAACACCCCACCCCTACACTACAGGCAGCAACAGGAAAAACCATTACAGTTTAATCTCTCTTGCATCTTTGAAAATCAGGCATGAGGTGTGCCTTGGGGTTGTCAAACACAACACTCACCCCATTCCATCAGTAAATAAGCTGAGATGTGTACAATAGATGAGAATGGGGTGAGTGTTAGGGCTGGCAACCACAAAGCACACCCCAAGTCTGATTTGCAAAGATGCAAAAGCGATGAAGCTGTAATGTTTTTTTCTGTTGCTGCCTGCATGGTGGGGGTGGGGTGTTAGGGTTGGAAACCCTAATGTCACATTTCCCTACTTTTGTCACTTTACCATAACTAATGCATTAACAAAGTTTGAGTTTTTACAATGAATTTCCTTATTTTTTGAGATAGTATAATAGTATTCTCATTTGCCAGATACATACATATATGTTACTGGGGAAGTGCATGGCCCAGAGGGCCCTGCACTTCCATGTCTGCCAAAACAGCAATTTCTTACCTTCATTTTATGGCTTGTTAAAGTTCCAATGTTATCCCATTGGAATTTGCCTTTTTTTTTATACTTTTTTTATATTGCCCCTAAATGTTTAGGAGGGAATATCTGTTATTCTTGTAGTACTCATTAAAACCTTTATTTTGATATATGGTATGGACTGTCCCTTATGTCCAAAAATTGAAGGATTTATAGTTTCTTGAAGTCACAATGCTACCCTATCAGAATTTATATTTTAAGTTTTATGTTTGTTTTGGTTTTTTAAATCTTGGCTCCAATGTTTTATGTTTTCAGGGAGTATGTATTATTCTTGCAGTACTCATTAAGACCATTCTTACTATATATATATATATATATATATATATATATATATATATATATATACACACACTATATTATAGTACTATTATATATTATGTACTAATTTTCGATGAAAAATCCATTATCTACTTACCCGTTTCGGGAATCTGAATTTGCCTGAAAAAAGCGGCAATGACGCGTAATGTTATCCTATGGGAAAAAAAAGAAGTTTGGAGCACCATAACTTTGCCTCTCTGTAATATTTTTTCACCAAACCACTGAAAGGCACATCTGTGGGCTGTTGGCTGTCTTCCTTCCAAATTTCAGGAAAAAAGACCAAACTGTTATTTTGCAGCAGGGAGCCAAAGGATTCCTGTAATGCGTTGGGTGCCGTAATGTTATCCTATGGGAAAAAATGTCAACTTTGGAGTGCCATAACTTTGCCGCTGTGTAATATTTTTTCAATACAACACTGAAAGGCACATCTGTGAGATGTCAGCTGTATTGACTCCAAATTTCAGCCCAAAACACCCAACCGTTCTTTTGCAGCACAGTGCCAAAGAATCACTGTCACTTTCCCACAGGAAAGAAAACTACTGTCGCAATTTGCGAAAGCTTTCGCAAAAAAAGTTCGACACTTTCATGAGCACGAAAGTAATTATGAAGTATTTTTCCAGAAATTTGAAAACATATTTCTGGGGTGTTTTACCACAAAATAAAGACATGGCAAGCATCCTCAGGGTTCGACTAGGTGAATACAAAAATAATTAGGTTGCTAGAGGGTCCCAAATTTAAATGCCAACCATTTTTCTGGTCACCAACTGAGAACAAAATGGCTGATTTGCGAAAGTAACAGGCCCATTTGTGAAAGTAAAAATGCATTTGCGACACTGTCGAACTTTTTGTTAACTTTTCCCATTGACTTATAATGAGAAATTGTTTTTGGAATAACTTTTGAACCGTTTAATATTTTTTCACCAAATCTTTGAAAGGCACATTGGGGACCCCAGCTGCATATTCTCTGAAGATTTCAGGCCGGTCGCACAAACCGTGTGACCTGTACACGCGACCATAGAATTCCAGAAAAAGCGTAAATGTGTGCGCAAATCATGCTTAATAACTCCGCAGCCGTGTATCTGACCAGTACAAAACTTGGCAGATGCCAAGGCCTATGGTTCTTGATCATGTATACCAAATTTCAGCCAAATCCGTCAAACAGTTGCAAAGTTATTAAGGTGTGAAGTTTTGGGGTTTAACATAGAAATGGCTCCTCAACCCTAACTATGGTAGCATGGATATATATATATATATATATATATATATATATATATATTCATTGCAAAACACTTTGTTAATGCATCAGTTAGGGTTAAAGTAGCAAAAGTGGAATGAGATGTTAGGGCTGAGCCCCTAACCCCACCACCACCCCACTACCCCATCCTCCACAGACTGACAGATGCTGGGGTATGTCATGGGGTCATCAGGCTCAACTCTCACCCTGTTCCATGTGTAAACAGTTTGACATGGTACAATAAAGGAGAATGGGGTGAGAGTTAGGCCTCATGACCCCATGGCACACACCAGTGTCTGTCAGTCTGTGGAGGATGGGGGGTGGGGTCATGGGGGGGTTTGGGGATCAACCCTAACATCTCATTTCCCTACTTTTGTCACTTTAACCCTAACTGATAAATTAATGAATTTTTTTGCAGTTAAGTTCCTTACTTTTTGAGAAAGTGTGATATAATTAGTAAATGGTATGTGTTGATGGGATTGTGGGGCCCCAAGCTGCCCATTTGTGCATAATGATATGCATTTGTTGGACTGCAGGCCCCTCTGGGTCCTGCCCTCCCACTTCCACATCAGTATGGAGCCATACAGCAGCCCTACAGGGCAAGGAACACTTGTATCACTAATTTGCCAATATCTCAGAGACCGTAGCAGCTATGAAAAAAATTAAAGTGTCATTGTAATCATGACAGTGAGACCTCCACACAAAATGGATCTTCTGAGGGGGAAGGCACCAGGAGGAGGATACCAGCGTGCTCTACAATCAGTCCCCAGGCACTGCTGAGGTGGATTCAAGGGCATCGAGGCGTCTGAGGTGGCGGGGAGTCGGCAGCCATCATCCAGCAGACCAGGCAGCTTCTTTTCCATTTTTCTGTGGGGAGTGATGTCCTGATGTCAAGGCATACACCAACGTCTGCCACTCCCCCTTGAACTCCGAGCCTGGCTGTACTGCTGCACTCCCAGCCTCCGCCAGGAGTCAGCCTACGCCGGTGTGCATCCCCTGCCCTCCCCCCCAGAGAAGGAGAGCTGTCCCCAGATGCTCCATCCTTCTCCCCCTGGCTGGCCCTCCAGTGACCAGAGTCCATTCCCGAACTCGGATCGCCGGCGTCGCAGACGGAAATCCAACTGCTGCGCCAAAGGGACGGCTGTTTCATACTCTTAATTCTTATAAGTTTCCCTTATGATTTCAAAATTGGATTAAGGCCCTTTATAGTACTCCTTCAGCTCGGATTGTGGCTAATGGAGCCATATCAAAGCTCTTTATGTTACATTCTGGAACCACACAAGGTTGCCCTCTATCCCCTTTACTTTTTAATTTATACCTGGAACCCCTTATTCACCGCTTAATGTCTTCTTCAATGATTCAGGGTATTACCATTCAGGGACATGATATTAAGGTCTTGGCTTATGCCGATGATCTTTTGTTACAGCTATCGTATCCAAATACGTCAATCCCCCGTATGCTAACTATAATAGAAGAACATTCCAAACTATCAAATTATAAATTAGACATTGAAAAAACACTTGTCTTTCCTCTTAATCACAAGGTTATTAAAAGCACCATCATGGATCTGGGTCTTTCTTGGGCACAGAATTCCTTAAGATACCTTGGTATTCAAATTACCAGAAACCCAGCTTCACTTCAAAAATTAAACTTAGATGCCCTAGTAAACACTATTGGCGCGGATCTAAATAGGTGGTCCAAATTATTCATCTCATTATAGGGCCGAGTGAATTTAATCAAAATTAATGTTTTTCCCAGGCTCTTCTATCCCCTGTACCTACTCAATATCTGGTTACCTTTGACTTGGTTCACCAAAATCAATGGCTTGATTACAAAATTCATTTGGGCCAATAGGCAGCCTAGGATTGCTTTTCACAAGTTAGTAGCACCCAAGGATAAAGGAGGTCTCCGTCTCCCTTATTTAATATTTTATCATTGGTTGAGTCATATTGTTAAGTATATTAGATGGTTTTTGTTCCTAAGTGGCTTAAAATTGAATGGTCTCTTATTCAAGCAAATGGTCTAGCACTGGCTGCCCTGCTTCATATTAAACCCTGTGCTCTTCCCCTAAATTTAAAATCAACCCCCATTGCAATTTCCATTAGAGTAAACACTCAGATATGCACCTTTACTAAGTATAATCACATTTTTGATTTATTACAACCCATTAGGGGTAATCCAAATTTAAAAATAGATAACAAGCCAATCTCACTTACTTGGCTTCCCCAATTGGAAGACATCCGGCTTTCCCATTTTGTCGCAACGGATAATTCATGGTCCTCTTCCATTGACATATTAAAAAATCTCAACATTCCCACTAAATTTACTTTTAAAGTTTTCCAGTTAAGGCACCAATAAATGCATCAATTTGTCTCTTAAGGGCAGGAGTGAGATCAGCTATCACAGGCTGATATGAGTCCATATTGTTAAGTTGCCCAAAGGCCTCCTCCTTACAATCACATGTGTTCTGTATGACAACACTACCTCCCTTATCTGCTGGTTTTATGGTTATATCTACAGGAGGAGAGGGAGGCACTGAGGATAGGGAAGAGGAAATATGGACGCCAAGGAGGAAGAAGCGAGGGTGACGTGGGAAGAGGAGCAAGCAACCAAGGCCAGAGGAGGAAGAAATGCTATCAACTGGTGTAGTGGGGCAGGTAGAAAACAACATTATAAATTTATTGAACTATGAATTTACAGAAACTGAGATTGAAGGATTGAGTAAAGGCCTGTCCTTTGTCCCTACTGTCAATATTAACTTTTTTGAAATGACTGTAGATTTACACTGTTTATGTAGAGTGTTAAGTTTAAAGTGCTTCTATAATAATATGGGTGGTTCCAGTAATTTGGATGTTTCCTTTGCTAATAGCAGCCAAGGTGAAACTAGTGAATCAAGTGACATCTTAATACCTACTCAGGATGTGATGGAGGCACTATACTTAGATAATGTGGGGGAGTGTGAAATTGAGATGAATACTGGGCAACAATGTATAAGCAGAAATATAAATGATCAAGTAGGTAATAAATGTTCACGTGACAGGTTTAAATATGATATCTTTTGCCATGTACAAACCACAGCTATCTCAGTATTTAAAAGATTGTGTGAGGAAGGACTTGAAAAGTTAGGGGGGAAGTGTATAGCCCACAATTTTATAATCTGAGTAATAAGGAGAAAGCAGCGGTTAAAAATCTTAAAGAGAATACAGATATTCATAAATTCATAAATGCAAGCCCTTACACAATATAAAACAGAGAAGTAAACTGGCTATATACCTCACATGTTCTTTGAAGAACTAATCTGATATGATCTGCCCTCAGGCTGACAGATCATTATTTAAAGAATACAGCAACCTTCAGAAAAACAGCTGCGATGTGGCAAGTTTTAAGGCATTTTTCTGCATGCTCTTAGCGTGCTTGGTTTACATTTATCAGGCTCACAACTGCCTCATGAATGCATGCTTTCAAAGATGTCCTGACTTTGCATCAGTACTTTTCTATGAATCTAATGTTTATGTTGCTGAAGAGGGATTTTAAGAAAAAAAAGAAAAAAAGTTACAGTTGCTCTAAATAAGAAAATGTTTTACACAAACTACTTCCTCAGATAGTATTGCCATTGTGAGACATGGTGTCACTAAAGTTAGTCATACATCACTGATTCCCTGAGCACTTTTCCATATCTGTGGATCATGCTTTGAGTGGTAAATCAATTTAAGGTTCATCACAAAAATATTACTTAAAGAGCTGTATTGATGCTGTAAGAGTTCATTGAAATGGGAGATTACAGGTTTTATCTTTATCTTCACTAATATTTTGGAGATACACCTTTGAACCAGGGCTCATTTACAAAGGTTCCATGTCATGCATTACAGAACAGCATTTGGATGAGACACAAGAAATACAATGATTCAGACAAGCATTTCAACAAAAGGACCTTCATTTGATCTAGAAACAAGTAAACAGCTGCTACAAGGTATCATTGTCGGGGCAGGCAGGAACATAGGAGGGAATGGGGGGGAGATAAGGCACGGTAGGGGATGAGGGGAGAGGAGGAGGGATGGGTGACTTGGATGATATAGTCCCATAAAGGGGTTATGTTAGGTATTTAAATGCAGTTGCAGGTTATTTTTGAAATAAGGTACTTTCTCAAGGCAGATTTAAAATGACCAGGGGTGGGCATGCCCAGTATAGGAGTTGAGAGTTCATTTAGCCAAGTTGGTGATCTAACAGGGATGTAGCACTTAGCCAGGTTGATCCTACTGAAAGGTACTTGAAGGAATTTCCTGAAGGCACTCCAGGCAGAGTGTTTGTGATGAGCTGGGCAGATAAGTGAAGTAAGAGAGGGGGAGAAGAGACAAAGGGAAGGTCTTTTTTGCAAGTAGGCTCATTTTGTACTTGATACATAGGTCAAGAGATAGCCATCCTGTATTGATGTAGAGGTCACAGGTGTGTGTCAATTTGTCAGCACCTAGGAATAGGTGACACACTTAAATAAGAATGACCTTTACTCTGTGAAGAATCGAGTCCATGGCTGCACCGTAGACCACTGCCCCATAGTCTATCACAGGAGGGGTGAGGAGGTGACTTCTAGATGTCTTGCCTCCTCGGTCATGTATGGTTTGTGTCTATAAAGGGTGCCCAGTTTTTTGTTTACCATTGTTACTGCTTGGTCAACATAGTGTGCAAAAGAGAGATTGTCATCTAGGTAGACACCTAGATATTTGAAAGTGTGGACCTTTTCCAGGGCTTTGGTTTTCCGGTTAAAGATAGCAAAGGGTTGGAGCTTGTTCTCTTTTTGGTGACATGTGATCAGCATGGTTTTGGTTTTCTTGTAATTTAGGAGTAACATATTGTGGGAAAATGATTGATCCAGGGCTGAGAAGCTGCTCTGGAGGTTAAACGTACAGTGATGGTATCATTTTATGTCAATGTGCCATAGAACAGTGCAAGCAAAGCACAGAAACTAGCTCAAGCATATGTTTTTTATCTTTTTTGTAAGGAGCATTTCCCAAGGCTACTGGTCACCATGAGGTGCAAGATGAACTGGAAACATGTAGTGAGAGGAAAAGAAGAGTAGGACCTTTTTTGGCAGCAGTATTCACCAAACGGCTATCTGCTCATTGTCTTGGTCACAGTGCTTTTATTTGTGTGTCTGTAATATTAGCATTCTTGAGGCTTGTTTACTGTACCAAAACGTAATTTATTTACTTATCTCTGTCCTTATTGTGAGACTTCTGGTTTCTATTACTCTGTTGATGCTGTTCTTTTTCTGTCAGACTTATGAAAGTGCTCTGTCACTGAAAGGTCATGGTCATTTGTGATAGTATCTGTTCTGTCAATAATAAATAATAATAATAATAATAATAATAAATATTACTCTTTCACCACCTGTGCATTTCTTTCTATGTAAACCTGTGAGTTCTTGTTTTTGTTTTATTTGACTTTGTATTCTTGCAAAATGCGAAAGACGTGTTTGTTTTTGGGTGTAGAAACACAGCATCTGAAGAGGTTTCCTTGCATTTTCCCCCAGTGATATAAAATGTAAAAACAGTAGGATTCATTCGTCAATATGAAATGGTTAAATTGTTCAGTATCTAAGCACTCTGTCATATGCAATACTCATTTTTTGGAGAAGGATTTCCAAAAATTTTGATTTGAAACCATGTTTTGATCTGAAATGCAGACCTGGGTAAGTGCAAGGGATGCCTTTTTGTTGAATATATTTACTCTCTGTATTTGTGAATAAAATACCATTCCCCCCACCCCCACACACACATACATCCAAAAATAATTGATGAAATGTGGAAATAAAAATGTTAATGTCTATACTGTAGAGCGGGAGTAATTGTGCATCTGACAGCATTATGGCACAACCTTGCACCCCCCACATGCATGCATGAAATATAGTAAAATAACAGTAGCAATGTAATCGAGTAACTAATTTTGTATTAGGCTCTAAAGAGTGGTTAAAAATGCAACATAGAATGATAAACTGAGAAAGCTGAACTGTGGTGGATATGAATGTGTGCAATGATGTGGGTAATACAGTTGTCATGAATAGGCGGGTGTGGATGTGTGGGTCTGCAAAGGCATCTTAAAACAGATTTTTTTTTTGATTTTCAAAGTTTGTGGTTACTTCTACATGTCACAAGTATTATTCCCGTGTAGCAATTTGCTACATGCTGACAATATATCCAGCTGCTGACTGTACCCCCCCCCCGATTTAATCATGCAGTCCAGAGAAAGAGAATTACAATGCTATCACTCTGCATATATATGAACAGTATTTATGCTGCATGAAATGCCCAACCCAGGAACTTAGAATGTCAAATGAAGGAAATGAAGGAAATATAAATGTGTGTGTGTGTGTGTGTGTGTGTGTGTGTGTGTGTGTGTGTGTTTGTATTGGGTGGGGCTAGGCATAAGGAAAAAAGATTTTTACAGGAATGAACAACAACTTGCAATCCACAACATACTGACAGTAAATGCAGCTGATCATTCCCCTAAATGTTGACACACAGCCCCAAGAGTTAGACACAATATCTCACCACCTATGTCCTAGACAGACTGAAATGGCAGGTATAACAATGACATCACTACGTAGATATGTAGAATGTGCTGCTTAAACAGCACAGAATGACAAAACAAGACAGAAGAAAAGCACGTGGGATAATAATCACACAAGAGAGCTATAATGGACCTTGGTCTATACAGAGCTTTGTAAAACCTATGTAACCTATGTAGCAGTGGGTATAAATGTATGAGAAATGATGTTGTAGGGTTAGGGTGGAATAGGAAAACTATTTTCTTAATGTTTCCACTGTGTAATTACCATCTATGTGTCACATTTAACATACTGAAGTATCAATCCACAACATTCTCACAGTTATAGAGGTAGTGCCTCAGAACCTGGCTTTGCAGCTTATACCCCACCTCCAAAATTAGTCAAGCAATCCAAGAATGATGAGTAATGCACTACCAGTTATGCAATGCTGCATAACAGATGAGAAAGGACTTGGCAAGGTTGGAGGAATGGTCAGAAGTATGGCAGCTTGGATTCAATGCAAAGAAGTGCAAAATAATGCACCTGGTAAACAAAAACTCAGGGGAAAATTACACAATGGGGGAGGTAGTAACAACAACAAAAATGAAAAGGGACCTGGGGGTAATCATATCAGATGACCTTAAGGTTAGCAAGAAATGTGAAAAGGCAGTAGGGAAGGCTGGGGGGATACTGGGATGTATAGGGAAACATAGAAATATTGAATTTGATGGCAGATAAGGACCAATTGGCCCACCCAGTCTGCTCATTTACCTACCTAATGGAGAAGCTGCAGATCCTAGCTAACCAACAGCCTACTTCTTCCTACCTCCACCCCCTAGAACTGCCTTATGCCTGTCCCATGCATTCTTGAATTCTACCACTGTTTTTGACTCCACAACCTCCTCAGGAAGGCTGTTCCATGCATCCACAACCCTCTCCATGAAAGCATACTTCCTCACATTACCTCCGTACCAACCCCCCAGCTTCAAATTGTGCCCCCTTGTTCTTGCACACCTCTTTTTCTGAAAGATGCTACCCTCTTGGACTTTATTGATTCCCTTGAGGTACTTGAAAGTTTCTATCATGTCACCCCTCCCTCCTCTCCTCAAAGCTATACATATTAAGCTCCTTAAGTCTCTCTCTTGATATGTCTTCTGGTGCAGACCCTCCTCTGGACTGCCTCCATCCTGTCTATGTCTTTGTGGAGATTGGTTCTCCAGTACTGCACACAGTACTCCAGATGGAGACTCACCAGCTGTCTGTACAGAGGGATAACAACTTCCTTTTTTCTACTGGTGATGCCTCTCCCTATGCATCCCAGTATCCCCCCAGCCCTCCTTACTGCCCTCACACATTACTTGCTCACCTTTAGGTCATCTGATATGACTACCCTCAGGTCCCTTTCCATTTTTGTTGCTGTTAGTATCTCACCCCCCAAACAATATAGAGAAATTAGTCTTGAACCCATAACCTTTAGAAGTTCTTACCCTCTGTCTTGCCCTCTGCACCACTGGAGAAGCATCACTAGCAGAAAACAGGAAGTTGTTATCCCTATGTACAGACAGTTGGTGAGACCCTATTTGTAGTACTGTATCCAGTTCTGGAGACTCCATCTCTGCAAGGACATAGACAGGATGGAGGCAGTCCAGAGGAGGGCAACTAAAATGGTGCAGGGTCTGCAAGAGAAGCCATACAAGGAGAGACTAAAGGAGATTAATATGTATACCCTTGTAGAAAGGAGGGAGAGAGAGGGCACATGATAGAAACTTTTAAGTACCTCAAGGGAATCAACACAGTCCAAGAGGGTAGCATCTTTCAGAAAAAGAGATGTGCAAGAACAAGGGGCCACCATTTGAAGATAATGGGGGGATGGCTCAGGGGCAAAGTGAGGAAGTATTTTTTCACAGAGATGGTGGTGGATGCATGGAACAGCTTTCCTGAGGAAGTTGTGGTGTCTAAAACTGTAGGAGAATTTAAGAATGCCTGGGACAGACATAAGGCAATTCTTGTGGGAGGTAGGAAGAAATAGGCTGTTGGTTAACTAGGATCTGCAGCTTATCCTGAAGATAGGGAAATGGGCTGACTAGATGGGCCAAGCGGTCCTTATCTGCCGTCAAAGTCTATGTTTCTATGTAATGCAAGGTTGTGAAATATCTTTACTTTAGACTGTCATAATTGGAAGTACTGTGTATTCACTTACAATAATAAAGCTATGCTAGTGTTACAAAAAGTTCAAATACTGCACTGACAGAAAAACAGACCTGAGACTATAACACAAATGTGGTCACAATATTTCTTATATGTTCGTGTTTGTGAGCAGAGCTACAGTAGTAGTACATATGAATAAGAATTTTGTTTTACTGTGCAATAAACTTAATTAATATTTCCCTACAGAAGTATAAAAATATCACCTTCAAAACATGTAATGGCCATTAATCAATTTGATCCTTACTGCCCTGCCCTGGTTTCATCAACCAACCAGTAAAGAGCATATGGAAACACTGCAGCATTAGAAACTGAAAAGTGTGACATAAAATTACAAAAGCGGACTACAACAACAATCATCCATGAAATAGTCACAGTAAAAATCTCTACACGCTCCTTGTCATGCACCGTTGTTGTCAGCTGCTATCAAAAAAGAATGCCTTCATACAAAAAAAAAAGTACAAACTCTTTTTTCATATGAAGCAATCCTTTTTATATGGACCAATTCTTTTTCTGTACAGCTATACGAAAAAACAGAAGGGAGTCATGAAAAAGGATTTTTAAATGTAAACAAAATTACATTTATGTGTGTGAAACTAAGTGCAGAATCCACATAACGGGGTCCCGATGACCAAGATACATGTGTTGGTGTCTATCCAGGATGTAATATTTTGTGGGTTTTGAAACTGTTTTTTTTTTTTTAAAGTAGAAACAAGATGGCAGCCATATGAAAAGATAAGTTTTCCTCACAATAAAGGATTTCACCCATATGAAAAACCAAATTCTTTTTTTGTTCTAAGCAGCTATCCAAAGGACTGTATTGAGCATGCTCAGAACCAAACTTTGTAAATGTAAAAACTTTGGAACAGATTAATATTTTTTCATCAAACCAGTGAAAGGCGCATCTGTGAGCCAAGCCCTTTATACCCTGGAAACTTCAGAACAAAATTCCAAACCATCTGGGCACTAGATGATGATAACAAAACAGCAAAAAACAATGATTTTTAAAATTTCTTCACTATCAGGATCTCAGAATCCACACATTATTGCCATGCATTGTGTTTCTTGAAAGAGAACAAGCCACAGACTGTATATGTGCTAATGAAATATTGACTGTGTATTTGCTGTTACTGTGCTTAGTGTTACTTTGTACCTGGAGCCCTACAGTGGGATAGCAGGAAAAGGAGCTGTAGTCCTTTAGTTTTACTAATGACTACAACTCAGGGTCAGTGGAGAAATATTTCACTTGAGGACAGAACTTGAGCTTTTAGCTGTAGCCCACTAAGTTGGGCAATTTTAAAACAAAATAAAACATTTTAGAGCAGATTGTAAAGTTTTAACTTCATGCTTTTCTCCTGACCTCAGACAGCACTTCTGCATCACCAGCTCACTATTTAGGAATGCACTGTGGCGAGCACACCTAGTTATTGCCATGCATGGTGTTTCTTGAAAAGGAACAAACCTCAGGCTCTACGTGTGCTAATAAAATATTGACTGTATATTTGCTGTTACTGTGTTTAGTGTTACTTTGTACCTAGAGTCCTGCAGTGAGATAGCCAGAAGAGGAGCTATAGTCCTTTCATTTTACTAAGGACTACAACTCAGGGTCGGTGGAGTAATACTTCTCTTGGGGACAGGACTTGAGCTTTTAGCTGTAGCCCGCTAAGTTGGGCAATTTTAAAACAAAATAAAATATTCTAGAGCAGATTGTAAAGTTTTAACTTCATGCTTTTCTCCTGACCTCAGACAGCACTTCTGCATCACCAGCTCGATATTTAGGAATGCACTGTGTCGAGCACACCTAGTTATTGCCATGCATGGTGTTTCTTGAAAAGGAACAAACCTCAGGCTCTATGTGTGCTAATAAAATATTGACTGTATATTTGCTGTTACTGTGCTTAGTGTTACTTTGTACCTAGAGTCCTGCAGTGAGATAGCCAGAAGAGGAGCTATAGTCCTTTCATTTTACCAAGGACTACAACTCAGGGTCTGTGGAGTAATACTTCTCTTGGGGACAGGACTTGAGCTTTTAGCTGTAGCCCACTAAGTTGGGCAATTTTAAAACAAAAAAAAGTATTTTAGAGCAGATTGTGAAGTTTTAACTTCACGCTCGTCTCCTGACCTGGGACAACACTTTTGGATCACCAGCTAGCTATTTAGAAATGCACTGCGGTGAGCAGGGTGAGCGCGCATCATCACACATGAAGATACGTGCAATGACATGCGCTTCTGCTCGTGTTTTGCATGTTTGGGGGATGTGGAGCACTTCCGGAGGTTTTTTTTTACAGTCTAAATTGATCATTAGTAAAAGATAAGCTGCTTATTAAAGTCAGGAAAACACTACAATATCTATACCTATGTCCAGAGTGATTAAAACATTGCTGCAGGTTTGAAAGTGCCTGACTCCCTAATATTGGGTGTCTTATACCTGATTTATAGAATACTTTATCCCCTGCAAATAAGTGCAGTACCAGTAACTTATCTATAAGTATCTTGAAACTAATTTTATTTACTTCCAGTTGTACATACTTTGTATGTGGACTCATTCAAGGTTTCACCTGTTAACAACACAAGCAGTGCTCATTCACTATATTGCAATTTATTTAACTATTAGTTGCAAATGGATATTAATGAAGGAATTGTCACACTTACTACTGGAGAAATTGCAATGGCATGCATTTTGTGTAATTGTGTTTCTATGTTTTTATGTAATAACTTCTGTCTAGAAATTAATACAGGATTTCAGGATATAAAATGTAATCAATGTCAAGGAAATGAACTACTAAGAGAAAAGATAAATGCCTTACAGAAAACAATTGACCAGCTGATGCAGGCTAATAACATCCTAAACCAAAAGTTATCTCTCTTAAACACATAACATACCAATGGAGCTAAAAACAATGAAAACCTGAAAAGAAATAGGGAAGAAGACAGTGATGATGAACAAGACTGGCAATTAGTAACTAATAAAAATAAGTGCAAACGAGGTGGATGAGCTATGGATTTTGAAATCCCAATGCATAATGCTTTCACCCCATTAATAGAATTAGAGTCAGTCCCAGTGGTTGATGATTTGGTTAGCACAAATCCTAACACTTATTCTAGAGATAAAAAAATGACTGAAACAAATATCAATACACATAATCAAGTCAAAATCACTATTGCACAAGTTCATGCTGCACATGACTCAACTGTAATAATACCTATTTCCCAAGATAAATCAATCAAATACATGGTAGCCCAACCACTGGTATCTCCTCCTACTATGGCTCCCTCTATAGAGGAAGACGAAATAAGTGAAAATCTCTTAAACTCCATCCCAGTGGATATCACTGATACCATGCCCTCCAGACAGATATATGTATCGGGGGATAGTATCATTAAATACATTGATGCCCAAATTTGTAAGAAGGACAAAGAAAACAGGACCTGCTCCAGTTTCCATGGAGCTTGGATTAGGGATATCAAATGAATGGTACCCAACATTTTGGAATCGGCAGACCTCAACCCTTTGGTAGTGGTTCATGCAGGAACAAATGACATGAACAAATTTATTTTTGAGTATATCAAAAATAGCTGTATTTCCTTAGTTGATTTACTAGAAAATAGGGTTTGTGATGTCACCATCTCAGAAATCCTACCTGTACCCAGAGCAACTATTAAAATACAAAATAAAATGAAAACAGTTAATGAATGGTTAAGGTAATGGACATTAAATAGACATATTGATTGTATAACACATTGGGAGAAATTCATTGATGATTACAGTCTATTTAGCTGGAATGGTTTACACCTGAGCAAAAAGGGTAGTTTGGCACTCAGTAAAAGTATGTTAACAAAGATTGATAAACATTTAAACTAAGTACTCGGGGGGCAAAAAGGGATCAAAATAAACCCCCGATAACCCAAATTCCCTACCTCAAAACAAGACCGCCACTACTTCTTATACCATTCTCACAACCGACGCTAGATGTTTGAACACTACTAAACTAAGTGAACTTACAGCTATCATTAGCAGTAAAAATATTGACATTATTGCCATCACCGAACCCTGGTGGGATGACTTATCAGAATGGGTTAATATTCCTGGTTATAATCTAATCTGCAAAAATAGAGTTATTAAAAGAGGAGGAGGAGTTTGCCTCTATTTAAAAGAATCTATCACCTTTCAAGAGATTAACAATGTGGATGATAGAATAGAAGGCCGTTTTATGCAAATTAAAAATAAATCCAGTTAACCTCTTATTTTAGGGATTGTGTATAGACCACCATCCACTGATACAAGCTATAGTGAGAGTCTTTGCACACTAATTACTGACTTAGCCAACGAATCAGATATCCTTTTAACGGAAGACTTTAATCTCTCAGGAGTATATTGGGACTATTAACAGCAAACAATCAGGTTGAATCCCTATTTGTGGACCTATTTATAACATTTGGCCTGCACCAATTGGTAACAGAACTGACTAGGGCCAAAAATATTTTGGACATAATACTGACTAACCTTGAATCCAAAATACATTGTATTTCCACAACAAACCCCTAAGCAATAGTGACCATAATTTAATACTTTTTGACTTGATTACCTCAAAAACCTGCAATAAAACTATTAATTTCCTATACAACTACCCTAGGGGTAACTATGATGAAATTAGATCCTCTCTAGATAAACTTGATTGGACCATCTTGTTATCTGACCTCAAGGTTGATGAAAATTGGAACCTACTAAAAAAACACCTTACTTAATCTGGAATTATTATATGTCCAAAGTAAAAAAAAAATCAAATAACAGCAAATGTAAGATCCCTTCATGGTTCACTCCAGCAATCCATAAACAAATCAAAAGAAAAGAGGTGGTATGTTACAAAATGAAAAAAAAATGCTGAAACAATTTCATTATTTAAAAAGGAAGTAAAAAAACTAAGGCACTTATCAAAACAGAAAGACAGAAACTAGAATTTAAACTTCCACTTTCAAAAGGGAATACGAAAGTGTTTTACACACATGTTAACACCTATAAAAACCCAATGAACCCAATCTCTTCTATGCTTAAAGATGTTCAAGATATAAATAACACTCAGGAGATAGCTGAGCTCTTTAATGAGTACTTTGGTTCAGTCTTTTCAGGGGATGATAATAATAATTATATATTTTTTTATTTATAAGGTGCCTTTCAATTGTCAAGGCACCATACATGATAACAATTAAAACAGTTAACATCATTAAAAAACCAACCAGACCAAAACAATTAAAATAATCAATATTCAGAAAAAGCAGTTTCCCACAGAAAGGTCTTCAGATGCCTCTTAAAACCTTCCACAGCGGTGCACTCGAGAAACTGACAGGGTAGAGAGTTCCAAAGGGTGGGAGCAATGTACAAGAAAGCCCGAGTGCCCGAGGATTTCAAATTCACCCTTGGAACCTCTAGCAACCCCTCATCAGCTGAGCAGAGAGATCGATTGGGGTGATAGGGAACCAGAAGTTCTTTCAGATAGGCTGGGCCCAGATCATGAAGGGCTTTGAAAGTCAGTAAGCCGACTTTAAAGGTGATCCGCCACTGAATTGGCAGCCAGAGCAGTTCACGCAGCACTGGAGTAGTATGGACAGGATCTACTAGAATCCGCCAAAAGCCAGGCTGCAGTGTTCTGCACCAGCTGTAGGCAACAGATTTCAACCCCAGACAGCCCTAGATAGAGAGAGTTGCAATAATCCAGGCGTGAAGACAAGAAAGCATGGACTAGAGTAGGCAGGTCGGCAGATGGAACAAGATGCTGAACCCTGGCGATATTCCTAAGATGATAAAAGGAAGTCTTGATGACTGCAGACACTTGCAAATGCAGTGTCAGCCTATCGTCAAGAATTACCCCCAGGTTCCACACCCATTCAGATGTCAGGAGAGATACGCCACCAAGAAAAATTCCTGAAGACGCACCACCACCAGACCCCCCCATCTGTCAGCCCAGGTCCACAACCAATATATCAGTTTTATCAGAGTTCAACTTTAGCCAGCTGGAATTCATTCACTCCTGAATTTCTCTTAGACAGCTATTAAAGACCAAGAAAGCTCCCTCCTGGTAGGGGCCAAAAGAAAGATAGAGCTGGGTATCATCTGCACAGCAGCGAAACCTCAGCCAATACTTCCTTACAATGTCTCTGATGGGTAGCATGTACACCGCAAATAACATGGGTGATAATACTGAACCCTGAGGCACCCCACACAACAAAGCCTTTGAATCCGAGGAAAAAAACTCAGACACAACCCTTTGTGATCACCCAGTGAGGAAAGAAGTGAACCATCTTAAAATGGTTCCAGATATTCCACAAAGTAGCCTCAGGCATTCTAGCAACACCATGTGATCTACGGTGTCAAACGCTGAAGAAAGGTTGAGGAGAACCAAGATGGAATGGCTCATCCGATCTCTGGCCATCAAGAGATCATTGAGCGCCTGAACCAGCGCTGTCTTGGTACTATGTCTTTTATGAAATCTGGACAGGAGGGGTTCATAGATGTCATGGATGGTTCACTCATCACATCACCCCCCTTACCATCATGAGCATATTACACATGATGAAATAAAAGCTGCTATGTGTTCTCTAAATAATAATTCTTTCCCCGGTCCAGATAATTTGAATAACTTTGTATTTAAAGAGATCATAGATCAACTGGTGCTCCCATTACATATCATATTTAACAAATCACTAGAGACAGGAGAGGTTCTCGAGGATTGGAGGAGGCCTAATGTTGTTCCTAATTTCAAAAATGGTAATAAAAAACTAACAAATAACTATAGACCAATTAGTTTAACTTCTATTGCTAGTAAGCTGATAGAAAACATGTTGGAAAATAAAACTGAAACTGAAATCAAAGACTTGGGTCTAACAGATACAACCCAACATGGCTTCCAAAAAGAAAGATCTTGTACAACTAATTTGATTGTTTTTTTTATGAAACAGTTAGTGCAAGTTTAGATCACAGCATCCCAGTGGATATTATATATCTCAACTTTAAAAAGGCTTTTGTTCTAGTGCCACATCTCTCTTTAGTAAATAAAATAATTAGTTTAGGGTTCAGTGACTATTTGACTAATTGGCTTAGTAATGGGCTTATGAATAGATCACAAAGAGTAAAAATAGGTATATTGCTGTCATCTAATATTAAAGTGACTAGTGGGGTTCCCCAGGGATCCGTGTTAGGCCCTATACTGTTTGTTATCTACATCAGTGACCTTCATAGTGGTGTGTCCAATAACATCTGCAAATTTGCAGATGATATAAAACTTTCAGCTGAGGTTGACACTCCAGGAAAAATTTCACTCTTACAGAAGGACTTATGTATTATAGAACTGTGGACATGTAACAATAAAATTACATTTAATTCTGAAAAGTATGCTGTTATCCATCTTGGAAGAAAAAATGTTATCGCTGACCATTACTTGAACAATTTAATAATAAGCCATTCAAAAACTGAAAGGGACCTAGGGGTGGTTATTAATAGCTCATTCACTTCCAACGACCATTGCAGAAAAATTGGTCAAACAGGAAACAATATACTTTCAGCCATTAAAAGAACTTTTGTCAGTAGGAGTGAGTGCTGTCTATTACCTCTTTATAAATCTTATCTTCATCCACATACAGACTATGCAGCCTCTTACTGGGCACCTCATTATAAAAGAGATCAAAAAATGGTAGAGAGTATGCAAAGAATAACTAAATTCATATCTAGAGTTAAACATTTGCTACATGAACAAAGACTACAGACCTTAGACTTACATGATCTCAAACTGAGAAGAGAACATGGTGATATGTTACTTCTATATAATATCTTGAAGGACGCTACATTAATGGAAAGTACTAATATTGAATTTGCTCTTAAGATCGATAATCTCAGATGTCATAAAGAGAAAAATTAAGATACCTAAACCTTGTACTACAAAAAGACAGTTCTATTTTACAATAAGAGCAGCCTCCCTGTGGAATTTATTACCCAACTCAGTGGTTAACATGATTACTTTTGAGTTATTCAAAGCTGAACTGAATAAACTTTGTTTGGGCTAGTGTTTAATATACCCTGCATGTACAGGGAGGGTGGTCACAATGGGCCTAGAGCCTCCTCCAACCTTTTTCACTCCAAGTAACACCAAGTAACACATCCAAACAGAACAAAACTTGACACTTCAAGAGATCTCCCTGAGAAAATGCATGCAAACTTTTCTGAAAATGCATTGAACGGTTGCGAAGATATTAAAGTGCAAAGTTTATGGAAACCCTTCTCAACCCTAACTATAGTGGTGCTACTGCATCATTACAATGCATGAAAAATAAGTACGATGATCATCAAAAGACAATCAATTTAGAGTATCAAGCAAATCACAATGATGTACTTTCACAATAGATAAAGAAACAATATGAATGATCCTATAGGTTCAAAGGATCAAAAGTTTTTTTTGATCGGCTACATGCCATTACATTATAGACTTAATAAATACAGTGTAAATTGAGATAATATCTTTGTTTACAATAAATACAGGTAAAATATTATACATATTTCATACAATAAAGTGCAATCAATACAACTTTTAGACCCAAATAAAAATAAGTATTTTGCAAAATCAAAGATGCATTGTTTGCAAAACATTTACCACTTTTTCCAAAATTTGTGTTTCATTTGAGTTTAACAGATATATTAATATTTCTTCTGTAGAGAGGTCAAGACCTGCCATGATGTCACCCAACCATTTAGAGTGTTATGTGTCATATAAGGAACAGACTAATAATGCATGTTTTAAATCATCCTTCATGGATCTTCCACACTTGCAGAAAGAAAAGTCTGTATTTTGTCTTTTTATAGTGAACATAGTTTGCCGTATTTATTTCTAGTTTAAATTTAGTAAATGTCCTTTATTGGTTATAATGTGTAAGCTTTAATAAATATAGTTCCAATCCATATGTAAGTTTTAGTTGGTTGTACCACTTAAATAATTTGTAACTTTTCAGTTTCAGTTGCATATTATGCCTATCCAGATCTCTGAGTGTAGTTTTGACAGACTGAACTATTTCTTCCCATGGATGTAAATAAATGTCTCATAAAATGTGACCCAAGCCATACGGGAACAGAAACTTCCTGACTACCTCAAGGGTGGAAAACACAAATCCTGTCTCAGAGTATATTATCTCCTTTTCCAGGTATTGTCTGGGCAGTCTGTCTTTCTTTAATACCAATAATTTTAATAATGAGAATATCTGTCTTTCTCTTACTAGGGTAGATAGAGAGTATTGACCCAATTCTAAATTTGAAATGACTGTGAGTACTGACTGCGGAACCATGAGAATATATCTGTTTATCTTATTACAAGCAATTTCCAGCTTGTCAAGGTCTGATAGTCCCCAGATTTCCACAGCGTATAGTATGCTAAATTTAATTTTTGTGTCTAGTACTCTCAATATGCTTTTATCCAATGCACATCCCATTTTTACGTTAAATATTTTAAATGCATTGAAAGCCATTTTAGTTTTACTGCAAATATAATCTACATGATTTTTCCAACTAAATATCTGGCGAAATCTTACTCAAAGATAATCATAATATTGGACTATCTCTACCCTCTCCTTTTTAATCCAGATGGTTGGATTTTTCTTGTTTCCATTTCCAAAAATCATCAGTTTTGTTTTAGACATATTGATTTTTTATTTATGTTCTATGTATAATTTAAAGAAATGTTCCAGCTTTCTTTGAGGTTCCAGCCTAGAAGTTCAAACCAGAACCAGGTTGTCAGTGTATGCTAAACAATTTACACTGGTAGCCCCTATTTTTGGTGCATGGAAAAGAGGATTTTGTAAATCAAGTAAAATCTCATTTATATAAATATTGAAGAGGGTAGGAGCCAGTAAGCATCCTTGATGGACCCCTAAATTGGTATGGAAAGTTGTTTTTGTATGACTGCATTGATAATATTGAACCATGGCCCATGTGCGATCATGCAATCTTAATAATATATCTAAATTTCTAGGCTAATACCTAGTTTTTGCAACTTATTGCACATAATTACTTTACTGTTACTGTTGAATGCTGTGGAAAAGCCAGTGAAGCAACAGTATAGTTTACCTTTTTTAACTTTTATATACTTCCAAATTAAGTGATTCAACACATAACAGTGTTAGATCATTGATCTACCTTTCCTAAATCCGTTTTGAGCTTCACATACAATGGAGTTTTTATCAAGGCATCTTTTTAGCCTGCCCAAAATTATTCTGATAAATATTTTTGGGGATATGTCTATCAGACTGATAGGTCTATACATTCTCAACTCACTAGGATCATCTTTTTTGCAGATTGAATAAATGATAATACTTCCTTGCCAACTAGAGGGAAGGTCGTGACCCTGTATAAAAATTTTAAAAAGCTTTTTGTAGCACCGGTACCCACCAGTCTCCATAATATTTGTAAATATCTCCAATTATTTTATCTGGACTGGGTGCCTTAATTTATTTGATTTGGATAATTGCTAGAGTTATTTCTTCCTTAGTTATTATCATGTGTATTGGAAAATTTAGCTGTCCATTGTTATATTGTCCATTCTGTAATGCTATTTTATCTTGTGCTGAAAAATAAAGTTCTGAAAAATATGTAACCGTAGTATCTGGCAGAATATAGGCTTCTACTTTGGTAACATATGTATTGTATCCTTGGCTCACTGATTTCCAAAATGTTCCACCATCTTTATTCATGACAGTCTTCCTTAATTCTCCCACAATATTTTAGTGTATGTTTGTTTTTCTTGTTCTAATATTTTTTTGTATCTTTTCCTTTCTTTGTTTATGTTTATATGTTCTTTCTTGATATTATAGTACTTATTTTGTATTTTTTGCAGTGTATACCTCCTGATTTTCTTGTTTAATTATTTTTTTGCTTTCTTACACCTTGAATTAAACCATGTCTTTCCCTGCTGATTATGACTTGCAATTCTATTAGTTACACACTGCGGTCCAATCAGACTGTTCATATTTAGTCAAATATTGAAAATGTTGTTAAAATTAGTATCCTCTATAATGGATGTATGCATCTCATTCAGCTGACCTATAAATAGATCATTGAATGATCTAATAGCATTAGATATTCATTGTATCTGCTTCTGATTTATAATTTATAAACCTTCTTTATTATAAGGTATAATATTTCTCTGATCATTTTGCTCAATTTGTAAAGTTAGCTGCACTGGGTTGTGTGCCAGTTCAGATCTTTCTACCACTTCCAGGTCATATATTATTCTGGTAGCTTCAAAATTAAACCATATCAGATCTATGGTCGATGAAACTTGTGGGCCCATATAGGTTAAATTTCCTTTTGTGTCTCCCAGAAGCCATCCATTAAGTAAAAGCATGTTTTTGTTTATCAAAAATGTATTAATTAGGTTCCCTCTGCTATTATTTTTATGGTCCATTGCCACTCTATCCCTTTTTATTCTAGAGTTAAACTCCGGGAGGAAAATCTACAAAATCTGGACTTTCTGAATTCCAGCCATTAAACATTAGGAATATCAGATTCCAAATCCATAATTTGTTCAAAAGGCAGAACTAATTTAGAAATTGTGTTATCTGTGTTCATAGTGGGGGGGAGAGGGGGAGTTGATGTTGATTATTATTATCTTAACATCTTCCTTTTCATTCTCTATCCTCAGTATCAAAATATCATCTGGTGTATTGTAACAGATACTAATTTTAAATTTTAGTTTAGTTGTGAGATATATTGCTATGCCACTTTTATATCTGCTATATTTTCTTGCTAGATTTAAAAATATTTGTATAGCCAGGTATCTTTGGAGTCTCCTCTGCCATGCATCAAGTCTCTTGGAGACAAATTAAGTCAAATGTTTCTATAAAACCTTTGACCTCTGGGTCAGCAATTTTTAGATGTGTCCCCTCTATGTTCCAAGACAGAATCTTTATTTTTTCATTAACTTGATGCTGATTTTTTTGTTGTTTTTAGATGTATCCAGTTACTTTATTTCCTCTGTATCTAAGGTTTCAAATCTATGAGCAGTGGTAAATCCTTCCCACTCTCCTTTTTTGCATATTTTCTTCATTCAACTCTATAATATCTTTTTTACTATTAATCCTGTTTGGATCTATTCTGTCCACTCTAGCATAGAGATAAAATGTAGACCCAATCTATTCAATATTTGTCTATTGCTTAGCAAAGATTGGACAATTTCTGGGTTTCTAAAGGTAATATCAATTTGTGATGCATTATTTTGTCATTTATGTATCCTAATGTACTCTATTGATTTTTTTGAGATATTAATATACATCATCCTATGAAGAAAAGATGTAATATCCTGTTTTATATGGCCCAGAAAATCATACTGAGAAGTTTCCCATCCAAAGACTGTAACATGATACACATGCTTCTGATAAATATACCATACCATAGATTTCCACCAGATATTCCAGCTCTGTGCCATCTAAATCAACATATTTATCAGAAGCATGTGTATCATGGGGTGACATCATGGAGGTCTCAGCCTCCATCTTATCATTGTTTATTAACCCTTCTTTCTTTCCTTTCTTTTCCTCTTCTTCAGTAACACATCAGAAGGTCGACTGAATCATGGCGACCTGTCAGAAGGGCGACAGAACAATGGCACTGATGAATTTGGGAGACCCAGATTTGCCCCCTTCCCTGAGTTGTGTCCCCCCCCCGGGAGTAGGAATTCATAGTAAGGGGGGTGGTAGGTGAAGCCCCCCTACAAGGGGTGTGTAGGGAGCAAAGACCCCTGCATAAAAACACTTTCCTAACTGTCATTGCCCTGGGTGTCTGGCACCCTTCTGATGGGTTGCCATTATTCGTTCACCCATATGACATGGGACCTTCAGTTTCTGCTGAACTGCCTTTAGATCAAATTTTTGTATATTTCTATTTCAAATCTTTTTTGTGTGTTAAAGTCTCTTTTGGTATTGTTTTCCTTCTCAGAGATTCCCCAGCACCTGAAGAATTCATGCATTGATGCATGTGTAAATCAGTTTTTGGTGCTGAATATTCTAGCAGATTTGAAATTAGTTTATTTTTCCCATTATTTTTATTCTTATTTCTCTTTAGATTCCTTATTAAAAAATTGCTTTGGTTATTGTATTGCTTACCACTTTCTTTTTTATTGATACTCTGCCTTACCCCACCATTATCTTCTGGTTTAAGGTAACAAGCACAGACATGATTTTTATCAAATGGAGATGGTAGGTTAACTTGCACTGCTTTAATCTTTCCTTGGATTGTGTTCCCTTCAGGGTTGTTAGCCTCATTTAGGATAGATGATTGGTCCTTAGATTTATTATCTTTCTTTAGTATTCTATTGAGAATAGCCCTATTGTGAAATAGGGCTATTCTGAGATTGGTAATCTCATCTTTAATTACTACTAGTTTTCCAGAATTACCATATTTGCAAAGTAAGGATTCTTAAGCTCCATCATCTGTTTAGATAGGGAACTACAGGCAGAGAAGTCACCCTTTCCAGTGAAAAATTCCTTATTATAGTCTACATTTTCCTGGTTCCTATCTGGTCTCCTATTTCTGACATAAAAGCATTGTGGGTGTCACATTACCCAGACTGACATCTCCCTATATTATTTCTAAAATTTTTAGCCCTTCGATGACCATACTGAGATTCTGTGTTATTTCTTTAATTTTAGAGTCATTTATAGTTATATTAAGTTTTGATGGTCTTGTTGTTTGTGATGGTGAATCTCTGTCCTCAGGTATTTTTGGGGGGAATTTAATTTATCTATGGCCCCCTTATCTTTTGACAGTAAAATAATGTTTAGTGGGATCTCCTAAGATAAATATTCCAGTGTGCAGTCATCTCTGCTGTCACAACTATATGGCTCATATGACTCAGTTAAATGATCACCTGGCCTATAATTATAAGAATAGTCAGTAGCAAAAGAGGGGTCTAGAGATGCAAACAAATCCCACCCATATATATCCAGTGAAATCTCTTCTGTCTGGGTCAACGATGTGGAGGAATTTCTAGTAATGTTTTGATTTCTTCTCATTTTTCTCATTGGGTTAGTTATAGGTTCTTCTTCTTCATTCCTACTATCATCCAAGTCTTTGTTAATAATATGGTGGTTGACTAGACTTGTTGGTGAGTGAGTATCTTTAGCCCACATCTCAATAAGTTTAAATTGTAGTGGGTCCATTTCACTGACATGGCTCTGGTTGGTTTTTAAATCCTCCTTAATTTTAGCTTTTTTACTTTCCTTCCTAAGCTGGTTCTTCCTCCAAGTTTCATTTGCCTCCTTGTCAGTGAAGGGTTTCCCTCTTCTAGTTAGAACCATCTTGTAATGGGTTGCCACTCTAGCTGTAAAGTGCTAGTAAATCATGAGATAGAGATAATAACTAAATTTATCTGGTTAGTTAATTGATATTTGCAACACAAAATTCAATTAACAAGAAACCTAAAATATTAATGCAGAAGGTGTCTTTTAAAATGGTGTCTCAATTAACAGTACAAATAGAATAAATACTCATCAAATTCAGGTAAAACTGCAATACCACAATACTATAGTAGTATTCCAGAGATACACATCTATCTAGGTTAGTGATACAGAGCAAGATGTATATTTCACAAATCAAGGCTACAGGCAATGTGGTTTTAAAGGTAAAAACCTGATGTGCAAAATTTTTGCAATCTGGGCAATGCCCTAATCCAAGTCCAATCCTCAAAAACAGTTAATTCATCTACCTTTCCACTTTATCTGTGTTTATTCATTCTTTGGTCTTCAGCTAGAATCATTTGCACTTCTTCAGGAATTTATTACAGTTCCCAGTATTCTCCATGTTCCTCTGGTCAAGATGATCTCGACCCCTTCAGTCCCTTCAGGAAATATGAGGCAGTCTCTACTTTCCAATTTTTCCTCTCCTGTGGGTGGGGAGCATTTTCTTGCTTGTTTTCCTTCAAAATAGTCTCTAAAATATTAACAAAATAAAACTCCTAAAAGTATTTTATTTAATTTAAAACCAAGCATAACATTTTTAGTTTCTTACTATCTCAGATACAGGCTGTCTTATAGGCAGCTAATTCAAACAAACAAAAACTCACTCAGACCTGTATACTATTGCTTTAAAGGCTTTAGTTCAATTTTAATCTCAAGATTAAGCACTAAGGGAACAGTATTTTAGTTTATAGCTTATAGTGCCAGAATTTTTCCAGCTAAAATGCTTCTATGTACTACGAGAGTCTTTTCCAAAAAACATGATCCAAACACAATATGGAAATGTATGTCAGATGCTAGTTACTTTTGCTCTGAGTGTTGAGTATGTATCTCAGCAGTAGCGCTATTGTTTAGTTTATAAAAATGCCAAGGTTAACAGCTCAGGTTTTTTTTATGTTATCTATTTATCTCCCCTGCAACTCACCTACCTCTCCTTCAGGCCAATGGTTAAGGACACTCACCTCTCACTCATCTGCACCACTGACCCCAACCCCACATTATGGCCACCTCAGGGTAACCTGACATAACCCTTGCATCGGGTGGGTCCTCCTCTTCTAAGGAGAAATGGCCTATCAGCCCAGGCATTGGTCTTGGGTGCTGCTGCAGCTGGGTCAACTGTTGCAGATCTCAAGGGGGGAACTGGTCCAGGTGGTCATCATTTTGTAGAAGGAGATGCCATTTTCAGTTTTTCTCCAATTTCCCCTAGTCACGCTGTCTCTGAGCTTCCACTGGTCTCCACTGAGGGCCACTACACAGCGATACTGATCCCCAACCCACCCCAGGACAGGAGAGCAGTCCTCTGAATGCTCTATCCTACTCCTTCCCCTGCTGACCCTCCAGTGCACTAGTCTGTTCCCAAACCTGGGTCACCGGTGTGGTGTGAGGTAAGGCACCAGCGCCTCAGCCCTCTGTGCCACTAGGCCAGCACAGCTCAGGTTTTAATATTGACAATAGCAAAAGTTGCTGGAGAATACGGTTTTACAAGCAAGCTAAAAACACTTCAAAGCCAGGAATACCTCACAAGTAACTCAGAGTCAATGCTTTCAAACTTTTTTGGCCTTGTATTTAAATCTTTTTAATTTAGAAGGAGCAGAAATAATATCTATACTCGGTATTCTGCCCTACTTGCCCAGCTTGCTTTACCCTCTGCGCACTGCATTCAATGTCTTTCAGCAGTCTGAACACATAGCCAGCTTTAAATTACAATAAGCTGGTCTGCATGCAGAATGTTAATCAGTCAATGGATTAATTAATTACTAAATAACTAAGTAATCTGCCTCAAGACAGTGCAGGTTTAATGCGTGCAAACTGTGACAGATTTTGGTAGTTAATTTAAGATGTTAGCACCAGTCTGAACTTAATTAGCCAGTTACATGATCAGAGTACACACTCTGGATCCAATCCCAGCTGAAGTAGTTTACTTAGTTCAATTAAATAATAAAAAATCTAGGAAGAAGCATGACGTTTGTCCTCTCAGTGCGAATTAACTGTTTTATGGCTCTGTTTATATGAGAAATGTTATCTAATGAACCTAATGGGGTTCCAATATATTGATTTTACTAATCCTGAATCCTGAATCTTAAAATATGAAGTTCTAAGGGTAAAATGCTATATAAAATAAGACAACAAGTTATATAGAGAAAAGCAGATAGCCACATAGTTTTAAATTAGGCTTCCAACAATTTTAAAAATCTGATTTAGTGTCCAAAGCTAAAACTACAAAATGCATAAATAAACACGTGTGTAAAATTTTAAACACAGTTTGAATACAATTTTCTCAATAAAAGGAGAGATACGCTGTTTTCTTCATTCAGTGTTAGGGTCCTTTGATTTTTATATTGCCATGAAAGCACTTTAGATCATTGTACTCTGTGCAGACATGAACTTTCTAACTAAATTTTATAGCTAGAAATTTTGGTGCAAGTAAATAGGTTTCGATTGTCCAGCCCCCCGTGGGGCCACCCCCAAGGATGTTTGCCTCCAGGCGGGCTCCTCAACTGAATCATAATCCAAGCCTTGGAAACAATATACTCAGTACAAAAAGGTTTTTCTGGCAAAATCAACAGCAATAAGAAAGACTGAGAAAGTGCTGAATTAAAAACTGCCTTAGCAGTTCTCCTCTGATTACATATTGGTCTGTGAACACGGACTACTCAGGCAATAGTATCATACCTGTTGTAAGAACAGGGAAAGTCGTTTCGTATTCCTGCTTCTTCTCCTTCTCAGGGGAATGGCGAACAGCTGAACTGCAACAGACATGCCAGCATCCTCTCGCATTTGCTTTGTTTAAAACTTTTATTGCCATTGCCTTAGTTACAGTGTTTCCTTGATCCTGTACTTGAATTATCCTATAGTAAAGGACTCTCACCATTGAGAGGACACCTTCCTATGCAGTACAGTGGAACAGGGGCCAACAATCAATCACTAGCTCAAGTAAACATGCCAGTTATCTCCTAGATTCAGATGTTAGGAGAGAATTAACTCTATTAGAGGAAAACAATACCCTCATATCTTGTACATTTTGTTTCCATGTTATCAGTAAACTCTTTTCATTTAGTTGTTATGGATATATGTGATTGCTTTCATTTTATTTTCACTGTTTATACTAGTCCCTGTACCTATCCTGGGGTCTCCCTTTTCTCATTGCTGAAATGTCATTGTCCCTGAGAGCTGCATTAACATATGAGAAAATAATGTGTCAGTGCCCTTTACACTCCACAGTATGCCTATCTGCTAAATTAGATGTCAACAAAACAAGTTGCAGCAAGGTGTGAAATACCCCAAATACCTTTTAATAGCTTTGCAAACTGTCTCAGTTGTAATACAGGGTTTTTTCCCTTTAAACTGCTTTCCGTTTGTGTGTTTTCAGAGGGATTTTCAGGATATTTATACTTTTAGCATAGGGATACAAGGTATAAATGGGTGATGTGACATCGTGTTCTCATATTCTTATGCAGCTGTCATGGATGATGAGATTTTAACAACCATAAAATGGAAGTCCCAAGGATAGTTACTGAGGCACTAGCATGAACAGTAAAAATAGGGTTGCCACCTTTGGAAGAGGTAGAAACAAGACACTAAACCACACCTTAAACTCCACTCATAGCTCCACCCCTTTTCATGACTGACGGTGCATTGCTCCTCCTCCAAAGCCATTTGTTATGACAGTGAAGATTGTTGATAGAACAGTAAATGACAATACTTAAAACAGCACCTCAACCAAAATATAAACATCCTACACCTGTTAAATTTGCTTTTCTAGTTTCTTCCTAGTCATTAATTTATTTCATTAGTAACCTATTGAAATTATTTTACCAAGTACACATACAAAGGTAAGTACATTTCATTTACAGATATGATCTGGGGTGGAGACAAGGGAAATACTTTTAATAGTAGACAATGGTAAATAACAAATTGTTTCCTATAATGTGTACTTTATACATATTTTTGTGGATCCAGTTCCTTTTCATATCCACATTACTATTTTGATGCCAAAAGAAGTGACCATATTTTTTTCTAGAGAAAAAAATAAACTAAATTAATACACTAATTTAAAGCTGCTTAAATTCTTTTAGACCTAGAAAAGTTTACCAGCTAATGAAAGTGGAAGATAACAAAATTTTTTGCTATTACAAATGGTAGGGTCAGACATTTGCTCAGCCTTTGCTGCAGTGCTGCTTTAAGATGCAGAGTGGAAAATATTAGGTTAAGTATCTGCTAATGATCTTAACGGCCATACTTCACACCTCCCAGGTTGATTGTTTTTATAAAGAAAGGGCTATGTTGATAACAGAACTTGTTTTTAACCTAAACATTCTGCTGAAACCATGAATTATATGGCAAAAATCTGGTTCTACAGTACATGAGTACTCAAATGGCTCAAAAACCTGACTATTACTCAACAAAACCAGATTACCAGATAGGGACCCTGAGAACTGGATTACCGGGTAAAAAAAACTCACAGGTGGCTAGCATAAGAACATAAACTAAAGCAAATTTGTATATCTTCATCTGCTACAGAGAAAGAGTTGTCTGTTGACACTGAAACAAATAACATTTTCAAGATATGAGGGTGTAGTTTTCCTTTAATTAGAACTAGACCTCAAATTTTAAATGGCTAGCACACTACTAAACATGTTAACAATGTGCTTACTGGGTTTTGCATGATCAGATTGTGTAGGACCATATTCAGTAGTCCCTGCAATGTGGTGCTTAGCTGACAGTATGTATGCACAGAATATACAACTTCCCCCATGTACGTGAGGGTGTCCTCTTGCAGACAGGGCACTGTGGTATATTCAGACACTTTAGAGTGTTGTAGAGGAATGTCAGGAAGAACAGACAGATCACAGAACAAGAAAAAAGATGCAAATAGTGTTATTTTATTAACAACATAAGAACAAAACTTAAAAAAATATACTGTCAGGTGGCAGCAAAATGGCAAATCAGTTTGGACAACGAATTTGACAGCTGCTTTACTGCTGATTTATATCAGTTATAAATAATAAATTCAGCAAAGTCTTTTGCACTCCATAGCTGCTTAAAATGTTGTTGATTGTATAAAAATTGTAGCCCCTCTTTTTAAGCAATAGGAAATAGTACCTTGCTATTTCAGACTAACCTGTTTGACTATGTTAGGTCTTTCATTCTTTCTTTCTCTCAGCTTCCCATGCTGTTTGCCCATTTATCTCAGAGAGTTAGAGTTTGTGGAGTCCCCATTTTCTATTGCCTTGCTATGGCTATTTTTGTTTTTCTAACCTGATCTCCCTCTGGCCTTTTATCAGCATACCAAACACATCATGCTTAATATGTATTCATTTTTACTACTCTTACATGTGTAATTACATAGCCTATAAGTCTACTTTCATGGGGCTGGGTAACCATGTAACACAGCAGAGAGAATAATGGAGGGAAAGAAAAACAAAGACGGCATGAGAAGCAAGACAGACATGTACAGGAGAGAGAGAAAGGGATAGGAGAGGGTTGATGGGCAGCTGGTGGGGCCAGTTCCTGGGACCCATGGGAATATGGTTGTGCAACCATTTATCCATATACCTTTTCCTAGTAGGCTAGTAGTCCTCCCTCCCATGCCCACACATGCATAGTAATATCTAGATTTCTTTCTCTGGTTGTCTAGTAGCCCCTTATATGCCTGGGCACAGATAATAACTGATACTGCCCCTGTACCCCCACGTTATCCAACCCACTCAGTACCTACCATCCAATCCCCCCATCCACACACTACTCTACCTTAGATATGGCCATCCTGCAGCTATCCACAATGCATTGATGGTGACTAGTACAACGCTCTGCTGTGCTCATCACCATGGCCAGTGACCATCTGCATTACTGTGTGTGTGTGTGTGTGTGTGTGTGTGTACAGTAGAATTATTCTACTGTACATGCATACTTGCTGCCTGTCATGCAGCTTGACAAGGTGATAATTAGAAGGGCTATTCCACTTGCTGTATTGGGGAGGGCAGCAAAATGTCCATATCTAGTGTGAGTTGGGTGTTGACAGTGGTGGAGGTGGTAGGTATTGAGTGGGTGTGATAGGTTAAGGATTACATGGGCAGTATTGATTACTAGCATTGCTCGGTGAAAAGGGGGTCCATTAGATTACCACTGAAAAGAACGTAGATATTATTATACATTAAGTGGGCGTTGGGTGGCAGGACTAATTTAATATCATTTCCAGTGGTATGGATAGTTTCTTTGCTATCTTCAGTTCCTCTGAAGTTGCTGTTGTGAATCTTATTAAATGAGTATGCCATAAGCTTTCAAAGCCCTCTGTCTCCTTTCATAACAAATGGCTGCTTACACATCTATCATCTCACTGTATATATTAAGAATGTTATTATTGATCTGTACAGTATATTGTAACATTGTCCTTTTTCTTATCTGAGCAGTATGTATACGCAGACCCTGTAATCTCATATCTGATAGTCTGTCTAATTTTCAGTTTAGAAATGTAACATTTTGCTTCTTGAACAGATGTTTCTAACACACTCATACCTCTGTTTGATGAGCTGATCATAACCTCAAGCTATTGCTTACCAAAGCTCAAGAAATCATCCTCCACTTACCCACACTTACTAATCTATCATACCAAGCAGCTCATCATTACCATATATTATCATTTTCTAACTTCATGGATTAACACTTCAGCGAATTAATTCCTGGTGTGTACATTCTACTACTAAAGTGTCAAACATGTGTACTTTACCTCATAAACAGTCAGCTCTTCAACCTCTATTATAAAGAAAGAAGGTTCAGTGATGACTGCAACTTGGTTTCTAAAGTATCTCTAAATGTATACATTTCCTTGAATATTTAGAACATTTTTTTTCTGCAATGAAGTTGCTACAACAGCATCCAAAAATTTATTTTTCAGGACACATTTTTTTAAACAGTGCCTATTGGTCCACTTCTTGTTCCTAACTTTATTTTCAGGAGTATACTTAAGAAATGTGCAATACCCAGTGTCACCTATGTTGTTAAATCAACTAAACTGGGAGGGAAGGCACTAGGGCTGTGCAGAACTGGAAAAATACCAAATTCATGGAATTCTGTTGAATTTTGTAGAACATTAAACATTTATTTGATTATAGTTCAACCATCTATTGAGCTAGAGAACTGGAATTTGGCAAGGTAACTTCCTGTTCAGTGTTCTAACAATAGAATTGATAACATGACTTTTGGATGAGTAGTTGCCTACTTATAGTTGCTTAAAGTCTAGCATATTTTGTTTTGGGGGAGCACGTACAGTACAACCGTGGAAGGGACATAGAAACTACTAAATATAAAGAGAAATATGGTTAAGTAACTTTGAAGGTACATTGGTTTATAATTTCAATATCTAACTATGACATTTTCTGAAAAATTTCTAAAAATGTGGATGTTTGTAACATTTGTATTTTTACACCGTTGGGGGTAGTGTACCTGTTTTTATATGGAGCCACTACAATTAATAAATGTTTTCTAGTCCACAAACAAAATAAGGTTTGGACCTGTATTCTTTTCAAGGCATTGAGCAAGGTCTTTCACTTTTACTTTTGTGTTTGTAACTTCACTGCTGTTGCAGGTATAGATCTGAAATGTAGCTTGCATATCCAGTATCAGTGTATCCTTGTACCTAACAAAGCTTGAGAAATTTGTTTTAGTAGCGTTACAGATACAGCAGAAATACTGAAAATTAGTATTAGAAAATGTTTCTCAAATGTTCATAGCAGCATAATAGATGATGTGTACAGAATTCCACTTGTGGAATTTAATGTTCACATATCACTTACCACCACTGCATTCATTACACTGAGGTGAATTGTATGTAGTCCTGCAGTTCTTTTTGGGGTGACTATTTTGCACTTCTCCCTTTTTATCTCTATTAACTTAACCACAATGACCTGACAGATGCTGTGGAACTGGCCCCCACCCTCACCCCAACATTCTTCTTGGTCTTCACAGTGACACACACTCTCTTACAAATAAAGTCACCCTACTCCTTATCCTGACAAACCTTTCCTATTAGAATAGCTAGAATTCTTTCTAGCCCACTGGGCTACCTGCCGCACTCGCAGTTCACCTCTTGCATGCCAGGATACTACTCTGCGCCTCTTTCAGTTGCAAGGAGCCTGCTGCTACCAGCCTCCTGAAATAAAGCATCAAGTGTCCTTGTAATACAAAGAACCTCTGTGTGCAAGCACTGAGGCAATGGTTACACCAAAGGGCATTTGGCCAGGAAGCCAAGTTTCAAAGAAATACAAAATCACACATGCCCCCACAATGCGTGTCCTTGTAGCCCACTGGGCTACCTACCATACCCATGGTTCACCTCCTGCATGCCTGAACACCACTTTGCACCTCTCTCAGCACCAAGGAGTGTGCTGCCACTAGCACCCTGGAATGAAGCATCAGGCATCCTTGTAGCCCATTGGGTTACCTACCGCACCCATGGCTCACCTCCTGCATGCCTGGACACTGCTCTGTACCTCTCTCAGAAACAAGGAGCCTGCTGCCACCAGCCCCCTGGAATCAAGCATCAGGTATCCTTGTAGCCCACTGGGCTGCCTACTGCACCTGCGGTTCACCTCCTGCATGCCTGGACACCACTCTATGCCTCTCTCAGTGCCAAGCAGCCTGCTGCCACCAACCCCATGGAATCAAGCATCAGGTGTCCTTGTAGCCCACTGAGCTACCTACTGCACCCATGATTCACCTCCTGCATGTCTGGACACCACTGTGTGCCTCTCTCAGTGCCAAGGAGCCTGCTGCCACCAACCCCCTGGAATCAAGCATCAGGTACAGCCTATACACAGCCCCCGCCCTCCGGGCTGCTGCTCCTGCTGCCAAATTTTTTGAAAAACAGCACCTTTCCCTGGAAAAGTTCTCATTGGTAGCTCCTGAGCAGGAGCATTCTGACTGTCTGCCCAATGGACTGCCTTTTTGCTCTCCTGGTACCGGACTCAGCTCTTAGATATTAAGCCAGTGAATTATGTTGGGCTGCCCATGTTCAAACACTCTGGAACTAGTAAAGAAATAGTTTTGTTTTTTCTCCCTCCTGCAGCTGAAACCCTGCACTCACAGGGTTCTTGTTTCTCTGCAAGTGCAGTTTTCAGTTCCAGTGTGCCAAGTTCTTCTTTACAGCTTCCCCTCTACTGATTTGTCCATGTGCTTCTGCCTGCAGTCATTTTTTTTTTGGTATTGTATTTAACCTGTCACCTCAGTTGCTGTGTCCATGTTTATTAATGTACAAAATTTAGAGTCAGGAATCATAGTTAAAGATTTCTTTGCTGAACGTCTGCATAGCATACTGAATTGTATTTTAATCCAGTGCAGCTACCATTTTAATTTCTCCCTTAGTTGCCCCCCCCACCACTGTTTTACAAATCTCAGTTACAGAGCTGGTGCCTATCTGCTTCCTGACCCATTATTTGTCACTCTTTTAGTAAACTGCAGCTCTTTTGTCTCTGTGCTAATCTTAGTTTTACCCCCACCCCTTTGGAGTGCTATAAATCCCTGTTCTGTCCCTTTTCCAACAGGCATCCTTGTAGCCCACTGGGCTACCTACCGCACCTGTGGTTCACCTCCTGCATGCCTGGACACCACTCTGTGCCTCTTTCTGTGCCAAGGAGCCTGCTGCCACCAGCCCCCCAGAATGAAGCATTAGGTACGGCCTATACACAGCCCCAGCCTCCCTGGCTGCTGCTCCTGCTGCAAAATTTTTTGAAAAGCAGTGCCTTTCCCTGGAAAAGTTCTCATTGGTTGTTCCTAAGCAGGAGCATTCTGACTGTCTGCCCAATGGACTGGCTTTTTGCTCTCCCGGTACCGGACTCAGCTCTTAGATAGTAAGCCAGTGAATTATTTGGGCTGCCTCTGTTTAAACACTCTGGAACTAGTAAAGAAATTGTTTTGTTTTTTCTCCCACCTGCAGCTGAAACCCAGCTCTCACAGGGTTCCTGTATCCCTGCTGCCAAATTTTTTCACCTACCCCCTCCCCCTTTCAGGCCACTCTTAAATACACATAAGCTCCTCCCTCCCCTACCCCATCCTGCCCCATTGGCTTCCAGTACTAGTGCTCTGAGCTAAAAGATTTTTGTCTCTCCTGCCCCTTTGTTGATCCTGCCCTCCCCTTAAAGGCATCCTCACTATAAGACACTTTCTCCTTAAAGCCCTGCTCTCTGTTTCCCTGGCTGTGGTTTTACAGCTCTAGATAGTACTGTTTCATTAGCTATTGTAACAAATCCAAGAGATGGCTTCCTCAGCCACCCTTCTCCTAATTGGCTACATCCTCCTTATGACAGTGGAGCCAGTTTTGGACCCCAGGAAAGACTCATCCTGCCCGAATACTCCTTTAAGACTGGAAATAAGCCCAGCAGTGTCTGTGAACCAGTTAACTTCCTCCAAAGGCAGTAATCCTTATACATTTCCAACCCTTCACACCTCCTACTGCCCAACATTCTCTGAGCAGACCCCCCCTTGCCCTCTCTGTTAGGGAAGTATTATCTGCTCTGATCAACTTCCGCTGCCCACCAAACTCCCACTCCGCTGCCCTTAATAGTGTCCAAGGCAAACAACCAAACAAAGCCTTCCTAAGATTCCTGGTAAGATGTCTCAGGAAATTATTAGTACTACTGCTACTCTGTGCAGACAGTGTGGAATTAAACCCAGCCCCCCCCTACTGCTAACTGCCCCAGGGGAACTCCAACAGCTAAAGGGTCTGAGCTTCCTGCATATGAACGTATGGAGCCTTGCCAGCAAAGATGACCAGGTCCACGCCTGGGTACTACATGCCAAGCCTGATGTAGCAATGCTCTCGGAAACCTGGCTGAAAAATACTTTACCTGACAAAACGTTTAACATACCGGGATACAACTTAATCAGGTGTAACAGGTTGACCAGAGCTGGTGATGTTGCCATATATATTAAAGATCAATTCCTAACCACCGATATTGTCCGCACATCAATGCCCAAAGAATTTGAATGTCTTGCCTTCAAAATTACCGTCTTGCCTGGTATAGCTTTATTGGTAGCTGCATGCTATAGACCTCCTGCAGCAGGCCTGTATATACTGCCCCATATTCGCTCTCTCCTGGAAAAAGTGAACATGGAATGCATTATCATGGGTGACCTTAACCTTAACTGGAATGATGCCAGTGCAAACAAGCTTAAGGACTTCTGCGATGAGCATGGGCTCACTCAGATTATCTCTGACATTACACGACCTAACAAAAAATATCCCAACTGAAGTTTACTTCTGGACATTATACTTGTCAACAAGCCACATAATCTCTGTCATGCAGGGTCTTCCACAATGATCTGATTGATCACTGTGCAGTCACCTGCGTTAGGTGCTCCCCACACCTCACATCCACCTCTACTTTCAAGCTTAAGCACAACCTAAAATACTTCAATCTCCCTGCCTTCCTGACAGATCTTGGGAACATAAAGTGGCAGGATTTCTACCTTGCACCCTCTCTGTCTGAAGAACTCTGTATCTTTCAGGATCTGCTAGTAAACATTATCAACCAACATGCACCCTTAAGGAAAATCAAATCCAGGAAATGCGCACCTGATTAGTTTAGCCCACTACTTAAGAGGGCCTTACGGCATAGAGACACCGTTTGGAAAAGGGCAAGGAAGTCATAATCTGACACAGACTGGCTCTCATTCCGGGTAGCCAGAAATGCCTTCACCAAACTGGTAAGGTTGGAAAAACAACAATTCTTCCAGTCAGCACTGGAGGCAAACAAAAACTGTTCCACCAATTTTTGGCAGATTCTGAGAGAGGTTGAGGGACATTCCCCTGCCACCCCGCTACCAGCCCAAATTGTGGCAAATAACACCTTCTACACAGATAGGTCTGAGATCCTCAATCGGCTCAATAACCACTTCACCACTGCAGGCCTCACATTCGACATGTCACCTGTTAGTAAACTGAGCACCACAAGCATAGCTACTAGACCAGCCATAGCCCCACCTACCAACCACCCCCTCTTCAAGCTCCAGTCAATCTCCTACAAACAGGTGGAGGACCTGCTCCTCTCATTGGACACCAAAAGGAGTGCTGGTGCCTATTCATTTAAACCCTTCTTCTTAAAAGCAGATTCTTATTATCTGGCAGCTCCAATTGCCCATCTCTTTAACAGCTCATTATCCCAAGGGGAATTGCCGCCTAGTTGGAAAACAGTGCACATTATACCCCTGTTCAAGTGAGGAGACCCCACTGACTTGAACAATAATAGGCCTATTTTGTTGCTTCCTGTTTTATCTAAGCTACTTGAAAAAATTGTAAACTCTCAATTAAGGGAGTACTTGGATCGTGAGAAAATCCTCAATCCAGTCCAATCAGGTTTCAGACCCAAGTACAGTACCGTGTCTGCTCTAGCCAACGTGTCAAATGACTGGCTAAAAGCTCTGGACAGTAAACAGCACATTTATGCACTCTGCCTTGACTGCAGCAAAGCATTTGATAGGGTTGATCATTCCATACTTCTTGATTCCCTGAGTAGCATCGGTCTAACTTCTGCTGCAGTAAAGTGGTTCTGCTGCTACCTCACAAATCATAAACAACGAATTAAAGCCCAAGGGGAATTCTCCCCACTAAAATTACTGCCCCGAGGCATTCCGCAAGGTTCCATTTTAGGACCTATCCTCTTCACCCTTTACATCAACTGCATTGACTTGGGCCTAGTTGCTGAAAACATTCATCTCTTCACAGATGACACAGTCATCTACACTACCAACCCCTCCTTGGACATTGCGTACAAGGAACTACAGCAGGATTTTATCATTCTCCAGCACAACCTGCTGAATCTAAAGCTCTTGTTAAATGCAAAAACAACAAAAAACAAAACCTATGATTATCTCCCCATCCCACAATACAGGGATGCCTGGGACCCCACAGATTATTACCCTCCTTAATGAACCACTAGAGCTAGTAGATAAATTTAAATATCTGGGAGTCTGGTTGGATAACAAACTCACCTTCAGTGTACATCTAAGTGAGTTAACAAAAAAGCTAAGGCAGTGCCTTGGTATTTTCTACTGCATAAGACGACTACTCACCCTGGAAACTAGAAAGTGGCTGGTTCAAACTACCTTTCTTCACCTGATTGACTACGCCGATCTCCTATATAGTCATTGCCCCCAGCATGCACTCCAAAAGCTGGATACGCTCTATCATCATACATTGAGATTTATTCTTGACTTGCCTTTGCAGACTCATCACTGCTCATTGTACCAAGCACTAGATTGGTTGTCCTTCCCCACGAGGAGGCACATAAATGCACTCATGTGGCTATTCTAGGCTTTGTCCAGCAAACAGCCACCCTATATCTCTGACCTGTTTGAACAGTCAAAGGGTGCCTATGGACTAAGGAACTCCTCCTTTGTCCTCCTTAAGCTACCAAGAACAAGGACATGTCTTGGCTCAACTGCCATTAGCTCCTTTTTACCAGCTCTTTGGAATAGCATGCAAAAATTACTTAAAATATCCCTGCTGCCCAGCCATTTTATATTTAGAAGGCTGCTCTACAGAGGCCTGACAATGGTGTGTGATTGTTTCAGGTAAAGCCTTACCCCACTCAACTGAGTCCCTTAACCTCTGTAATCCTGGGCCACATATGTCCCATGTCAGCCAGCATCCCTTTAGGGCAACCACCCCCCCACCTCCCCCTCTCACCAATTAGCTCTGCAGGGGGCCTCATTCTATTAGGCTGCCCTCTCTACTATGTGTCTGATACCGTTTCTTCCCACTGCCCTTTTCTATATCCCTCCTTCCTCTCCTCACTTGTACTCTATAAGCTACACCCTGTATACGCTGCACTTTAAATGCCTATATTTGCATTTGCTTTACATGTCTTATTCATCCAAGTACTGACTTTTTATATTGTAACTGCCTGTACCAATGTCTACTTTTGTGTGAAGTGTTGTCTACAGTAAGCAAAAGTGTCCTCTGTGTCCAAGACCATCTTGAAAATGAGCTTGCTCAATGATGTATCTGCCTGGTTAGATAAAGTCTGATTGATTGATTGATTGATTGATTGAATTCCTCCTTCTTAGTACTCCAGTTATTGACTCCCCCCACTATTCTTCTCTGTGTTTCTTAGTCCTAGATCTTTAAGTACATCAGGCTGTCAGTAACATGAATTTTGCTGTGGGTGATTCTCACATGACCTGCATTCAAGATAACATTTTGTCCCCTTGTATTTCTTTGCTACAACTGGGCATCTACTGTAATTCTTTTGCTTCAGAGCTCAGCTGTCTTTTTCTTGGTGAACTCATATACGTAGCTCCTGTAACTGTTCATCCCCTGCACGCTGCCTTCCAACCCCTGTCTTTAAGTTTAAATCCACACATCTCCCAGTCCTTGACATGATCAGTATAGTCTCGCTTTCTCCTGGCATAATATTCCAACTACAGCTCACCTGGGCATGCAGGAATTTCTTGCCCTAGGATGCCCTCAAACTTGCCATTAAAAGAAGACCACATCTTTTAATGGAATCTTACTCATATCAGCCTTTACCGTTCACATCCATGGAATGTCAGGTGTATAGCTGGGTAAAATAAAGGATATGTTTTCCACAATATTATCACAATATTATCGCACAAATCCACAATTTTCACAAAGAATCATAGCATTTGTATTTATCTGTTTATTTATTTTATTAAACTCAAACAGTACACATATTGTGCGTCTTATGCCATGCCTTAAGCAATTCAATAGCATCATGTTGCAAAGAGAGGGTCAAGAAATCATCACTCTGCATGCAGTTCATACAATTCATGGTGTTTGCTTAAGTCAAAACCTAGTAGTGAAGCTTACTGAATGACTGTCTGAACTGAAGTCTGATGTGTCCCATATAGCTGGTCTAGAAGCTGTTCTTACTGTTTGTAAGAATGCACAAATTATGCTGTATTGAACCTTGACATTGAACGTGATATGGTAAATGGTACAATGGGTCACATCACTGACTTTCTGTACAATGTACAGAAGACATTGTTAGAAGCACTTGTTAAATTTGACACCACTGAACAGTAAATGCAAACTGAACAAACTTCAGTGAAGTTCCAGATTGTGAAGGACATATGTGTAACCAGGGCACAGTTTCCAATATGTGAATGAGCATGGTACATCCAGCAGACCTGTATTTGATTCCCAAAAGCTCCATTTGCATACTGTGTGACTCTGAGCAAGTCACGTAACCACCTCAGTGTTCCCCATGTCACCCCTGAAAACAAGCACTTCTGCCCAGTGGGCTTTACCCAGTTACCAAAGAATAAAAAAAAGGCTAAAGACTTGAAACATGGCATACGTTCTTTATCCACATGCTCTCTAAGTTTAAACATTTTAAATCTGGAAACATTTAGGTATTTTTTTTAGATGGAAATCACTGAAAATTTAATTTTGATAAAATATTTGACTGCATCCACTTTAGAGCTTGAGGCCCAGAATTTGTTGCACATACCCAAGTGGTATAATGGTATAGTTCATCACAATTTCCAAGGTAGAGAAATTTGGATAAGCAATGTTACAATTAGATGGCAGTAACTAAAAATTACATTTTGATAAAATTTTTGGCTTTGTATAACTGGCTCCCTTTAACACTAGGGACGTTAAGCTTGGTACACTTACTGTATGTAAGTAGAAAGGAACTGAAAATACCTAATTTGATAACATATGGATGAGTATGTTTAATACTAGATGGAAATAACAGAGATTTAAATTTTTATCAGAATTTTGCAGAAGTTTTTGGGGAAACTGCAAAATTCTGTGGAATCAGAATTGTAATTCTGCATTCTACATATCTTATGAAAGCATCCTAAAACCTTGAATCCCCAGTGGTTTTCTCCACCATGGGGGGCTATTCTCTGTGTTAAAGGAATTTTCTTTTGCTGTGAAGTGTTGTGAAATATTTTGTCAAATTGTGCATGACTATATTATTTACTATCAATTTTGGGGACGGGTGACTTTAAGCCTTTCCTTACTTTCTTTAGCCAGGTAAAATAGAGATGTCATGGTATGACATTTTGACAGTATGATAACTGTCACATACAAACATGTGGTATTACACAAGTAGGCATTTTTGCACAAAGAAAGGGATTATTAAACCCTTGTGTTGAGGACACTAGCATGGAAGGGAAGTTGTCCTTAACAAAAACAGAAAAACAATGAACATTAAGTAAGCCCTACAAACTGCTATACCATGAACCATAGTTATTGCTGTATTGGAAATGGTCTATGGTATCAATACCCTGACTTCAGATACCACAGTACAGTATATTGTGAAACCATTGCACCATGACATCACTAGAGCTTCTTACCTCTGGCACGTCGAGTTGAGGGTGGAAATACTTAAATGTGAGATTCAGAGAGATGATGGCCAAAGTATCAACATTAAATAAGCACTCAAGCATGTACATTATGACTGGTGTTTCTTTCAACTACCAGTATATGTTGCAGATCAGAGGATTTGGACAGTGGAAAATATGCCATACTCTTCCAGGCATCATAAAAGCTAAAATAATAAAGTCAGTAAAACATGAAGTTTTTCTGCACCATCTTTCCATCCAAAGGGTGGTAGTTTTTGTGCTCACCTTACTTCCTTAATCTAAATAAGAATCATCCCACGGGCACCTCACTGTGAGAGTAAAAGGTCTTAATTACCAGACTTGGAAAGATTCTTGCCAATGTATTCAAGTTACATAAGTATTCTAAAATACATAAAATGCTAGCTAGTCTATTAAATCTATACATGTGATTATCTGATGATTAAAAAGTTAATTAAAATGAAAGTTAAATTACATGGTAGGGGTCCAGTATATTAAACCTTTGTTGCAAACTTCTTTAGAAACATTTTGTGTACTAAGAATCTGATTTCAAAATGTCAAAGTTACATTTATCTTAAATGGTACAGTTGTTTAACCTAGAAATCCTTGCAAGGTGAAATTGTTTCATTTCCATGACTTTCCTGGAAAGACACAGTACAGACAAAAGGGAACATAGCTTACACAAACAACTCCCATTATTATAGTTCTGCTGTAGTGTAACTATATTACACTGTAGAGTTGTCTAGGCACTTTAATAGTAACCCCCTATTTTGGTTGCTAATTACATGGCTGTCTTTTGACCTACTGTAGGAAACTGAAAACTGACATGCACAAACTTTGTGGCAGGATCTCCAAATATGGTTAAATTTGGTACAATCCCTTTTATGTTACAGGCTGCATCAAATCTAAAAATGTGTTTTTAAGACATTTTTTAAACTGAGATCATGTCCCATCTCAGCCTTCTTTTCTCAATAGCAAACATGTTGAGAGCCACTAGGCTCATCTCATAGCTTTTTCCACCCACACCCCTATTCATTTTGTGGCCCTGTGTTGCACCCTTTGGACTACTTCAATGACCTTTATGTATTGAGTAGCCCAGAACTGCACATCTTACTCCATATGGGGTCTGACAAGGGCCTTGTAAAGAGGCAGGCTTATTTACCCTCTCCTACTGGTTACCCCCTTTTAATGCACCCCAGCATTCTTCTGGCTGTCTTGAAGGCAGCTGCACACAGCTGGCCATGCATCAGTCCCTAGTGTATTATGACTCTCTGGTTATTTGCCTCCTCCACTGTAGCAAGAGGAGCCCAACACAGTATATAGGCTTTGCAACTAGGGGCACACAACAGAGAGGGAGCAGCTCAGATTGGCCTTCATCATTGATGACTCCCATTCAACTAATTGGTCAGTCCACCTAGTGTTATCAATAATACAGCCTTGTTTGCCCCCTACTTCCCAATCATATGTTGTGGTTGTACAGTCAGATGACTGTATTAAAGAAAGGAAGCAGTTGTGTTGTGGTGGTGGGGTGGTGGTGACTAATTTAGTTTGGGTTTTGAAAACTATTGGCTCCTGTAAATCATGGATAAGGGATCAGGTGGGATCTCAATACCAAATACTGTATACTGGTTTTGTATACTGGAGACATCAATCTAATGAGTGGGGTATCTTCTAAAAGGCATCAGGGGCTCCTGGTAAAGTCCCAGGAGCCAATTAGTTTTTAAGAAAAATAGGTGGGCAGCCTAATGGCACTATGTAAACACATTGTGGCAGGGTAGGGATGACACTGGATTTCAGGGCCATAGCAACACCTGCTATCACCCAAAGAGGTTGTCGTCTATGCACATGCTGGGTCAACTGTGGTTACTATGAGGAATTTCTGGGAGGAGGGTGGGAAAAGAATGGGGGACCATGCCAACATCAAGATGATGGCTTGAGTTACTCTTTGGCCATGCACCATAGATTCCACTAGCATTATGGGGGGTTAAGTGGTGGATGTGGCCAGGAGTGCCAGCAAGGGTGCATGCCCCAAGCCCAAGGGATAGCAGTGGAGGAGAAACTGCTCCAATAAATGAAAAAGTAAAACTGCATGGGAGAGCAGAGCAGGAGGTTGAAAATGGGAAATGATTCTGTGGGGCTCAAAGAGTATCATGCACTCCAATTTGTAGTCTACATTTTCATCCATGCCAATTGTATGGGACTAAAGTACAATTGTCAAACTAAAGAAAAAGGGTTCAACATTAAAGCCCAACTGAATTTGCCAGTGGGAACCTTCCCTCACTCCTAATCTCCCCTTTCTCTCTGGATTGTAAAATACTATGGGACACAGGTTGTAAGAAAGTAAGGTGAGACTAGGCAAAGTTTATTTCTAGGGCACCCAATCCCAGAGGTACTGGGTGCTTATATCAGAACAAGCAAGGGAAAATACAGCAAACATCATAAAAATACTAAGATAAAATACAGCAATGAAATTAAAATAATAATACAGCAATATACCTCATTAAAGCTGGATGTAAACCAGAACAGAACTCCTAGTTCAGGAAGGCCAAAGAAAATAAATGGGCCTTAAGACTGCACTTAAATGTCTTGACTGATACAGTCTCCCTGACTGATGATGGCAACCCATCCCCCAGAAGTGGGCCAGTGACACTAAATTCCCTGTCAGTGGCAGTTCTGAGTCTAGTCCTGGGAAATTCAAGGATGCCCCTAGATGAGGAGTGATGGGAGCAGACTGAGGTGGCCAGTGTCAGAAGATCAGTCAGGTAGCCAGGGCCTAGTCTGTGTAGGACCTTGTAGGTGAGTAAACACACCTTAAAGATAACCCTTCACCTAACTGGCAGAGAGTGCAGTTCATGCAGCACCAAGGTCACATGTTTTTAGTTCATTTGCATCACCAGGTAAGGAAAATGGTCCGTCTCCCCATACAATGTGCAGGGGAAATGCTGGATGTTGCCCAACAACTAACACACTGAAATCTGGCCAATGGAAAATCATGTACACAAATGCCCGCAGTCTGGGAAACAAGATCCCAGATCTGCAGGCAACAATGACAGAGGCAGCTAAACTGGACATAGTAGCCATTAGCAAGACATGGTTCACCAGTAACCACACTTTGGAGACTTCAGCACCCAGCTATGTACTGTTCAAAAGAGACTGAGGTGCAAAAAAGGGGGTAGGGTTGGAGTGGCCCTTTATGTCAATAAAGATATCAAAGCTACAGAAACTCAGAATACACATAAGGAACCAGAAGAACTGTGGGTCACCCTGGAAACAGGAAATGGGACAGCCATACAAACTGGGGTTGTCTTCAGGCCAGAAGACCAGGGGGAGGACATAAACACATTACTGTTAGAAGATATACAAAGCATGACAGCTAAAGGAGAGGTTCTGATAATGGGAGACTTCAACATGCCAGATACAGATTGGTTAATACCAGCAGGAACATCTGCCAGAACTAGAAACATGGTGGATTCCCTGCAGAGGGAGGACCTCAAACAACTGGTACGACAACCCACAAGATACAGGGCTATCCTAGATCTAGTTCTGATTAATGGGGAAAGGATCACAGATCTCCAGGTAGAAGGTCACCTGGGGGCCAGTGACCATCACATGGTATGGTTCAGTTTGGCCACTAGAACTAAATCATCCCATTCCAAGGCAAAATATGGGAGGTGCTGAATTTGTTAAGATGGCCAACAAAGTTAAACTAGCCCTGGCAAGAAGAAATACAGGTGAGGTGGTACAGGCAAAGTGGGCAAGCATTAAGGATACAATACTTGAAGCAACATCCCATTGTGTTAGAGAGAAAAACAAGAGCAAAAGAAGGAGGAAATCACTTTGGTTCTCAAAAATGGTAGCAGAAAAGGTTACAGCCAAAAGGCTGGCCTTCAGGAAATAAAAGGGAATGCAGTGAGATGAAGATAGGTATGCATACCAAACTTCCCAAAGGGAAGCAGGGAAGGCAGTAAGGCAGGCAAAGTCCCAAACCAAGGAAATACTAGCATGAACAGTAAAAGAAGAGGACAGGACTTTCTATAGATACATTAGTGAAAGGAGAAAGTTCAGAGGGGGTATTGCTAAGATCAAAGGGGATAAAGCGGAGTGTGTGGAGGAGGACCAAGGAAAAGCATCTATCCTAAATAGATACTTCTGCTCACTATTTAGTGAGGAAAAGATAGGGCAGGACCCACAGCTCAGCACCATGGACAAAGAGGGGGTTGGGAGTCGTGCACTAGTCCCTTCACAAAAGAAAGCATCCTACAAGAGCTCGCTAAGCTCAAGGTGGACAAGGCAATGGAACCTGATGGCATACATTCCTGGGTACTAAAGGAGCTAAGAGTGGAACTAGCAGAGCCATTAGCAGAACTGTTCAGTAAGTCCCTGAGCACAAGAGAGATCCCAGAAGACTGGAGAACGGCTCATGTGATCCTGCTTCACAAGTAGGTGATAGCAGGAAGGAGGCAGAGAACTACAGACCAGTCAGTCTTACCTCAGTAGAGATTATGGAGTCACTCTTTAAGGAAAGGATAGTGCAACACCTGGAATCTAAAACATCACAGGATCCAAGACAGCATGGGTTTACAACAGGAAGGTCCTGTCAAACTAATCTCATAGATTTCTTTGACTGGGTAGCCAGAGTGGTGGACCAAGGGGGTGCAGTTGATGTCGCCTACCTTGACTTCAGCAAAGCTTTTGATACTGTTCCACATAGAAGATTCATTAATAAGCTGGGTAGGCTTGGGGTGGGTCAGAGGTTGGTCAACTGGGTGGCAAACTGGTTGGCAGGCAGAAAACAGAGAGTGGTGGTAAATGGTATACAGTCAGAAGAGATGCAAGTCACAAGTGGGGTACCTCAGGGATCAGTCCTGAGGCCAGATCTCTTCAATATCTTCATCAGTGACATTGCAGATGGACTGGAGGGTAATGTTTGTCTGTTTGAAGATGACACCAAGATCTGCAACAGAGTAGATGATCCAGATGGGGTGGGCAGAATGAGAAGAGATCTGGATAAACTGGCAAAATGGTTGGAAGAGTGGTAACTGGGGTTTAACGCAAAGAAATGCAAGATCATGCACATAGGGAAGAGAAACCCTGAAGCCACCAATAGGTTGGGAGGGCAGTTTCTGGCAATCACAAGGGAAGAAGGAGTCTTGGGTATCATCATCACAGATGATCTGAAATCATCCAAGCAGATCACTAAAACAGTAGGTAAGGCTAGAGGGACGTTGGGATGTATTAGTAGGGGTATTGCAAATCATAAGAGGGAGGTAATAATCCTTCCTTACAAGACACTGGTTAGGCCCCATCTGGAGTACAGTACTGCATGCAATACTGGAGGATGCACCTGCACAAGGACATTAACAAAATGGAGGCAGTCCAGAGAATGGCAACCAAAATAGTGCAGGGACTGCATCAGAAAACATATGAGGACAGATTAATGGAGCTCAATATGTATACCCTAGAGCAAAGGAGGGAGAGAGGTGATATGATAGAAAAATTCAAACATCTTAAGGGCATTAACAAGGTGAAAGAGTCTAACATGTTTCAATATAAGAAAAATAGCAGGACAAGAGGACACAGCATGAGATTAGAGGGAGGCCAATTAAGGGGTAATGTGAGGAAGTTCTTTTTAACAGAAAGGGTGGTGGATGCATAAATGACCTACCTCAGGAAGTGATGGATATGAATACAGTGCAGGGCTTCAAACAGGCATGGGACAGGCTTAAGGGTGCACTACAGATGAGTATGAATAGCTAGGCCATTGACAGAGTTAAGGCCTATGGCACATTCATAAGGTAGAAAAAATGGGCAGACTGGATGGGCCTTGCAGTCCTTATCTGCCATCAGCTTCTATGTTTCTATGGTTCTATGACAGGATCTCAAAAGGTCCATCAGTAACCTAGCAGCTGCGTTCTGCACCAGCTGCAGTTGGTGGAGGGTACCTCTAGAGACCCTGAAATAGAGTGCATTGCAGTAGTCAAGCATAGCTGTCATAAAAGCATGAACCAGCATTGGCAGGTCTTCAGGCAGAACTAGGAGTTTGATCCTAGCAATGTTCCTCAAGTGGCAAAAAACACTTTGGACAATAGACAGTACCTGAGATTCCAATGTCAATCTGTCATCCAGGAGCATGCCAAGATCTTGCACCCTAGGGGAGGCCATCAATGGTGCAGTCCCAAGAAAAAAAAACACAGCCACACTGGAGGCACTCCCATCACACCCTCAGTCTGGCTCAAGCACTAGAACCTCTGTCTTGTCTGGGTTCAGTAGCAACAAGCTGGAGGACATCCAATCATTGATCTTTGCCAGGCAGGTGTTAAGCACTTTCACAACATCTAATGTTCCTGGGGCAAAGTACACATACAATTGGGTATCATTGGCATAGCAGTGAAAACCCACATTGTAACACCTAATGAGCTCTCCCAGGGGCAAGAAATACACTGCAAACAGCATCAGTGACAAGATCGTCCCCTGAGGCACTCCACATATCAGGGGCCTCAGAGAGGATGAAAAATTCCCCATCACCACCTGCTGCATCCTGCCAGACAGATAAGACCCAACCCAACTGATGACAGTGCCAATGAGTCCACAATATTCTCTGAGATGATCAAGAGGCACAATGCGGTCTACAATGTCAAAGGCTGAAGAGAGATCAAGGAGAACAAGAATTGACTTCTCTCCTCTATCTCTAGCCCTGAGGAGGTCATTATGCAAATTGACTAATGCTGTTTCTGTGCTGTGCCTGGCTCTGAAACCAGACTGGAGTGGCTCATAGATAACAAAGGTCACAAGGTGCTTCTCAAACTGTTGTGCCACAATTTTTCTCAACAACTTTTCCCAAAATTGGGAGGTTGGAGATTGCCAAGATATCCAAGTCGAGAGATGGTTTCTTCAGAAAAGGCCTCACCAGATCTGTAGAACACAGAAAAGCACTGAGGCATTGTGTATCTGTGTGTGGCCACCAAGCTGTTGTTGATTAAGAGTAAATACAATGTCTTATGCACAATAGTTGTTGATACACTTACAATCTTTTATTGCTATTTTAACATCATGACTGAATGTGCTGAAATGTGGGAAACATGTGCAATGGACCAGAACTGCTGAAGTATCGTGGGATTTAGTTCAGGACACTTTCAGGAACTGAGCATCAAGAAGCCATTTTAAAGGTGCATTGCAGAAGGCTGAGCTGTAATTTGAAGGGAAAAGGATATATAAGACTAAATTCTGTAGCACTGAAACTAGAAGTATGAGAAGGTAAAACTTTTCATGTCAGGGCAGCCAGGGAATAAGGAAAAGAGACCAATAAAGATGTGTCCTTAGCAAGATGCAATGACTAGCTTGAAAGAAGAACTCCAAAAGCTGCTGATATTGAACTAGTTCTGTGATCTTTGCAAAACTTTCTCTCCCTATACCAAGATCACCACGACAACTTTCTATTCTGCTAACACTCCTATCATAGATAGAAACTTTTCTCTGGGGGACCTTTGGAAAGAGGGACTGAAGAGAGTGGGACTAGCAGTGGTGACATATTATAGGGTTATACATGTTTTTTATTTTTTTATTTGTTGATGATTCAGATTACAACCTTTGAGCACAGCACACTTACAGATTTGAACATCAAGAAACCTTAATAAAGGCTTATTTTAACAGGCTAAGCTGTAATTTGAAGGAAATGGGATTTACATTGCTAAATCCTGTAGTGCAGAAGCTGTAAAATTGATGTGGTGGAATTTCTGATTTTTGGGCACTGTAGGAAAAAGGAGGAGAGCACTAAAAAGGGATGCTGCCCAGACAGCTTATGTCTGCCTTGAAGTCCACCAAGCAAAGAGCCATAAGCCAGCCACAGTCTATATATGCATAAAATAGGACGTTCAGAACACTCTATCTTAGGTGTCAAACTTGTAATTCTGTGATTGATGGAATGTGAAACAGTTGTGTCCCTAGATGACGTGGTGTGGTGGGGATTCAGTGCAGGGAATGTAATGTATTCAAAATGATTTCAGAGCAAGCAGCACAGAAATGTATACATGCTATCAATACACATTGGTACGTGAGTTGAGGCTAGAAAATAAGGATCTTGCATTTAGAATAAATGCATCAGATAACAGAGCTAAAATATGTCCTTGCTGGGGCTCTTGCTTCCTTGTAGACAGAAAATCAAACAGGAGACTCTGAAGGAGCAATAAGAAAACATTGCAGGAAAAAGAAAGTGGTAAAACATGACACAATACATGAATGCTACACAGTAAAGGCCAGGGGAGAATTAAAAAGGCAACTGGCATATTATTATATATTAGAACCAGGAAGGAACCTTTAAGTATCAAATGAGGCTAAAAACAGCATTCATAACTCCACCAGTAACTACAGTAGATAAAATGGATAGATCAAACAATCACATTATTGTAATAGATGACTATATTGTAAATTTAAAATACAGTAGTCTGCCAAAGTGCATAAAAGCATGATAAAATCAGAGAGTTCACATCAGATATTGAAATGTCCCCTTTAAACACCACAATTTTAAATGGTAAACTGGAAGAGGTAGATATGACTGTCAAAGTGTATAAGATATGATTGGTATTATAGAGACACGGTGAACAAATTATAGTAACTGTGGATAAGGGATAGAGGATTATACCCTCTGTCATAGGGACAGAGGATCAAAAGTGGAGGGCAGCTGCCCTTTTGGTTACAAATTCAATTACATCATCAATGGCTAAAGACAAAATTTATATAAAAGAAGTCTTAGAATTCATCTGGATAAATATTTAAAGGACAAGAACTAAAACATATTATGGGGAGTGTGTTATAGACCAAATAAAATGAATATTGTTGGAGAGAAAGAATTACTTGAAGGGTTAGATAAAGCAATTAAACATGGTGACTTTAATATTATGAAAGATATAATCTGTAACTGGTTCAATCAAACATCATCATCCACAGACAATACACTATTTGTTATTTTTCTCAATGACCATGAACTGCATCAGCCAATACAAAATCCAACCTGCTAGAACAATATTTATACATTATAATAAGTAATAAGGGCAGTTAGATCTAAATCTGTAATTGTACAAAACCACTTGGTTCCAGTAATCACAATATGGTACAGTTTGAAAAGCACAAACAATGTAAGATTAAACAATACCAGAAATGAAACCCTTTGGCACTTCTGCACTTCAATCTTTGAACTATCTGATACTCTAACTGTAATCATGGGCACTTACTGTACTTTTGATATGTACAAAATCCAGATGTTTTTTCTTGTTACCTCAATTGTTAAACTATTTATCCATTTCTACTGCATTGTATTGTATTGTCTTGAACTGTTTCCTTGCTAAAACATTTAGGCAAGATCAATATAAGATGCTTTTAAAGAGCTGATTTTACTTAATAAAAATGCACTAAACAAATAGGACTAGGAAGTTTTGCAAATGAAAATATTGAGCGGAAATGGGAAATGTTTACCAGAACAACAGTTTCCATGGAAAAAATATCCATTCCCTTAACAGATAAACAATCTTAAACAGGTAACATTCCTATTTGGTTTATCAAAAAGACTACTTAAATCATGAATAAAAGTCCTCATAATAAATCCAAAATAGAATGATCAGCTTAGGCAGAAGTGGAATTCTTGCACTTCCAGAAGGTCTGCAAATAAATAAATAAATAAAATGTGAAAATGGTAGAATTGAGGATTGAGACAAAAATGGCAGACAATACAAAAAAGTGTTTTCAGTTATATTAGATCAAAAAATGCAGTAATTAATAAAGTCAGACCCATCATTGAAAAAAAGAAAAAATGCTTGAATGATTTAGAGATATCAAGTGCATCTAATAAGTGCCTTTTCTGTATTTGTGGGTCACCAGAAGATTACTTCAGTGCAATAGAAAACTCCTCTTGGGATGAGTTTTCTAAAATAAGTGAGGACACAATCAAATTAAGATTATATAATACAAATACATATTCACCTTAGAGTTTGAAAGAGCTAAGTGTCGTTATAACCAATGCTTTTAGTGATATTATAAATGATTCAGTTTCCAAAGGTGAGGTGCAAAGGGTTTGGAAAGATGCAAAAGTGGTGCAAATGTTTTACAAAGAGAGAAAATGTGATACTGTCTTAATAATTATAGACTAGTAAGTTTCATAACAATAGTTTCTAAACTAACTAAGGGTGTTGTCAGGGAGATGATAGAAAACCTTGCAAATTTGAACAAGAGTTGCATCCCAAAAAGTGAAGAAGATGGCACCTCAGCTGGGGACTGAGTTTTAATTTGGTGATGGTAATGCCCTGCTTTATGTGCCTAATTGTATGGTATTAATGTTGGATGAGGGTTTCTGGGTCACTTACAATTACTACAGGGATGGCAATGTTGAGGGTCTCATCTTTTGTTATTATTAATATTGTTGCCTAATATGGCTCCTTTAATGCCCCTCCCCCTGGTATTGCCACGAGCATTTATGCAATTTTCTCCAGGGTCAGATGATCTGAAATAGCAGACTTTATAGCCTATTGCCTATAGATGTTTATACCTACAGACTTTTTCTATGGACTTGAATATGTCCTTTCTATAATGCTGCTCCTTTATTGCTGATAAGCTTATTTTGTAGTGCAGCTGTATTTATGAGTTCTTGGAGTGCATAAATGTAATTGTGATAGCTCTTAGAAGTTATACTGTGCCACTAAGTTGGTTTATATTATCAGGGATTTGATTGCCTGGAAGGTTGTTACGTTCTGCTCAGTATATTTTAAACTTCGTTTAATGTTGATATTTAATCCCTGTGTTTCTTACTGGGCTGTATGTTTCAGCAATGTGGTATTTTACACATCAATATGATTGTTGTTACTTCTCCCAGTGCTATACCAAATCTTTATAACCCTCATTCTCCTCTCTCTCTTCTCTAGGACCACAGCCCCAAGCAGTCTCCTTACCTCAGCTGCAGTTCCAGCTCCTCCTCAGGCCAGTAGCAGGACCCATGGACCACCCACCCACACAAGCAGGACAACGACCGCAGCCCTGAGTGGGCTCCTCACCTCTGCTGTGGCACAGGCATCTCCTCAGGACAGCAACAGGACTCATGCACCACCGGCCCACACAAGCAGCACAAGGACCACAGCCCCGAGCAGGCTCCTTGCCTCCACTGCAGTGCCGGTACCTCCTCAGGCCGGCTGCAGGACTAACGGACCACCCTCCCACACAAGCAGGACAAGGTACGCAGCTCAGGTCAGAGAAACAGTGATTTGAAACCCTTGACTCCAATTGGTCAACTAAGCCCTCTGCCTGTTATTAATTGGCTACCCGCTGTTCTTTTCTACCCTCTGAAGCATCTAGCGCTCTATCTGTGAATCTGGCTGTATTTAAACTGCAAATTTTAAACTGTTTTTACTGCTGTAAATCTGTTCCTGGATACAAAGAAATTCTGTGTTAATTTTGTACTGGTTTTGGCTACACTTCCTCTCCCTGGCTGTAGAATTTAACTGTATTTTCTTGGCTGCCTTCTTGCATATCTCTGTCCTAAGCTACCTTTTCTCCCTGTCCTTCTAGCTAATCTTCCCTTCTTGTTCTCCAGGCTGCTGTTAGCGCCAGACTCGCCAGACTCCCCAACCTCCTACTGTTCTCACTTGCATTTTTTCCCACCCCCAGCTCAAAGCCCACTTTTAGCACCTACGCCCATTTCTTTGTCTGCCTGTGCCCCCCCACTTAGTCTGCCTCTGCTCCCAGCCACTATTTCCTTTCAAACCTTAACTCTTCTCTCTCTCCCTCTCTTCTAGGACTGCAGCCCTGAGCAGGCTCCTCCTCTCCGCTGCAGTGACGGCACCTCCTTAGGCCAACCACAGGACCCACGGACCACCTGCCCACACAAGCAGGACAAGGTGCACAGCTCAGGTCAGAACAACAATGGTTTGAAACCCTTGACTCTGATTGGACAACTAGGCCCTCTGCCTGTCGCTGATTGGCTACCCTCTGTTCTTTTCTACCCTCTGAAGTGCCAAGTACTCAATCTGTGTATCTGGCTGAATTTAAACTGTAAATTTTCTCTCGCCTCCTCCCCACCCCCTGCCTTGTTAAATACTCTTCAGTACTCTGCCCTTAAACCCTTATTGGTCTAATTGTTAGATGCTTGGGTTCCCTTAAAGGAGCTCTCATTTGCAGTTTACAACTTTGCTCCAGGTCTGGTGCACTTGCTACACTCCTTAGCATTTACACTCCCTAGACTTCTTTTGGGATTTTGAGTGTGCCACCCCACTGTGTACCCCAGTTAAGCACTATTGCTTGCCCTCTTGCTTGGCCAGAGTCACACATAGTGTATATTACTACCTGTTCCCTGATCCCTTCTAATTCTTTCTTGTAATTTTAACCTGGGTACGGTGCATTTTATTTTCTGAGCACCACAATGCCCTCTACAGTTTCTTTAATAACATCTGGCATTTTTTTGCTCTCTTTCCTAGCCATATCAGGCATGGGAAGTGGAGAATTTGTAACTCCTAATTCATCAGCAATTGACAACTACCACTTCTTTGCTTATGGCACCGTCACCTCTTCCTCCTACTTTACTCATAATGCCATGCCATTTAGGAGTCCCACTCCTAGTAGTTGGGGACAACAGTCTCCTTGTTGGATCTGCCCTTTAGTGCACTTTCCTGGGATTTTCAGCAAGCAGATTTCTAGTATGCTGGATAATTGGTGCAGCTGCCCCTCTCGAGTGAAGCTTCACAAAATCAGTAACAAGCAGGTTAAGGAAAACATCTGCAGATTGGCTGTATTTCTGCTACTTCTCTCTGGTAATATCCCCCCCAATTCTGGCCTGCTTTATCATGTGACCATCCCTCAGATGACAGCTGGATCACTCTCTATTGCCTCAATTAACATATGCAGTCTCCTCCCCAAAATGGACCATCTAAATGCTTGGGTCTTACAACATACCCCATATAGTCTCTCCATTGTAGAAATGTGGATCTCACTCTCAGTAACGGATACCACTATCTCCATTCCTGGTTACACTGTCTTTAGACAGGATCAGATCTCCAAGCAGGGTGGTGGCTGTGCAATTTACCTCAGGGACAGCTTGCAGGGTCATGCTCTACCACTGCCTTCTACTGCCCTAATATGTAAGCTCTTGCCCTCAAAGTCCTTATTGGAATGCATAATAAGACACTTACTGTGTTCTCTGTATATATTCCACCCAAATGGATGTCCCCCTGTTTTGACTCTCTTATTGAGTGCCTAAGATCCTTGAGTCTGAACTAAGAAATGATCCTGCTAGGAGATTTTAATATCAACTGGCTGTCCCCAAGTGCTAATCCATTCAAATATGCTGTGTCTGCAGTACATCTTACTCAGCTAATCGAGTCCCCAACAAGGTTCAGTTATAAAACTGGTACCAGTACCTTACTCAACTGGGTCCTCTCAAATGGCCCTGATCACATCTCTGACACCACTGTGCTATCTGATGTCCTCAGCGATTACTCCCCTGTGTTGGTACGGTGGTCTAGTAAATTCACTAAACCCCCTGCTAGGACTGTCACTAATAGAGTGCTTGTCCAAGGTCACCATGCCAAGTTAAAAACTGACCTTCTCCAACAGGACTGGCCTGCTGTATATAATTCCACCAATGTGGACACTGCTCTTCAGCAATTAATCAACCAGTTCAATGCTGTGTGTGATAGGCACGCCCCCATCAAGAAGCATAAAGTCCAAAGGCACTGTAATCTGTGGTTCTCTCCTGACCTTCTCAAGCTTATGAAATATAGGGACCTTCTCTGGGTTATTGCCAGGCTGACGGGAAATCAAGCTGACCTACAGAACTATAGGGCAGCTAGAAACAACTGCATGAGGGCCATCCGTGCAGCTAAAAATCACTATTACAAGGAAGCTCTCATGTATACATGGAATGACGGCAGGAAATTCTGGGCCAACCTCAGAGATGCCACTGGAAGAGACCCCAAATCTGCATCAACCTTGTTTAACTTAGGCGGTATACCTATTGTTGATCCCAAATCCATTGCCAACATCTTTAATGATGCCTTCCCAGATCTAAGCAGTGTTCTCCTGTCTGATTTCTTCTAGAATCTGTACAGGTGTGATCACTCTGTGAATGATACCCAGACCCCCTCCCACCCACCACTTTACTTTAAAGCACTTTCAACTCATGACACTAGGAAATATCTACTTAAGGTACTAGACAAATTGAGATTCAGCAGTGATACACTGGACCTTAAGCTGGTCACCCTCTCACTTGAAGAAATACAATCAGCCCTTACTCACATCATTAACATGTCCCTTAGGTATTCCCTCAAATATGGAAGGCTGCTACTGTGACACCTATCCATAAGAGTGGTGATTGCACTATAACTGGGAACCATAGGCTTATCTCAGTTCTACCCCCTCTGTCAAAAGCCCTTGAGCAAATAGTGGCTGACCAGTTGACGGAATACCTTGATAAATATCAACTTCAATACTCGCAACAGCACAGGTTCCATTCAGGTCACAGTACTACCATGGCCTTACTAGAATTCACAGGTTTTATTCACAATTCTCTAGACCAAGGTCACCTAGTTGGAGCAGCATTCATTGACTTAAATAAAGCCTTCGATTCGGTGAACTATGGTCTCCTGCTTGATCAACTTGCCGGCATTGGCCTAGCACATGATACCGTATCCTGGTTTAAAAGTTATTTGCAGAATCATTCGCAGCAAGTAAGGATCACTAGCACACTCTCTGATAGTAAACCTGTACTATCTGGGGTCCCACAAGGGTACATTCTGGGCCCCCTCTTATTCAGCATTTTTCTTAACACACTCCCTAACTCCTGCCAGTGTCATCTCCTAGTCAATGCTGATGACACTGTTTTGTTTACTAGTGCTCCTGATGCCATAGCTCTTGAGTCCAATCTTCAAAGCAGCTTCTCAGAAGCTGAACAGTGGTTCCTCATGCATAAACTAATCTTGAACTACAAGAAAACTAAAACTATGCTGTTCACCAGTACACAGAATAAACATAGAAACCACCCCATTTCCATCACCAACAATGCAGGAGTTGCCCTGGAACTAATACAGTCCTTTAAATACCTAGGCATAACAGTTGATAGCTCTATGTCCTATGCCTGCCACGTTGATAATATTGCAAAGGCTATTAACACCCATATTGGGCTGTTTTATGGACATGGGAACTGTCTGACTCCTGAGGCACTCAGTCTAGCCATCTACAGCTCACTGGCTTCGCTAATTGACTATGGCCTCGCCATCTATGGGTCTGCTTCTGACACAACCCTGCGATGCATCACTGTCATGCTTAACAAAGCTTGCTGACTTATTACTGGTTCCACCCACCTGACACACACATACCTGAAATATGTATGTCCAGGCAAATTGGTTACAGCTTAAAGATAGGCTCAAATACCAAACCTGCCTACTGGCCAAAAAATACATTTAGGCATAATGCCCCCTTGGGTGCAAAGGCTTCTCACCCCCTATAACAGTCATAGTCTTACCAGAAGTACTGATAGCCAAATCTTCAACATCCCATGCCATCGCATGTCCCTTGGCTAAAGGTCCTTTGTCTACCGAGCCCTGCTCTGGTTGAACTCCCTGAACCATAAAGTCACCTTGGCAGAAACTCTGGGCACCTTTAAGCTAAATCTTAAGACTTATCTAACTGCCCAAGCCAGTTGTGACTGCTTCTAATCTACTCCAGCCATTAGTCCCTTGCTCTTACTTAACTGCCAAACCGGCATTTTGGCCTAACTTCTGCATCCTGACCTACCCATTTTCCCTTCTGTATCTCCCTACCCT